>FR989941.1:46262-1246262 GCA_905404155.3 Plebejus argus | reverse complement strand
TAATTTAAATGTAAATATAAAAAAAACAACATATATGCAATTCTATAGTAAGAAAGGCAAAGCAAAGGACCTGTGTGTAAAATATGACAACTCAATATTAAAAGAGGCTAAAACTGTGAACTTCTTAGGAATAACCATTGACAATAATTTATCATGGCAGGCACACATTGACAAAACTTGCAAAAAAATTAACAGGTACGTATATCTTCTTCGATCCCTTCACAAAACTGCAACTGCAGAAACTGCGTTAATGGCTTATCATGCGTTTGTCATGTCAGCACTTAGGTATGGTATAATAATTTATGGTTAATTGAACTTACCTTAAGTGAACTTCAACCAAAATTATACGAGTTGCTGCATCCGTAGAGATTTAATAAACCTGTAGTCCGAATTTTGTGGTACTGCATCATCACACGCCATTTAGATATTATTTATTTAATTTAAAACTGAAAAAAGACAATCAATTGGTTTTATAGTACTTCCGCCTTGCTTTCCTAGATGGCGGTGTTAGTTCGTCCGTCATTCTTTTTAGAGAGGATAATTCATAACATTTTATCATTCCGCAAGTAAAGAATAGGGGCAACAAACTAAGAGAAGTGGGTGGGGTGGGATCTTAAATCTCTACGGATGCAGCAACTCGTATAATTTTGGTTGAAGTTCACTTAAGGTAAGTTCAATTAACCATAAATTATACTTCGTTGCTGCATCCTATGAGATTTAATAAACCTGTAGATGTTCAGCGCGTAATTGCGGAATGATAAAATACCAGATTAATTATATTAAGTTAATTAATTACGGAATTTAAAATGATATAACATTATAGACATCATAACAATTTTTAGTTAATAAAGTATTGTACTTCTAAATAATAATACTACTTAATTAGTTTGGATATGCTATGAATCTGAATTTACATTAAAAATAGCTTCTGCGAAAGCTCTGTCTTGTGCTAAATCTGGTAAAGGTAAGTTATAAAACTTAGCAAAACAAAGTGATGAGCCGGCCCAGCCAGCGCATCGCTTGATAATGTCGACGGAGACTCCCGCGCAGCGCGCCGCCGACGTGGAGGCGTGTCGCGTGCTGTGCGCTGAATAAACGCCAATCTCTATGCCACTGTCCTTGAGGACACTCTTTATCCAGCGACTTATAGATTGGGAACTGGCATTATGAAAAGGCTTTCTAGTTGTTAAAATGAGCTTATCAGTAGCTGGGCCATTTCTCAGCTCTTTTGTCTTATCTAGGTAAATAAAGCTTTAGCTGGGGCTTGATGAATAATTATTAATAGTGATTACGATACGTGAATTTTCGGAATGAACGTCTTCTTTTCTTATGAGTGATAACGTCTGCACCCGTTGTCCCGTCGACAACGAGTTGAATTATTATATATAATTATTATAATATTAGAATGAGTTACAATTTTTTTTTTTTTTTTTTTTTTTTTTTTTTTTTTTTTTTTATATAAAATTTCTAATGATAATAAGTATAGAATCTTACGGATAAAATTTAGATACGTACTCCAAAAGTTTATAAGGTTCCCTTAAAAATGAATACTTTAGGAAGCTGGGCTTACTCCTAAAGACTCCTTTAAAAAATCTTAGGATCGTTATTGCAACGGGATTTACCAATGATTAGAGACAAACTAGAGTCTAGACCTATAACAATTTAACATTCCGCAACTTGCTTTTTCATTAAGTTTTTCTGTTAAAATTTAAGAATTCGTAATATTATATCAGCTACGAATCCTTAATACAAATCAATTATTATTATTAATTTGACAAAAATTAAACCAATGTTTTAATCCTGTATCATACTGATTAATTGTACCTCCCGATAACGGTTTTAGTATGATATTGTCAATAGACATCTCCGGTATTCGGCGTCTTAGGTAGACTTTCCGCACAATACTGCGCACGCCAGAAGGTTTTATCTGGCCTAAAATAAATCTCGTCAGATTTGAGAAGCGATCAAAACAGTGGAAAACACGGCCGAGACATGACGGCCAGTACGGAACGACTAATTTACCAGTCGCTTCCTCTTCTATAATTTTCCTAAGACAGTATGAGCGCGAATGGCGGAAAGGCATAGAAAAAATAATCGTGCCATGAAATTGTAAAAGCAAGGATGATGAAGGCACCTGGGTCTTGTTTCCAAGAGACATAATATCTTAGCAGATAATAATATAGCACTTATTACTAAAGCACAACGCGAGTAAGTACGGTATCAGCCATCAGGTTGTCAGGTTGACCGAAGCTCAATAAGATCTTTAGTAAGTTCCTATCGTTACGTTACGTACCTAGACGCCTGGTCAGCATCTGTGTTTTTATATAATCGATGTTGAACGGTTTGAACCCCTCATGGCCTCGATCTGTCTTGTTGTGTGACAAATTATAAGAAGCAAATAAATTATATATGCGTTGTTTCTCGCACTACTGCCATATATCTCTCGCGATTTCATTGAGATGATGAAATTGAATACTTCACATTATAATATTAATATAAGATAATATAATTATGGCAGTAGTATTATTTATTCTTAGTAAGACATTTAAAATATTATCACAACGATGAAATGAAAAATGATTTCAATCCCTAGGCAGCCAATAATTCGAGATAATTGATATGATGGCGAGCTTCATCCGCAGACCAATGGCATCTAGTTACTACTCCGTCGCACGCGACGCCCCAGCCAGTGAGTGACGAGTCTGTGAAGATCTCCAGCTCGTATAAACTTGTGTTTATTCTATTAAAAAGCTTACTTTATTCTATTAAAAATAATATTGCACCACCAACTGGTGGTACAAATAAGGTTTTACAGGCATGATGGAATCAAAATTATTATTACATTTTTGTGAAGCTAAAAACTCGTTCAAAGTATTTAGTACGCGGCCAGTTGTATCAAAGAATATACAACTACACGGCTGTATGCTATTGCTGGTCATGCTGAAATTAAAGTGCCAATGAACTTCGCGAAATCGCGCTTTGTTATGGATTTCGTTGGCTAGTTAGTTTCTGGAGTAACTGCATGACTTGAGTATTTAATATTATGTCAAAGCTAATATAATATCATTGGTCAAAGCCAACAAATCTACAAAGTTGTGAAGGCGTCATACTAGTTTTCTCAAAGTTGATAATAAAACCTAATTGTTTCAATTTTGACCTTAATATAATATTATAATATAGTAGCATAATCTTTAGATTTCGATTCGAATTTCGACCACTAGATGGCCCTGCTTTCTTGACCACATAAAAAGAGGCTTTTGAAGCTTTACAAATATAAATGGCACAGAACTTAAGCCGTACAGGAAGGCAGTTAAATTCACAAAGATTATCATGAAATCGAAATCTCAAAAAGAAATAAAATAATAAATTTATGTAATGTATGAATCGGCACACCGCACAAGCAATTCCTTGAGATCGATTGAGATTTGAGATTGAGATATGAGGAATATAGGCATTTGGAAAGACCAATTTTATAGCAGTGCGAATATCTTCCATTTTAAAAGTTGATTACGTGCAAATTAAAAATGTATTTAAGTAATTTTGAGTTGAATATAAATCTTAACCCACCGATACTTTTCGGTGTAAGAAAAATGTATGAAATAAATTGGTCTGGCAAATTTTCATTACATACTGAAATAGCACCTAATTGTTTGAGTTCACTTATTGCTTTGCTCATCTGACTCTTTGTAAAAGGTGGATTACTTGGTTCCACACGTTGGTAAGGTGGCTTACAGAAGGGACTTATAACTCAATGCAGAAGGGTATTTTATAATATCCTTTAGCATAAGACAGCCCTGCACCGTGCTGTCGGAGGTTATTAGAAGCCAATTGCGTAAAAAGAATTGGATGCGGCCAGCGTGAGGTACCTCTAGTAGCAGCGTCTCCTGTCGTTGCTCGGTCTGGCGCTCGCGTAGGGGCGGCCGCGGCGCGGGGGCTGCTGGGCCCTCCTCGCCGACGTGTCGACGGCTGCGGCTCGTGCGGGCGGGCCGGCGCTGCTGGCGCTGGCCTCGCGTACGGTTTTTGCAGCCTGCTGTAGAACTGCGGCTACCTCTTGATTGAGTTTAGGCGCTTGTGCCAGCGAAAGGTTAGTCGGTATAAGAATGTTCCCCACAAGCGACTCCTTGTATTCCTTAGCCAAACCATCGACCAAGATTTTACCCCAACGTTCAGAGAGTTCGGTGGGAATGCGTTCGCCTAGGGCTTTCTCTGTTTTATTGGCCTTGCCAAGAATATTTAGTATTTCAAGTGGTAACCTGGGAGTAGATTCTTGGTTAGGATCTACTGGCACGGTGACTTCTGGTTGGCTCAGCGGCGCTGATGTCGGCGGTGCGGCCTGCGGCGACGCCGGTGCAGGCGCGGCCGACTCCATATAATCCACGTCTTCGACGTCGGCTAAAGATTGTGGAGTTCCACAGCAAGATTGAGCCTCCCGCGCGTCGATGTCTTCATCGCGCCTTTTGTCGTCGGATGAGTGCTCGTTATCGCAGCGGCCTTCCCGGGAGGAAGACGCTGATGACTCGGATCTTGTCCGGTGTGAATAAGCAAAAGCATAAAGTTGCTTTCAGGATGATATCACGTATCATCACGACTCAGTTTGTAACCTGGATAATATCGCGTATTACCCCTTAAGGTACAAAAGGTTGACTATCTGGTTAATATCACGTATTAACCCGTTAAGATAGTCCTTTTTTAACGTATCGTTACCATGCCATAGTTTCCAATCGCCGTATTTTGCGGCGAATATGTTCGTAATCATCCTTATTCTTCCTTTTTCCAATATTATTCGGCGATTTACACTAATTATAACACTTTAACACTGTAGAAATTAGTTTAAAAAGGATAACGTGTTGATGATGCCGCACACGAAAAACGAATGACGGACGAACTAACACCGCCATCTAGGAAAGCAAGGCGGAAGTACTATAAAACCAATTGATTGTCTTTTTTCAGTTTTAAATTAAATAAATAATATCTAAATGGCGTGTGATGATGCAGTACCACAAAATTCGGACTACAGGTTTATTAAATCTCATAGGATGCAGCAACGAAGTATAATATGGGGCAACTCTGTAGACATATCCAGACTATTTATTGGTCAGAAAAAGTGTATCCGAGCCTTATGTGGAGTTCACCCTATGGAATCATGTCGCCCTCTTTTTAAAAAGTTAAATATCCTCACACTGCCTTGTTTATACATATACGAGATAAGCATATTTGTTAAAAAACATATTTCAGAATATTATACAAAAAAGTCCCAATTTCTAAATAGAAATACGAGATATCCAGACCAGTTAGTTTTACCAAACTTAAAAACAACATTAGCTAGTAAAGGATGCTATAATATGTCAATTAAAATATATAATAATTTACCCAATGAAATAAAAGAATATGGACCACTATCTATTTTTAAGAAAAAACTATTTATTTGGCTAGCAGAGAAGTGTTTTTATTCCCTAAATGAATTCATTATATAATCATTAACTGACATAATATTTAATCTGTAATTTTAATTAATATTATATTGACATAATTTATATATCTTAATATCTTACTTGACATCAAAACTTTGTATTTAATATTGACTTATAATTATTAATTGATCCTTTATAACGTCATATTCTAATGACTATCCTAATTGTAATATGACATGTTCCTAAAATTGTATGTTTTCTATAGTTATATATTTGACTTTATTTATCATAGACCAATTAAAGTATTATCAATAAGTTTAGTATATAAGAATGACATATTAGTTTAATAGGTATAAAATTTATGAAAAATGAGTACATAGTAGTAACTTATGTTAATCCATCAATGTTTTTTGTTGTAGTGGTCAGGATAATAAAAATGTAGGTAGTTTTTGTAGATAACCTGAAGTCATGGCGCAACAAGTTAAATTTTCAGACTCTTCATATAATCTCACATCCTCCAGTTTCTTACTTCGACAAATTGGGTGCTAAAACAATAAGCAAAAATTGGAATAATACTTTTGTAAGACCCTCCATTAGAAAGAAGGCTTTTATAATATTATTTTAATATTATGTACTTACCGTATGTGTGTGTACCTCAGGAGTCAGGATAGCGAAGCATTGCTGGATTTGGTTGACTTATCTTGTAACACATCATAATAATTAAAGACTCCAGTCTGTAATTATTTTAAGTTAAAACGCCACGTGGCCAGTAGATAATACTGCTGATTCATGATTTGAAAACCTCGACAAGTCATGGCGAACAAATTAAATTATTTGACAATTAGTTTTTTTTTTTCTGTTTTTGATTGACATTGATATTAGTCGATATAGTTTTTTTTTTTCTCTGGATGGTAAAGGCATTTTTTTTCCTATTGTTGTTAATAATTAAGGTGTGGCTATCTTCTAATAAGGAAATTATATAGAAAAATTATAATGTAAAATCACTATATTTATAATATGTATTAAATTTTGCATGCTTCTAAAGCAGAATGTTTGATACTGTATAATGTAACTTACTATAAGATCTTTGTAACAACATTCTTTGCAAATAAATGATAAATGATAAATAAAAATAGATAATAATATAGTAATTATTCGTTGTAGTATGTATTATGTATTATTACTTTGGTAAGATAGAGACTTGTTAAAAGAAATTACTTTAAGGCCTGTTTTACCACTTCCTAATAAGTACCAAATAGGCTATCCACCACTTAACTTGACAGATAGAGTATGGAGAATCTGTCAAAAAGTTGTGGATAGCCTATCCCGCCTTTATCAGGAAGTGGTGAAACAGGCCTTAAATGTAGAGACTTGAAAGCTTGACGTGTGTTGCTCTATGTCTGCGCCATATTCGCTCCGCATACGAAATCAGTGCTAGACAATGATCGATGTATATTATCGAGAGTGGGTGGATGTATAATGGATATATAGGGCGGGGTCGCTCTCGGCCAATCCTGTAACTGATACTCTACTTCTTTCCCACAAAACACAAGGTATAACCCACCTTATAACAGACAAAATAGAGTCGAAATTCCAGCCACAATTATTGGGACTTTTGTAAGCGATACCCCTAGTTCTTCTATTGTGTGTCATCGTAAAATGATTCGTGGTGTGTTGTTATAGAGTTGATTTTGCAGTGGTGGATGGGTGTAATTGATATGATGGTCTTGAATTGGTTTATGTACGTGACAGACAGACAGCGTGACGCAATTGTTTAGAGTTTAGGTACCTACAGCTGCAGTCTAAAGTAGGTAATATTATAGTATCTATTTTGGATTGAAATGCTTATAGAAATATTGTGATTACTGATTAGGAAGGTGATAATGACTCATCATAATATTTTGGAATGTTAAAAAAAATATCATAATTTTTGACAGTCAGTGTTTCCTCTTTCTTCAGGCCCTTAATATACCTCTAGTATATTAGGGGTCTGTTTTACCACTTCCTGATAAAGTGCCGGATAGACTATCTACAACTTATTTGACAGATTCCCCATACTTTATCTGTCAAGTTATATCAGGAAGTGGTGAAACAGGACCTTAGACTTAGATTTGTTGTGATAAAACGCTGACAGAAAAAGTGCTAGTGCAAGTTACCCTATCTCCCCTTTTTTGCTGTTCATAAGATCTGTTTTTTTTCCTTTTATTAAATCTTTTATTCAAAAGTTAAAAAATTAACGTCTAAATTGACGATTCAGTCGGTCTTTGATTTAACATAATTAGTTAGGTAACATTTTAAATACGTTTCAAAAATACAAGGTATAGGTATAACGTTTTGTGCTGTACCAAAATCTCTAGTATTTACCGTATTCTATTAAACTATGTATTTCCTTTATTATCACCACGTGCAATTATTTAATAATCAGTCCACTCCTTGATCCTATTAATTCCCGCAATCCATTAGGAGACAATAATCTATAAGCAATTTTAAGTCCACCTGACGGCGGAAGTCATTAGTAAATAGATGGACACCCAACCGCTGATAGAGCCCCTCCACTCAAACTCTACTCAAATTATTTAAAACCACTCAACATTTGCCGTCGACGAAAAAAGCTAGCCCCTCAAACGGCGGCCCACGGTCTAAAATACCCCAGCATTGTTTTTTCAACGTTATTCCAGTGTTGATGAAAAAGGGACTGACGATACTCCTTTTGAGTCGTATCTATTGTTACGATCTACCCAAGATGTCTTGAGCATTCAAAATGTCCCCCAACAGCTTTTTTTGTATTTAATCGAGGGATAAGTAATTTCCTGAAAAGGTTAGGTATTTGTTGACGTTTCATTGTAACGGTCGCTTTGACTACGAATGTTTCATTGTGTTTATTTAGAAAATATAATTTTGCACCTAATAAAAAGTATTTTGGACATAAGTACTTAGATTATTAATAAAAAAATAAATTAACCATTTTCGTTACTAATCCATTCTGATAGTAATAAATGCGAAAGTGTGTCTATCTATCTGTCTGTCTGTTACCTTTTCACGCCCAAGTCGATGAACCGATTTTACTGATAAGTATGGACAAAATGTACAGTTCCCGCGCAATAAACAATTTTTGTCGCAAGAGAGTTGTGGGCATCATCTAGTACCTACCAAATATTTCCGAAATCTAGCGAAAACCCCTAAAATGATTTACTCAATATACGTATGCGGTATGACACTCTGTGACCCCCTGTCACAGGCGCGAGGGTTCAACCCGTTCCCGCTTATTAACTTACCAAAACCAACAATCGTGATTAAATCGCGCGTGAACTAACAAAATAATAAGACTTGTTCTAATGCTGCGGGGGTTGGCTCACATGGCGCAGGGATGTTGCTTTATTTAAGGATTTAGGATTAATTCATCAAAATCATGCCTTAATCCATGTGTATTAAAACAAAAGGATTAAGGCATGTTCTTTGATGCGGACGATAAAAGTAGGTTGTTGATAACTTATAAGACCATAGAAAAACTCTCTCTTTATTTTCGTAACAATCTCTCTTGCATAAAAATTCACAACAAGTTGAGATACATTTAACATAACCCTTCTTCAACAATCGGTTAAAAATCATAGCCTCATATAACCCTGCCTTTCCCGGGGTGCGGGGAGGTGGTTAAATTTCATTACAATTAGCTGCGGCGGCGTATGAATAATTCATCCGGGGCCGCTCCGACCGGCGCAAACAGCGGAGGGTTGAGATGACCGTAGTTGGTCTGTTTGGTGGAATTAGTCGTAATTCGTGTTTGACGAACGGCCTAGCACTAACACTGGTTTAGCTAACTCGATAACGAATCGGTAGTCGCTACTAGCTGCCCACTGGTAATATTTCGTAAGTGCGCGTTCAGTGTTGTTTTTGCCTCTCGGAGATTAAAATTGCGGCTTATGTCTTCGCCGAAGACTCTTCGGCCGTCGCTAAAAAGTTCTCTTAGTTAAGGTAACTTTAGGCGGAATCATTATAGGAATTCTGTAAAAAATAAAAAATGTCAGCGGTATAGTAGTGTTATTGGCTATCTTCCATGCCTTGCACTTTCACGACTTTCTTGCCTTACGAGTTACGGCACTAAAATTTTCGTGTATTTGAATTTGATACAGTACTTTACCTAGTGGCTCAACAACAAAATTAAATGGATTTAAAAAAAAAACTCTACCTCCTTTCAAATCACAATAGTAAGCCCGGCCGCACATTGTCCGAATTCTGATCAGAAACATTTGAATTCCGACGGATCGCCACCCCGCACATTATCCGAAATATCCTTCCGGCGAGATCGAGCTCACTCGGCTCAGTACAACATGTAAGAGACAGCGCGGACGTTCAACTGTTTCTGATCAGAAATGTCATACAATGTGCGGCCGCGCTAAGGGTTGTTTAGATTTCAAATTGACAATCGACGCAGACTGCGTCATTACAATAAAAAACCTATCGACCTCAACATTTAACTAACAAAGTGATGGATTAACAAAGGAAATCTGTCAGTATTGTTTGCAAAAACTGTCAGCGTTTCTGTTCTTTCGCATTTCTACTGTGGCCATGCTAAGTCTGAAGAAAAAATACATTAGGCTCTGAAGTCTGATTGGTATTTTAACCTTTAACCCACCATCCCCCAATTACTAAGAAGACTCAGCATTCCCTTACCATCAGGTGTGCCGCTCGTTTCCCCGAACAGTCGCAGATGTGGGGTATATTTAGTGACGTGTCGACACGCCGCGGCGCCAACACCCGACGTGTCATGACAGACAGACACTGGTGTAAGGGACAAACTGATAGTAGGTATTGGTAAATAATATAGTATAGATTTCCACACGATTTTCATGATTTTCAGACTTCTAGACCTTTAGGTGTGAGTTGTGACATACTTTATGGTTGAAGTATAATAATTATCTCAATTAAATAAACCGTTATGATAATTTTACCACAGTAAATGATAAATCATAATAAACGTTTCGAGAAAAGTTGTAGTCTGGTAAAGAGTCTGGTGATGTCCTAGAGTACAGTAGAGATTTCTACATTTTTATCTACTATAGCTTTAAATAGGCTGTAGGCTGCTTATAATAATAATAATAATAATAGCTTTAAATACAAAACCTAGTCATTACAGTATCTCACCTAAAACGCTACTTTTTCAGGATAAAGAGCAGTCTATGCGTTAATCCAGAAACTAAATTCTACCATTCATATTAAAATCCGCTTACCAATTTTTGTGAGAAGAAGTAACAGACATATATATATAATATTCTTCGCCAGCATAACATTATAGTTGTTACTTCTTATACCATAATCGCTTACTCCTCCAACTTAACCCCCTGCTATACATGACGAGCGCCAACTGCATCCGCGGTAACCGTACCCGCCGCTATTAACTCCACACAAATAGCTACTGACCGGGTGAGATTGCACAGGAACAACGTTCATTATTACTTGTTAGTTATTTATGTTGTATTAATTTTAAAGGCACATTTTCACTTTCCTAATTTACCGTCCTAATTATAATCCTAAAAAGAAGTCTAATTAGAGGCTTCTGATTTCACCAATCAGAAGCCACATGCGATGCGATTTAATAGTACGCTAATTAGGATCCTAACATTCTAAATGCTTGTCACTATTTCACTTGACTTATTCTTTAAATTGAATTGATTTAGACGTCTAATTTAGGAAAGGCGGAATAAGGCCTTTACATCAGAACATTCAGAATCTGGCGATTCTTTATCGCCAGTCCACAATATCTAATACTAAGCTGCTTTTAGACTACGCTATACTATATACTATATAGTATATACAATAGCATGTTAATTGTCACAGTTTATAGCTCATAAATTATTTATACAGCGAATAATGATATAAAATATACAGTATTGGTTTGATAGAAGAAGAATAAAAAGTGGTCAGAAGAATTATAGGAGATCTATATATTTTTTAAAATTGTTTAACAATTAATCAATATCGTCTAAGATTTACATAATAATGTTTATCAGATTATTAAGTCAGAATTTGCTGAAAACTATGCTCTACATAATATTAAACTTAATTTTTTTTTTTATTAAATAAGGGGGCAAACGAGTAAACGGGTCACCTGATGGTAAGCAACTACCGTCGCCCATGGACACTCGCAACATCCGAAGAGCTGCAGGTGCGTTGCCGGCCTTTTAAGAGGGAATACGCTCTTTTCTTGAAGGTTTGCAGGTCATATAGGTCCGGAAATACTGCTGGTGACAGTTCGTTCCAGAGTTTTACAGTGCGCGGCAGAAAGTTACGCGAAAATCGCACTGTGGAAGACTGCCACTCATCAAGGTGATGAGGATGGTATGTTTTTCGCGTGGGACGATGGCGAAAAGTTGCAGGTGGTATGATTCCGAACAATTCCTCAGAGCACTCCCCGTAATACAACCGATAGAGATTTACCGATAGAGATAGATTTAATTAAAATTAATTAAAAAAACTTAACCTTCTTCAAGACCATCTCAAATCAAAAAACATCCCTTTTCTAACGGTACCTCCTAATCCCCTAAATATACCTAATAAATAATAATGCATATTATTTTTAGCAAAACAAAAAACATGGCGCCGGCGTCTACGTAACACTATACTCGTGGTTTTTGCTATTCATAATAGAGGAAGTTTTAGTTTGTTTAGGCTCATCTTGGCGTAGGATAATATTTGGTCATATTGTTGCGAATATACTTCTCGATATCCGTAGACATTCGATCCTGGGTACTTAGTCAGATTGGGATAGTTTTCACAGCGAGTTTTGAAAATAATCGACCAAGTGCAAGTCGGAATCGCGCACGAAGGGTTCCGTACAGTTATAGAGCGAAAATAAGGAAAAAATTGTGTTTTTTGTATGGGAGCCGCCCTCAATTATTTACTTTAATTTAATTTTATTATTTAATATTAAAGTACAAATTTAATTGAGGATTTTGTGAAAATTTTAAGTGTCTATATGTTGCCATTATGCATTACGAGCCAAAAAGACCAAAAAAATAACGTTTGTTGTATGGGAGCCCCCTTAAAAATTAAATTTATTTTGTTTTTAGTATTTGTTGTTATAGCGGCACCAGAAATACATAATCTGTGAAAATTTCAGGAGTCTAGCTCTTTAGCTTACAGCCTGGAGACAGACAGACAGACGGACAGACATCGAAGTCTCAGTAATAGGGTCCCGTTTTTACCCTTTGGGTACGGAACCCTAAAAAGGATCCATTTGACACATGGCGTCGCTATATATAATTATTATGTCACTTAGGAGTTTGCCTGAGTAATGTAAAATCCTGTTTTTAATTTCAAACTTAACTTTCGAAAGTATTGATCATTGGTTAATTACCCTGAGGAATCATCTGGCGGACACTACCTATAGATAGTGCAGGAATGGTCTTATCGTATTCTCTAAGAATTTGGTCTGAATATTTTATGTTCCTATATAAAAGTGAATGAAATATGTTTAATTTTCTCAGTTTGTTCGAAACGAAACCGGCGGAAAAAAACAGCGTAACAAACACAAGCACAAGGCCATCTCTTAGTAATAAGGTGGGTTTTAAAAAATATATATATATTATACAGGGTGTAACAAAAGTGAGTGGGTGTGTATTATGAGTCCCCTCACCCCTGTATAGAGTTCACTGTGATTAAAGTAGCAGCGCTGAAAAAGTTACTATTTTCATTTTGTATAGGAAAAATCGTGACACTGGGGTGCTAGCCCATACAAATCCAAAAAATTTTGATCTTTGAGAGTTACACAATGAAGTCTATATAATAAGGGACACATACACATTACACACCCTAAAGTATTATCAGTTATCACCATGTTTTGTTACACACTGTATAAAGCCGGGTCCAGACGAGTGTAACGTGTAATGTAATCCACCGTGTAATGTAACACGAATTCTACGTGTGGACGGCACTACGAGCATTACATGTAATGCTCGCGTGGCGCTTGGGGTTGATCCATCGCATCGGCAGTCGGTTTTTCGCGCGAGCACAAAGGCGCCCGCAGTGCTCGTTCGTGAGTTCGTGTGCCGTCCACACTGTTGACGCTAAGTTACACGTAATCTTACATTACACTTTACACTCGTCTGGACCCGGCTTAATATTATGCCACCTCGGGTAAGCGCTTGGTTAGCAATTGGATTGCGAAAGACTGATGATGATGTTTTTAATTCAACCGTTCTTCATGAGTGAACAGTTGCCCTTACAATTAAGAAGGTATAATTATATTTCGATTTGTTAACAAAAAGATCATTACAACGAATGTGCTCCCCATGTTAATTCGCAAAAACTTTATAGAGTCATCAGGGGATGGAATTGGACACAACACCTGGTTATTGAGTAATTATTGCATGCAGAATGACGTCTTTATACATTTTTAAATGCTTAACGTTGTTTAGTTCTGTGACCCCATTTGGGCGACGAAAGAGGGAGGACGGTGGGGCTTATTGCAAATCGTGAAGTAGAGAGTAGAGACTAGAAACATTTAGGACGACGAAGAGCCGGGGCAGTTATTTTAATATTATGTTCTGCTAACCGCCAAGTAGAAACTAGTGATTTTTTTAAATAAATTTGTTGTTCTTCACTAGCACGGTGTTGTAACGGTTTTTACTGTTAAAATATAACTTTACCCAATTAATAATAACTCATGTCCTCAACCAAAACCACTATTCTCTCACGTATATAATCTTAACCATACAATAATAATATTCAATATGTAAATGGGTAAATTTTGTCTTTTAAGTAAAGAACTTTTATCAGTTTTAGAATGGGGTATCGCATATTGTGTGTAGTGTGTTGTGTCGTGTTGTCACGTGGGAAGCAACACACTGTCCGTCTGTTTGTCCCCGACATGTTTTTAAACATCAACTACTGCAGCTCACGTTTCATTCTATATACACAACAGGGCTGTCAAAATTTGATTTCATGTTTTAAACTACTTTTTTTGAAAATTTTGGTAGTGGGGCTGAATCAGATTTCAGACTAATACCTACTAAAGAATTATATAAAACTATAAATCTAAATTTGGTTAAGCAATAGAACTCAAGCCTCTAGTAGTAATAAATTATAATTAAGCAGCCAAGTTTTCAAGCCTTACGGAAAGTTCGCCAAAAACTTCGATTAATTATAATAGTCTCAAATTTAATATGTAGGCATATATTTGCTGATTGCTCTTCAAGCTAGATTTCAAATATTCAAGAAGTAACATCAAAAACTAAACAAAAGTTAGAATATCAAATAATTTGAAGTGTCAACCCTAGCGAAGATGGTCGATGACATGTCTTTAAAACTGAGCAAATACCTCTCGAGTTTCGGATCGGTTTTAAAACAATACGAGAGGCGCCTCCACAGCCTATCCACTCTCCAGCGAGACAAACAGACAACACAAACATACCTACCACAACAAAAAAACTCACTACACAATACACATTGTTTGTCCGACTGAAAAGCCAAAAAGAATGGTAATGGTATAATATGTAAATCAGCCTAAAAAAGGGAAATTCATACTAATATTATTATAGGTAAATTCAAAAGTCTCATGTTGTCTAATCACGCTTAAACAGCTGCACTAATATGAATGAAATATGTAGTTACATGTAGAATTGTAGATTGTAGAGTCTAGGTTATACAGGGTGTATTGAAAACAAAGTGTAATATTTTAGGGGAGTTGTTTGCAACTTTTAAGAAACTATAGAGTGTCACAAAACAAACTCAAAGGATTGTAGTCTTGGAAATTTGAACTCCTTGAAAAATGCTGAACTCCACCAATTTACGTAGACGTTCGTCATCTGCCTATACCTAAATCAATCTCTTCGATGGTACCTACCACTAATTTAAAAATTATTCTGGAATGGGCATTTCATTACAGTTAGTGCATTACATGAAGGAAATAACAAAATAAGCATGCCATCAAATTACTATAATGACGAAAGCCATCCTTAAAGATTAAGCAAAATACGAAAAAATTGAAAAGTACACTGATAGTATTATTATGTTAAATTACACTTTTACATTCAGATGTGAGCAAAAAGTGAGAACGAATTAATAAGACTTTGCGGCGGGCAATCGGGGACCACACATCGAAACGGGCAATAAATCACCTGATGACAAGTGATATAAGGTACTTATATTCGTATTACACCGCCGAGAACGTGTGAACCGCTCGCTTCATTTAAATACGTTAGTGTGGTCCCGATTTTAGTTTTATCGAGTGCAAAAGGGTTCAAATCATGAAACGAATCAGCATTCAGCATACCTTAAATTTTGTGACTTGTCCCGTTAATCGTTAAATACATATCGTGAAGTAATTATACTTGTTCTTACTAAAGATATTAATACATCTTTAACTATATATTATGGTCTGCTTGTCTTTGACTGACACATTGGGAATGTCACATGACAGACAACGACGACCTAGAATAAGACGCTGCTTAAATATTAAGGCTGAAGCCAAACGAGCGTAATTTCTGCCGGGCAGAATTTCAGCCGGGCAGAATTTCTTTTCATAGTAAATGACAGCTCACAAAATTTGATTCATACGAGCGAAATTTTGTGAGCTGTCATTTGTATGAAAAGCCGGCAGAAATTCTGCCCGACAGGAATTCTGCCCGGCAAAAATTACGCTCGTTTGGTTTCAGCTTAAGGGGGTATGTTTTAATCGTATTTTTTTTCAGTAAATCTTTAGGCGCGCAGACTGCAGAGGTTAAAATTCAAGCAGTTTGCAACACTTCCATCTCTTCTGCCACATGTACCTATTCTCACATTATTTTTTTTTTAAAGTTAAATTAAATCAATACAATTTGAGAATTGAGACTGAGAGAGTAACAAAAAGTTTTCTAAAGTATCCGTTGGATAATAAAAATTTCCACACTTCTCTGCATAATATCATGATAAATGGGGTAGATTAACTAAAATCATACAATGTAGAAGACCTTGGATATACCCATCATATTAGTAATGTTAGCCAATATTAAAATGTATGAGGTATCCAAGCAAAACAATGACAGTGTAATAGCGAAAATAGAGTTAAAATAACGAACAATTTACAAGTCTGTGGTTTTTGTGCTCAAAACAGAAGGTAACAAAAAGTTTGAAGTGAGGTATCATGATAGGTTACGTGGTAATTATGTATTTTTTTAATTTCTATTCTAATAATAATGTAATATAAGTCATGCTAATATATACGCTTGCTGACAATGACAAATTAATGGAGATTGAAACAAGCGAAATAATATTTATAAGAGACTTTTACCGTACCTAATATGTTATCTAGAACGTGTTGTCTACGAAGTTAAGAATTTAGTATATATCTCAAGTTTTAACAGCGTACCTACAGTCTGTCTATAGAGTTATGAAATTAAAAAGTGGCAACATCGTAGTGTCATGTGTCGTCCCTTTCAAATCAATCTAAGAAAAAGGGATGACACTACGATGTTGGCACTTTTTAATTTCATGACTTTCTAGACAGACTGTATCGAGGAACAAAAATTCATAATATAATATAATGTGAAAATGCATATTCTTTATTTCGTTGTCGATAATCCATAAATGCGAATGCGTAGAAACGCAGAAACCACTAAAATAATATTCATGAAAGAGTCTCGAGACTTATTTGGTCTGAGCTCGTGACATGATATTTTTACTTTGGAAAACTGTACAGATTTTGCGCTAAGTTGTGGACATCTCGTACCTATATTAAATATTATAAAGATACGATATATGAAGACAGATAATAATATTTACGTTTTCTCGTTGTATAGAGCCAAATAAAGTAACAACCAGTTTTTGGAATTCCGAAAGTTAAGTCCGCGAGGATACCGTAAATACCAAATTAAACTATGCAGCGGCAATAGTTGACCTTTGAAATGACTCTCGATTGCGTTATTACGCGGGCAAAAACCAGATGGCGGTGAAAAACAATCAGAAGGCGCCGCGACATCAGACGCGCCGACTCGCGACAATTACTCCCCTGTACACCGAGGAAACTCATTTTCCAAAGACTCGGGGACTTATTACACTATTGCAAAATCACTCCTTCAACCACCAAAGTAACACTCATCTGTATCACAAGGTAACAAAGTCGCAAATGCAACGAAAACAGCTACAGAATCGTCAACATAACATTGTAATTCTATGTGCCTACTACATTCGTTGGGACTTGGTGAAATCCCTTCCATAGATCTGGCGGCTTTAGCTCCAGGGTATAAGGTCTCAATTCGCGAAGCAGGTCGTGAGTGGAGTGCCGGAGTACGGTGGTAATATAATACGCGTAGCGAATCGCGCGTCAATCACCCGCGATTGAGCGCTGACAAAGGAAAAATCCTTTGGAGGCCCGGAATGATCAAAGTCAGGTGTCACCGTAAACTCAAAGGCGTTAATTTCACTCCTGTTTGTTGCAACTCCCAATTACGTTTGGAAATTGGGAAATTCTTTTTGATTTTTTGATTAGCTACTAGCTTTGTGTAAAGTTTGTTTGACTCTATTTATGTGTTATCGAAATAGTGATTCTGGTACTTATTCAAATTGCTTTCGATCAAAGATTCAGTGGACTAGCCCTATCGATTTGTAAAATGAAGATCTTATCAGCTGATTAGGGGGCACGTGGCTGCTGGAGCCTGTTGCACTAGTGTGTAAGTTCGCTGTCAAATCTGTCTACTACAATTTGATGTTTTTTCCAGGCTTATAAAAGCTATATTTTCCTTTAAGAGTAAACACCGTCACGGCTAGCCACTTCTATGAGCTTATACTTGACTGCCACGCTCCCGGAGTGTCTAGAGACAATTTGACTCCATTCCATTCTCCGTTTGCTCTTCTTCCCAGGCTGCATAGATCATCGTACCTGCATTTGAATGCGGCATTCGCAATCGGCACCACAAAGCTAATTGCTCTCGCACCGGATACACCGAGTGTCGCTGTTTTGAATGCCCCAAATGAGCATATAATGCTTGCGGTGACTCAATAAAATAAAGGCCTATTGTGGGGAGGAAGCGGAGCTCGTACTTACTTTACATCGCGGATTCTGTGACCCTTATGTCGTTTATATAAAGTTGCATTTGCAGGTGAAAGCGCGCGATTGTGACGCGTCAAAGGCCACCGATTTGTATGAGTCTGCGAAAGATGATCTGCAAATTGGTAGGTGAAATTAGTAGGAATGTTCTCGCATGGGTATAAGGGGTTGTCGCGTTTGGAGAGGCGGCTGCCGGCTGCGAATACGGCCTGTGCTTTTCCAGCTTCAATTATGAATGTGCAATGTTTAGGTGTACTATTGTATGGGAGCATAAAGCAATGAACGATTTTTTATCGATCTCTGTGGTGAGAGTTGGATTTAAATGAACTTTTGTGATTCAGTGTTCAGTTGACGCATTATGAACACAGACATCTTGTTAAAACGCATTACTATAACCCAAAAAAAAATATCGTAACTATTAGCAAGCAGGACACGCTTATTGCTACTTATTGATACAAATTGATCTTCTTGTTTCTCTCCTCTCTTTACTCTCCTACTCTCCAGATGAAAGACGATCTCTTGCTTCCTTCTGACGTTTAATCAAGTCATTAAGAGATAAATACTCTTACACAAATGAGTGTGCCGTTACAAATTGAGACGTTTATTCAATTAGAGGCTAATACGATACCATCAGTTCCCTGGCTAGTACGTCCCCTCGTCCCCTGTCGTCCCCTGGATGTCCCCTGTCGTCCCCTGGATGTGCCCTGCTCGGGTTACGGCGCGTGGCGTCATCAGACTCCTTTGTGTTACTCATTAGAGATGGAACTTGTCATTACCGATTACAATTGAACTTTACATATTGGTTTATAATTATCATAATTTTGGATCATTAAAATCAATATGCTTAAAAGTTTCGCTAAACAAAAAGGTATAGTTTGTAAATGCCAGACTTCTAAAACTTAGTATCATCGATTCGATAGTCGATACCCACCAAGACTTATATTTTTAAGTCCTTAGTGAATTGTGATTAATTCTTTAAATACCAATCAATAATGATCGTTTCTAATACTTAGTATATTATTATTAGATAGTATTCTATTTTAAGAAGTTGTAGATTTAAACTAAGTACGTATTTCATTACAATGAATAATGTTTTAAAGAGTCAATAAACTCATATTATAGTCTAATAGTATCCGTTTAGTATCTAATGTGAACCCTTTGTCAGGGGTATAATGGACGAATTAGCGACCCCATCGTCTGCCGGTTCAAAAGATTTCCCGCTTTTTGATAATGTGATAACGCGTAGTTTATACAGAGGGAGACTCGATTTCGTTAACCTTTTCAATTCGAAAGATACGTGGAGGAAGTTGATTTGAATTTAGAATGCGTTTGAAAAGTTTGTTTTTAATATTTATTTTGCCAAATGGCAAAGGCATTTGGCTACTATATATCCTTAATCTGTGCATTTGGCTGCGTAGAAACTTCCTATACTTGAATTTGGAACCAATTTTGGAACACATTTTTTTGGCATTTGGCTAAGGCGTTTGCTGCGCAGGAATACGTTTGCGCGTGAACAGTTGTTTTAGTTGTTTTAGCGTTATAATACCCCACCCAAACTGCCAATTTCACACGAAATTTCCAAAATAAATAACGACTTCCCCGTTTTAAATAATGTTTATTTGATTATCGTTAACCGTCAGGACAATTAGGCGTCAATGGTCACAATGGCCGGGGTAAACGGAAGCCTCTTAAACTGTTTTCTAAAAACAGTTGGATCGTTAGTGTGTATGTGGACAATGGTGGATGACAGCCCGGCCGCGCTACCGATGTGTCCGACGCCATGGACATGGAATAGAGAGGGACAGACGGTAAGCAGAACAGAAATAAAATTAATTATTTTTATGTTAGGGTCACTCAATCCCGGGCTAGTTGAACTGCAGTCAGTAGGGAAACGAAGGAGAAGTGATGTGAAGCAAAATTCGAATTAAGGCTAAATCATAGCATCGTTTGACATTTAAATTATGTGTTACTATAAATTGCGTCGTTGACTCATGTGTTTAGGTGTGAACGTAACAAATTTGTTTTAGGTATATTTTGAACCTTCAGAATCTACTTTTACTCAGTGATGATATATATTCACCAGCATCACTATTTATAGCTTTGTGTTAATTTTATTAGTTTCTCTATAAAATTATTATCTATCTACGTCTTGGAAATGTTTCTGTGTGCGCTGTTTAAGCTCGTCTTTTGCGTTCATCTCTTCTGTGCCATGACGCCATAGCGGGCTGTCAGAGGTATGACTCGTCAGTTTGGCCCCTCAAATCCTCAATAGTTTCTTCATTATGGCTCCGTATTCTAACGAGACTAATCCCGATATTTTCCTCGCTCGAGATATTTATAATCCCATCTCTGATTAGACGTCGAGTTTTGACGTGGCCGTTTACGCTTATCAAAACTTTTTTTTTATTTGTTTTTATCGATGATTGATACAGTAATAATGAGGAATGCATTTTATACAAATTACTGCTCATCACTCGTCACTAGGTTTTAACGAAAATAGATTATGATTTATTTTGAGGTTAGAATTACCTAACCTAAAAATCATTAGTCAGAAGTTTGTCCAAAACTTTATATGTTAATTTTAATTCTCATGATATTATGTAAAATATAATGCTGTTTTCAGTCCACAGAGGGTATTCTATTGTGTTTCTGTAACCTAAAACCATCCATAAACATTATTGCCTATCAAAATGACAGTTTACTTTTTTTATGAAACGTAAGGCAACAGTCAAGTCGTTTAACACTCCACACAAGGCAGGGGTTCAGGTGTTAGGTAAACATTGTTCAGGCGAGGGTACAATTGGCCGGAAAGTTGGCTACCACGAGGGGGCAATACTAATGACTTGAATGTATTAATAGCCCAATAATATTATGAATGCGAAAATGCATCTTCCTGTCTGTTTGTCATAAGTAAATTGTTGAAGCGATTTTGATGATAGTTGGCGTGAAGATACTTGGAGTTCTCCGAAAGGACGTCAGATAGTTTTATTCCCACAAAATGTGCGGTTTCCGCGAGATAAATGAGTTTCGGAATAACAAAATTGCGAGTGGGTTTTGTTTTCAATTTGACATGATTTGGCATTATTCTCTTATCCCATCAATCCCCAAGCAGCAGCCGGCTGCCGCATAACAATTGAAAATCTATTGTGTCTGCGATATCCACGATGGAGGTGCCACTTCTGTATAAATTCGCGTATAGTCACAGACACAGTCACCAGCTCTAACGCCTAAATTTTCATCAAAATAACGATGCACAGAATTTAATACAAATTTTAACACTTTATATGAAGATTTGTGCCTCGATTCGCCGTTTGGACTTCAGTAAATAAAGTAGCAGTCAGAGGTGGGTGCAGTAACGATGAGTGACAGCGGTATGGCCATCCGCCAATACAGATCACATCCTCATTGCGGCCAGGATACCGCTAATGCCCGCCAATGGCGGTCCTGCGATAGGATACTGATTGTTCTCAGTCACAATAGGTAAATAACTGCAGCTATGGAGATATTCAAATATCATAGATATTATTTGCTATAATCTTTACTCTAAAATCTGGTAGACCGTTGAAATATCTGCAACTTTGACAGGCTAAGCCAATTTAAGGCGTCTCCCAGACAGACGCGGCCTGCGGTGGCGGTAGCGGTGGCGGTCAGTTGGATGACTTGGCCGCGTGGCCGCGTGTGTCTGTGTCATTCCTAGAACTCTCAAGTCATCCAACTGACCGCCGCGCCGCTGCGACCGTTACCGCAGGCCGCGTCTGTCTGGGAGACGCCTTATCCGTCCATACTCCATAGATAAGAGAGCTCAAGATACTTTAAAGTTTAACATATCTTTAGTTATTCATTACCTATATTACCTAACTTTTAGTTTACCGATACAATGTTACTTAGCACAGATTAATGATTGGTCTCTGATTGGTCTAGACAAATCATTAATCTATGTTACTTTGTAATGTTAGCTTAACTAACTTTTCATAATAATTCATTTAGCAATTGTTTCTTCATATTATATCACTCAATTTTACAATGCAACGAACGAGAGTTCAAAATCTGCACTAGAATATCGCTTTAGTTTTGGTCGAACCGCGTGTGAATTCCACCACGATTTGCTCCGCAGGTGCCGATCGTATACAGGTTTCCACCAAAATAATCGGCGGATATTACACAAAAAGCATTCCGTTTAGTAATTTAACATCGAAAATATTTTAACAAGACACAAAGCCAAATTATTTAAAAGAAAGCAAAACAATTTAAGCTGACAGGAGCTCATTGAGCAGCGAAACGTATTCAAATATCTGAAATTGTTGACAAATTAAGTTCCCCGCCCGGACTCGAACTCCCTTACCACTTGAGCGCGACTCTTCAAAATTGTATTACGAACCACTTTTAGATACACCCCCAGTCAATATCTGTAACTCCTAACGCAGTGTACTAAGGTTTAAATTTAAAGAAACTGGATACAAGAAGGTACATTTTAATTTTGCATCGTTTCACGAAGGGACGGCTCCGAGATGTTCGTTTTACTAGTTACTCAATTAGGCCCTTTGTATTTGTTTATCTGAGTTTGTATAGCTCGAGGGCGAGACGGAAATACGAGTAAGCGTTAGCCAGAGCGAGACGGCACATGTAAAGTAATTTGAGACAGTTCTTTTCACGGGTAATACGTTCCTATTTTGAATAGCAACACGAACTGACGGGAAATGCATGTCGATTTTTTTTTCTAATTTCGTAATGGCTGTGGATTTTCTTTGATACGTTCGGAAAGTTAATGCTGTCGTGTTTTGGTTACATTAGAACAAATGGAAGTTAAAATTACAAGACTTTAAAACGTATTATATTTCTGTAAAGATATTATAATACTTGTACGGTGTACCTACGTACCGAGGTGATAATAGCATAACATCGATAATGATTTCGTGTAATGTATGATGTTATTGATGTTAATACTTCGTCAATATTTTTTTCCGGTTACCGTATTCAGTCTCTTGATACAAACATCATCTTGTAGCAATTTTGATTTTGTAACTGTAAAAAGAAGTTTAAGAAGATTGGCAAGTTCAAGAAATTAGTTTCTTTTTAAGAGATTACGTAATAAAGCAGTTGATCTACAGTCGACTTATTATCAATTCCTGTTTTGCAAATGTATCATCAATATATCACGTCGCCGTAATCGATTGGGCATAACGCGATCTGTATTCAGCGGGTGAAAAACTTGCTTCACCTCACCCCTGTCGAGCTGCCTGGCGTGATTGAACAAACACGGCATCAGCGCCGATGGTGCATAAAACATCCACGGATCAAACAGAAGTGGACGGGGTTATGTAACAAGAAACATATTTTTAGCATTTCATGCTAAAATGGACTTAATTTTGTATTTTTTAAATATGAACACTAAGACTATAGTCTATACTTAATACTAAGAAAAAAGTAACGCAAAATAATACTACTTAACTAAAAAGTTAATAAAAAGCGGCCAAGTGCGAGTTGGACTCGCCCATGGAGGGTTTCGCAGCAGCAATAAGGTTTATTTTTATGAAATTAAAATATTTTTGATTTATTTTTATATTTCAGTCGATTTAATGAAATTTAGATTAAGGTTTACTATTTATGACGTATAAAAAAAACTACTGGCTAGATCTCGTTCAAACCAATTTTCGTTGGTAGTTTTTATAGTAATCTACATCACATATTTTTTTTAGAATTATCATGCCTCTACTTTAGAAATTAGAGGGGGGGGGACACACATTTTTCCACTTTGGAAGAGTCTCTCTCGCAAACTGTTCAGGTTAGAGAAAAATGATATGAGAAACCTCAATATGATTTTTGGAGACCTATCCATAGATACCCCACACGCATAGGTTAGATGAAATATCATATCATATAAAAATTTTTTTTGTTTCAGTTGTACCTATGGAGACCCCTAAAATTTTTAATATTTTTTCCATTTTTGCATCAAAATCTTAATGCAGTTTATGGACTACATCTACTTACCAAGTTTCAATAGTATAGCTCTAATAGTTTCGGAGAAAAGTGGCTGTGACATACGGACGGACGGACAGACAGACAGACAGACAGACAGACAGACAGACAGACAGACAGACAGACAGACAGACAGACATGACGAATCTATAAGGGTTCCTTTTTTGCCATTTTGGCTACGGAACCCTAAAAATGATATTTTAAGAGCTGATCCTACCAAAACAAATAATTAACATAAAATTTTCGTTATCGCCTTTTTCTGTTCTGTAAAATTATTTTCAAATGTAATTGTTACAACTGTTACTAATTTATTATCAAGCTTAAAGGCAGAGCATGTTTACGCACCTTTCTTATCTAAGCAATGTGTTTGTAAGTCATTTCTGATCATATAATGCTATGCTTAAAATAATGCTATTTATTTGGATTTTGGTCGCATTAGCATAACCCCATCCCCGATATCCCCCGTCGTAATGAACTCTTTTGCAGTCGCCATCATAGCTACAATCGCGTTACCGCTGTTGACGCGTTAGCTCTCGCGTCAAATATGTTACCCTGTAGATCAGAGCTTTATCGAATGTTCGTGATTCCTGATCATAATCCTCTGTAGATCAAATGCTTTAGCGTTGTTGATTTCTGTTCGTCTTATTAGTTTATTATTAGTTCAATTATTGAGTGATGTGTTATATAAAAAAACACACACCTACGTGTGTTTTTTTATATAAAATGCTTAATTAGGTAATAGACAACTTTAAAAATCCTAACACAATACAAACATAATTATTATTACATAACCAATAGGTAATATAATATGTAGTTTCACAGCCAGAGCTCAGAGATAAAAATATAATATATTGAGTTGAGTTTCAATCCAAAGGTGATGGATAGGAGTCCGTTTTTTCAAACATCTTGACTCAAATAAAATAAATGAAAACTAAAATTAATTTCGTCATTTTCACACGCCTATTCCATGAGCACTTTAAACTTACAAAATACATTTAATTTCATTAACAATACATATTCTATAGCAAACCTCAATGATATTGTTACTCGAGCAAAAGTCAAAATTCTCACGAGAATTCTGTTCGATATTCGAATCGAATCGAAATTGAAACAAAATTGTTAACAAATCAAGCTCACTCCAGCTAAGGGCTGTTTACAAAATAGCTAAAAGCCCTTTTGTCTTTGAGGGCGCTTCAAGCCCTCTTGATTAGTCAAGGGTTGCCTTTAAATTATAAAATAGTTGCTGGTGGGAAAATGCTAAGTGACTTGTTAATTTTGACTTTTATTATATTCACTAATTGCCTTTAAGAACATTAAAAAGTTATTTGTTTCGATTTGTAAGGTTGTAAGGGTTGGAAATTTGTGTCAGCTGCCGGCAAGGGTGAGAAACGTTCCTTTGAAGAATTTCTTATGTGTTGCTTTATTGTATTAGTTATATTTTGAATGTTGCTTTGAAAAACAATTGAATACTTTTTCAGACTTTAAGGGCCTGTTTCACCACTTCCTGATAAAGTGCCGAATAGCCTATTCACAACTTTTTTGACAGATTCTCCATATCTCTCAAGTTACTTATTGGTGGATAGCCTATTCGGAAATATCAGGAAGTGGTGAAACAGGCCCTTATACTTATTCATTTTATTCTGAACTTAAGCACTTTTCGTAATTTTCTTTTATTTTCCAATTTTTCACACACCAAAGAGTAATTTTTTGTACTTTTTACAGCAATTATCACCCAAGGACCAGCGGAAATTATTTTTCTAGGAGCTAAAGTCATTGTGTAGTCATTAAAAGTCATGTGTGAGTTAACTCAGTCTTATAACGAACCTCTCGTACTAACGAAGCTCGGCAGCCAAAACCCGAACAGAGAGAACTCATTAGTAGATATGGGTCAACTATCTGTTACCCAACTGTGCAGTATGATGAGAATGACTGAAAACTTTACAACAATTATTGTGTTTAAAATATATTGTTTTATATCTATACATTCTATATTCTATTATATATAGGTACTTACATGTAATAAAACTGTAGAACTGAAAATTCTATACATTAAAGATATTCAAAAAATAATAAGCGGGGGGTGTCACTACATCGCTATAGAAGCCAAACATGTGGTTAGTTTTTGTCTGTCTGTCTGTCTGTCTGTCTGTCTGTATGTTTGTTCCAGCATCACACGATTAAACTACTGATCCGATTTGAATGCGGTTTTCACAGATATATTTGTCTTCTTCCAACTTAACATCTGGTGTATAAAAAATTCCCCCCCCCACCTCTCTCAGGGGACCAAAGAGGGGGTCAGAATTTATATCAAACTTTTTTCTTTAATGTACTTACTTCATAATATTAACTGTGTTTCCAACTTAACATAGCTGGTGTATAAAAATTTTCCCCCACCCCTCTTGGGGGACAAAAGAGGGGGTAAGATTTTGTGTGAACTGATGAAGTAGAAATACTTTAAATGGTAAAACAACGTTTGCCAGGACAGCTAGTATTTTATAATAATATTAAGAAATGCAGAAGTGTGTCTGTCCAATGTCTGTCTGTCTTTCAGTCTGCTACCTCTTCACGTCCAAACCGGAGAAGCGATGTTGCTGACATTTGGTATGGAGTGAGTCCCGTGAAAGGACCCTATACTTTTTATCCCTGAAAAATGTACGGTTCCCCCGCGATAAACGAATTTTGGCGCAACGGAGTGGCGGGCGTCATTTAGTCGTTTTATAAACTAAGCCAGCTATTGCGTAGATCTGGTTTAACTCTTGATTGATATTTTTGGTTAAGGTGACGCCTTGATAATTTGGCTGTAGCGATGTCCATTTTTCTCAGCAATGACTAAAGCTAAGAAATTAAAGTTCACTGTCAGTATTCATCATGTCTTTGTCTTTGAATTACCCATAGCATAACACGATTGGTCAACTTTTATAACACAGAATAATCAATCAAAAAGACCTCTGTAAAAAAAGGGATTCCTATTTTGCCAATAGAGGAGAGTGATATAAGCTTCCAAAATTTGTACATAAATCGGTTCTAGTATACACTTTAATTTGTCCATAGCTTATATGAAATGTATTCATGGTTTTTAAATTACGCGACAAAAACCATTTTGTCGCTACGCCATTTCCATTTTTTGCTGTTCCATTGCTTGTTTTCTATGAGAGGCCGGGTCAGCTTCGCATAGAAAACAAGCAATCTAAAACACATCCAACACGGTTTTTTACTTTAACATGGCGTCACCTTAAGTAGCATGTCTTGTCATCCTCCTAGGGTTAACTTTAATCCTAATCCGTATGAATGGAACATAGGCATGTTTAATGTTTATTTACTCGATGTTTTGATACTTTAATGCATAGAGAAATATTAAATTGGAAAATACATACTTAGTTTTAGACCAAAATTATTTTAAAACACAAATACCTAAAAGTCCGCCTAGACTTAAAAATGAGCTCCTAATTGTCTGGCCGAGCGCACCAGCGACAACAACAAAGGCTGGGCAGCGGCGCGGCAAACGGTATTAAGTCACAATTCCGTCAAAAATACGACTAATTTTAATTGCGAATGTTGATAGAGTGCATTACCGCGTTATTCCGCCGGCTGCGCGCGGCTTTTTAATGTTTCGAGTTTCGACTGCGATTCTCTCGTTCATTTAGATAAAGTCAAGTGCGAGTTGGCCTCCCGCACGAATAGTTCCGTAGGTACCGCATATTTATTGATGTCGGGAAAATAATTGCCAAATACGACGTTTTTTTGCATTGGAACCCCCCTTAATTGTGTATTTTATTTTAATTTGATGATTTATTGATCAAATAAATTTGCAACTAAGTATTTCGTAAATTTTTAAATTCCCTATCCCCTTAAATGTTAATATTAGTTTGTGTTTAGTATTTGTGAAACGGTAACAGAAAAACATCATATTTTGTAAAAAACCTGTCTATATAACTATGACGATTGTTGATATACAGCCTGGTGACAAACAGACGGACGGACAGACAGCTGAGCAATAGGGTTTCGTTTTTACTCTTTGGGCGCGGATCCCCAAAAATTACGAAACGAAATTTCGACTTCGTTGGAAGTTGTTACAATTTGTAACGCTCCCAAAGAAGTCGAATTAATCTTCCTTTGTTTTAATCTCTGATCTAATTTTAAGAAAAAATAATCATACTAACAATGTAAATGCAAAATTCTTTTCGTCCGTCTGTTTGCCTGTTAGTCTGTTACCTTTTGATAACTTTTTTTGTTACTAAACGGGAAAATGATTTTGATGAAGTTTGGTACAGTGAGACTTTGAGTTCCGGGAAAGAGGCAAGGATAGTTTTTTATCCTGAAAATGTAAGTACGGTTTCCACGTGACAAACATCTTCTTTTTTAAAAAGAGCTGCTACAAATTTATATGACATTTTACCTACCTACGAGTTATATTAATAGTTACGACAAGTTTAATTGGAACCAATAAAACATCACGTCAATCTTTATCGTTCTGTTGAGTAAATAACAATTGTTTTATTGAAACTAGTTATTGATAAATAATTTAAAGCAGTGGTCCCCAACCTTTTTTTCATGCGGGCCACAAACATGTTTTGGTCTTGGTGTCGCGGGCCGCAACAAAAATCTTTGAGGTTAAAAAAAACGTTCCTAAAAATTAACGATTTAAAAGTGGAAAAAATTTCACGACTTCCATGACGACTACAATGTTTTGCCGGTGGGCATAGCACATCACGAGGGCCACAATTAATAAAGGCCCGGCGCGGCGGGCCGCATGCGGCCCCGGGCCACGGGTTGGAGATAGCTGATTCAAAGTGTTAGTTTTCGGTATATTGAGTTTAGAAAGAGAAAGATAAGCACGGCGTGAGATGACATAATTCATTTTGTCTAATATTTTAGTGTCACTGCAGTGTTTGTGCGCGAAAAGTCAAAACGGCTCAACCGATTTTAATGAAATTTTGTATGTACATTCGTTCGGCCTGAGAATAGGTTTTTATCTACTTTTTATATTGATATTAGAAATAATTTATATGGAAAAACACCGTTTGCCGGGTCAGCTAGTAACGTATAAACCACCTATCTATTTTAGTCAACACAAAGGCTCAGACTCTCCGGTTTGACTGTAGTCATAATACTCAATTAACATTATCTTCAAAGCCCGCAGTTATCGAGTTAACTGCGTCCTTTGTGAGACCGCGGCAGACTTCCTGCTGTAATACCGTTTTTAACTTGTTACGCTACTGTATAATTATTATACTGTAATAAGCGTTCCGGTGTTATGATCTTTTGAAGAGAATATTAAAGTCACATTTTGTAATAGACCTTATATTAGGTTGGAGAATTTTGATAGGAATATGCTTTAATCACTTATATTATATACTTTGTGTATAGCTATGTGGTTGTAATAATTATTACAACCACATAGCCACACAAAATATATAAGTGATTAAAGCATATTCCTACTATCGTTTATAAGATAATTATTATCTTATAAACAAAAGTAAAATGAGAAACGAAAGATTGCATAAAACTTTTCTTTTAAACTGACACTAATTTATAAAATTGAATATTCCGGGAATGGTAAGTAATAAAACCAAAACATAATATACTAATTGACCGTAAAGAAGCAGTAAAACAAGCTTAAAGTTTTTTATTCATAATATTTTTTTCTAATGTTCTCTAAAGAAACTCGCACGGGGCCATCTTTTACTAAGGCGGACTCGCGTAGATCTGGGTTAAAGTTAACTCTGAGTTAAACATCATGGTGAGTGATAGTACAGATGACATGATGTTTAACTCAGAGTTAACCTTAACTCAGATCTGCGCAAGTGGGCCTAAAAAGATGGAAAATTATTTAATTAACTTAAAACAAACATTCACACGCGTTGATGTTTAAAAAATGTGTCAAAAAATTCGTAGCCGCTACGACGCGTCTACGAGACCTACGACGTAGACCGAGCTACGATTTTGTTAAAGATTAGGTTTTAAAGATTTCTAAAGTTCAACTATTTCGATTTTTTTTGTTAGTATTTAACATCATTATTATTATTGAGTATTACATTCTTTTTTATTATTATTGAGTATTACATTATTGAGTATTAGATTTTTACATACGGTACAGTTAATGAATTTTTTTTTACCAACATCGACAGAACCTTCGAAATTTTTCGTTCACCACATCATAACTTACAATCTCTTGATTATAATACACGTATCGTCTAAGTGAATTCGACACTAATACCGGCTAATGCCATCATTATTTATTCAGTCGGGTAACCGTGGCGTGGTGGATTGTGTTATTTTCCCATTAAACTGCACCGTCGGGGATCGGGTTACTCCAGATGCCCCGGGAGGCCCAGGGCAAAATTCCGGCTTTTGTAGAACAATAGCATACAGATTTAGGAAAGGATAATACGACCTCTGTGGCTCAGTGGATAGCACGTTGGTAGCTAAAGCCGGAGGTCGCGGGTTCGAATCCCGCCGACGGAACAAAAAGTTTTCAATGTTCCTGGGTCTTGGATGTGTATTAAATATATTTATCATATAATAAAAATCTTAAATATATGTATAGTATAAAAGTATTAAATATATTTCCGTTGTCTGGTACCTGTAACACAAGTCCATCAGGTACTTAGCATGGGGCCGGACTGACGTGGTGTGAAGCGTCCATAGATATTATATTATTATTATATTATAATAGAGGTTCTACTTACATTTTCACTAAGTACTATCAGAGTAGTTGATTCATAGGCGGTTGGCGGACCAACGTTATTTGGTTGCGTTATGTCAAACCCAGCCGCCAGATCACGAATTTTATATTAAACTGACATAATCCGACCAAATGACGATGATGGTACATTTTTAAAAATTATTTATGTATGAAAAAAAAACATGATAAAGGCCGTCACAGACTTAGCTATAATATAATATATTAATATACCTTAATATACCGTACTAAACACACTGAGACCAGAAATATATGTTATAGCTAAGTGTGTGGTCACGCGAAAATTGTATAGAAAATGTATATTAATATGCCTAGCTATAAATATATTAATATATATTATAGCTAGGTCTGTGACGGCCTTAATTGTATAATGTCTACCAGAATCTGATGGCAAATTTTGACAGCAGATTTTCAAAAAATATCCTTGATCATTGGATAAATTTATATATTTGTATTTTGTATGTTTAACACACAGAATCAGCCGCTATAAGGAAAAAAAAGGATCAAAATGTTTTATTCTAATTACCCCGGTATTGCTAGAGTCAATTTACTTTCGCACTTTTTGCCATCAGATTCTGGTAGACCTATAATATATTTTATTCCACATAAATTAGAGCTCTGCTACTACAAACTGTGTAAATATTTACAATGATAAATTCCGATCAGCTCCACATTCAAAACCTTCATGGTTGGGTTTTCATAAAATTTTGCTTTTGGCATTATTTGAAGGTTGACATTAACACAATATTGACTATTTACTCGGAGGATCCGACTTTGTTTAAACTTTAAATACACGAAGCCGCAGGCAAAAGCTAGTTTTGAAACAATTATTTTGAAACTACATTATTCTCTTGCAGATCGCATACGGTATAATATAGTACCTATAAATAATAAGCAGTAGGATAACTCGGGCCATGGTCGCAAGATTACAACACAAAGACAAGCTTTACATGGGCACGTGATACCGAATTGTTATGCTCTTGTAACATCTTTATACATTATTATTATTACAATCAAACAAATTAATTGTTTTTGTTACTATTAAAGGTATTAGCATTTAGCACTACACGACTTATAATTTGATATTGCATACCCGAGGAAATTGATTCCTCTGACAGACCTACGAGCTATGTCGTTTTTGGTCGATTTATGTCAATTTTATATGTTAGCTGTTGATCGGATGAGTTTGACTCAACGTGACCATGTTACTTAGGTCTACCATCTGCCTAGGAATCAACTTCTCTGATAGTAGGTACATTCTGATGATGAGTTAATGAATTTTATTTATATTATGTGCTTATCACGGCCTACTCCCTGCTCATACGCTCCCCACTCATCGAAGTGGATCCTGCTTAGATCACGTAATGCTTAAATCAAATTATCAACCCCTAACACTAATTCTAAATTCAACAATAACAGATCATAACGCTGTTCTACTAACATTAAATTGTCGCATGCGTAGGCACAAACAAAATTGCCAATTAATGTCTAAGTTAAACATAAACAAACTCGAGGAAGATTTATGCAAAATTGACTTTGAACCGATTTATAATAATGATGACACTGATTTTTGTATGTCGTACGTAATACAAAATCTTCAAAATGCAATCCATAAAAATACAAGGCTTTATCGCACTAGCAGTAAAAAAACTAATCTCAAGCCTTGGATTACTCCCGGTCTTCTGCGCTGCATAAGACATAGGGATAAATTACATATGAAATCTAGGCAAAGTCCACACAATGCCATATTGCAAACAACATACAAAAGGTATCGTAACTTTTGCAATGACTTGCTCAGACGAGTGAAAAATAATTACGATAAAAACATTTTGGAACGCGCTAGAAATAACAGCAAAAAAATTTGGAAACATATCAAGGACATAACATACACTAAAAAGCATCAAGAATCATCCTCAGTTTTGCTAAAAAATCAACCTACAGAATTGTCATCTTTAAACTTTGTAAATAATTATTTTGTAAATATTGGGGCGCATTTAGCACATAAATCACAAAGTCAACTGCACGGGCGACCATATACCGCTTTAACTAACAGATCTAACGCAATATCTTTTTCATTAATAGACACCGATGAATCCGAGGTAGATAGAATTATTAAAAGCCTACGGGACGACTGCGCAGTTGGATGGGATAATATCTCGTGTACAATTTTGAAAAAATTTAGACATATTCTGGTTCCACATTTAACCCATATTTTTCAAAAATGCTTATCTCAAGGTCATTTTCCTAAATGTTTAAAAAAGGCAGTCGTCGTACCGATTTTTAAATCCGGTGACAAACAGGAAGTCTCAAATTACCGCCCTATCTCAATCTTACCATCATTGTCAAAGGTATTAGAAAAAATCATTAACAACAGGCTGGTCAATTACTTAGAACATATATCAGCATTATCAAATAACCAATTTGGATTTAGATCAAAACTTTCAACAGCTGACGCCGTACATAATTTGACAAATCATATAGCCCGAGAAGTCGATAAAGGTAATCACGTAATTGGAATCTTTCTTGACCTTGCAAAAGCTTTTGATACAGTATCTACAGAAATCCTATTACACAAACTCGAATCCTTAGGAATAAGGGGCACCCAATTAAAATTATTTAAAAGCTACCTAGAGAACCGCACTCAATGCGTCAAGATTGACAGTGTATATAGCTCATTTCAAAATAATACAAAATATGGTGTTCCACAAGGAAGTATTTTAGGGCCAACACTATTTTTAATATACATAAATGATATGTGCCAACTTAAATTAGACCATGGCAAAATCATTTCATACGCCGATGACACAGCACTTGTTTTTTCTGCTAACAAATATCGCGAAGTTTTCGAGTATGCATAGCAAGGTTTTAATATCGTAAATAATTGGCTATTGACACATTTATTAACATTAAATGCTGAAAAAACTAAATACATAAAGTTCTCGATGCGTAAATCCACCTCAGCAGTTACTAACCTACCACTATATGCACATCTTTGCACAACATTCTCTAACATGGCATGCACATGTCCTAGTATTGATGGGATCAACAATATAAAGTATCTAGGTATAATAGTAGACGAAAATCTGTCTTTTAGGCCTCATGTAGATAAACTATGTGAAAAAATACGTAAGTTGATGTTTATTTTCAAGAAACTTCGTAATGTAATAGACCAACATTTAATCAAGCAGGTTTATTTTGCTTTATGTCAATCGATTCTAACTTATTGTATTACATCTTGGGGAGGAGTAGGCAAAACGCTGTTACTAACCGTTGAAAGAGCACAAAGGGCAATAATCAAAATATGTAACTTTCGACCATTTCTTTTCCCTACTAACCAGCTTTATGCGTCATTTGAAGTACTAACAGTTCGTCAGCTTTTCATACTAAACGTAGTACTAAAGCAACACACATCTCTACCCTTCTACCCGGATTCCATCAACAAAAGACGGAAAGATATCGTTTGCCCACTAGAAATAAATACAAAACATGCTTTTGCTAATAAGTATTATATATTCTTAGGTCCTCTTCTTTATAAAAGAATTAATGCCCTGTTAAATATATATTCTGTTAATTATATTAATTGTAAAAGAAACCTTAAAAAATTTCTTCAAAATTTGACGTATGAGGAAACAGAAAAATTTTTAGTGGTTTTGCAATAAATTAACATTATTAGAATAAGATTTAGTAAACTGTACAATATTGTGTAATTATAAATCAATATTAGTATAGGGAATTTAAATCTATTATAACCATAGTAATTAGTATATCTAATTTTTAGTATACTGTATATCTAATTAATACGTCACTTTAAGGCATATATTTTATAGTTTGTATCGTTGTAATTATTGTTGTAGCACTAATTTTCGCCTGAAACACAGGGTATCCTAGTTCAGGCAATCGTATATTATTTTAGTCTTATTTAGCTTAAGTAGCTCTAATAATATTTTGTATCTCATCAATAATGTAAATACTGAATAAATATTATTATTATTATTAATTGAATTGATGAAATCATGCGTCTATGTGCGAGCCCACGAAGTGGCCCAGCAAGGTCTACTGTACACATTTATGCTGTGGTATCACAGTCACAGACTATTCGCAAATCCAATCAGAGGTAATACCGGGACATATTGTCTCCGCACCCCGGGCTATACCTCGATACAACCCTAAACCAGATATGAGATATACAGGAAGTGGATTATTGCTATATTCGTAACTCGGAATAAGGAAAGCATGAATCCATATACTATCCATACTAATATTATAAATGCGAAAGTATGTCTGTATGTCTGTCTGTCTGTTACCTCTTCATGCCGAAACCGCTGAGCCGATTTTGCTGAAATTTGGCATGGAGATACTTTGAGTCCCGGGAAAGGACGATACTTTTTATCCCGGAAAAATTTACGGTTCCCGCGCGATTAACGAATTTTCTAGACACATCTTCGGGAATCATCTAGTATTGAATATAATCTAGGAGTCCTAAGTTAGGTATATTTATTCTTTCATTCCCTATTTCAAGTATACAGTATTAAAGCTTTTAGGCTTTCGTGTCCTAAGATATATGGATTTGGAGCCCAATTTACGACTCTATTGCATTATTCATATTATATTTTCCAAATAGAAGTATATTAGTAGAAAATAATAATAGGTTGGGGAAAAAGCTACAAATGCAAATCTCTTTGATCAAAAATCAAAATCAAAATATTTATTTCTAAATAGGTTAACAAAGTTAACACTTGTAGAACATCGTGTCTACATGAGGCCTACTACCTCGATCCACCTACTACCAGCGATCTCTTGAAATCGCTGAATATAATTAATATTAAATATTATATTATTATGCTTTCTCTAAAGTCTAAATATCAATAAAAGTGTAATCATCCTTTATTTTAATCCGATCTAATTGATTTTAAAAATCAATTCATACTAATGCAAATACAAAATTGTCTTCGTCCGTCTGTTACCTTTTGATATCTAAACGGGAAAAACTATTTTGATGAAGTTTTGCACAGTGACACTTGGAGTTCCGGGTAAGCTAATATTTTTAAATTGCTGACAAGAAACCAAAGAGGTACTTATTATGTACTCTGCAAGAAACTTATATTTTCTTTCTCTAACTAAATATCGATGGTGGAATAAAGTGGGTCACCACCTGGTTTCTGCTCATGCCAGTACTGAACTAATCTCATCCTTATTAACAAGTTACCAGATATTGCGAGTATATTTGTTGACGATATTACGGGGACAATGTAGTCCCGGGGAGTCCCCGGGCGGGAACAAACGACGTTAGGAGGGTCGCCAGCCGACCGAGATACACATTTTCATATTAAACATTGATTTTTTATTGTTACGAAACGATGTCTGGACGGTAAAAATGTTGTAACGCTGGCGGGGAAAGAAATATTTTATGCAAATTATGAGGATTTTTTTTGACAATCAATGCTGCTATTTTCGCAGTAAGCTTCTGTATGTTACACCCTGTATGGTATAATACAAAATGCCTCCGTGTTCTAGTTGTATAGAGCGCGGCTCTTGACTCGGAGGTCGCGGGTTCGATTCCCACGTTGGAAACATGTTATTTCCAAGTTTGGTTAGGACAATGCAGGCTGATCACCTGATTGTCTGACAAGTAAGATGATCCATGCGTCGGATCCACCGAGGGTATAATTGCCGGTCTCGGTGCTAATCGATGACTCCTGACTCCCTATTGATTGCCACTCGGTGACAACACGTCTTGGTATAGCGCGGATAAAATAATAAATGTCTAATAAATGGCCAATGGGTTATGGGATATTGGACAAACCGAGGTAATATTTTAGCTGTAATTTACAATTTTTTTTTTATTGTATTATTAATACTTCAATTGCTAAGGATGTTTTAGTATGTTTCGAGATAGATCTTGAACGCGACTTCATCAGCGTAAAAATCTTAAAAGAGCACATAATAATTTTTTGCAATTCCTTCTTTTAAACGGGTAAAAATACCTTAAAATAAAAAACTAAACACAAGCTTTTGTATTACTTATTGACCTAAAAATTTTTAATAATATTACTTCCTCCAGTCGAGTAATTAACATTATGGCGTAATAAAGTGATGGGCACCCTAGTCCATCCGCAACGTTTATTAGAACGCGTCCCTTTAATGTTTAAGACAGTGGACACAAGACACGGTACCAGACGTTGGACATTATACAGGACATTGGAGACAGTGAACAAGTTTTACCGATCCTATCGATTATAGTTAATTATATCATACGTGTCACCTTATTAAGTTAATTTCTTGGTAGCGTGGCGAGTTAATTACAGTTGCAAATTGTGTTATTAGATTAAAAGCGTGAACTGAATGTGTTTAAATGTCGCGACGCTCGGCCATAACAATGAGAGATTAAAATAGTAGCTTTTTACTTTCTTTTCGATAGTATTAATACTACAAAGGTGTAACAAAAATATCAATACGTCATACATTATTTTGCTATTAATCTTTAAAGCAGAAACACCTGAGCCCTTAAACGTGTAATTATAAAAAAGTAAGTGTCAAAAATACGCGGCAACGGTATCGGGCACAGATTAAAAAGTCGCTCGATTTCAATCTCGACGGGTTTTGCCGCCATATATCACGGCTAACCACCTCCCGGTTATCTGATCAATGGATTTTACGGTTTATTCCTTTTTTTCAGATTATTAAAAGGTAATAAATTTTCTATCGTAATTGTAGAGTATTGTTTTCAATGGCCTCAACTGAGGATTGAGTTGTTGGAGTTATTAATAGGTGATATAATTAGTTATAGCAACTATTAATAACTTCAACAACTCAATCCATTATTATTATTAGTCTTAAAGTACTTTAGTGCATCTCTCTTCATCTGTTGATTTTTAACTCACCTCTTCACGCTCGCACTCTTGAACCATTTTGGATGGCATGTATGCATACGTCATAAAAATGACATATTACTTAATAACTTAAGTAGTTTTTATCGCGCTAACAAGTAACCGCCTTATAACTGACGACGCAACGAAGTTGCGGACAATTATAGTTCGCAGACTAAAAATCTTAGAAGATCTAAGATCTACGTTTTAGAACTTCCTATCAGACACATAAGTATTTAGACACAACCATCATTTACCCAATATGACCCCCGGCGCTCGCGGCCTGTAATTTCGTACACAAAGGTGTTAATACCTCGCCCGAGGTGTCGCTGATAGTATCGTAATTAAGACACGCTACACTGAACGGCAGATGGTGTTTACTGAAAACAACGATCCCACCAAAAACGAGAAATGTGGTAAATAATAGTTTAAAAAAATACGTATGCACAGTTTCGAATATATAAGAGAGAGCGCACATCTGAGACACGACTGAAGTTAGACAATCTTGTTTCACATAGACAAGTCAGTCTAACTACAGTCTAAAGACAGTTGTGTCTATCATGTGCCGCACACCTAAGTCAAGACTGTCTTGACTACGATGACGCAATGCATACAATTGTATATTCATTCAGTAGCAGAATGGAGTTCACCGAAGCTGCTGTGATAAGCATCCTAGTAATGCGTGCAAAACGGCGCAGACAACGGGGTTATTACGTAAAAATAGCGATCAACAATCCATCAGCAATAATTGCCCGATAATCGCGCGATCGATTGCTGGGGTGGTATCATGTAAGCGATGGCTCGCGGATCGCTCGCAAATCGTTTCAGTGCACTTTTGCGAGTACACTAGCGCCAAAAACAATTTAGTAGCAATCAAAGGAACTATTATTGGAATGTCAAATCCATAGACTTATATAAATCGATGGTCAAATCAAACAAACTTCGACCATGTTTACATTACAAGTGTCACGATCAGATCATATTCATCAGATCACGTTCCTAATGTATACAAAAGTCAAAAGTACTCTGCGACCTGCGTTCGCTTTAGTTGTGATTGTTTCGTGAACAAAATAACAAGTGAGCGAGATTATATAATCACAATACTGTATAAATTATTTGGTATAAATCACCAATGTATCAGCTGGATTCCCTTGTGAAATAGCCAAAGGAGTGGATCTTGGGTCAATGTGAAAAGAAGCTGTTGAAAACCGTAGACTTGCCCATATGCCGCTCTAGAATCTAGATTCTAGATCAACAAAATCTTGAGAACAATAGAAAAAGGTAAGCATCCTTAATTTGTAGCCTGTAAGTACTTTCTTAATGTTACTTCTCCCTTTCTTGATTTTTCATAACACTTTTCGATTTTTGTAGTACTGGGCTGACCTTAAAAGTTAAAAACAACAGCAAGATGAAGATGGCTAACAGAGGTGGTACTTTGGGGCCTGCTGATGCTGCTGGTAATCAAAGATGGTGATATATGGCTTACCAATGAACAAAGTCCTCAATGAAGTCTTGGCTTTCATCGCAGAGCACTGTATTTGGTGATGGTGAACATAGAATTTTATTATATTCTGTAAGTTCTAGAATTTCTAACTAACCTATTAAAACATAATCTTAATAGTTACCTATATTTTTATTAGATAAGTGAGTTTATACAGTGAGGCTGATTTCTGTGAAAGTAGTTGTTCCTTACAGTAAATTTTAGATTAGTTTTGAATTATAGGAAGAAGTAAATATTTTTGTTAAAATAACTTTATTTTGCAGGTATTATGGATTTCATTGAAACTAGGCCGTCTGCTTCAACTCATTTAGATATTGCTTTTATTATACTTTGTAAGTTCTACAATTTCTATCTAACTTATTAAAAACATAAACTTAATATCTATATTTTTATTAGATAAGTGAGTTTATACAGTGAGGCTGAAATGCCAAACCATCCAATACAATATTATTGGATGATTTCTGTGGAAGTAGTTGTTCCTTACAGTAAATTTTAAATTAGTTTAAACTATACGAAGAAGTAATTTTTTTTCTTAAAATAACTTTATTTTGCAGATATGGATTTCATGGAAGCTGGGCCGTCTGCTTCAACTCGTGATAGTGATTTTGATCCTAAGCAATATACAGATGACAAACTACGGAGTGCTGCTGAATCAACAATATTTGATTATTTGTCTTACTTATTAGTTATTACAAATATTTACTAGTGTTAAAATCATTTTATAATTAATAACTTTGTGTTAAAATAGATGTGTGAAACTACATATACTTTGTCATATTAAAATTATAATAAAAGTTGTCATTTATATAATATAATTATTAATTACTTATATATTAGGTATTACCTATAGTTTAGGGTTTAAATAAATAAAAAACTCACTTTTTTTTTACGTGATACGAAATAAATGCAACAGTATGGAGATTTAGCGATTTATAATGCAATTATAGTTCCTTGATTGTTCGGCAGAGGGAGTACTGTCGCTCGATTGCAATCGTATTGTTTTGGGTGATCACGTGGTACGAAATTGCGATTTTGCAGCAATTATCGCGCAATAATTGCTATCGCATTGCTCTCGCAAGATACGTAATACCACTGCGGAAATATTGGTTACACCCCATATACAGCGAAAGATTGTTAAAAGGAAAGTTCAATTTATTGTTTGATCAACTAAGGCTTTATCCCCGAAAGTTTTTCAAGTACTTTCGAATGAATGTGTCTACCTTTGATAATTTGTTGAAATTGTTGCAACCTTACATTACTTAAGTATCAAGACACTCATTTTCGCAAAGCTATACCGGCTTCTGAACGACTAGCAGTGACGAGAAATCTTTTTTTAAGTTTTTTAAAAAGCACAAAAAATGTTGTATTATGTAATACTTACTGAAAAATATATTTTGCGTCTATTGCGAGCAGTTCTGAAAGATTTTATAGATATAGATAGAAAAGTTCTCATTCGGATAAAAATAACTTCAAAAATAAACGGGAAAGACTCGACGGGAAAGATAGTACTTGGATCGCTGGTCGTGTTCCTCTTTTTGGTCGTATTATTATTTATGTTTTGACACATGTGATTAAAATTGACAGAATCTAATTTTGAAATCTATAAGTATTTAAAAATAAATTATGTCAGCCAGCGCGAGGCACATTCCATTCATAATCTTAGTGAAACCCGACGAATTTGATACAATATTATATTGAAACCTGTCCCGTCCGTCTCTTTGCTTTGCAGTTGAACTACTGGTAGTTATGTCTATTGTGGTTAGTCAGTTTTGTCGTAGATGTGCGCACTTGCATACATTTTAAAGGGAAGCCGACAGTCGTTAGTCAGACTTGTCGCGACTCGCATTAGTCAACTTTGTCTATTAGACGTCTTGTCTCAGATGTGCGCATCTAGTGCATTTTGCTATGCGATAGTCTGTCTAACTACAGTCGTGTCTCAGGTGTGCGGTCGCACTAAAAGAGTATAATTTGTATCATGTATAGGTTTGTCACTCAAAAATCTGTCATCTTCTTGAGTGTGCGTATTGTCGCAGAACATATTTAAATATTAGTAGTGCCAATATTGTAGTATGTGTAATGTTTTATTTGTTAAAAAAAACCGGCCAAGTGCGTGTCGGGCCACGCGCAATATAGGGTTCCGTAGTACCGCTAGTTTTTGAAAATTTTTGTATGGTCAATGAATGTACATATTTTCCTTTAAAAGTTCCTTTATACTTCGCCGAATACATTTTTTTAGTTAATCGACTATTACTCAATAACTTATGAAGTCTTCTTAGCCGTGATAGTTTTCCTTTTGAATTCAGCATATTTCCTACTCCCGTGAATTTTTTCACATTTCCAGAAGCAACCGTTTAGCTGGTAGAAGGGGGGGACACTGGACTCTAACGATTTTTTCCACTTTAAAACTTAATATTTCACAAATGGATTCCTAAATCGAAAAATGATCTATGAATACTTGATGAATACTCATAATATTTTTAAAAAACCTATCCAACGACACCCCACACGATGGGGTGAGCGCGAAAAAAAAATTCAACCCCACTTGATGTGTAGGGGAGGTACCATAAAAAAAATATTTTTTAAATATTTTATGTACAATTTTGTTGGCATTATTAATATGTGTATTCATGCCAAATTACAGCTTTGTAGGTTCTATAGTCTCTGAGCAAAACCGCGGACGGATAGACAGACGGACAGACCGAAACTATAAGGGTTCCTTGTAGACTACGGAACCCTAAAAATGTATAATAAAAACATAATTTCAAAATAATATTAGCTCGATGCACTCCAACTATAACTATGCAAAATTTCAATCACCAACCTTTCCCCATTTTCCGCCAAAAGGGATCCAAAATTTTTCGCTCGCGTAATAATATTATGATAGTTTGGTATGCTGTCAAAAAAAATACCGCTTTATTGGAGGACGGTTAGAAAGAGACAGTGCATATAGGACAAAAGTTGGGTTCCAGCCGCGTAAATTACAGTATCCCAAGGGTGCCGGTCAATTTTTCGCGATGAAAATTGGTCCTCGGTTTACTCTATATCTGTGACGAAATTCATTAACTTCGTCCAGTAATTTCAAAGCCTATTTCGTACTTTGTTGTAGGTCATTTATAATATTATTATGAATAGGATACTTTATTAATGTCTCGTACAATATGAGGTGTCTAAATATCCAAATTGCATTTGCACTAGTGATTCACTACAGACTTTTCCCAAATTATAGTAGTAGGTACTATCACACTAAGAAATCGTTTAATTCCTCTCATATATAGAATGTTGTACAAGCAATGGCTCAAGAAAAGTTTGATATAAAAACCCAGTTATTACTTAATTACACTTTGATTTGACTTGAACTCCGACCTAACCTATTATTTAAAAATAGCTCTATTAAGTACTTGATTTATCTATATTTTACCTCAGACTTTGTATTTTAAACCATATGCCTTTGACGTAAAGGTCAAGTTATTATTTTAATGTTTAAGTTGACTAACTAAAGATATATGGATCTTGTGGAGTAACGTCTTAATTACAGTTTAACATATTATGACCGTAATTAATAACATTTATAGGTGTTATTAAGGTGTTAACTGTTACTTTTGTGATCTATGTTCAAATAAGTGGAACTAGGATAAGGTGCGTTAAAATACCTTAGTTTATTCGAGCTTATAATCCGTAAGCCTGGGTACCTAGACAACTCGCATTCGATTTCTAATAAGAAATATAAAATTGACGCAAAGAGCCCTAAGGCTTTTTTTTGTTTTATGCAGGTGTCTATACCTGCATAAAACAAAAAAAAGTTTTTTATATCTATTTTTTGCTGTTGCTATCAAATATCTATACCGTCTAAATACTAGGTGTTCACCCACATCTTTTAGCAATAAAACATTGTAGGATATTCATTAAGTTAAGAGTTAAGTCCTACGTTTAGATCAGAGTGAGATGCGATTAAGAACTCTATCTTCAAATTTAGAAGAAAAAAGGCAAATGAACTTTATTAATACACGCAAAAATTAAAATGGCAAATGCTTACGTACAGTCCTCTTAGAACGAGGTGCCTAGTTTATTTCTGCGCGTTGTCTTAGTTGCCAGTTGTCTCTGGCAGACATTAAACTGAGTTTAAACTCAAAAACTTGCAGTAAAGCAGGGATACAACCCACTATGTTTTAACCGTTGAGCCACATGGCCTCAAGTCCTACTAATTAAGATATTCGGTCTTGCTATAAATCGTGTGCGCCTGCGCCGCCCCTCCGCCCACTACTTTTATTGCGCCCGCGCCAGTAACTGATATGGAGCTTGATAAATCACTTGAATCATCATTATTATTGACAGATTCTACTAAGTTTTTACTGTATATTATAGCAGGTTCGTTCCTTGTTTGATCCAGTCCGACATTAATGAAATACACTTTCCTTGCACTATTTTCCGTGATCATTGATCAGTCCATATTTCCATAATCAAACAACAAAACTGTCAAAACTCAAAAAAGTATTACTCTCGTATTGCTCATTAAACAAAAACTGTATCTGTATCTTATTTATTTTATGTTTATTTATCATTTCATGTAAATATAAAACTGACTGGATTGAGGAATCAATTAAGGTTTATTAGCGAATAGCGATGAATAAAAATATTATGGTAGATCGGGTGAAATCGCACAGCGCTGAAAAAAAGAGATCTCTGTGTTAGCTGCTGAAACTTCTATAATATTATACGATTTGATATTATCGTTATAACATTTGACTAGACCCGTGTGTTCTATTTTCAGCTCTTTTAAAATGTAGAGTAAAGTATTGCAGAGATCTATTTTTTATAGCTTCTGCAGATCCGGAAATATAACCAGGCTAGGAGCCCTAGGACTTACCTAGGAGCTACATTTTAAGATCATTATTTTAATAACACTTGGACCTAGCAAGAAATATACTTCTATAACAACCACTGCTAATAAACGTCATTATAATGATTGCTTTGCTCTCTATCACCTTAGTTACCTTAATAGTCAAAGATATTTCTTACAGCTTTCCACAGAGCTGACCTCAGAAGGAAAGGCAAATTGAAATGTTTTTAATTACCTTCCCACGTCGAGTGGGCAATTACTCGGATCTGGTGATTAGCGCTTTTCCCGCCAACCAATCGCGGCGGCCATCTTGTATTTACGCACGACAAAATGGCCGACTTCGCGGGTTTTTCCTGGAAGTGTTATGAATGACATGAATATTGATGTCGTCAATAAATTAACAGACTGATTCCATTATTGCCCGTTTTAAAACACTTTGTCTATGTTTTCTGGTCGATAGCATTAAACAATATCTTTTTTATTTTACTACGAGCACATATTGTATGCATGGAAATAAGATACCATCATTGTCGTGCTTGTGTGAAAAAGACAAGCAGCTATAGGTCAACGAACGAATTTTTCTATCCGGTGACCAGACTACAATATCGGTCATCGAAACGCAATATAACAAAGTGACAACCGACGACAGTCCCACGGAACACGCAAAAGTATTGACCAACTTTCAAAAACAATACCGCCATCGATTTATAATTCTAGACTCGTCCGTATCTTCCACAGTCGCGTCCTAAAAACGAGCGGCGGAGGCTCCGATTATGTCATTACTGTGAGCTCGTAAAAAATTAAAGGGTATTTGCTATGCGATGATACAGCGCAATTAAGAGGATGGGTCCGCAGACGCGCGGGCGCATACCTCGCGTGCCCTCTTTGCCGGATCCCGCCGTCTTTTTGCAATAATTGGGGTTTGGTTTCTTTCGATCTGGATTTATAAATATTCTGTGAACGTAAATTGTTCGGATGAGCGTAGTTGCTGTTGTTTTTATGCGCTTATTATTTAGCTCAGTTATTATTGTTATAAAATTATTGTGAGGAGAAAGATGGTGTTAGGCTATGTCGCTTATTTTTGCTTGACATACCAGAGATCTTATCTCAGGGAGACCTTAGACTTGTCACCAAGATAAATTCGCAAATTGCAGTACATACTTAATTCCGTAATCCGCATCTTTTACCCCATCCGTATACCGTACCGACGTTAGTGTACGTAATAAATATTAAGAATGACAAATAAAACCCAATTTCTCTCATCGAAGCGCTTGTAATAAAAATACATATCGATATTATCACGAGGGACTCTAGGCATCAATTTATCAGTCTATTTGTTATAACGCATCGCTGCCGGTGTGAAAAGTTACAATATTTTACGTTTTTCGTCTCATTCCTCGTATGATTTGTAGGCAATTACGATGATATGTCTTCATCGTTACAGTTTCTTGCGGCTGCGGTCTACGCGCGTGAATACTAACCTGCTATTATGCCTTTTTAAGGTGTTACATTAATTTCATTATCTCGCTGTGTGTAGTGTGAAAACTAAATTATATATTCACCGTTACCGCATTTTGTACTCTATGTCACGCAGTTTAAGGCTGATTATTGGATGCAGACGCGTGTATTTATGATGTATCTGTAAAATTTACATAGCATCTGCTTGGCTAATTACGTAGAAACAGAAATCATGAATATATAATATTATCAGTTTTTGTCGCTCGATGCAAATATACAATCTAGGAAAGTCTATTAATAAATAGCGCACGTTTTATGATAATTTAATGGCGAAAGAAAATTTTTATGTCGAGCAAAACTTACCAGAATTGAGGGAAAAAATTGTAATTACTTTCATTAGCTCATTACTCACGCCTACTAATAGCAAAACCATTTCAATCGATCAATTAGACCTTATTCTTATGCGGCCCTGCTACATTGGCAAATGATGGACCAATGTACCATCCATACCATAACATGTAGACTGTAGAGTGATATATTCGTCTAAACTCTAAGTCCTAAGATTATCTGTATCGATGGACGGTATGACAGGTACGCTATCTATGGCAAAAATAAAAAAAACAAAAACAAAGTGCAATTGCTCGTTGCAAATAGCAAAAAGTTTCAAACTCAGTACAGATTACGACGAACAATCATTGAAAAAGTTGCATTTTTACATCAATAAACTAACAGATTTCAAAATGTCATCAAAGCGAAGCGCTTACTCATTACTCTTTAAGTCTGTAATAATAATCCTCTATGTATGAGGAATGAGGATACACTACAGCCGTTTTTCCATACAAATGTTGTTCCCTATGTTTCCTCCTGGATAATGCCGGTAGAGTTATAATTTTTTTCCTGAATATCTACGGCCACTAATACAATGTCCCCATGTTTTCTTTTTTTTCATTTAATTATTAAAAAAGATATGAACGTTCAAAAACCCAAAAACATGGCCAGATTTTCCACTGTGTTCAAACATCCAGAAAATAAATTTGGCTTATACCGAAAAAAAAACATAGGAACACAGCTCAAGCCTTGCTTTAATTTTTAAATGAATCAGTTAAGTTTTGGAGAAGAAATCAGGGGACAACGAATCGTTGATTTTCTGCAGTTGTCTCTATCGCGCTCTGCGGTACAGGCTTGAGGGTAGTGTATTTATTCTTGGCTTGAGGTAAGGAAGACAGCTGTCATTTCTCTTGATTCTCGTTAGAGAATATACTTGGCTGTTTAAATAACTATTCCTTTGAACGCTCTCCTAGGAAATAAAAAAAAAGTTTTGACACTTAAACTGTGAGGAGATTTTACTAAGTTTTTTTACCTACTCTCAACCTGTTTTGTAAACAAGTTTTGTGAGAAAAAAATGTATGGAGAGATCTGGTGTTTAGTTTTTATTTCATTTAAATAAGTGCAAAGATGATAATAAAAGTTAATGTAAGTAATTAAACCTCTTTTGTTTTATTTTAAGTAAGGAAATCTCAAAGATATTTTTCGAAAATTTTTCGAAAATCTAGATAAATTCTAGGTGTCATATTTCAATTCTTATATTAGATTCAAATCGTTGCTCTGGCAAACATGTTGAAAGAAAATGTGAAAAATAGCTCAATCTAATTAGAATAGTAATTGTAGCAATACATAAATCTTATTAGAATCGTAGAAAATCAAGTTTTAGATAGACTTATCGGCTCGCAATACCGCGTCTGTCGCGGTGTCGCCGGGCGGTATGACACTTATCAAGATGACTCAGCAGATTAATCGACAGAGAAGAGGTTAAAAACTTTCTATAAATAAAATGGCTAGAGCCTTAATCGTGGAATTTTCGAAAATTGTTAATTCGTGGAAGTTCAGGGAAGGTTTATATATTAGAAAGAAAATAATACGAAGTTCACCGGGTCACCTAGAATTTCATAGAAATGTTGCATCTCGTTATAATTATACATCGATGGCACAACAATTAATTCGCTGTTACATTGTTGTAGATACAATTTAAAATGATCAATTAATTATTTATATATTTTAACGAAACAATTGCGCAATTACTGGTTACTTACATAATATTTTACAAAGTATTTCAATTCGTAGGATAGGATTTGATCATAAAGTCGCAATATTCTATAATTTATAGCAGCGTTTTTCAATCTTATTTATGATTTATCCCCTCCGGTATGAAAAAATGTTTCGCGACCCCCCACCCTTAGCTTCTGTATAATATTATCATGCATGTATGTTCAAAAATATTTAATCACTTTGTTAAAATACTTCGAAGTTCGACTTGATATCTAATAAATTTTTTAATCTTTATTATTCTATATCTTTATTTTTTACTAAAATAGCTCTTTCGACCTCTGGCGACCCCCCTACAGAAGCGACCTCAAAGGGATTGAAACAATGGACACGGTCAATGCATAAATCTAAAAAAAGATAATATTATTCTTTAATTTTTTTGCAATATCTTAGTTTCAATATCTTTTTAATGGAATTAATAGGTAGTTATTACATGTAAATATACCGACAGAAGCTCATGTTAGCTGTCACAATATAATGAGAACAGCACGCCCATGATAGCACGCTGTTTGCTTAATGCTTAGTCTAGATAATTATAGTCTATCGCAGGGGTCACCAATTAGTGTCGCTCGGGGTCCAATTTAAGACATGAAATGACTCGCGGTCCACATATCTTATGAAAAATTTTTTAAACAAAGGTAATTCATGAAATTACAAAGGTATTTATTAGATATCAATGAGAAAATTAAGTAACCATTTTTGTAGCTAATTATCTCTCTGAAGTTTGGAGTGAAATATTGGTGCAAGCTATAGATATTGATACTAAATCTTGGAGATGTTGAAGTCCCGAGATGAACGAAGATCATCTTCGAACATGCTTGGTCCGCACACAATGGGTCGGCGGTCCGGATGCGGACCGCGGTCCGGCAATTAGTGACCACTGGTCTATCGTGTCCGAGGGCGTGCATAATACGTGTGAAAACTTTCATCAAAATTGGTTTAATAATTTTTGCACGTTTGTTTTACAGTGTTGAACTTTGATGGACTCTGTTATGACTTTTGAGTTAGTAGGCGAAGGAAACAATTACTAAAGTGTACCTACCCTGCGTAATCAGGCGGTAGCAGTCATTGATCCCTGTCAAAAACTTATATTTCATCGTTTTCTGTACAAACTATGACAATGAAGTAACAGATGTTTCAGGTCTAAGGGCGATATCATATTTTGCATACTCGATAAGAACTGAGTATTTATGTACTATGCATGCAGTAAATAGCAACTATGGAGTTTCGGTTGTGATTACGTTAGGAGGCATCCAAAGTATAAAGCTGTATTTTTTATTTTATTATCTTCGGGATAACTGGAGGAATCTCGTCTTCCACTGCCAGTCATTTTTGACAGTTGCTTCCCACTGCCAGACACCGCTAAAGTATTGGATTTTATAGATATAATATTATAATATGTACGTTTTGTTTAATTTCTTAAATATTCCTTTTTTATTTTCCTCACTTAAAGGTCACGCAATTGTCGCAGGCTTTTTACTACATCAACAGACAAATACATATATTGGTAATACCAGAGTAATAACTCTGGTATTACCAATCTTTCCACCCGCTATAATATAGCTAACTATTACATGGGTACCGTAATAACTAATAAGTAAGCTTACTGTTATACGTACCGTGTTATCTGTAATCGAATAAAAAAGTTAAGTGCGAGTTCGATTCGCGTACAATGGGTTCCTTACCATACCAATAGCTAAAAATGTTGTGTGTGATAAATATTTATTTAAGCCTTTGCAAGTATTTCATAATATTTGATATTATGATCTGTGTACATTCTGGCTTTCTACCACGCTTCATGAGAACCAGCCTGGTGACAGACAGGCGGACAGATAGCGAATTTGAAGTTACACAGGTGCAGCATAAGGTTCTGTTTTTACCGTTTGGATACGGAGTCCCAAAAACTTTACAAGTGCTATACTAATCCAAACCTAATACAGTAAATTAAAATTCAAGGAATAATTAAATAATAATTATTCCTTGGGCTTAACTGATTCTAGTACTAAAGACATTTAGCATGTCCTTGTATAATGCCCTATGAATCAATTTTATGTTTTAAAGTAGCACAGGCAGCCCGACACCGCTGTCAATTAATTTCATATCTTTTCGTGTAGTAAATAAAGTTCAGTGTTGAATAGCTCATTTAAGAATGCATCGCAGCCGCGCAACTGCACCGTGACGTTTCTATACTACTATTATAAAGAGGAAAGATTTGTTTGTTTGTTTGTTTGTTTGTTTGAGTCGAATAGGCTCCGAAACTACTGGACCGATTTGAAAAATTCTTTTGCTATTGGAATCTTACATTATTTCTGCTGAACATAGGCTACATTTTATTTTGGAAAAAAGTAGGGTTCCGTAAGATATTTGAGTTTTTCGGACGCAAGGTGTAAAAAATCAGCTAGAAAAGTTACTTATTTTGCGTACGCTGCCTAAACTATAAAAGATAGAACCATAAAATGTTCTAAGTAATTGTAGATCTTATAAATATCTACAAAAAAGTCCGCGACACACTATACCTATCTATGTCGAGTGAGGCACAATAACCATTTATTTATTTAAAAATCCTGATTTTTTTTTTGACTAAATTGAAACGGATATATTTTACTCACGCTATTAATCCTTATCAAAATAAATTATTTTATCACTAAGTACAGTTTATGTAGATAATATTTGGTCTTTGAATGATTAAAATTGGACGTTTGGTTTTGAAATTATGGCGAAATTAAAATATTACGATAGTAGGCGTCACCAAAGCGCGTGCGGGAGGAATACAATATTCTGTTGTAGAAATGAAAATTCTGTACATAAAAGATATGAAATGACACCCGAAATTACACCTTTGTCACTACATCGCTAGAGAAGCCAAAAATGTGGTTAGTTTTATGTCTGTCTGTCTGTCTGTCACTCTTTCTGTCTGTCTGTATGTTTGTTCCAGCATCACACGAAAAATACTGATCCGATTTGAATGTGGTTTTCGCAGATATATTTATCTTCTTCCAACTTAACATTTGGTGTATAAAATTTTTTTTCCCCACCCCTCTAAGGGGACAAAAGAGGGGGTCAGATTTTGTATCAAACTTTTTCTTTAACACGAAAACTACTGATCCGATTTCCATACGGTTTTCACATTATGTTTGTCTTCTTCCAACTCAACATCTGGTGTATAAAAATCCTCCCCCCCCTCCCCTCTCAACCCGCTCTGGGGACCAAAGAGGGGTCAGATTTTGTATACAACTTTTTTCTTTAGTGGACTTACTTCATATTAGGTATTAACTGTGTTTTTCAACTTAACATCTGGTGTATGACCTTCCCCCCACACCCTCTTAGGGGACAAAAGAGGGGGTAAAACATGTATCAACTGATGATGTAGAAAATATACTTTAAATGGCAAAACAACGTTTGCCGGGACAGCTAGTTGCAATATAAACTGACTCAGGACCCTTATGTTACAATACTATCGATATTCATTATTCATTACATACTTAATTGTTATATAAACATTGTGTGCACAAAATATCGATTAAACTGGATTAATTAATCAGAGCAATTAAAGCTATCCGTTAGCCGCACTTATGTTAATGTGGTCGTACAGCGTAACATACTGTGTAACATAATATAATACTTACTAAATTGTTACGTACAAACAATAAGTCAATTTGTTGCTGTATGTAAGTATTCTATGGTTAAGCGAACCAAAAAAAACATTGAAAAACGTTGCCAAGTTGTGCTTACAGACCATTTAAAAAAGTTGTTGACAAGAAAATTTAACAAATAACACTCTGTGGTAAGAGTTCATTTACGAATTCAGTGAAAATATATTATATATTTTAATTATTATGTTGTTACAGGTTTATATATTTTTACATACATACTTACAAAGCGAGAGTGTTTGTGTCTGTCTGAATTACCTCTTGTTGTAATCGATATTAGTGGTTGCCGCGACTTCGCATATTTTCACGCGAACTGCACTTACATTTTCAGCATCCAATGCAAGCAAACAAACATATTTAATTCTATATTTTGTTCGATATTTATTGGTGCGTGAAGTATCGAATTTAAGTAAGTCTTTATAATTAAAGTTGCATGAGATCAGATGAAGCCATTATCTTCGTGACACAGTGTAATGTACAGCGCGTTCATGTCGGTATGTGCGTTTATACTTATATACAGCATGACTGGTGAGTCAATACCGATATTTAAGGAGAGTATTCAGTACTCGATTCTCATTATAAATATGTAATAAAATTAGGTTCTTAATTTTTTTTTAATTTCCCAAAAATTAATGAATCATGGATACTAAGTAAATTACGCGGCTAGGCAAGTAGGCATACTATGCGGCCGGTGCAGAGGCGTGCGCTACCAAAGAAACACCACACAACTACCCCTCCCGCTCGCGGTGTCCATGCGTTGGGTAAATAATTATTTAACTTTAAGCTACATTTACTCAGTGATCAATTGATATTATTTTTTTATATTATTTTTTTCCAACTAATATAATAGCCAAATATCACGTCCTCAAGTATTGAACATGTCTCACCAGTCACGCAGTATAGTAGTATTACTGGACTTTATAAAGACGAGGATTATATAGACGCACACCACTGTAAAAACATATTTTTAACCGATTTCCAAATATGAGGTTTCTCAATTTGACCGTATATATAATATATTATTCACTTTTTTATAGTGCTCAATCAGTCTTAAATACGTTTTTCACTGTAGTTACGCGAGTTTAAAATACTAAGATGCAGGCAGCAACTTCGTTTCGTCGGGGTTAGTTTTAAGCGCAACAATGATGTCCATTCCAAGTACCTATCCCCATGCCTTTTAATTAAAATTGATTTAGTGGTTGAGGCGTTTCTATCTGGCTGGTTGTCGAGTGTTACCTCTTCAGTCTTCAGGTAACACACCCAAAAAGACAGTCATCCTAAATCGCAACTCTGAAATACATTTTTGAAATATTATTACTACTTGAATTATTCTTCTTCATAGGGTAATAGCTAACGGTGACTGAAATTACGTGAGACAATATTATGTCAACTTCAATACATTTTTAAATGCAAGTGAAATTATCAAACATAACAAACGTAACAGAATTTATGCGAGAGAGATGCCAATACCAATGTTAAATCTTAAGCTCGTTGTACACATTGTGTCAACGTATAGAGGCCTACTGGCTACTTGACCATAACTCTTAATATGTTGGGAGTTGGGACTTAGGTACATTCCATACTCTACACGTTGGCCCAAATCCCAGAGCGCTGGCTCCATGCGTTTGGCCAACGTGTAGAGGCATACTAAAGCCATTTAAGTTAAGAACGACATCACATATTACTAAGAGTGTGTTGTACCAAGTTACTTTAACTATAACTTTAACCTTAACCATAACAAAAAGTCAAATGAACTGTCAAATGCCTAGTAAAGTCCATTAAGGACGCCATATTTGACGACAACCTTAACTTTAACTTTAACTACGCCTTTAGTGCAACTCACCCTAAATAGTTACCTACTACGTAAACGACTTCCGTACGCTATACGTTGGCCCAATGTGCTGGCTCCATCAGCTCCATGCGTTGGCCCAATGTGTACGGCGGCGGGCGGGCTGATTATCACACAGCATAACGCCTCCGTGGTCTAGTGGTACAGAGCGCGGCTCTTGACTCGGAGGTCGTGGGTTCGATTCCCGCGTTGGAAACATATAACATGTTTCCAAGTTTGGTTAGGACAATGCAGGCTGATCACCTGATTGTCTGACAAGTAAGATGATCCATGCGTCGGATGGGCATGTAAAAAGTCGGTCCTGCGCCTGATCTCTCGCCGGTCGTGTCGGTCTGCCGTCCCACTGGGTTATGAGAGTAAAGGAATAGAGAGTGCTCTTGTGTACTGCGCACACACTTGGGCACTATAAAAATACTCCTGCGTAGCTGGCCTGGTTTCAATGAAACCGGCCACCGTCACCGAAACCGGTGTGGGAGCTATTATATTATCACACAGCAATAACAGTTTCATCAACACAGTCGGTTACGCAACAACTATATTTTGTTGCATATCTATGACCGCGCCGTTCGTGCGTGAAATTTGTTGTTGATAGCTCCGTGCTGTTCGCACAACTTCCACGACTGTTGTAACGACGCTCTACATAGTGAAAACCGTCTAGACACGCTACTCATACATTGTTATTGACAATATTAGTCAATTTTTAACTTGGTTACTAAACGTAGAAGAAAGATTTTTGGCCAAGTTGCATCCGAAAATTTGGATGGCGAAGCGCCATAATATTATGTCATGTAAGCAATGTTGCGACATGCCCAATCTGTTTTTCATTAACTTCGCTGAATACTGATGAAATTATGCGCATTGATAACTCAGAAATTGGATTAACGACAGGGATTAGGAGGTAAAAACTAATTACGAATAGTATTTGTAACATGTTTCAATATTTTTATATTATGTAGTTTTTAAAATATATGGCCACGGAAGGCCAAGACTCGCTAAACGAAAAAGTTTTTACAAAAGAACAAGTCATTCTAAGGGTTCATGATTTCATGAATCATTTAGGTAAAATTTAAAACATAACGAACGCTGTTAAACTATTGTTTTAAGAATAATCATTATGAGAATTTAGAACATTATTACTCAAAGTGTGTGAAGGAACATTGGAAATTCAATAAAGTTTTAAGAAGCACTTAAGGTATTTCTATTGTAAAGTCTGTTGCTATTCTAATGGGCATACGCATTGCTATTCTAATGGGCATTGATGTGACTTTATAACAAATTTGACCATTAATAATACATAATATTATGTACCAAATATCCTTTAGAATCCAGTAGGCTCTCAAAAATATGATCAGTCCCCAATTTTTCATCATTGTTATTACTCTCAAACGCTACCTTTTAAGAAAACCAAAAAAAATGTTACTCTTACTCTCGTGCTATAATATGCTAGATATTGTTATTAAAGGTATCGCATCAAGGGCCTATATAATCTGATGATGTTGCAGCAGCATCTAAACAAAATATTTCCCTTAAGGACGTGTTGAGATTGTGATCCGTGCATTAATTAATTAAAGCCCATTATCTCACTTCTTACTATCAGGCGCGGCACCGCTCGTTGTTATCATTGGCCATCGCAAAAAGTGTCTCGCCGACAAAAGCTGATACCCTAACATAGCTCAGGAGGAATTTGAAGCCACTCTCGCTCATTAACGCTTCTCAAGCGAACCTGGCTTTAACCGACGCCCTATCAGCCATCCAAACTGCGAACGAATTCAGACTCTATCACCAAAGTATAAAGTCGCAATTCGAGGTATTTTTTTATTAATTATAGCAGGAGTAATGTCCTATTTGATTTTGAAGGAGATTCCAACGGAAAACATATTCTAGAGCCTCGTTTCAAAGTTTGTTTTTGAATGGTTACTGCGGAGCATAATTCCTCAATAGTTGTGGTACATGAGAGGACAGATAATATTCTTAAGTACTCCACCTGCTTACTGCAAAAGTAACTCTACACTGGAGTGATAAGGTTGGTTTTTGCGTGTGGAGAATGCGTGTGGCATGTTGCGATTAGTGTTTTTGCGTGAACCGCGTAATTAGGGGCTACCGGCGGTGTTTATGAAGACATAAATAAAGTGGACCACTTTATCTGAGTCGCCACTGAAATTTCAATCGATCCCGCTCAGATATTCCCGCAAAAAAACGTCAAAAACGCGCGCAAAGTGTAAGAACACACATTTATTTTTATTAAACACGAGTCTACACCAGATAATTGTTTAAGCGTATAGCCCTATTAAAATAAAGTAAGTTTATTCCGGTAGTCGATCTTTTTCTCTATATTTGAAACTTTGATCGTTTCCTATGATTTTCTCTGGATCTTAAAAATATATTAAATTTGTAATCTAAGCGCGTCAGAATCACAATCTTGAGATTATAGTTGCTCTTTTGTTTTTTTAGGTTGTATACTTCTCAATGGTTACTTCACTTCACTTCAACTTCACCTTTTCTACTATCAGCAACATCATGGATGCCTCTTGAAGCGTCATAGCTTCTTTTATCGTAATTAAAACAATATCGACTTGTATGACAGTAATAGCCGTATTAATTACTGCTACAGCAATTTCGCCCCTGTGTTTTATAATTATAGCGACCACAGCCGCCTGGGTCAACGCACGAAAACCGCATATCAGACAATAATTATTGTAGTTCCAATTTACCTGTAAGTAATTACCCGCCTCCAAATCGAACGTTTATCACGTCCGAGTAGGGACGGGCAAGAGAGTTATCGATAAAATATATTTATTTTCACTTGCTGGTGCGCTGAGAGCAAGCGTAGCAGCTCAGGAATTCCAAAAAGTAGAGATTTGCTTAAATCTTTAAAAGACCTTTATGTATCAACATGATGGTAACCATTACAGCCACAATAATTATTAATTACGCAACTTATCTGCATTCTGCACTATGCACAATCGACATCGATCATGATCATTAACTACAGACTTCTAGTTGTCTATGTTCATCCTTCATGGGCCAGCGTAAAAGGACCGTGGTAGACAGCTTAGAACTATAATGGTACCTGTTAAATATTAATCTAACTTAAATATCTAAATTATCCCAAAAGTAAATTGCTGAATTAGATGCACCTTTTTTTCTTTTGATAAAGTCACAGGGGCTAAAAGTAACAACATTTCACGGTAGTGCTTCTAGCTTCTGCATTAGCTCCATCAAGGTAATCACTTTGGATTCATAAGCAATACCTTTTAATCACATTTGTTTCATATACAACAATAACAGTTAATATCTACTTCCTTCTTCACTTTCATCAGGAATTTTATCGATATCGATATTTGGACCGGCTCCTCACTGTCATTACAAATGAAGTTATTTTACGTAGCAGGTTCACATGGCCTGGTAGTCTTTAATTATGGGACATAATTCAGTCGCGATATTTGTTTATTTGCTGCATTAATTTGTTCTGCTACTATCTGATTGCGCCTGCGCATACTATACTTGTACCGTATATATGTTTTAATTAACTTGTTATTAGCGCTAGGTGCTAATCTCATGAGAAAAGTATTTTGTTGGAATATTGCCACAATGTTGATTGCTGTTGATTAAAGTTTTATTTTGATTCAACGTCATTGTAAGTGGTAGTAACCTTAGAACAGTAAAACTATCATAAACTGTATGTAGTGTGTCGTATTTTAATACAACCAAAATACTACAAGGTAAATAACGCCAAGACGAGCACTTCATAGTAAAGATTTAAAGATACAATCTTGTTCGTCGTATATTGACTTCACCTACCTATTTGATTACATACTTGTTGTGCAAAACATTTTATCTTAAACTTACACACAGCTTGTTAACCAAATCTTGGATGGATATAATTTTTTTGTATGCTACGGCCCACGACTCTAGAGAGTGTTCATTCTGCAAGTAGCATTGGTATTAAAAATACAATATATAAATGATTGGTATTGCAATACACGGGATATCGGTGCATCATAATTAACGCTCGCGCTTGTCTGCGCTGAGTTACGCGCGCGTTACGCGTTATGGCCGACATAAAGTGCGTAAGCGCCGCTGTTACGCGTTGGGATAACGCGAGGACGCGAGTTATAGACGCCATGATGGAAACATCCAAATGGATATTATCTACAGTGTTACAAACTTGTATGCTACCTGCTGCATTGCTACGAAATAATCTACTTAAGTCTTAGACAAAACCAGATTCATTGGCCTCACTAGCTCGGTGACACACAACGCTGTGAGCCTGTGACATGTCACAGACCCAAATGATTTACATGTGAAACATTTAGGCCTATTTTATCCGCAAATAATAAAGACTTGGCGATGTCACTAACGTGCCCCATATTAACATGCAAGCACAGAATACATAATATTAGTTGATGCAAAGTCAAAGATGTTGTATTATATTTTGACGTAAATGTTTATTCCTTAATCCTTGCTAATAAAAAGATCCACACTTTTTAAACATACAGTCATGTTAAGCAGTGTACTGTGTGAGTCTATCCATCTAGCCCGGAGAATAATATAATTTTAGTATGTCATTAAAATATATTATAATATTCAGCAAAAACATACAGACTACAGTGCTTTCTCGAAATATTGCAATTACAATTTTATCTAAGCACTGTATGACGTATGTCTTTTATAAATAGTATTTTATTTTAATAAATCAAATCGCTATTTGTTGTGACTTGGCCACGGTTACAAGTTAATCTGCTGTGCCGGGCTTCAGTCGGCGTTTTGTTGCGAATCAATAAGCCGAACATCATACAGCCAGTATCGATTATGAACCGAGTAAAAAACTTACACGCGCCCGACCTCTACTAAATCATCATCAGCATTCTCCTGCCTATCTAAATAATAAGAGTAAAAGAAAAAAATATTGTAATAGCGTAAATAACTTTTTCACTTTTTTATTTAAAAGCGAAAAAGCGATTTAAAACTACCCAGTCATTTGCCCTGGCTCAAAGTAATTCAATTCCAAATCTTATCAAAATAATTGTTTCCTGGTTTAAATAAGAAGTAATAGACAGGCATACTGTCTTATTTCCTTTAATTGATCTTTTACAACTGTTGAACTTTTTCGTGATAATATAGTTTAAATGCAATAATTGATATGTTTTGTGCGCAAAGAGCTATTTTTTGGAAGCGCGACTTGGCTGTTTACGCTCAGAATTCAGGCATATATTATTATAATTAATACACAATTAATGCGATAACACAATGGGTATAAAAAGGTTGTCATTCCTTCCCAGGTGTAATTACTGTTAAATGTCATATGATAATGATAATTGTCGGCAAGTGTAAGGAATTTAAATTAAATTTATTCCTAGCGCTATCAGTGTTATCGGTAGATTACAATTAGTTACCCTGCGACCTTTAGTTAAGTCGAAAAAATAGTTTTTTTCGGTCTACTAGATGCTGATTGCTGATACTTTATCTTAAAGAATTAGAGCTGAATATAATATTCCCCTTTTAAAATTGGTTAAATTAATGAATAATTTAAATATAAGTTGCTACGATGTAGCTAAAGTACACTTTAGCAACTTATCTATTAATAGATAGCCCCAGAAGTATTGATAAATTTTTTCCCCTGTATGTATATTTTCTTCGGTCTAAAAGTCGAGTGTGAAAATTAGATATCTCCCTACTAGACATAGGATGCACAAAGTACACAAAATTGGGTACATTTTCCCTATGGACCCAGTTTCAAAAACGGTCAACTCTACATGCAATTTTTTTAGCATCAGGAAATGCTATACGTACCCTGGCAAATTGGGGACTTTAGCCGGGGTATGTGGGACTCCCCAGCACTCAGCAGGCGTAGCATGGTCACCATTGAAATGGTTTCTTTCTACGGAAGAATAGACAAAGTGACAGTTAGACAATGGAAATCCGCCATTTTGTCTTTAAAAACTGTCAGTATGTCGATTCTTTCCCATGTCTACTGTTGTTTTAAAATATATGTCTTAAAACTGTAACTACGCTATAACCGACTCTATCTATCATAGTTATGCATATCGCGATGTATGCTAATGAATAGGTATTTCACACAAGATAAACAATCAATAAGTTACCGAACGTATAGGTCATTGGTCTAATCTTGATAGCCGGCGCGGGCGCAGTGTGGATTGCGCTTGTATTAGCGAGTATCAGATACTGCGCCTCTGAAGGCTTTACGGCTTGTGTGTGCGATACACACGGTCAGATAGAGCAGCCAACATTATAATACTGTTTTATAATGATTCAATAGTTATTATGAAGCTCATGGATCATGATACTTATTACTTCGAAAAATATTGTTCCAGAAAAAGGCGATGAATACAAACGACGGCCTAAAATAAATAAAAAGGTGGTCGTGACTTCAGTAAGCATGTTTTGGCGGAGGTTTGGGAGAGGAAAAGAAAACCAGAGCTCATTCGTTTTGTTATGCTAAAACAACATCGACAAACAAAACTATTTGCCCGAAGTACGAGTAACTATAGCAGTCAGGTAGAGAGTAGGCATTTTCCATCATGGTTCAAATCATGAGTGCTGAGACTTGTCACCAATTTTATAAAATTTTGACATAATATAATTTGAAGATTCATAAGTTGAGACTCATCTTGGCCCATGGCTCTTATTTGCTCTCTATGGATAATGGATATACAAGAGCAGGAAAAAATATATCTGCAATTGTTGAGTCCACAAGTTCACGTCTGAGTTTTCAATAATAAGTCAGAGCATCCACTTAAATGTTTAAGATCAAGTTCTCCATCCTACTTGTTTGTGTGTTACTAGTTTTACGAGCACGTACGAGGTAGCTAGTTAACAATTAACATTTCGTCCTGCGCGCAGATCGGAGATGCAGGCGCGTCTAATAAGGACATAACACTTAATTAGTTGCGGCTCCTTTAAAGGCGTGTAACGGGGCCTTAACATATTAGGTGCATATAATTGTGTACGTTTTGGACAATATAGTTGTTTGAGAATTGATATCATTAGACAAATGGGTAACAATTTTAACGACATTTTTTTATGTTGAATATTTAGTGCTTTGAAGAAAAATGTACACTAATATTTTAAAAGCCTGTCCGCCTGACACCCGTTTACGATTAAATCACTTAATTATCTATTGATTTCAATGAAATTTGCTGCAGATAATCTCTATTCTCTATTCTCTATATAAGTCAATACCAAATTCCTGTAAAACTATATTATTTAAAAACAGTTTAAACACTGTATAGAAATAAGAAATCACTTGTCAGTTGATAATATTGTGCTACTGAAAAGAAAACATTGCGTTCAAATGATACCATTTGAACTCAAATGAAGGATAATTTTAAAATAAAAGCATTAAGAAATTATATTAAAATATTCAAGAAAGAAATAATGGAAACAAAAAAGGAAATAATTAAAAAATAGACAAAAGAAACATACAAGAAAATAACAAGCCCTGATTAGGGGAATGAATTTAAAAAATTCAAAATTCCTAAAATATTGAGTTCTGGAAAAGAACAGTAGGTATGGGCATACAGTTTTTTTTTATTTGTACAGGATGTACGGTTCCCACGCGATAAGCGAATTTGACCAGAATAAAACTGCGGACAATGTTATCTTATGAAGAGAAAGGGGGCAATAGAAGTGCATTCGCCAAGATGAGTCCATTTTTATGACCCCACTAGCTGTCCCGGCGAACTTCGTGTCACTTTAAAACCTTACCTGGACTTCAAGGATTATTTCAAGACTAAAATTAGCAGAATCGGTCCAGCCGTTATCGAGTTATAGCTAGCACAATAGGAAATCCACTTTTATATACATAGATAGTAGATACTGTCCCACTGCTGGGCACACTTTCCCCAGGAATTCCATATCTAGCTGGAAAATATTTTGAAAGAGCTAACAAAAGAGATAATGCAATACTTTTAGCTACTATTTAAGTCGGCAAACATTGTACACACGATATATTATTATTATAGTCGGAACTGTAACAATAGCGTGCTTTGTGAAATGCACTAAAATATGTAATTATCTAGATATGTGGTAATATTATTACTTCTAGTCGTTATTCTATTTTGTAAGCGGGTTAAGAACTAATATGTAAGGCGGCAAGATGTTGTAATCGATACTAATATTATTATAATGCCAAAGTGTGTATATTGTCTGTTAACTCTTCACGCCCAAGCCGCTGAAATGATTTTGCTGAAATTTGGTATAGAGATACATTAAGTCTCGGGATAGGACATAGGATACTTTTTATCGCGGAAAAATGTAAGCTTCCCGTGCGATAAGTTTCTTATAAAATTTTATTGATTTCAAATCTTCCAATTTCTTCCCCAATGTCCACCCTCGCTAGTATGAAGTGTTCGGACTTATGGACGTTGTATGGGGTTATATGTGGCTGTATGGAGATCTATTGTATTGTATGGGGTTTAAGGGGTCTGTCGGACACAGTGGGGGTCGTCTTTGACTTTAAATGAGGTTTAAACATGTTTATTGAAAACCGATTTATTGGCAGGAGGGTCATAATCGGCTGTCCACTTAAAATCACTTCGATTCCTGAAGATCTTGAGTAAATATCCAGGTATTGTACACAAACGAGTCGTAGATTACCTGATGATAGTTGGTTAAGTACTTATACTGTCTTAAATTACTATTACCGACTTTCTATTTTCATTTAAACATGTTTTATGAAAATATAATATTGTGGCGGTACCCACATTCGCCTAACATTCCTGCATCGCGCTATCGAAGTTTTCTGAGCGCGTCAGTATATATACGACAGCTGAAATGTATCACGTGGGCTCCGGCCTGACCGAGCATAACACCTCGCTCGGTCGTAAGATCTTCCTTTGGGCTTCCACGCTGGGAGCATCATATCCCACAATATTATATAGATACCAAAACGTATAGTTTGAGGAGTAGCATGAAATAGTTAAAATACAGTTAAGCTTAGCTTTTAATATATCATGTTATTCCTGTAATTCTTCATATTAATGATAGAAAGCTATGATATTTTGACGAACGATTAAATTAATGGCTCTTATTAGGACTGCCTTAGTGGGACTTTATTTTTTAATTCGCAACAGAGATCTAATTTTGGATCCAGACTATAAGTGACTGACCACCTTAGAAAAATGTGTCGGTTGATAGCTTACCTAAAGAATATGTTACCAAGTCTTAACATACAATTCTTCCACCACATCCTTCCGTTGTCTGGTCACAGCCTTGCCTAATCTGAACCCACCTTAAAGAAACCTCATGTCATCTAATATTCACTGTAGCCCTACTCAGAGTTTAACCAGATGATCATACAGTGAATTTTATAGCGCAGTTGATCCGGGACCCGGGATTTGGGTCCAGGGATTTGGGATTGGGAGCCGGGATTGGGACTGGCTCGCCGGGATTGCCACGTCACTTTCTCTCGGACACAAAATTTCATCTTCTCCTACTGTCACGAGAGATTTTCTTATATTGGCGATTATTACGTAAACTTCTTTACGATTGTTTATTATTTTGGATCAACGTTAGAGAAAGAGTTGTTCTAAACTAAGATTAAAAACACCAAAAAAATCTAAATAATAGATGCGAAAGTGTGTCTGTTATTACGCAGGAACCGTACATTTTTCCGGGATTAAAACTATGACAAAAACTTTCATACTTTAGGAAAATCCGTGTCATAAAAAATTATGTTATCGCTAAAATTATTAATTTAATATACTTGTTGCAGTACTGTTAGGTCAAGTCAATTTAATACTCCCAATATGTTTATCTGTTGTAACTAGTAGAGATTTAGAGAATACCACATTATCTTATGCACAAACTTGTTACATGTTCTTATTTATAAAAAAAAAGATAAGAAATTTGTGTAATTTGATTCTTCTTGGTCGCGTTGCGTTTCAACTTTCAAAGACGCAACTAGCAAACTTTACCAAGAAATTTGTGTTTGTAACTATATTTGGACCTTGGTTATCCCTTCCTTATCATCTGGTAATCATTTTTTTCAGTATTTCATAAAATACTTCTACTTTCATAGAGTCTGGAATCTATCTAACAACCATATTACCACGTAATAGTCACCTAGAGCTCACCAAAACACCCGACCAGCAGAGATTTCGGCGTTACCTTTTTGAATATTCAATTTTATTCGCGAAAGGGAATATTTTGGCTCTCTCTTTTCCTCCCTAAACGAGGAAGAGGGATGGATGGAAATCCGGATAAAGAGGTCCAGTGGATGTAATTTGTTTTGAGTGACGCTTCAAGCGGCTTACTGTTTTAATGTTTAATTCCAGGACTCCTAATCAGTTTTCTGTTGGCTGTGTTTATGGTAATGTAGGGTAAATAGTTAAGCTTGGGTTTTCAGTTTAAAGAATAACATTTATTGTTGCCTATTCCTCTAACATAATCTCTAAATCCTCTAATAAATCAGCACAAGCTAGATATATACCAATAACCAGGCCGAGCAAAGTAAGCAAATCTTTTAAAGGTTCGCCTATTCAATAAGATCCCAGAAAACGTCCAAAATCTTTCAATTAATAAATTTAAAAAAGTTGTTAAAGAAGGTTTGTGTGCAAAGGCTTACTATAAGGTAACTGATTTTTTCAAGGATAACACTGAGCACACCTTGGGAAAAATAAGCTGACAGACCATAGGTCGCTCCTATATAAATGTACTACATTTTCACTTACTTACCTTACTTACATACTTGTAAATTAGCTTAAGCTATCATTGTTATTTTCCACCTTTTTGGTAAAAGTTGGCCCCGTGCGAGTTTCTTACGCCGGTTCTTCTCGCCGGGTTTGTCCCCGAACCGGTGGTAGGCCTCAAGTAGACATGACGTTGTAAAAGTGTTAACTTTGTTAACGTATTTGGAAATAAAATATTTTGTTTTTTTTTTCTAAATAAACATGTACATTATTAGATTAACACTCTTTTTGGTAAAATTTCGAACAACAATTTTATTTTCAAAAACAACGATTATAATTATATATTTCCAAGTTCCAACGAAGAATCAAACTCATGACCTCATCGTCTGATTCAAAAGCCACGTTGCAAACAAGTGGACACATATAATCATAAACGCTACACAGCCTAAAGTTACGGCCTATAGATATAGCTGGTATAGATTTCTGTCTTCTTGATTGCAATTCTCTTAAGAATACTTCTCTAACGTTTCCTCAATATTCTGAAATTATTTCCCTAGTTTTTCCTCAAGAATTTTCTCTTTATGCTAACTTGGATAAACATTTTAAAAATATCTAAGACAGTAAGTTCGCAAACATCGAGCTTTTAGTGATACATTATACACACAAACACTCACCACAAGGGCCTTTGTCTCAACCCCTGTACACTTCCTACATTGTACAACTCCATTCACGGTTAATTTACCCCTAATTTGTGACATAATAATCCTTATGGCACCCATATAAGGTCCCGCAAAAAAGATCTGTGAAGACAAGTGTGCAGAGTCAATATTTAAAGTGACATCGACTACAGGCAAAACAGTGTGATTAATTGATGGGGATAGAGTATTTGAAGTGGTTTTATGGTAGAGTAATGCGTCGCTATACTGTTAAATTTACTTTACACGTCAAGCATCAGAAATACAATGAAAAAGTTTGTTACGTCGAGAAGGTCAATAATCATTAATCTCACATTTTGACATCTTGTCGACCTCATCTTATATATAAAATTCTCGTGTCACAATGTTAGTATTTTACCGTACTCCTCCGAAAGTCCGAAACGGCTTTACTGATTTTTACCAAATTTTATATGCGCATGATATTCAGTAGGTCTGAGAATCGGCTACTGGTTAATTTTTATATTGATAAGTGCATTTGTTGAATAAATAATCAAAAATTATTACAATTGATACTGACGGCGCGGCGACCATTGTTTGTGCGACGGGATAGCGATGCCAATATGGGGCCATACCTACTTGTTTATACTTAAATTAAATACTTTATATGGCAAAACAATGTTTGCCGGGATAGCTAGTAATTTCTAAATTTTTATTCTTATGGTTAGCGAAACATGGATCCCCTGGCACCATGTTTCGCTCATCATTCAACTTTAACGGTATTATATTATTATTCAATTAGATTTGCCCGTGGATTTAACTGCTTTAAACTAAGGGTAGAACTTTATAAAATCCTTTCCAAGTTGATGTCTACATTATAAGAGGTCAGCGTGGAAATTTCAAATTTCTAGCTCTCAGCTATGTCCACATTATGCAATTTCTTCTTCAATTTTCGTCATCTTCTTTTTATTCAACTTTCGTTTGGCATATTCAATAATTGAATGCGTCAAAATCCACCCGCGTTGAATGAAAAGTGTCATAGCGAGCGCTACGATTTAAACGCGCATCACGGGCATGCCTCACGTTCGCTGCTGACTGCGCTATAACGCATGCCCTTGACGAACAGAAAAAGGCACAATGTGGACAAAGCCAATGTTTGGCCTGCGCAATAATCAGCTTTGTCTAAAATATTATACTTATTACATGCTTATTACGGGATATGATTCAACCAAAGACAATAGTACTTATACTTAATTTTATTGCTTAATTGTTACAAGCATGTAGGTTAATATTTGAACCACTGGAGAAAGACTTCTTACAAACTTTTAGTTTAATAACCAATTCTGTCAGCTGTCCACTATTATCCAGGCGGAAAGGATTATAATATTATGTTCAATATGTTGACAGTATCGTCGATTGACCTCATCGACACATATTGTGTTGACTCTGTTCTCCGTCACTTCCGCACTAATCCCAGTATCCACCAAATAGAGGGTGCGCCTTTACCACGACACCTCAAAACGCGAAACTCCCACCCTCTGTCTCTTTCCAAGCGTATGGCGGTAAAAGAGGTGGAAGATGAGAATGTTTTGGCGAGTGTTTCATGGTAGGAGACACGAGGGCTATAGAATTAAGCCTGAACAAGCGATTAATCGATTTCTGAACACTTGTGGTCGTGATTTTTACGATCGAATGATGTGCGAGGGTGGTACTTGGGAAAGTGTGGTGGATACGGACTGTACTTTTAAGATCCAGGATAACTTTTCTTCCGCTTAGGAATTAACTGTACTTAGATGGTGACTTGTCTTTCGCTTATGAATATGATGTTATTTTATTGTTAGCGTGTTATCGCAAAGGAACCGTACATTGTTCACAATAAAGGATAGGCCGTTATCCTTTATTGTGAACAATTCCGGGAACTTAAAATATCTACGCAAGAATCATTTAAATTGCAGCAGTTTAAGTAAGTACCTAGTAAACCGGCGTGAAACAGCGCTTGCGCTGTGTTTCGCCGAGTGAGTGAGTTTACCGGAGGCCCAATCCCCTACCCTTTTCCCTTCTCTACCCTCCCTTATTTCCTTCCCTACCCTCCCCTATTCCCTTCCCTACCCTCCCCTACCCTATTACCTCGTAAAAGGCTGGCAACGCACCTGTAGCTCTTCTGATGCTGCGAGTCCATGGGCGGCGGAAGTTGCTTTCCATCAGGTGACCCGTTTGCTCGTTTGCCTCCTTTTTTCATTAAAAAAAAGTAGGAAAGAAAGACACACTTTCCAATTTCTTTTATGTGTACTGTTATTTCGCTGATCACATTCTAAAGAATTATTGTGATATTCCAAAGATACGAATGAAAGGAGATCTGCATCACTGTTACTTTATCCCTGGCAGGAGTCACAACTCACAACCTTTACACTCAAGACCTAAGGTCGGCTTTCGTAGACACTTCGAGGTAGAATCACTGTGAATACACTATTCAAAGTGAGGAAAAGCAGCCTATCTACTATTAGTCATCAGCGCTCCTGAACAAAACCTAACGATCTTCTGTTGAAAGGGCATTCAATAACATAATTATTTACCTTGGAACTCACCTTCTGATCATTTTTCATTTTGTGGTGAATGCCGTCCGCGTCGTGCGCTGGCCGCAAATCGCCGTTGATGTCGGGCTAAGGATATCGCACTACAACCAGAAGAGTGACATTTTGTTAATTTTTTTATTACATAATATATTCTAATTTCCAAGTTCCAACGTCTCAAACTATTTAATTATTTTGACAAGTCACAAGATTAATGATAGCGGCAAATATTACTGTATACTGTGTAATATTTGCCGCTATCAATCGTGTGATTACCTATGTAATACATTTTTTTATTTTTATTTTTGTGTGATGCTATTATTAATGTTATTCTTACATGATAATATGGGTCGTTAAGATACCTGAAATAAAGCCATTTTATTATTATTATTATTATAGGTAATATTTGGGCTGGATTTCATTACGTTTGTGTATTCAGCTAAATCTGTTAATTTAACCCATATGAAGATAATATGTTTCCTTGCATAATTTGATAAGTCACTTATCTAGGTAGTCTTTGATTTTCATTTTGAAAAGATTCAAAAGATTGCTCCTTGAAGATTCGTTTAATATAGAAATTGACTTCAAGAAAAAAATTCTTTTCCCGCTTAGTCAGGATATTTCCGTAGAGATTTTGTTCGCTACTTCCATTATAATGGTAGCTCGATGGTCGCAAATTGTGCAGACGACAGAGGGGGCGGCGGGCGCGGCGCGGGGGGAAGGGGGATCACACAAAACCACCTGGGAAGGCCATTCAAAGTCTGATACTGAATCATAAGTTACTACAACGTTGCAAGATATAAGCGACACAAACTCCTCATTTAGTCAAGTTTCGTAATAAGAAATTAGCTCTTGGGATTCTCTTCTTGCCTAAATAAAAGCCAGGCTAGCCTTAATAAAAACCGAAAATTGGCAGGTTAGAATATTATTGGTTCCAAAGGCTTGAGCAGCCAACGAGAAGTCTGGAACTAAGCATCATATTTTCCATCTATGAAGTCTACAAAACAGCTGATAGCAAGACCACTTACCAGATTCTAAGTAGCTTAGTTTGGTTGGGTTGGTTAGGTACTACAGATATTTCAGGACTTTTGGGCTTCTGTATGATTTGAGTCTCCACATATTTTAATTATGTCAGTGAATGGTCAATCCAACAAGGTTACAGCCTGAGCCTCAACATCTTCTTTGCAAATCACTAAAGATAAACCGTAAGACAAATCACAAAAATTCGCTAACTCTTTAAGATAGCTATCTGCTTATAATCGCTTCTAACTTGCGCCGCGCTGCGCGATATTAACTGTCACCGTTGAGAATCGTCGTGATTAACGACGGACAGCCGCGCAGGCGCAGGTGAGCTGCCGATCTGTTGCTTAATTGCGCGCTTGTTGCTCTGTGTTGCTGCCGACTGTTTATTAGGAGCAAGCCGCTATTGCTGCTAAGCCTTCTCTATTGCTGATTTTCTGCATCTTCGGGTCTGAGGGCTCCATAACCATGGGCTCTTATATCAGACGTACTAGATGACGCCCACAACTCCGTTGCCTCAAAATTTGTTTATCACTTTAGAACCGTTTTTTCGGGATGAATAGTATCTGTCCTATGTCCTTTCCCGAGTCTCAAAGTTGCTCCATACCAAATTTCAGCAAAATCGATTCAGTGGTTTGGGCGTGAAGAGGTAACAAACAGACAGACAGACTCTCTTTCGGATTTAGTATGAAACTATGGATTTATAATATAGTTAATATATCAGTATTTATACCAGTTAAGGCTGTTCTTGACAAGTTGCTTGCTACGCACAGTCTCTGTTAATGCCCCTATGCTAATGTCTGTCTGTGTTGCGTGTCATCAAATACACTTTTACGGAAAATTTATCTTCTTGAGCGCTTTGTGCTATCGCCTAGCTCTGTTATTACGATTGATAATAAGGCATACATCATGCAGAGTGCAGGCGAGTAAGTTTTTGGTTTGTGTATCATTATTTGTGACGCATCACGCAACTAAACAATCTATACCTACATATAATAAAACTGTAGAAATGTGAATTCTGTACATTAAAGATATTCAAAAAATAATAAGCGGGGGGTGTCACGAGATCGCTATAGAAGCCAAAAGTGTGGTTAGATTTTTGTCTGTCTGTCTGTCTGTCTGTCTGTCTGTCTGTCTGTATGTTTGTTCCACTATCACACGAAAACTACTGATCCGATTTGACAACGGTTTTCGCAGATATATTTGTCTTCTTCCAACTTAACATCTGGTGTATAAAAAAATTTCCCCCCACCCCTCTAAGGGGACAAAAGAGGGGTCAGATTTTGTATCAAACTTTTGTCCTTAACACGAAAACTACTGATCCGATTTGCATACGGTTTTCGCTGTTAAATTTGTCTTCTTCCAACTCAACATCTGGTGTATAAACCCCCCCTCCCACCCCTCTAAGGGGACCAAAAAGGGGGTCAGATTTTGTTTCAAATCTTTTCTTTAACTGTATTTTCCAACTTAACATCAGGTGTACACAATTTTTCCCCCCACCCCTCTTAGGGGACAAAAAAGGGGGTAAGATTTTGTATCAACTGATGAAGTAGAAAATATACTTTAAATAGCAAAACAACGTTTGCCGAGTCAACTAGTTAACAAATAAAGCAGAAGTTCCAAATGTGTACAAAGAAAGATTCGAGTGAACATTCTAATACACCTGTTCTTAACAAAGCAAATCGAGCCAATATGATCAAATTACTGAATTTCCACGATTCAATTATATAAATCATGAGATCCCGGTCTTTTGAAAGGCGCATTTGAATGTCTGGTAATGAAATTAATAAAAGGTGATCGGGTATCGAGTTCGGTTTCCGCGACATCTGATCGTGACCGCTCAACGCTCTCTCAATTAACTCATCACAACAAAGCGCATGAGTGGTCCAAGTTATGCGACAAATGCAAAAAAGTCTATAAACAGCTATAATATAATCAAATATTGATACAATAGTTGGCCAACTATTGATATAATAGTTCCGCTAAAGCGAGAAAAGTGGATGACCTTTGGAGGCTTTTACCCAGAAGTGGCACAGCATAGGCTCTTAAAAATACCCAGTGGATCTTAAAAAATCCAACAGCTTTAGCAGGAAAACTCTCCCTCGCTATCTTTACGTAAATATGCACGATCCATGCACGGTCCGTACATGGCCGCCCGTGCAGCTGTGCCAGGGCGCAGAAGACATATTAGTCCAGGGCGTGGGCTGTGGAGAAAGAATTTAGAAGATTGTAGGTTGTATACAGTTTGTAGTGGGTAACCCTGCGGCACTCCACGCATTTGCCATCAACAATGGTACAATCCGACAGTTAGAAGTCTACCTTCCTTAACTTATACCATCAGCAATCAGCATTCACCAATTCTGTAGTTTTGAATATCATTAATTCGGGGTAACACTAAACGACTCAACACTCGTACTAATTATTTTATTTATACCCTTTTATTCCGATTGAATGCGCCATCTTTGAATGAATGAACGAAGAATGAAATCGGATACGGGAATACCGCCGGCTAATGTGCAAATATTTCTGAAATGCGAAACTGACATGGCCATTGTCGGACTTTTTACTAAACTGCTGGTTTGGATTTCACTCTAATTTCTTATTTTATTTTAGCTTTTGTCTTAGACTATTTAAAGATCGTATGTTAAAAATAATTAAAATATTAATAATCGATAGACAGAATTTCAAAATTATCATAACATGGCTTCATCTCATGTTTTTCAAATTTCATTTCAAAGGGTCCGCCTCTTGAGTCTGAATTTTGCTAAAAAGAAATATTGTCATCAACATTTTTCATTACTTACAATTTTGATTCGTCCTGATGGGATTTTTTCTCATGTAAGTATTTTAAGGTTTTTTTACCAATTTTACCGAAAGCTCGTATGATCATAAAAAGTGGGTATAAATCTTTACCGTATTCATCATTAGCTTCAACCGTTTTAACGATTATAAGAATAGTGATAATGGTTCTAGTTCTAGTACAACAATAACTGTTTTGATATCTTCCCTTTTAGAGATTAATTGCCACCATTTCTTTGATTTCTCGTCCAATTAGCAAGAAAAACAGCGGGTCATAACACACTAAACAATAGCGACGCTGACATATTATTTCAATTTAACGTTAGAAAAAGAAAATATCTATACAGAGATGTGACGTCGAAACATCACATATTGCGTATCTGATACTGTAAATTGAACTGTCACGCCAACAAAACAAGATTGAATTTCAATTAATACGACGTTCAAGTCATAAGTTGTATAGAATAATATCACGAACAGTGGGAGGCTTATTATTTGTCCGTGCGAAAGGAAGCGTGCGTTTGACAATCACTAGACACTGGACGGCATTGTCTGAATGATTGACCGATGAACGAACGTTTCCATTCACTCATAATTACATGTCAAAAATATAATGGGAATGAAAACGTATTTCCCTAATCACAAGCATTTATCTTATAAGACTGTTCAAATATTTTCTTTTGGTCGGCAACAATGTTAAAAAAGTTTTTTACTTAAATGTTTTATGTTACAACACAGGTGACAGGACAATAAATAAAACCATGTCATCAAAAGACAGATAATTATCATTTTAATTAAATATTTTAACAACAAGCCATCAATTTCGTAACAATTTGCACCTAATAAATAAAAAAGAAACACGAAAGAAGCATGCAACACTTACTCAATGTTGCCATAAATAAGAAGAAGGAGCAGGCGATTGTCCTGTCAGCTGTCACACACCTATTTGTCGAACGCATTGATGTACCATAACTGGTAAATCTTCTTATTTTAAGGATATTAGAAATTAGAATCCATGTAGAATGGGAATACCCTAGTATCACTTAGTATAGTATACACTATACAAAGTGCAATAACAAAAATAATTATTGATAATTCTTTAGGGTGTGTACGTGTTCGATGTAGAGAGTTCACTGTAGAAAATAATTATGTTGAAAATAAAATAGAAACAATTTAATAGGGGTAAATAATTCTTTATTCTCTGTGCTCACTGTCGACACACAATTTTGCGAATTAAGTGGTTGCGAGGTCCCGACATGTAGTATGTCAATGGTCGGTCGGCATACTAGGACGCAGTAAGTAACAAACGAGAATGAATGATGTAGGAAAACGGCAGGACAAATAAATTGCTATAAATTATCAATAATAATTATCATATCAACCAGAAGTGCCAGAATTGAAAAAATATAATATATTAAGTACATATTATTAATGCTTAACTATGCCTGTCGGTCTGCTACCTCCTTACGATCAAATTTCCGAATCGATTAGCAATACTGAAAGGACATAGGATAGCTAATCCCAAATAAAAGCTTTCAGACGATAACCGAATTTCAGCGAAGCTACTGACAAAATCTAGGATATAACTCCAAAACCTAACACTATTACTCTCTACGTGTCTATCAGACCCAGTGTCAGTACCGTGTCAGTACCGTGTACGTCGGTCGTTAGGTCTTATAAATCATGCGTCGCGAACAGCGCAGCCCGCCCCTGATTTAATACTGTCATAATATAAAAACATTACCACAGTTTATTTATATGATCTCATGCAGTGGGAACAAGTTGCTCGCTTTTTGTACCTACTTAGCATTTCAAGAAAGACTTTCTCTACTTTGGCCACGATGGACGACTAGTAAGAGTAGTAGAAGAAATAATACTCCCCGAGTCCCCACACCGGTTTCGGTGACGGTGGCCGGTTTCATTGAAACCAGGCCAGGTACGCAGGAGTAATTTTATAGTGCCCAGGTGTGTGCGCAGTACACAAGAGCACTCTCTATTCCTTTACTCTCATAACCCAGTGAGACGGAAGACCGGCACGAAGGGCGAGAGATCAGGCGCAGGTTGGTGCTACTAATATATATTTTGTGGCGCAGGACCGACTTTTTACATGCCCGTCCGACGCATGGATCATCTTACTTATCAGACAATCAGGTGATCAGCCTGCATTGTCCTAACCAAAGTTGGAAATAACATGTTTCCAACGCGGGAATCGAACCCACGACCTCCGGGACAAGAGCAACGCTCTGACCACTGGACCACGGAGGTGTAGAAGATAAGTTGTCTATAGAATGCACCTTCGATCATGGACGCAATCATAGAGGTATAATAAGCCCTTCTACACCTTTGTAATCAATTGTGACATAAAGGATGAAGCATTTCATTTGGTTATTTTCCAACAAAACGCATTTTCGTATTGGAATTTACATTGTAAACAATTTTCTTATTTGAAAAATAACATTTAGCCAATTGCCCTCTTCTTCCGGTATAAAGCCTATTATCTCAAATTACTAAGTGCAAATCATCCCATAACCCAATAAACGAAATGAATTTACATTTTAGAGAGTAGGTACAATCAAAAAGGACTCATCATCATCTCTCTCTACAACCTAATGAAGCTATGTCCATGCGTTTTTTCCGGCCACCTGCCTGCCTCGGGCGGCCGGGGTCTAATGTCCCATCAACAGCCCCGCGACCGGTCACGGGTTAACCTGAGATATGATTTCAATTTAGATTATTGTAACGGGTGTGACGAAATGAGACATTTGAAGGCAGATTATTGTAGCAAAGTCTCTATAGTAGGTAAGGAAATCTGGTATTTCAGAATAAGTCAATTAGAATTTACGAAGCACTGAAATCTGAAACTAACAAAAGGCCATTGTCAAGCAAAAATAGAATTATTTACTTTTCATCGGTTACTAAACAAACTTAGATGTAGTGCTTGAACAAACTAGAAACTTCAAATTTTGCACACGTGTTCCTCTTACGATGTGGGTTTTGACTAGGAAAGCATTTTCACAATTCAACCATAATTCAAACGAGGTGGTCGAACAGAGGATCTACATTTTAATTTCTAAGTACAATTTTATTGTCATTAGCCTATAAGCTTGTCTAAGTATTTGGAATTTCCGGCATTGGAATTTCCGGCATCTCAATATGAAGCACGACAAAGCTAGCTTAATTACAGCTATCAAAGTACCTTAATCGTTGAAATAAGAGCAAAGCTGTTATGATCTGGATATTACGATCGTTGTCTCATAGGGGGTAAGGTGAGAAGGGGAGAGGGGGGAGGGCGTTCAATGTATCAAATTGGTTACAGAAACTCGTTACGTGCGGTAGAAGCGCTCATGAGTATTTTTTGTGGTACAAGTAATGAGGGTCTTTGCTATGACTTTTTATGACATAAATGACATAATATCTCTTACAATAATTATTATTTCAAATAATAATTATAAAAGTTTAAGTTAAAGCACTACATTATTTATCTTTACCTGCATTGTGACTTTTTTATTTTCTTCAGCAGGGCTATGTCAGACTTTCTCCAGCTCAGTGTACAGGAGGTTTACCGACCATCCTCTAAAGTCCACCAAAACCCTCCCACGCTCTTCTTACTACCGTAAAACCTGGGCATTGCCTAGCTACCAGTTGCTCACGATGACGCGGACACGGATGGATTTAGGGCTCCTACACAACACTGCGAATTCGCAATTCGCATCGCATCGCAAAAATCTACAACAAAACTCATACTAAAAATGACTTTCGTTTTACACAAATTAGGGCACACTTTTTGAGAAAATGACCCTTCATTCGTTTCTGATTCCGCCTCCGCCTGTGTCTTGTAGCGGTGTTAATGACAAGTTTGGGAAGAACGTTTACGGGGACATTAGTGTCTCTCGTCACGGTGGTGACCGCAGACCGCGATTGATTGCGACATGGTCTGTGAGACCCAGAACACTCATGAGGTTAATTATGATTCATTCTTCTTCGCCGGGTTAATTCCCGAACGAAATTCTGAAAATTTTTCTTTAAAGTTTAGGGATTTTTGGGGTCACCGTAAAGAAGCCTAAATTAAACTTAGAAAGTCGTCATGTCAGAAAGTAGAGAATAATAACACATCATGTGAAAGCACACTGAGCAGCTGAAATATTTTTATCAACGGTGTTAGGTTATTTTTTTGGGTTCCGTACCCAAAGGGTAAAAACGGGACCCTATTACTAAGACTTCGTTGTCTGTCCGTATGTCCGTCTGTCCGTCTGTTCGTCCGTCTGTCCGTCTGTCCGTCTGTCCGTCCGTCCGTCCGTCTGTCTGTCACCAGGCTGTAACTCAAGAACCGCTATAGCTAGACTTCTGAAATTTTCACAGATTGTGTACATCTGTTGCCGCTATAACAACAAATACTAAAAATAAAATAAAGTTAATATTTAAGGCGGGCTCCCATACAAGAAACGTAATTTGATTTCTTTGGACTTTTTTGCTCTTAATCAATAATGGTAACAGCTAGGCACTTGAAATTTTCACAAAATCCTTAGTTATATTTGTACTTTAATAAATAATAATAAAATTAACATAAAGTAAATATTCAAGGGGGGCTCCCATACAAAAACACAATTTTTTTGCCTACTTTCGCTCTATACCGGTACGGAACCTTTCGTGCGCGAGTCCGACTCGCACTTTACGGATTATTTATTTTATTTTATATTCAGAAGGCTTACAGACTAATAACTTAAATAGCTAGTACAATAATAATTTAGATAACCAAATAGCTAATGACAGCCTCCACACGTAGGTAAGTAAGAAGATAATTAAGGGTGAATTGCACCAGAAGCGTAGCTAAAGTTAAGGTTATCGTCAAATATGGCGACTTTTGCTAGGGATTTGACAGTTCATTTCACATTTTGTTATGGTTAAAGTTAAAGTTATAGTTAAAGTAAGCCGGTGCAACCCACTCTAAGTCTAAGTATACGATATTATACAAGTCACCAAAAGTTAGGTTAGGTTAGGTAGTAGAAAACAATAACTGCAGTTTTACTTACCTTTACTGGCGTATTGGCATACTGGACTAGTGCCAGAAGCTATAATATCTTCATGTAAGTCATAGAATTTTATTTACAAAACATAGTCAAATGACACATATTATTATTTAACTTAATAGTACTAGTAAGTATCGCATATCCGGAAGCAATATATTACAATTAACTGCGAATTGCTTCATACAGATAAGCAAGATGCACGGTTCACCGCACAAAAGTAGACTACATATTAATACTTATTGTGTATGTTAAGGGCCCGGGTTACCCTCGAAATTTTCATACATTCTTAATACCAAAATCATTTTCTCATGCGAAAATATTTAACATTTTTGAGTTATTTTTCAGCTTAAGATAGTAATTACCTAGGGTCCAGAACAAATTTTTTTTACAAAATATTTAAATACTAAAAAAAAATTTTTTGTGTTTAAATATTTTTTAGTAAATTTACTGTTAAATATTTAAACACCAAAAAATAGACAAAAACACAAAAAAATATATAAATAAATAGTAAATTTACTACAAAATATTTAAACTTTAAAAAATATTTTTTATTATTTAAATATTTTGTAGTAAATTTACTATTTATTTATATATTTTTTATTGTTTTTGTCTATTTTTTGGTGTTTAAATATTTAGTAGTAAATTTACTAAAAAATATTTAAACACGAAAATTTTTTTTTTAGTATTTAAATATTTTGTAAAAAAAATTTGTTCAGGACCCTAGGTAATTACTATCTTAAGCTGAAAAATAACTCAAACATGTTAAATATTTTCGTATGAGAAAATGATTTTGGTATTAAGAATGTATGAAAATTTCGAGGGTAACCCGGGCCCTTAATGGCAGGCTATGCTCCAGTAAGCGAGGATTGGTGGTTTTGCATACGGTTAAGTACTTAGTAAATGTAAAAAAGATAATAATATATTTTTAATTACTGCATAATGCTCTTCGTGTGGCTATTTCAAAAGAGACTATGCAGAAAGGTAAAAAAAATATTTTATGTTACACTTACCGCCACCCTCAAAGACATTTAGCCCGGCCGCACATTCAATCAAGACAATATTATGCTGATATGGTATCTACAAGCTGCATGCATGGCGGTAGTAAATTAAATTGTCCTGTTAGTTGTTACAAGTTACAGCAACAGTAACTTGTAACTTTAATTGGTAAAGAATAAAGAGTACTTAAATCATTTTTTAACAGCCATATTAATATTAAAATATATAAAAATACATTTTTTAATGTGAAAGTGTCATGTCTATCTGCTAATTTTCACGTAAGTCTATATCTATTTGAACCGATTTTAATGAACTATGGAGATGAAGAATAGTTTTTATAAAAGACAAAATAATTATGTACTATCAGAGAAGTTGATTCCTAGGCAGATGGCGGACCTAAATAATTTGGTCGCGTTACGTCAAACCCAGCCGACAGATCACAGCTTACATTGAATTGACATAAGTCAACCCCATGACGTAGGTCCGTCAACTGCCTAGGAATCAATTTCCTCGATGTTACATTGTACAGTTCTTGTGCGATAAGAGAATAACAAGGCAACGAAGTCGCGAGTACCTAACATGAGTGTAAAATAAATTAAATTTTAAATCGTTACAACACAAACTATTGAGCAAAATATTGAAAGTAATCGAGAAGTGTAAATACTTACTGTAATGATTTAAATTTCTAAGTAGATGTAGGCACTGTTTCTTTATCAATTAAAGACATAGTAATAATAATCTTGTAACTATCAAATCATAATTTAAGTACAAGATGTAATGAATAATGATCAGTTGACCAAATTAACCCCCGAATGTATGTCAATCATCACAAAGATATGCCGTATGTAATCCGATGCTATACGGTTTTCGTATTACATCACTAGCTTTAATTACAACATCACTAGTAAGGACATGAATATAGCTTGGAAGCAGTAGCAGGCATATATTTTACATGCTGTAGAAAGAGAGGGGGGATATTACTCGTCACTCTCTATAGTCTCTCCTATGGATCTTTATATCCATTCTAAGAAAAGTTTACAACGCCGCTGATTAAGTTTTCACTCCAAAAACAAACAATCCCAGGAAGTATCTTCCAGCTTGGCTAGGCCGGCAACGCACCTGCAGCTTTTCTAAAGTTGCGAGTGTCCACGGGCGACGGTTATTGATTTCCTTCAGGTGACTCGTTTGCCCCCTTATTTTATAAAAAAAAGTATTAAAAATATATAAAAATTAAAAATTAAATCAGAAGACACAATTTTAAATAGTCTTTCCTGTTTTCCTAGCTAGATAGCATAATAGGGTTTCTTTCTACGAAAGAATAGACAAAATGACGACCTCTGTGGCTCAGTGGATAGCACGTTGGTAGCTTAAGCCGGAGGTCGCGGGTTCGAATCCCGCCGACGGAACAAAAAGTTTTCAAAGTTCCTGGGTCATGGATGTGTATTAAATATATTTATCATATAATAAAAATCTTAATTATATGTATAGTATAAAAGTATTAAATATATTTCCGTTGTCTGGTACCTGTAACACAAGTCCTTCAGGTACTTAGCATGGGGCCAGACTGACGTGGTGTGAAGCGTCCATAGATATTATTATTATTATTATTATTATTATTATAATGACGGGCATAGGAAATCTGTCACTTTATCTCAAACTAACAGTGATAAAAAAGTGGCCAAGTGCGAGTTGGACTCGCCCATGAAGGGTTCCGCAGCAGCAATAAGGTTTATTTTTATGAAATTAAAAGGTTTTCGATTTATTTTTATATTTCAGTCGATTTAATGAAATTTAGATTAAGGTTTACCATTTATGACGTATAAAAAAAACTACTGGCTAGATCTCGTTCAAACCAATTTTCGTTGGTAGTTTTTATAGGAATCTACATCATATATTTTTTTTAGAATTATCATGCCCTTACTTTAGAAATTAGAGGGGGGGGGGAGGGGACACACATTTTACCACTTTGGAAGAGTCTCTCTCGCAAACTATTCAGGTTAGAAAAATATGATATGCGAAACCTCAATATGATTTTTGGAGACCTATCCATAGATACCCCACACACATAGGTTAGATGAAAAAAAAAATTTTTTGTTTCAGTTGTACCTATGGGGACCCCTGAAATTTTTAAAAAAAATTCCATTTTTGCATCAAAATCTTAATGCGGTTCACAGACTACATCTACTTACCAAGTTTCAACAGTATAGCTCTAATCGTTTCGGAGAAAAGTGGCTGTGACATACGGACGGACGGACAGACAGACAGACAGACAGACAGACAGACAGACAGACAGACAGACAGACAGACAGACAGACAGACAGACAGACAGACAGACATGACGAATCTATAAGGGTTCCTTTTTGCCATTTTGGCTACGGAACCCTAAAAATACCTACTACATTCGTTTTCTACTGTAGCTTTCCCGAACCTGCGTATGTAAAAAATTCGTCGTCTTAAAACACACTTTGGTGATGAAAAACTCAACTTACATCATTCTAAACTCGAGTAAAATATTAGTTTCGGCGCTTTTATGTAAACTGGTTTAGTAGAGTTATGTCAGTTATGCGATCTATTTAACTGGTGGTTAAATTAACTGCAATTAGCGTCGACAGGCTCACCTGCTATGTGTTAATTATTATTATCATTAACTCCATTCCCCACTATTTTTGTGCTTATTTAATTAAGCTCGCAATTATGAGGCTGATGACTTAATACAGTTTTAGCTCTTTAATTCTTTAAGAATAAAGTATTTTTAGTAAAAAAAGAACTACTCAGTCCGTCTAACTTTTAAGCGTCTATACTTAGGATTAACGGCCGCATTCCAAGTTATTTTATGATAGTGTGATAATTGTATTTATACACATTTTCTGTTAAACTATAACAGAAAATGTGTATTAAAATCTTCATTAAATTAAAGTTAAGAAATCTCTCTGAATCTGGCCGTCAGGGATATTTTAATGACAACTGTACTAGTGCCTGTTAAAGTTAATCATTTATCAATTAATATTATCTTGTGTCTGTCTCATAGGTATAATATTAACTTTATGGTCTGTCCATTGAAAAGGAATCATGCACAGAAATAAATCAAGATAGAACGGCGACGCGCGTGCATTGCTAAGGAATCGATCGTGTCAATTTTTGCTTTGCTTTTAGTTAGAACCCTACCCGTGGAAAGAAATACCTCCTTTTGACCGATTTACTGTCGTTCTTCTGCTTTTACAATTAGACACTGCACAATGAGGCATTTTTGCACAACCGCTCCGGTGTAATCGAGTCGAGACGTGCGCGCTGACTGAATGAACGTTCAACGAATCTTGCTCACTTGTGCAAGATTCAAATACGCGTACTCGACTCGCTTAGCCGTTCTATCTTGATTTATTTCTGTGGAATCATGATATTTAAATAATAAAGAAATCACCGTACCGTAGTCTCTCTTTCACGCGGCGCCTAGTTTACTTTTGCGTGTTATATATATTGTGTTTTTTGCAGCCCCGGATCTAGGGGGGGGCAAGCCGGGGCCTGTGCCCCGGGCGGCAAGTTCAGGGGGCGGCCAAATTCACACTTGACGGACCAATGGACAACTCATCATTTATTTAACTTTGACCACGGAATAAATAATAGCACAATAAAATTACAGAAATTCAGAAAGAAGATATTATCCTTGCCCGTTCCGTCGCACTAATGGATGGTCTGCTCAAAACTTTGCAAAAAATGAGACAAAATCCAATGGAATATTGGATAAAAGAAGCTGGCGAAATTGCTGAAAATTGTGGCGTTGACCCTATTTTGCAAAACAAACGAATTCCAAAACGTAAAAAACATTTCGACGAGATGTGTGAAGACGAATTGCCAACACTCCAACCTGTTCAACTTTTTTCTACAGAAATAATGATGGTATTTGATCGAATCATATCTGAAATTAAAAAGAGATTTGATTGTGCTACCAACCTGAATTTGAATTTTGCTTTTCTTAATGGTATTAACATTCTGAAAATGTCAAATGAAGAACTGCAAAAGTATGGAGCAGATTTGGCTCGAAAATACGAGCGAGATTTGAATTCCGTTGAATTCTGCCAGGAACTTCATGTTTTTAAAGAGCAAGCTCCGGTTTTGTTTGGTGATATAGAAAAGGCTAACAGTTTTTATCTCTTGCAACAGATCTATGCGCATGATTTGCAGGATGCTTTTCCTAATATTTGTATTGCTCTGCGAATTTACTCTACGCTTCCTACTACGTCCGCAAGTTTTAGCAAACTAAAACTAATTAAAAATTATTTGCGCTCTTCTATGAGCCAGGAACGCTTATCGGGTCTTGCAATCTTAGCGATAGAAAGTCGTATTGCACACGAATTAAATTATGACAAGGCGATAGATTTATTTGCTGAACAAAAAGCTCGAAGAGTAAAATTGTGATTTAAATTCACTTTAATAATATATTTGAATTTTATTTTTATTATGCATATTTATTTTTACTTTAAACCCTACCCTGTTAAATATATATCTTACATATTGAGAGCTGAAATTAAATGGATGATAAAGGTGAAAATAAACATAAGTAGGTAGGCGGGGCGGCATTTTTCAGTTTTTGCCCCGCCTAAAAAAAATTGAAGATCCGGGGCTGGTTTTTTGTAATATATTTTTATATCTTTCAGAGTTATAATTACCGATTACGCCATAGTCATTGGGACATCAATCATCATGGCGATGTAAAGAGTGACTCTTTACTTTTCTTTAGCTACTAACGAAATGTTTAGAGAAATTAGAGATAGAGCACAACCAACGCACACTGCAACATTATAATATAGAGTTTTTTAGAATCTTGTTGGTAGCTGCAAATGTTTGCCGTCATGGTATCTCAATGATATATGTATTAATTATTAATAAAAATATAAAGACTATAGTATTAATTATTATAGTCCTTATATTTATGCATGTGTTTCTAATTACATACAATTGTACACTCTTATCATAGGCATCCTACCTAATCACACTTTCTAATGTAAGAATTTATAAAAGTTATATTATATATTATTATTTTTAGTTTTATTTGTATGATTTGTTGATATGTCGGTAGACAATCATACAAATAAAATCAAAAACGCGAAATCAGCGAAGCGATTAATGAATAATGATAAATCAATTGGAAGTACATGTCAGTACGTTAACGATAATGATGATGAGTACAAATATGGTCATTGTCGGTAGGTTTGTTAATGTTATATTATGAAATGTCGTCTAAATTAATCATTATGCGGATACAATAAAGGTGAGGTAGAATAAGTTAGAATGTGTTTCAACGTGCCAATGGACCGTGTAACAGTATAATTATACGACCATATTAGTAGCAAATTACTTTATTCTACCATTGTAAATACCAAAAATAATTAGACCAAAACTTAATTGATATTGGTTTAAATAAACTGTTCCTAGAATGCAGTTGTCTGTCTGTCTGGAATTTGTGGGTATATATCTATGCTAGACGTTGCCTACACTTTCATTATTGTGCAGTAACCGTTTACCGTACATTTTGCTATAATTCTAACTATGCTACGTACTGACTGGGAATCCAAAGCCTTCTCTTCAAACTCCAGGATATATCCATAATAATCGTTTTAATTACTGAAAGACACATTTTAGAAGTTTATTTTTTCCTGCCTACTATGCTAATATCTAACACAATTTAGCTCTAAAATATGCTAATCCAATTTTTAATTTTTTATACTGCAATTTACAAACCTACTTTCTAAGATGTCTAAAAAGACAAGATCTAAGAATAAAAAGAAAACACGAATCCTATAGATAACGATTCCCTCATGGTCCGATAGTCTTAACGGTAACACGATCATTAAGGCCAGACTGATGTGGTAGACTCATTGAGACGGCTAAACACCGAGTCCACAATACTCGTATCCAGTTACAGAAAATAAAAAAATAATAAAAAAAAGTTTGTACGCACAATGAGCTTGCCGTTTCGCGGCGAATCGCGTTATCGAAGAGCTGCAAAGTGTGGTACAAGTTGTAAGATGATGATGATGAGGCTTGCCGAGTAGTTTTCTGATATGAATTTTGTATTGTGTGAAGTGCATTACAATTTTTCGTTTAGTTTATTCACAAAATCCAAAAATTGTGTGAATAAACTAAATCGGTAGAGTCTGTAGAGTAGGTACATATGCATAATATTTTGTTTACAAATTAAGTCTTTGAAGACCTTGCGACTCTTTCTATGACTTTGGAATAAACTTTTTCGGTGCAAGGTTAGAGTACTTGCTATCTATTGTTATTGGTACCCATAATACATGACTCTTAAAGCCTCAGCATACCTTATCAATCATATTTTAATCATAAATCGAGGAATTCCTTAACGAAGCTGAAAATGAGATAGATAAAATTTTCAGACTTTTTTTATAACGGCCACTAAACATAAACGGCAACTCGAAAAACTGTTACATACCTGCACTTGCATCAAACCTCCTCCGCTCGTCACTTACACCAGCGTAACTCGATATTGCAGTTTTAGACCCTAATTTTGCAGCTCATTAACCAATCCGTTGTCTTTTTGCGAATCCCGGGCGGCCGAAGGGGGGGGTGCAGGGGGGTGGGGGGTCGTCTCATTGAGAGCCTCCCTAGCGTGAACAGAGGGATCGCTTACCGCAATTATTATATAGCGATAAAAACCGGCTACATCGCCCGATTGGGTTACACGCCACACGTATTGTGCTGCCCAAATATCGGGTATCGGTAGTGCGGTGATAGCCATGTAGAAGTTGCAGGCTGCAGCTAGCTGTCTGCTGAAATCCATGGGTTTGGTTCACTAGGAACATTATCTGGTGTCTCCATAATTAATATGGTGATAGCCATGATTGTAAAAAAAATTCTGGCTGGTGATGATTCTGAAAAACAATTGAACACTAATACGCTGTAATCCATGTGTTAGTTTATTACTAGTAGATGCAAATTCGAAGCGTCGGAATTAGTTCACAAGAAGGCATCGTAATTTTTTTCGAGACAACTGTCATATTATGTCCTTTATCAGAATTATAAGTACTTACTAACCAAATATCATCCAAATGGTTTCAGTAGTTTTCACGTTTAGAAGTAACAGACAGATACACAGATGTAATATTAGCATTTAGCGACTTGCGTGAATACAAAGCATCATTGTATTCGTGGCGTTACTGCAGGTTCTAACTTCTGGTATATCAATAGCTTAAATATTTAACTCTAGACCTAAAGCTAGCGAGCTCGTTAACATATCTTTAGCCGATTACCGTCGGTCGGCGAGACGGCGGAGTTTTTGCGGGCGTTATTATGAAAATACCGGCCATTTCACCGTACATTGTAATTCAAACCTCCTATTATGGGAAATGCGGTCCCTGTATATGGTGCGGCTGAAAAAATCTATGAGTCGCAGTAATCTTCTATAAGTTACATTGTATTAACTTTTAACTGTAACTGCACGACTGTTAAGTGTTGAAAGTACCTGCATTATGCATAGTGTAAGCTCTCCATTAAATTTTTAAAACGTCATCGAAAAGTTGCCCGCAGGCCGCAACTTCTTGGCGCCAAAATTTGTTTGTATGAAAACCGCACATTCTGCTGAGATAATAACTAACTTAGTATTTCCTCTTGCAGGACTAAAATTGTCTTCATACCACATTTCACTATTATCGGAGAATAATAACACATCTAAGACATATCACATACTTTCGCATTCAGAAAATGAATGAAAATCTTTCAACGAAAAAATATAATATTCGTATTCCAGAATTGCAGCAGTCAATTCTGGAACTTCCTTTACTTACGTGGTTTTCACACCGAATTGATCACCTTGGCTGGATCAATTAACAGTCCTTACCACCTGGCTGACCTAATATCCTACAGGCCTAGAACGGATTCGCCGGTGGCATTTTGCTCATCCACCCGTGCCGTAACCGATCCTTCGCATAAAAAAACTCATGTTACACGACACCGCCGTATCAGCGAAAATGCAAGCGAATTTCAAAATTCGAACGCAATTTTTTAAACTTTTTTTGAGACTTTGCGTGTGGCAAAAATCTTTAAGTTTGGAGCTTTAATCGGGTATGAATATCAGATTGTCATAAAAAGAGCAGTAAGGTATTAAGTTCTGCTAGGTGCTATACTAATTACTAATTTAAACTAAGGGCTTGTTCTCCACTTCCTGATAAAGTGCCGGATAGGCTATCCACCACTTAACTTGACAGATAGAGTATGAAGAATCTGTCAAAAAAGTTGTGGATAGCCTATCCGGAACTTTATCAGGAAGTGGTGAAACAGGCCTCATAGGTGATAGGTATGTTGGTACTTAACTCATCTGCTGAAGAGAGGGTGACTCGAACAAATATTGACGTCTCTTAATTCTTCCCAATGAATTGTTAATTTCCCATCTAACGTGATATATTGACAGACGCGCCCTAGACACGCGTTGCTGTCAATACAAACAAATTGTACAACTACCGTCCATTCAAGATTATTTAACTCCGAAGTTTATGTAAAATGATCCCTATTCTATGGTTATAGAGGTTGTATCAGAGGTAAAAATACTCAGAAGGGACAGTGCGCTCAAATCTCCAACAAGTGGGCGCAAGCAATTACATACACCACTTCTTAGTGTGCCATAGGGTGAATGAAACAGTAGGACCAAGATAGAGAAGGTCAAAACTAGTACTATACTCTACCTATATCAATTCAGAGTTCAGAGACATATTTTTTATAAAATAAGTACCATTGTTTTATGAAAATAAGGGGGCTAACGAGCAAATGTTGTATTTCTTAAAAAGTTTCTTAGTAAAGTTTCTTGAAGCAAAAGTAATATTATGATATTTTTGATTTTATGCGCGCTCTCAAGACAATCATTCTAAAATTTAATGTTGCATACATTTTCATAAAATCAAATACATAAGTACATTCAAGATTTAATATTATGTGTTTGTGTAACTGCTTTTTATTTTAACATGGGTTAGCAAAACACCTTCAATTATATAGAAGAGACAGAAGGATCAAAGTTTAAACTAAACATATTTTGAATATTTGCTATGAGAAAAAACCAGGTTTAAAATACTGCCACGGCTGTTTGCTGACTTACTGACACACCTCATCTAGGGCACAACTAACACTGTCGCCTCGGACAAACTAATTAATCGGCCACGGGAGCAACATGTTTGTATTGACAGACTGAGACGTGCCCCACGACGCCCCGCCAAGTGCCCCGAGTGCCCCGAATACTCAGCTGAGTGCCCTGTGATTAAGTTTTCATTTTTAAACCATTGACATACTATGCCACGCTGATTCAAAGGACAATGAGTTATTACTACCGAACACCTTAAAGTTTTAAAAGAAAAAATACTTGTACGTTGTATCAAGAAAGGTACTAAGAAAAATGTTTAAGATATACATAGTAACAACAACACCTTGCTGTTAGCAGAAAATACATATTAAGTACGTTAACAACTGTTAGCAAATTTAGCCTTAAAGTCTTTTGTTCATACTCAGAGAGATTGAACGATTGCTTAGTTAAAGTTAACTTTAATTATGCATTTTTTACATACACTCCAAAATAAATGCGGCTATTTGATACTTGGTTGTTGTAGTTGAGAAGACAACAAATGGCGAATCGGCAGTTAACTCTTCTCCATCGTTGTTACTCTAACGTCCATTTCAGTTATTTATTGACTTTTAATAGTTATCGGTTTTGCGTCGTCCCTACACAGTACGTCAATGGTTCAACTTTAAACTGACAACCCATTGGTTAGGATGCGTCATTTAGTTTAATTTGACTGTCAGCCGGGGGACATCCCCTAGTTAGGGATTACCATCGCGTTATCTTTAACCAATAGTGTTTTAATCTGTAAACACTACAGGATTTAGAGTTTTCTATTAAAATTAAGATAGCAAGAGACTATGGGGTCCTAAGAAGTGTTAAGCCTTACTTTTTTAATTAAAAGAAAATAAAGATTAAAGACGGGTTTATTTTAACCCATCAATTACTCCCAAGCGGCACGCGGTTGCCGCATAACATTGAATATCTATTGTGTCTGCGATTCCCACGATCTAGGTATTGATGTTTGAAGGAAGTAAATTATAGTCTCTACTCTCTAAGTATCTAGAATAGAATAGAAAAACACTTTAGTACAAAAATTTTATGTGCATGGTATTACAATTTACAGCTTCGGCGGTATTCGAACCCGCGACCCCCAGCTTGAGCTACCAACACGCTCATCCACTGAGCCACAATGGTCGTCAAAGCAAAGATGCAATTTTGGTTTATTTTTTATGCACAAGAAAAACCAGAGGGTTTAAAATGAAATGCACATTTTTACCCCAAAATTAAGTCTAAAGAGGTACTCCGAAACCTGATCCTATAGGGCGAAGTGTGAAACAGGGCTGCACAGGGAAAGGGCATGTGAATTGCGGATTAGCCCTTTACAGCCTAATTGGTAGAACAAAGATATGTGGTTTTTAATTACCCGACTGCGGAGGGTTATGTATTTAAAGTGCATTTTTTTCACGCTCTACACACAGAAAAAATGTAAGAAAATTTATACATTTTTTTTACTTTTTCGTAATGTGACTGTTTTATTTTCTTTTTTTTCACACTCCAGCAGGCGTAGCATGGTCACCATAGAAACGGTTTCTTTCTACGGAAGAATAGACAAATTGACAGTTAGACAAGACAAAGTGACAGTTAGACAATGGAAATCCACCATTTTGTTGATAAAATCTGTCAGTATGTCGATTATTTCCCATGTCTAGTACCTACTGTTATTATGCTAACCTTGCTGAAGAGGTTTTATGAATTCATAACCTCCGAGTCACGAGTGTTGCGACTTCCGACCAAAGACAAAAAAACTATCACAGTAAGGCCCACTTGCGCCAATCTGGGTTAAAGTTAACTCTGAGTTAAACATCATGTCATCTCTATCACTGACTTGGTGAGTGACAGATAAGACATGATGTTTAACTCAGAGTTAACTTTAACCCAGATTGGCGCAAGTGGGCCTAAGTAATCAGTAATTATAGAGACCATAATATTATATTTCTAAATATAATATTATGATCGAAGTTTAGACAGATTTTCGTTTATAAACATTTTTTTTGCGTATTTATCCTTTCAGATTGAACCCATGACTGTCCTCAATAGTCAAAAGTGCATAAAATAGTAAAAAATTATTTAACCTTTCAAAAAATATCAAATCTTACCGACAATGAGTTGAAAAGTGTACAAATATCTATACAAGATACATCAACCGAAGAAGTGTTTGCAACAAAAGACGCCTTCTGTGTCCCTTTATGTGGTAGACGTCTCAAGCACTTAATGACAGACAAACTTTTCTTATGTTATGTTTGTATTCTGTTATTATTTCTGATTGTGTTTAGATGTTAGTCGAAGGGTGAATTTCGCTTTAATACTGTGCTGCTCACAGCGTGATACTTTGCGTGCATTTTTTTATATAATAAAATGAAAACATAAAAAAAAATTGTATGTATTTTAAAAAGATAAAACCGACTTCAAAATCGTACGTAATTGAGAATTAAAACTTCTATCTCCAAAACTACTGAACCGATTTTGATGAAACTTGCACTATTCCCTAAGTTGAACAAAGCCTAGTACAATAAAAAAAGAATCACTTAAATCGGACTTGTAGTTCCGGAGATATGCGTGCACAAACATAAAAACATACATACATACATACACTTTTGAAATTTGGCACATTTGTTCAGAAGCTGTTAAAGATTAACATATACAAAAATTTGACAGTTCTGGAAATATTACATAGTACATATGCGTCGAATTGATAACCTCATTTTTTGAAGTCGGTTAATAATACAAATGAAATGAGCTTTTCAAATTTGCTAAATTAAATTCGGTGGCTGAGCTTTGATATTTGGTAAAACATCTAATCTACATTAATATTGTTAATTCGAAAATGTCCGTCTGTCTTTCTGTCTGGCAGACTGTAAACTCTTCTCATTGTACCGATTTTGATAAAAGCTATACTTCGAGTAACAGAAAGACACAGGTAGTTTTAGTCTGAAAAAAATGTGCGCATATTGAGACTAGTGTCAGAAAAAAACCTAGGTAGATAAAAAAGGGCTTTTCCTTCTTATGTAACTATGTAGTTTTCTGAACTATCAAGATATAGTAACATATTACATAAATAGTAAATAAACATGCCATATTGGCGTCTGTCGGCTCGGGAACTGACATTAGACGGGCGATGAACAAGGGCCATTATAGATAATATTGAAATAATGTTGTAATTGATTAGAGTTGTAAAACAAACACAGATCATGACGCGGCATGATGGACGGGTTTGGGGCCAGAGGTAGTGCAGGCGCTGGCGCCAACATTGTTGGACTTATAATGGTAGTGGTGGAACGTAATATTTAAATGTAAAACTATGTGTAAATAAGCTAAATTATGATGTTTTTAATATTTTTGGTTATGACTTACTATGTTCAGTTGACTTAAAGGTTTGCTATCCTAAAATAATAAAATTAAATCTGGATTAAAAGTTTTTATAGTATCAACTAAAGATATTCAGAATAATGATGCGATATCTAATAATTACGTAAACGTGACTTCAAGATAAGCTCTCTAAGCTCTACATATAATTTATATGTAACAATAACAAATATTGCTCATATTAAAGACATAGATTCAGGACCTGTTATAAAAAAGATGTTCATTAGAGGCACTGCAAAAACTTTTTATATTACATGGCAGCTGTCTGGTATGATAAATATATTAAACTGTAAGTTTCCATGAAATAATCGAGAAGATTATTTAAATATTTTATTAGAAGAATAAACATGTAAAGCCTGGTTTTCCGTTTTTTTTAAAGCATAAGTCTTAGATATTTTAACAATTATGAAAAAGACTGAGGAGCTATTTGTTTTAATTTTTGGTTTACTAATTTTGGGACAGTTCTTAAAATTCCATCCAGCTCCCGGTCTATCCGCGCGATTTTCAGCAAGTCAGCGTCGACATGTGTCCGGCCTGTCCGTCCCGTTCGGGGTTTTACTCAGCATTACAAACGCTGCGAGTAACGGACGTTTTTTGCCACTCACCTGCACATTGTTAAGTGTTTTTTAATTCATTCACCGTCTTAATAGTTGAGGGAGTTTCGATTATTCCTTAATTATGGTAAAAAATGTTTTTTCGTCGTAAAATTGCACTGATGAGTATGATAGTATCTGTAGACTTTAGTTTAGTTTATACGACTATACATTTCGTATTTTGAGAAGTCGTTGATAATATCCCTTAGCTGCAACAGACACAATTGTAAAGTGCCATAATGTTAAAAAATGGTCACATATTTCATACAAATGTATACGATTGAGATGTGATCGTGACTGTTATTTTCATAAGAGAAAGACTAATTTAAACGTAAGACAAAACCCGAATCTCGACGTTATCGTGACGGACATAATCCCGGGCCGACGGGTCCAAAAATAAAATGGAAATCGATATTAAAATACTGGCCGAAAACAACGACTCATCGTTTAAAAAAAAGTTATCGCAGCGTGGCGTAATAACGCTGTTAATAATCGACCGTCGGACGTTGACGTTTCAATCAGCATCGCTTTGTTTGCGTTGTGTTTAATATCTATAGATTGTGTTACCGATATACGGTTTTTTGGATGACCAGCAACTCGGACGATATTGACTTATAATAATTTGTTATTGAGTACGCCTGGGATTTGATTTTTTTATCATCAATGATGGATTCATTCTATTATAGTTAGTGGACCGTTCACAATAGTTCGGCGCTTGTGAATCTGTTCTGAAAAAGTTTAGTGACATTGATAGTTAAAAATTCATTATGGCGTCAACATTTCCCGCTTTTTTCTCAGAGAAGTGCGTATAGTTATTAGTAAGTGGATCGCTGCATTGCATTTCATTCAAGTTTTTGATGCTAACAAGAAGAAACTAAGTGATATACCAAGACTCTAACATAATGCAAAGTGGTGTATAGCTATGTCCACATTGTGCCCTTTCATCTTCAATTTTCATAATCTTTTGACATTTCGAATGTCAAAAGATTATGAAAATTGAAGATGAAAGGGCACAATGTGGACATAGCTATTGGGCATAGAGCGATTCACACAAGCATTCTTGCAAAAGTTTCCGAGACTCGAAAAAGCGAGCTCTTCAACTCCTGTTATTTTTGACAATCCGTCTTCTTCTTCCTCTTCTGGATTTTGCGTTGCGCGTTTTTGTGCCACAACAACTCACCAGTAGAGCAACTTTTTATGAATGAATGCATTACTCGCTTAATGATTTGCAAACCTTACGTGAGGCATTTAGCCAAGATTCCTCACTTTTTCCCGGATCCCAGTTCGATCCCGTAAAAAGCCGAGAGGAACTCCGGCTATTATCCATGACCATTTTGAATATGTTCTGACGCGGTACCGATTCTGTCCGCGCCCGATTATGGCGGGACAACTTTTTAGCACTCGCATTCATCTAAGCTAACTTATGGGATGAGGTATTAAATCTAGAATAACAAGTACCATTAGATTATATAGACAAAATATCTATTGCGTAAAAGAACCATAAGTAATAATATTAGTCCAATTTTGTAATGCTATAATTCATTAAAACATACGCTTTTCCTAAGCTTAGAAGACTTTTAATAAATAATAGATATTCTCCTAGTATTAAAATATTGTGAGAGATAGTTTTGTTCTATGCCGTTATCTTCAACGATCACTTCGCCATAAAAAGAGTTATAATTCTTTTTTTCAAATTAATGAAGCGATATATAAACGATATAATATTAATTAGTAAGTAATTACATAATATAATACATCGAAGCGGCTATAAATTACCGCGATTACGTCACAGTCCCTATAACTATTTTCTTCTTATATCCCATATCAAGGGAAAATTGTTTTATTTCTAATTGGACCATTTTATCGGTTTTTTCAAATAAAATTTTCGTCCCATCTTTAAATTGTTTTGTAGACATTTAAAGGGATTTAAATATTTATGAGTAACCATTACGGATTCATTTCCCGATAGGTACTTACTTGCATTGCCAACCTTTGTCTCCTCTCCTCTTCATAAGTGTTTCTACCACGAAGACTGGACTGGACATTCCTAGAAAATTGTAAAGAGCTACAAATCGAAATGTATTTAAAGCGTCAGTAAGTACTGACGCTTTAAATACATTTCGACGCTTTAAATACTCCGAACGGCAAAATTCGTTTATCGCGCCGTGCATTTTCCGGGATAAAAAACATCCTATGTCCTTTCCCGGGTCTCAAAGTATCTCTATGACAAATTTCAGCAGAATCGGTTCAATGGTTTGGCCGTGAAGAGGTAACAGACCTACAGACAGACAGACAGACACACTTTCGCATTTTTAATATTAGTATGGATATTTAAGGCTCGCAAAGATATCTTTATTAGAGAGAGAAATAAGGTACAGAATACTGCGGTCATTATAAATATCACAAATACATACCTTACTGAATACTGACCTACTAACACATCCTTACTCCGTCCACCTGTCACTCAAACATAAATTACTTCTGCGAATTGCAGTATTAAAATAATATCGATCCGATCGATCGATCTCCGCGGGATGCTGAGATCCGTGAGATGAGTAAGATGAGTGAGATGACATGACACCGGCATGGGAATGTGAACTATTTAGATACGAATCATTTGGCGCTACAACACTTTTGAATGATTGATTTGGGTGAGGACTGAGGATAAGTTTCAAAGTTTGAAAGGGCAACCGTCAATAGACTAGAGTCAAGAGAGTTTTTCCTTGATAATTAGTAGGTACCTTCTTAATTTCAAGTGATGTACTTGAAGATGAGTATAAAATTGACTATCAAGACATCGTTAATCACAATTGATGAAGTGTCACTTGTATGTTGGGTATCACCATCATGTACATTTAGGTTAGATTAGTTAGATTTAAGTCCTATGAAAAATTACATAATATTATTTCATTACAGTTAGTGAAGATGTAATGCTTGTCCAAAGTTTGTGACATGAAATTACTTAAACTATCTTCTTGTCACCAATTATACAATAGACCTTAAGAATACTGGTAAGATTCACAATTCCTGACATGACTCTCAAATAAAGATATCAATAACCTCCTCCTTTTTTGGGAGTCGGTCAGCTTGTTAGCAGTTAGTGTCACGCGTCGGTCGTGGCGCGCCGGCGATGACGGTGCAGGCGTCGCGCCGGCGGCAGACGGTTCCCACCATTATGTACCACCTTCGAAGTTCTGGCAAAATGACCCTTATATCCTTGGTGTAAAGGTGAGGTAGATTCGGAGGATGTATGTTCCCACTGAGTGTACACCAATTACTGGCAGAGGTTTGTTTGGATAGCTGCTGTATGTTTTGAGTAAAATGTCCGAATTCTCAAATCGGAGAATGTAGAAAACAATCCTCGAAAACGTCGAAAAAGCTGCAGTCAAAGTCCAAAATTTGTCCAAGTCCTGACTGGCATGGCTACGATTGCCTTTTGAGTTCTGACTGCGTAATAGGTTCCGACTGAATGAAAGAGTTCCTTATAAAATAAATCGCACACCTACGATTGGTTCTATCACTTCTAGCTGTTTGACATCATCCCAAAAATTGATCAAAATTTCGGTTTTAACTTGTAGCGAAAATTCAAATTTTCACTACATCACCATCGCTCGGAATCATCACATAGAACTTCTTGATCAATCAAGAACAACGTGATAATTTGATGATGAAACGTATAATTAAAATAAAACGCGTTTTCGTTCTGTTAGAAAACTAAATGGACTACAAAATGATGAAACAGTAAACACAATAATGAACACAATAAATACGCATGTAATGAGTATTTTATTGGTATTTTACTACTGGATCGCGTTACATTGATTCATTAATTACAAACACTTTTACATAACAAATTATTGTATGTAGGTAATTTCATACATGTATGCATCTATTTGCAAGTACCGTTCTTGATTTGTAAGATAACAATAATTAAGGGTCTGTTTATATTATAATCCTTCGAAATTCTGGATTCGGACTTACTTTGTACGGACTAACATTAACAAAACTTCTAGACAGACATATTTCAAGTAGATATGTAAAAGGTTCTGGGTTGCATCCTATAGCTGTACCTATGTAATATCACATTGACATTTTGTAGCCATTATTAGCTGAATAACGTACTATGGAGTTTATTGATTTAATAAGATTTGGGTTATATTATACTTCAATCATCAATATTTTCTCCCTTGTGGCACCAGCATAGAAAAAGCAACAGTAAACAAAAAGTTTTGTTTGAAAGTTTGGCAACATTTTTGTCATTATGACGTGACCAACATGTCGGATCTTGATCGGATTATTCACTGTATGTGCTTGTAGCTCCCGCTGCCCCGACCTTTGCACAGACTGCAGACAAACACAGCCAAATACAACTTCAAAAACAGCTATCTATATTTATAAAAATGAATTTCCAATTGTGTATATATAGTAACGCTATAACTCGATAAGGGCTGAACCGATTCTGCTAATTTTAGTCTTTAAATAATCCTTGAAGTCCAGGTAAGGTTTTAAAGTGACACGAAGTTCGCCGGGGCAGCTAGTTAATTTAATAAAAACGCACTCAAACCACAAATAGACAAAGAGTTTCTCAATCATCACTTTATTTCATAGTTTTCAATCCAATCTAAAGCGGGTGCAAAAACGTAACAAAATGACACCGAATCTGACCACCTTGAGCCTCATTAAGGCGGCAATAAAAATCGCATTTACACAAAAAACTGTGATTAATGATATGGTGGCAGTTACTGGTGCTGTGTGAGGTACGGCTGTGAAGGATGGCGAACAAACTGAATATCCGTTAATATCAATTGGCTCCTAACTTCCTAAAGTGTCTGTCACTTAGCTGTATTTTACACTCATGTAAAGTGCATCTCAAATATTTTCGTGTCTTTAGTCTAGTTGCTATTTATCTTAGGTAAGTATGAGATTTGACAAAAGATTTATCTGTATTCGTAAGCAATATTCCAAAATATAAAAAATAATTTGTATATAGACTTACAGATAATAATATATTTCAATGTTGTGATGTGCCAAACATTATAATTTATATAATGCATATAATTTATATAAAATATTGACAACATACAATATTTTAAAACCCAATCTCTTAAGAAGATAAATAAATGATCTAGTATGATACGTAGTACATAATTATGCTTTAAATACTTTACTTTGGAACTTAGATACAGCAGCGAAATTAAAAATTTCTCATGTAACAGTATTTTTCATCATACTTACTGCAGTTGATTCTTATCAGCAATTAAATTATATGACGTACAATGTTTCACATCGATGTTCGTCGAACATTCAGTCCGTGTGTATCGCGGTCGGTGGCAACACCTCGTCTATTACGATATGAATGGTAGATTAAAGTAATTTCTGATCGTGATAAATATGTATTGTTACTTCCGATAAATACCATCATTACGTTGAAAGCTCGCTCTGTTTATTGACTGTGCACGACTATAGTACGATATGTTATGAAATAGGTACCCTTTATGATAGCATATAGCCGAGGCCGATCCATACGAAAGTGCCTCTGTCTATCTGTTTGTCTTTCTGCCTGTCAGTCTGTACCTTTTCACACCCAAACCGCTAAACCAACTTTGCTCGAATTTGGTACGGAGATACTTTGAGTCCCGGGAAAATGTACGGCTTCCATGCGATTCGACTTTTGGTGCGACGGAGTTGCGGGCGTAATCTAGTTTATTATATTTGGTAGTAAATACAAAGGTAACGTCTTCTAGACATGAAAAACAAGAAACTGTAGAGAAGAATCATGTGCTATAAGTGATTGACGATTGAATCTCAACCAGAATATTGTGTAGGGGATCTAGTTTAGACTTTAGAGTTTAGAGAATATAAAGTCAGTTTAAATTAAATGATACCTCTTTGAAATAAATTCGAAAAAACCACTTCTGATTTTGACTCACTTTAATTGATAGCATAAAGTTAATATACCTATTAACTTTATGATTGATACATAATAATTTGTACGTACTGTCATGTCCGGATTTGTCATACTATGTAACACAATAAGTATGAATATGCAAAACATACGCAGGAAGAACTCTACTGTAATGAAATTTGAATATTCAATCGTTACTTAAGGTGCTACTAAAATAGAAACATTGCAAAATGACGGTCTAGTTTCACAAACATTCTATAATATTTTGTCTACAACACTTTGATTACATTCGTAAATCGTAAGAAATAAAAATTGTGATCGAAGTTCTAGTTTCCGAGCTAGAATCTGCAGGTTGTATTAACATACTATTTAAAATTATATAAATAGGCTTATTTAATATTTATGTTTTCACTAACTGCACTATTCAGTGTCAGCTAGCGTTGTGTAGTGTTCCATACACATTTTCTCAATAAACATAATTATTATGTCCTTTAAAACACCTAAGGGACACTTAGCGTTAGGCCACGGATTACTAAACAGTTACTACGTAAGTAAGAGTGCATTTGGGCAATAGCTACTAATATATATTCTGTGGCAATAGGTAAATTATTACAATTCTGCTAAATCTACATAAGAGTCCGACGTCCGTGAGAATCAGTAGACACTATAAGGGTATAATCTCTTAGCAAATCTTATCCTACTTTGTCATAACTAAAATAATTTGATCCACTTTGCACCAAGTCTCTGAGTATTACTCATCAAAGCACCAACCACCATATGGAACTTTCAAATTTCCACATTTTTTAAGATAATCTGATCTTATTGGGCTGGGTGGGCGCCAGTCTCAACAACATAATGATAGGTTTACAAGTGCTTCTGTATCCCATTTGTTGTTGTCTCCCTCTAACGTGGGATTTTGAGAAGACATAATGACATGATTGCGAGATTGTTACGAACTTACGAAATTAAATATGGCCGTTGTTTATTTTGTTTTGTGACTAATGTATTTTTTATGAATGCGATTGGGTAATGGGTATGTTATGTAGCCTCTTTACGATGGGCTACGATGGACAAACGATGACGAAGGGGTTGAGGGACATAATATATTTCTGTCAACCCGTTCATCGTATATGATCTCTTATACGACGATATACGATCGCCCGTAATCGACGTTGCTTGAGCTCACGACACACAGCTTCGCAAGGTGTACCTAAAGGCAGACACTACTAACTACAATTTAATCTGACTTGTCAATGATCCTGGAAGTCGCATTAATTCAATAAATTCTATGATTCATCTCGCGATGTAGACCATAACACAAACCTCACATCAGGTAGCAAAGTGCTCTCACTTGCCAAACTTTTTCGATTCGCCGCAAGTTTGCGGCGAGAGATTGAAACAATAACAGGGGGTCCGCTGCTCCCCCGGGACAGGGGGTGGGGGGTCGACCCCCCGCAGGGGGACTATTGATTCAATCAGCGACTCCGTTGTTACAGTATTGGATAAGAATTGACGAGTTAGTGTATGAATTTAAATTCACTTTGGCATTGTTTTCGGATTTGATTTCGTCGGAGATTTTGCGAGGACTTGAAAGATTTTGTACTTACAATGCTTTAGTTAGATGAAAGTATAAATACTTAAGAACTTTCTTTACTTACTGTTTCTGGCAGCAGAATAGAGAGTACTGTACTTAACTCTACATTTACTAATTACTATGAACGACTTTAACATCCACGGCTTAAAATTTGTAGTTGTAATTCGGTACAATCCACAAGGAAAGTGACCACTCACCATGCTTTATGTCAGATATGAAAAATTTTAAGTTTTGTGTGGTGCTAGCCGTGCTACGTTATTTTGTCGGATTATGCAACTGCTCTTGCCATAGCCTGACTAAATCACGTAATTTACGTATGTCAGTAGGTATTCTGTGTATGAATAGAATTCTATTTCGCTTTATTGACAAAAGATAGAATATTCGTGGAGGACCATAAAGATTGTTGATGTTGTTTTAGCGTTAGATCAGCCCAGATAGGTACAGACATAACGCAGTTAGCAGGTTATTCGCGGGTAGTCGCACTCTCGCGCGCTCGTTTCCGCCGGAAATACACGAGATTGGGGAAAAATTGTCACCCCCGCTCCCTCCCTCCGCCGCGTCGAAGTCAGCGTCTATTACGTCATCGACTATGCCTATTGCCTGTGCCTTTCAGTTGAGAAGTTATGAAATACTTACCATAATATTATTTCACTGTTGATGAGGTAAAGTGAAATTTTTTATTTCATTTTTTAATTTATTTACTTAGGCACATATAATCTAGGTTCAAGTTAGTCTTGGGTAAAAATACTGATCTCTCTTTGTTCGTAGGTATTTAACCTGATAGCGTTTACTTCAAACTCAGACTTATGCATGGATCTAGTTCCATCTAGACGCCACACAACAAAAACCAACCGGCAACCGTTGTCGGCTCGCACTGTAATAGAAACCCACAGCAAATTCTACGAAATGTCAATAAGAAATCAATGAAATATTAATGTCTATTGCCCACATACATGCTAATGTATAGAACAATAGTAATAAGCGCATTATAGGGCATCTACTGCATAATGTAACGGCCACAAGTCGGAGTCTTTGGTCTTATGAACTTGGGTTAACTGTATTGTATAAGTAAGGAGAGTTCAGAGGCGAAGATTACCTAAAATAAAGCCCCAGGCCCTGTAGAACAGGATAAGATTTGTAGCACGACCTAAGTGGTATTTATGTAAGTACCATCGAAAAAAAATATTCATGGCAGACCTACCTCATTTGCTCAGGTTATGTCAATTCAATGTTAATCGTAAACTGTCGGCTGGGTTTGACATAATGCTACCGAATTACATAGGTCAGCCATCTGATGATCTGCCTATGACAGGGGTTACACGATCAGTATTTCATCAATCTGATCCATCAATTTTTTAAAAAAAGTTCATCAAGATCAGTATTGATGGATCAGATTGATGAAATACCTCTGCCTATGAATCAAATTATCTGATAGTACATTATACATAGATTAGGAATATTTTATGAAATGGACTACTGATTAGGAAAAGGCAGACAAAACGCCTTATAGTAATTGCTCCCAAATGGACACTCACAACACCACAGAAGCAAAACTGGTCAGGATTTTGGGATTGCACCATTGCTTTTCTCCTTATTCCTAATTCTCGTAGTGGATATTATACGTGTGTTATACGTGTATTATACGTATATTATACGTAGTAGATAGTAGATATTACTCAAAGAAATAAGAATCAAAGTATCCTGTAAAGCCGACCATTCGCACTAAAGCATTGCTTTCCATTTTTAATGATTACAGTACTGTAGCAAATCGTAGTCAAATTAAAAGCCACTTTGACAATCAACAACACCAGGTGTCGCTAGTGACTTCTCGCGAGTGACATTTACGGGGGAAGCAGCCAAATCGATTATGTATTATGTTATAATAGCGCCGAGCAAAAACTTATGGAAATATAATGAGGTTAAACGATATTATATACGTAGGGTGACCATGAGTAAATGGGATTAAGGACACTTAGTTATGAGAATAAGAAATACGGTTGAAAAGAACTTAGTGATAAGAAAATAATCAATGTTTATTTGTCCCCTTACTACTAAAAGCTTCCACACTCAGAGTACATACGTTAATACCTAACATTTTCTGAAATGATTACGTCCTATTCCTAAGTCCTTTCCCGGTACCATGAGATCTCTATTCCAAATTACATTAAAATCGGCTAGCGTGGGTTGCACCAGAAGCGTTGTTATATTCAAGGTTAAGGTTGTCGTCAAATATGGCTTCCATTATTGACTTTCACTCATAAAGTTAATATACCTAACGGAATAGAGCAATAATCTCGAGCTGTCAAATGAAACCGAAATTGATTTACGTCTGTGTGTAAAAATTTGCTTACGTATACACTTACACAAGCATCTTTCTAAGAGATTAAATTGTCAACGTGCCGATAAGTGCCGACTGGACGTCAAAAAGATGAAAAAAATTGGTTCAGCTGTCATGTATCACACGTCTCTTTTTACAACACAGTGTTACTGATATACTCAGGCCTTAATTGTTACTTTATTCCGCTAGCTATATTAAATTTATGCTTTCACTAGAGATTCGACAGTTCATTTGACATTTTGCTGTAGTAAAAGTAAGTTGGTGCAACCCACCCTTAGACTGCAATCATTAGGAAAAAGTTTTCTTGTAGCAAAAATAATAAGCAGATAAAAAGTTTACAGTGTGATACTGTAGAGAAATATTTTTCATTATAATGCTCAAGTTAAGTAAAGGGTGAAAAACTGGTATCAACTAGCAACTAGGAAGTGTCTGCCAGTTTACAGAAGACATGGTCACCGGTACTATTCGCGACCTTTACTTAGAATAAATTAGTCGCAGAAGAAATAATACCACGACAAAAAACAAGTCATTTCGACGAGAATTTTTTTCTATAATTTAATATTCTGAACGCGTTTTCGACGGTTTCTTGGAAGCCTAAAAATAGAGCCTATGAGGCTATGAACAAAAGCCTAGGTATGTAGACCAGTTTTATTTTTAGGGTTCCGTACCCAAAGGGTAAAAACGGGACCCTATTACTAAGACTTCGTTGTCTGTCCGTCTGTCCGTCTGTCCGTCTGTCTGTCTGTCTCCAGGCTGTAACTCAAGAAGGGTAATAGCTAGAGATTTGATATTTTCACAGATTATGTATATCTGTTGCCGCTATAACAAAAAATACTAAAAATAAAATAAAATGAATATTTAAGGGGGGCTCCCATACAACAAACGTGATTTTTTTGGCTTTTTTTGCTCCATATCAAAAATGGCAACAGGTAGGTACTTGAATTTTTCACAAAATCCTTAGTTATATGTGTACTTTAATATTTAATAATATATTAAAATAAAATAAAAAATAAGGGGGCTCCCATACAAAAAACACAATTTATGGCCTAATTTTGCTCTATAATGGTACGGAACCCTTCGTGCGCGATTCCGACTCGCACTTGGCCGATTATTATTTTTTCAATATTTCGGCTAGTTTCATACGTCACATATAGAGCAAAATTAAATTCAAGTCAACAATTTTTTTGACAAACTTTTAATGCTTTAATATTTTTAAGCCGAACATGCTGCCTAAAGTGACTCGAAGTCATTATTCAAATAAGTATCTATAAAATTTAAATAACAAGCTGAAATCGGTATAAAAATAATGTTTTCTACTCTTTTTAACCGACTTAAAAAAGGAGGTTATCAATTCGACGCGTGTGTATGTAATATTTCCAGAACTGCCCAGTTTTTATAGTTAGTCTTTTTCAGTGTCTGAACAAATGTGCAAAATTTCAAAAGTGTATGTATGTATGTATGTTTTTATGTTTGTATTCGCATATCTCCGGAACTACAAGTCCGATTTAAGTTTTTTTTTGTTGTACTAGGTATTGTTCAGCTTAGGAAACACTACAAGTTTTATCAAAATCGGTTCAGTAGTTTTTGAGATAAGGTAATTTTTATTCTCAAGTACGTACAATTTTGAAGTCGGTTTTATCTTTTCAAAATACTTTTATTATACGCTTTTTATTAGCTGCACCTGTATATTTGTTTATAACATGTTTGTAACCGACTTCTTTGGGCGCGATTTTGACCCACTTTAAACGGCCAGATTTCGTTCAAACTTTGTAGATTTATCGAGGACCGATGACAATATGTTTGTATGTTTGTTTGTAACCGACGCTTTATATAAAAAAGCGTGTTTTTAGTTTTTTTATCTATTACTTATTGTACCTACACCTTACATTTAATCACCCCACTGTCAAGTTACATTCTTATAACTTTTGATACTACAAAGTACAAACTAACATTAATTAAATTTTCTATTGATATCAGGAATCTACTATGCTGTGGCGAATATCTTGCATTCCATACGTGTTGCAAATTGCGACAGTGACAAAACTGTTTAATTTTTTACGTCTGGCGCGCTGCAGGGCAGTTTTTACGACGTTTTTATCAATTTACAACTCTTCCTATAACACATTATCGCAGGAAACTATAAAAGGTTACACTTTTTATGATTTTTCGCATGTTGCCTTTGTGTTTTTGTGGCAAATTCAGACACATTTTAATTGATATTTTTCAAGAGAACTATGTTGGTGTTATCAGATAATAACGTCGATATGAGGGTGACAAGCATAGCGACAGTTATATTTAATGTTTTATAGGAAGTAAAGCTGATAAAGGAAGGCTTAAGTCTAACAACGATATAATTTTTTCAATATTTTGTAGAATTCCAATATTCTTTAGCACCGGCATTGGCTCACAGTGTAACTTCGTTCACATCTGCTTAAGTTAGCTATACTTCCCTCTAAAGGAGAATCTCTACATTCTACTCTGCACCAAAGCACAGCTATTAGGTACTAAATGGTTACTATGTAAAGTGTAAACTAAAGCCACCTCTCACCAGCAAAATATAACAACATTCATTAAGCAAGGCTTGCTTGGCACATACTCGTACAAAATTAAGTATATACTCATTATACTCATTAGTCATTATACTGTACACGGCGAAACATGGCGGTAGCGGTCATTGACTCAGTGTCAAAAAATTGACATTTTCTATAAAAAGCCGCTATTGACAACATCTGACACTTCATTGTCAATCGCGGTTTATATAGAAAATGACAAGTTTTTGACAGGGAGTCAATGACCGCTACCGCCATGTTTATGGCCGTTCCCTATATTCAATCTATCTCTAGTTTGACATACAACCGATCGCAGCTGACATAGAATTGACATAAAATATATGGAGCTAATGTCTAATGTGAGCTATTCCTATCTCAAGTAAGAGATAGATCAAATATTGGGAACGGCCGTTAGTCGAGTACAGTATAGTAGCACAGGGTAGTCTGTATAACGTTTTCAGTTCTTCATACATAGGTTTTGTATACATTTGTTCTGCTGATTACGCTACTGCTAATAATAGTACCAATAATAGTAGTGATAATAATAGTAGACCACTTTCACAAATCCTCTATTTCTTGACACTTAATTTTCTAGCTAAATATTAGCAGCAGTCCCCTTCTTAGTATTATAGCTAATTTTGTTTACAGGTTTTATGTAAATGTAAAAGCGTTTGCATGTCCCACGTAATATCAAGTGATCATAATGAGTTAATAATTACAATAGCTGTAAACGGATTAACACACCTGTTACTTCGCCCACTGAAATGTTAAAAAATAATACAAACAATGGTCAGGGTCAGTTCATAATGTGATGCGACGAAGCTAAGCGATGCATTTTTTATGCGAGCTATTTCAAACTCAACTTTATTTTCTTAACACGAAAATACACATTGAATTTATGGGCACACCGTCCGTATTGTCAGACTGCCTGTTTCAAATTCGAATGGGTTATTAAAAAAAATTATCCCACTTCATCGACGTTCAGGTTGCAATGTGAATAGACCCTTAAGCACACAGATAACAAAAATGTCAAGATACCTATTTCATTCTTGTCCCATAGTCAGCCTGTAAATTGTTAAAAACTAGACCCAAGCAGTGTAAACAGTCCTGTCAAACACACAGACCTGTCAAAATAGAGTCATCTAGAAATAAAATCGGCCAAGTGCGAGTCGTACTCGCGCACGAAGGGTTCCATACCAGTATAGAGCGAAAGTAGACAAAAATTTGTGTTTTTTGTATGGGAGGCCCCCCTTAAATATTTACTTTATTTTAATTTTATTATTAATTACTAAAGTGCAAATATAACTAAGGATTTTGTGAAAATTTCAAGTGCCTAGCTGTTACCGTTATTGATTACGAGCAAAAAAGGCCAAAAAAAATCACGTTTCTTGTATGGGAGCCCCCTTTAATATTAACTTTATTTTATTTTCAGTATTAATTGTTGTTATGCAACAGATATACACAATCTGTGAAAATTTCGGAAGTTTAGCTATAGCTGTTCTTGAGTTACAGCCTGGAGACAGACAGACAGACAGACAGACAGACAGACGGACAGACACGTCTTAATAGGGTCCCGTTTTTACCCTTTGGGTACGGAACCCTAAAAATTAGCTTCTTCTCAATATCTATTGTGCACGAAAACAGTATTTTTCAAGCCAAGTAACGAATTTTCAAATAATGAAGTGTCGTGTTGCTGCTTTTGTCTGTTAATGACTTTTCCTACGTATCATAATATTATATTGACACCAATCTTGTGTGAATATCATTACAGATTAACAATAGTAGCTCCGTAAATAAAGCAATACAACTAATTGATTTCTAATTAATAAAATCCACAACAATTACAATAACAACAAACAAGTGTTTTGCTATTATCACCATGACACAGACATTAATTAAACAAATTAGATCTTAGTCTAGGATCCTAGAGCGTGAAATTAGCTATTTTATAATAGGCAATGAGCAATAGACTTGACGTACAGTGTTTTTATATAATTATCAAAAAAAAATCTTTATTAACTTCTCCCACAATACAAAGAAGTAGTACAAATATCAGATGTTTACAAATTATCGTAGGAGACTGGTGCCCTAACTAGGTTGCCCTGTGTAAAGGGGAATTATTTTAGGGGCAAGTGGCCCACTATATTAATCTTCCACCACTGCAACTCCTATGTCGCATTTTAAGACGTCAACAAGCAGTTGTTGATGGCATATTGTTGTTTTCTTGAAGTATAACTTTCTCACATAATGATGATGGTGATGGCATATTATATTCGTTGTCTTTGTGACATAATAAAAATATGCCAGCAAGTTTTATCAATTGACTTTATTTGAACTAAGAAATATACTGTAAGTCTTTACTTACTTATTTGTGTACAAATCATTTTTGGAACGTAATTCCTTATCGCGCGTTGCAAAAGGGGGCTAGACAGAAATAATCGGCCAAGTGCGAGTCAGACTCGCGCACGAAGGGTTCCGTACCGGTATAGAGCGAAAGTAGACAAAAAATTGTGTTTTTTTGTATGGGAGCCCCCCTTAAATATTTACTTTATTTTAATTTTATTATGAATTATTAAAGTACAAATACAATTAAGGATTTTGTGAAAATTTCAAGTGCGTAGTAGCTGTTACCATTATTGATTACGAGCAAAAAAGGCCAAAAAATGACGTTTCTTGTATGGGAGCCCCCCTTAAAAATAAACTTTATTTTATTTTTAGTATTTGTTGTTATAGCGGCAACAGATATACACAATCTGTGAAAATTTCAGAAGTCTAGCAATAGCGGTTCTTGAGATACAGCCTGGAGACATACAGACAGACGGACAGACGGACAGACATCGAAGTCTTAGTAATAGGGTCCCGTTTTTACCCTTTGGGTACGGAACCCTAAAAATTAAGACGAAAAGTTGTAACGACACAAAAGTGTACTTACAACCGCACGGCTTACTGAACTATAGCATAAAATATGCTATAGTTTTAAGCCGTACGTTAGCGCGTGTTTCTCTCTCTGTCATCAAAAGAAGAGAGAGAGAGATAGAGACAGAGATAGAGACAAAGAGAGATCTCTGTCTTTTTTTTTTTTTTTTTTTTTTAATTAAATAAGGGGGCAAACGAGCAAACGGGTCACCTGATGGTAAGCAACTACCGTCGCCCATGGACACTCGCAACATCCGAAGAGCTGCAGGTGCGTTGCCGGCCTTTTAAGAGGGAATACGCTCTTTTCTTGAAGGTTTGCAGGTCATATAGGTCCGGAAATACTGCTGGTGACAGTTCGTTCCAGAGTTTTACAGTGCGCGGCAGAAAGTTACGCGAAAATCGCACTGTGGAAGACTGCCACTCATCAAGGTGATGAGGATGGTATGTTTTTCGCGTGGGACGATGGCGAAAAGTTGCAGGTGGTATGATTCCGAACAATTCCTCAGAGCACTCCCCGTAATACAACCGATAGAGGATGCAGAGTGAAGCTACATCTCGGCGTAATTCCAAGGGGTCCAAGCTGTTCGAAACACTATGGCAGTCAACAATTCGAGCGGCCCTTCGTTGGATACGATCCAGAGGGAGCAGTTGGTATTTTGGCGCCCCTGCCCAGAGATGAGAACAATATTCCATGTGAGGCCGAACCTGCGCCTTGTAGAGTTGTAGGCGTTGGTCCGGACTGAAGTACTGTCTCGCTCTGTTAAGAACACCAAGCTTCTTCGAGGCTAACTTGGCCTTACCCTCTAGATGATATCGGAACTGGACTTCGCTCGATATGTTGACGCCAAGTATCTCAATGCTAGGGGAGATGGTTAAAGATGTGCCCTCGAAACGAGGATATATGACCATTGGTGACTTTTTAGTGGTGGTGTCCCTTGACACCTCTCAAGTTTTTTTTTTTTTTAAATCAAGTGCCCCACTGTTTTAAAAGAAAATGCAATATATCTGGTAGGTGTGGGATCTTAGTCTACACGTTACAAAAACATGATTTGTGTGAAGCTGATAGTTTAGTGTGTGTTCAACATGACTATTATTGTTTTATAATTGCTCTGTGAGAAAATGATGCTTTGTTCAAGAAAATTATAATACATAATAACTTCTCAATCGTGCAGCTAGATATGTCAGTAGTCTATTATCTTTAATTCATCTTTGTCTAGATTCGATGAATACCTCTTAAGTCTACCTGTTTTACTTGATACAATATCTTGATCATCATTTTGAACTGGCAAGAAACCTATTTATACAGAGTGTAACAAATTACAAAACTAATAATACTTTAGTATAGGTCCCCTAAATAGAGTTCACTGTGAAAGTAGCAGCGCCGAAAGAGAAACTTTTATTACTTTTGTGTGGGAAAATCCTTGATGCTGAATCCTTGATCTTTCAGCGCTGCTACTCTAACAGTAAGCTCCAAATATTAAGAACACATACACACCCTAAAATATTATTACTATGTTTTGTTACACCCTGTACAGTGTATATTAATTAGTTTGGTTTGTTTTTAACAAACGACTGTGTTATTAAGCTTTAATTTTCATCACCACGTTCTTTATTTCACTGATTGCTAGATACTATAACGATTTAATATTATTGTTTTATTAATGATCAGCTTTCAAAATATACTTCTTTAACGAGCCACTATATTGAACCAGCATAATTATTTTAATAAGAAAAAGGTAAAGTAAAATAAAAACATTTCAAAAATAATATCAATCTATCTATACAACATGACTGGTGAGACAATACCGATACTTATGGAGAGTACTCTGTACTCGATTCTCATTATAATTATGTAATAAAATTAGGTTCTTAATTTTTTTCCGAATTTCCCAAAAATAAAAGAATCATGGATACTAAGTAAATTACGCGGCTAGGCAAGTAGTCATACTATGCGGCCGGTGCAGAGGCGTGCGCTACCAAAGAAACACCACACAACTACCCCTCCCGCTCGCGGTGTCCATGCGTTGGGTAAATAATTATTTAACTTTAAGCTACATTTACTCAGTGATCAATTGATATTATTTTTTTTATATTATTTTTTTCCAACTAATATAATAGCCAAATATCACGTCCTCGAGTATTGAACATGTCTCACCAGTCACGCAGTATAATATATATAAAACTCAAAGGTGACTGACTGATATGGTGATACGTGAACGCACAGCCCAAACCACTGGACGAATCGGGCTGAAATTTGGCATGCAGGTAGATGTTATGACGTAGGCATCCGCTAAGAAAGGATTTTGATAAATTCCGACCCCAAGGGGTTAAAATAGGGGATGAAACTTTGTATAAAATAATACTTTTTAACGCGAGCGAAGCCGCGGGCAAAAGCTCGTCATCAATATAATAGAAGTGCCACTTTAATATTATTATAATATTTATATTCACAACTAGCAAAATAAAATATTACTTGGTATTTAAAGTTTAAACTATACATCATTTAAATATGTTAGAGCTACGCCTTGAAGCCTCTTCAGACAGTGCGAGTTATGTTTTATGGACTATTGTTTTCACTTAGTATTTAATATTTATACGTCCCCAAGTATTACCTAAGTATTACTCACATATTATGTTACAATATTACTTTACTGGCATGTCGTCATCTTCGGGTTTTTAACAATAAGTCCAGTTTCGATATCGTCTAGAGGGTAAGGCCAAGTTAGCCTCGAGGAAGCTTAGTGTTCTTAACAGAGCGAGACAGTACTTCAGTCCGGACTCCGAAGTCCGGACCAACGCCTACAACTCTACAAGGCGCAGGTTCGGCCTCATATGGAATATTGTTCTCATCTCTGGGCAGGGGCGCCAAAATACCAACTGCTCCCTCTGGATCGTATCCAACGAAGGGCCGCTCGAACTGTTGACTGCCATAGTATTTCAAACAGCTTGGACCCCTTGGAATTACGCCGAGATGTAGCTTCACTCTGCATCCTCTATCGGTTGTATCACGGACTGACAGGGAGTGCTCTGAGGAATTGTTCGAATCATACCTACCACCTGCAACTTTTCGCCATCGTCCCACGCGAAAAACATACCATCGTCATCACCTTGATGAGTGGCAGTCTTCCACAGTGCGTTTTTCGCGTAACTTTCTGCCGCGCACTGTAAAACTCTGGAACGAACTGTCACCAGCAGTATTTCTGGACCTATACGACCTGAAAACCTTCAAGAAGAGAGCGTATTTCCTCTTAAAAGGCCGGCAACGCACCTGCAGCTCTTCTAATGTTGCAAGTATCCATGGGCGACGGTAGTTGCTTACCATCAGGTAAGTTTTTGCTTTTTTGCCCCCTTGCTCCCCGTTTGCTCGTTTGCCCCCTTATTTAATAAAAAAAAAATATATGTCGCAGGGAAATGAGGACATCAGGGATTTTACGAAATCCCTAGGGATATCACGAAATCCCGGTAGATGATCCCGAATATTCATTTTTCTGCGACATAATATACACGGTTCCTACGGAATAATGTAAAAGTTTGCAGACAGATGTCCATTAAAAGGAATTTTCAAGGTCTAATCTAGATAAAATTTGGTTACTTATTATAATAATATGTATTATATATAAGTAACCTGGTAAAGGTTGCTGGTAAAGTCTAATACAGCAAATATAATATAAGTATATTACAACATAAAAGACAGTGATATTAGGTGTATTGTGTATGTGGGTCGCAATATCCTGCCGCCGCGGGCTGTGGGCCAGTGAGACAAGGGTGCACCCGCCATGATGGGAGAATCGTGACGTCACTACTTTCTACGTACAAGGTTTTGTCTGTGTATTATTGACGACCTCTGTGGCTCAGTTGGTGGGCTGTTGGTAGCTCAAGCCGGGGGTCGCGGATTCGAATCCCGCCGACGGAACAAAAAGTTTTCACAGTACCTGGGTCATGGATGTGTATTAAATTTGTGTATGATAATATAATAAAAATCTTAAATATAATATGTATAGTATAAAAGTATTAAATATAATATTTCCGTTGTCTGGTACCTGTAACACAAGTCCTTCAGGTACTTACCACGGGGCCAGACTGACGTGGTGTTAATGCGTCCATAGATATTATTATTATTATTCTTAATGTCAAATGTATTATTTATCATGAATGAAAAAGTGTTATCGTCTGTCTGTTCATAGACAGAAAGAGAGGAAACTCCTTTATGCTAAAAACACTGAACGATATTTGATAATATCTTGCGGTGTACAATCATGACTTAAAAAGAACAACAAGGAATATTTATTGGCACATTTGGACTTAAATACATAATACCATGGACCAATCATACATATAGTATGTCTGGTCTCTGATAATACGTAAATTAATTGATGCTTAAATTCGTCCATACAAAAAACATCAACGCGCTATCTTTCGCATTATTGTCATTACTATAATTAATTTTAATTAAATTTTAATTAATACTCATTTGATGTCATGTTTCTAATTCCTATAAAATTAAAATATAACTATAATTATTGTTATAGCCTGTATACGCTTTCATTGAAATATCTTCTCAACATTCATAGGTATTATAATTCCAATTTTCGCGTTCTTCTAACTTGTATTACCTCAATAACTATTTAACACGGTTCAGCAACAGTTATCACATTATAACACAATCGCTGAGTGATTTGGGGTCTGTCGGCCGTCGCGCCCAGCCCAACCCCCGCTGGGATGAAGGGGAGAACACATGGGGAAAAGTGGGAAATAAAATTAACACTTACTTACAATGTTATAAATGTGAAAGTAGAATAGATGCAGAAAATATTGAACAGTTTATGAGCTAGTAAAAATTTCAATTAATTTGCATCTTTGAAGACATAAAACTTTTCTAGCCCTTAAAAACTGGCACTAACTAATAATGCAGCCACAATAAGGTCTACCACTTATTGCCAAAAACCTATTCGATCCACCGCAAATAGCTGAAATACAAATACCTTTAGAAAACCTGCAAACCTTCAGGAAAAGAGCATATTCCCTCTTGATATTGCGAGTGTTCATGGACGACGGTGATTGCTTTCCATCAGGTGACCCGTTTCCCCTTATTTTATTAAAAAAATAAAAGAATCGATTTGAAAGATCGCAACCATCCATCGCAAAGTGCATGGTCTTAAGGTTTATTAATCCTTGCATTTATTCTTGTTTCTCAAAAAAATTTGTTATTTTTATTTCTTTCCAACTGTGGTAAATTATCATTTTATTAAATCTGTCCATTCTATTTCCAGACGTAATTGGCATGAAATGACGTAACAAGGAAATGCAAAACCAATCCCGCGGCATTATAATATCGGCTGACGATATTAGTAACACGAGCCCCCTGTCCCAGTGGGAATTGGGACTTGGGACGTGGGACAGGGGACATGTCCGGGGCCGGGCAATAAAATGTGAAAATACACTAAACGTCTTTAGCTGTCGCCAAACACTCGACACGGCAGTTAATTGAAAACGGACTGCGGCTGGTATGAGCGATGAGCGGTGACGATTAGCGATATGTGCGTGGGATAAGCGGTAGCGGTAGACGGCGCGTACTATGGGATTCGATTAATTTGGGCTTTGAGTTTCTATAATGAAAATAATATAAATCTCGTAAGATAAAGGGTTGTCAGACAAATCAGCGTCATAGGCTGTAGCGCGGACTCAGCAGAGGTTATATAATAATTAATAATATAATATTTATCTCGAAAATTAAAACACATCACTAATTTAAAAAAATATTCATACACGTGTCGATTTAGAATCTTTTGTAAGATTTTAATCTAAGTTCTTCACATCAAATACAAAAATGCAGCTATAGAATTTACTATTACTTAGATTGATGAAAATTTTGATTTTTACTGTGTTCCAGACTGTTGGTCAAAATTAGCATCTTTGCAAGGATGGTTGCAGCCTACAGACGCTCCTAAATTGTACCTGATACCACAGAAGCTATGGGACACCACAGAAGGGATGGGGTAAACCAATACTCTATTGGTTTTCAGAACACTCGCCGACGCCCCCCGAGTTTCCCCGATCACACCCGAGCGCCCCCGAGCATCCCCGAATACCGCGGCTGTTGGCTCAACTAATAAACGACAATCAACACTAGCGGGGTTAATGGGGTCACCTTACCTCAAGTAAGCGTTTAGCGAAAGACAATATTTGTGACAATACAAAACGCGCTAAGGGATGCAAGTTGACGTTGCAATTCGTTTTTAACCGACTTCCACAAAGGAGGAGATTCCCGATTGTTATATTTTTTAAATTTACTTAAATGTTTTACGTATACATACGTATTATGTAAACGGCTATATTAATGTTATCAACTTAAACATCACGCAAAGGCCATAATTAATGTGGTAATAAAATTTTAGCAATAAATTATTTAGTCGCAAATTATTTTAGTTGAGTTAAAAACAGAGTAGGTATAAAATACCTTTAAAAAAGCTGACATAATTTAATGTCCCACATCAAAATACGATTACATCTAAAACTAAGCAGTCAAAATTTGTGACGTAAACAAAACGAATGTATCTCGTCCGATATCAATTTACAGCTCAAGACAGACGTAACCAGAAAATAATGCGTCGAGAAAAAAGGCGCCAGTGTTAAAGAGACAGACATCAAGAATATAAACAGTTTAACATCTTAATCGTTACACATCTCCTTTGTCGACTAATAAAAACAAAAACTAACATGGCTGACAGGCTAAAAAGAGCGGGAAAAAAAGTTGTAAGCTGTCAAAAGGATTTGACAGCGACGCGACGCGCGCCGTATCGACGAGTGTAGGCCTAAATATAGATTGTTTATATTTTAACTGTTTGTAAAACTGTAAAACATTAAAGTATAAGTGTCAGTCATTTTATTGAACCTATATTTTGACTGAATGACTATAGCGAATTCATTGAATGAAACCGTTAATTTACAGTTAAAGACTTGACAGGTTGGCCTATAGTTTCTTTAGACAGTCAACGATATGACGAGTTGAAATTTAGTCAATAAATTAAATGGTTTCATTAAATGAATTCGCTAGCCATTTATTCAACTAGCAGATTCAACCAGATGACTGCGACATAATATTATGTTATTTTCTTTTAGTCTGTTTGCAGTGTTAAAGTGTGTTTTACTAATTCAAACGTTACATTGTAAATACACTTATAAAATATAAAGTATACTGTGTTTTGTTTGTGAATATTCTGATCAAAGGATCATAAGCAAACAACGCTTTTAATATGTTCCCAACCCTTTTGAATAAAAAAATGTCTACATTTATTTTGTGTTATACCAACTATTATCTATTCTGTGGTTATACTCAGTTATATACAATAGCCAATATCCTCTCTTTACTCCGTTTTAAATAATTATTATTCATTTTGATCTAAATATTATAAACAAAGCTAAAATGCTACTGATTTTTTTTATGAAAAAAGGGGGCAAACGAGCAAACGGGTCACCAGATGGAAAGCAATTTCCGTCGCCCATGGACACTCGCAGCATCAGAAGAGCTGCAGGTGCGTTGCCGGCCTTTTACGAGGGAATAGGGTAATGGGGTAGGGGAGGGTAGGAAAGGGAATAGGGGAGGGTAGGGAAGGAAATAAGGGAGGGTAGGGAAGGGAATAGTGTAGGGGATTGGGCCTCCGGTCACACTAATTTGGTCTCGAGTTTTGTTTATAATATTTAGATCATAATAAAAAACGGACTATAAATAAGTACGAAAACAATAACTTCTATCATTGACAATTAGATTAATAATACTAGTAATGACTGTGATAATTACATCAATCAGTCGATAATTACAGTGATACTTGGAGTATTGATATTATACGTCCGACGATTATACAAACATTCCTCACACATGTAATAATGGATGATAAGGATGATCTAAGCAAACGTACGTAATAAAGTTATTATTATTTCTTAGGTTTACCCGAATTGCCGTAATTAAATTTTTTAGCACTTACAGAATTTGTCGCGAAAAACGTTGCTTGTTTTGCCACTAGAAAGTAGCTGAAACGTCTAGAATAAAAAAGTGCTGCGAGACAAAATCCGTAAGTGATTTATTAAGTTATTACAAAATGCCGCAAATAACGATTTACACATACACATTTTAATGAAATTGTGTCGTTCCAATGGGAGTTGTGGCTATTAAAATTGGCGATTCTACGATTTCAGTCTAAAATTAACTTCCTTTGCACGATCAAGTCCGTTTCAAATCAAAGTACAAAATGGTATTTTGGTAATAAATGGTGATAAGTATGGACATTAGAATATTATAGGAACACCATTTTGTACCTTGATTAGAAACTCAGAGTTGAAAACAGAAGTCACACATACTCAGTACCTAGCTATTTAAAATTTATCACACCTCCTGCACTATTCAAACTAATTTATAATATTACTAGCTGTCCCGGCAAATGTTGTTTTGCCATGTAAAGTATTTCGCCCTGGATATTATTTTATTGAAGTGACTAAATAAATATGGCACCATGGCAACGTCCATCGCTATCCCGTCGCACAATGGTCGCCGTCAGTCTCGAGTTGTAATAATTTACCATTAAATATTCAACAAATGTACCTACTTATCAATATAAAAAGTAGCCAGTAGCTGATTCTCAGACCTACTGAATATGCATATAAAATTTGGTAAAAATCAATAAAGCCGTTTCGGAGGAGTAAGGTAACTAACATTGTGACACGAGAATTTTATAATATATTATAAGATAATCATATCGTTTTGTCCAAAAGTAATCACGCTAACTTCTAAGCTAATTTTACTTTAGGCCGCCGTAATAATTATCTCCTATGTCAATTGTCAACACCTACTTCTATTACCTATTCATATTAACTGCTAGTTCCACCTCTGCTCTACTGTGCTGGAAATGGTGATAATGATGATGAAAATGATGATGATGATATTACATGTGTATCGTGCGTAAACGCATCTAATAAAAAAACCTTGTAATAGATATGAGGCGATCGCATTTCAATAATTTATTCTACTTCACTACTCAACATACTTGTTGTGGCCATTTTAGAATAATTTATTTCCGATAAGATTGTGCGTTACCGGAATTTGGAATAATTAGGTCAAAGTATTGTTGATTTTAATTTTAAATATTGATATAGCAACTGGAACCAGCTATGGATTCCAGTGATGGAAGCTGGTGGATCAGCTTGTATCAGTAAATAATTTAGTCCAGTGCCGAATTTATATTTTTTATAAGAGTATGTCACTTAATTTCCGCTGCCCCATGTACGTAATCTGTAGAGTGTAGGGCCTCTATGGACGCTGCCGCCAGCCTAGGACGCTGCCGTGTAAATAGGCCGTGTACAAGTATAAATAGGTCGTGGCCTACAACGGTCTATTTATAAATCCGCGACTGATTTAGTCCAGTCCAACCTCCAGTATTCATTGTTAACAGTGCTGCTTCTGTGCCGGAAACTAGTGTCAATGCTAAATGAGCCCTAAATAAAAAAAGTGACATCACTGCAAAAAGTTAAGACAAGTTCAGAATATCTAAAAATATAAATTCCAAATGAAATAACACACATCTTAAGAAAAGTTTGAGGCGCTAAGTAAGGGTTTTCACTTATCGATTCTCATTAATCGGACGTATTTTCAATAGCAATCGCACTTAAAGCAGAATTACATTAACAGTGCATTAAATACATGGAATATTAAATTTTTAATCAGGTACAAAACAAGATAATACTTGTGCCAAAAACTTTAACGCTGATCAAACTGATCAATGAAGTATTTCAAAAATGCTTTTGTTGTATACAGGTCGTTCGCATAGATTGTTTTAAATGGCATGGTGTATCCTTATCTTTGAAATCTAACCACATTCGTAAGCTTTAATTAAGTTAATCAGCAAAAAGTCCTTCGCCACGGTCGCCACGATAATTAATCAGAAACAGGACATCAATTTTAACATGTTGATAAGAAATTAAATATATTACATTAAATTCCTATAGGTAACAAATTTTTTACGGGTATTGTATTGATTTTAAAGGAAGTTTTTATGGAGAATCTTTTAAAAATCCACTTAAACCAAAGTTAAGTTAAATAATATCTGTTCCAAAATAATATATAATTTTATTCTGTTAATAATTCTTAATACTTGATTTGAAACAGATACAGAATATTGATATCAGGTTCAGGAATAAGGCTGCTGAATTTATACCTGTGCAGTGGTATGTAGCGCTTGTGGCACATTAACCTACCTGTGCCGACGCTATAATACTACCCGACTTTATTAGGCTTTCTATGTAGTGTCTTATAAGTATTGTTCCTTGAGAAATAATTTTGTTAGTTATAGTTTACACTGCTAGCACAATTATAAGTACAAATATACACACTAACGTAAGTCATCCATGTTCTAGAATCTAGCATTTGATTGCTGAATAAACACAGAGACAAGTTTTCCGCACGTGTGACAGTGCTGTTTTGGCAACTTCAAGATATCTGAAATCACACTATTGTGTGCGTGCGATAAATCGTTCTCCGATTCTCGTATGAACATGGTCTACTGTAGATTACTTATATTATGTACTAGTTGGACCCGGCAAACGTTGTTTTGCCATTTAAAGTATTTATACTTCATCAGTAATTGATACAAAATCTTACCCCCCCTTTATATCCCCTAAGAGGGGTGGGGGGAAAAATTGTGTACACCTGATGTTAAGTTGGAAAATACAGTTAATAATATGACGTAAGGCCATTAAAGAAAAAAAACTGATACAAAATCTGACCCCCCTTTTGGTCCCCTTAGAGGGGTGGGGGAGGGGGAAGTTTATACACCAGATGTTGAGTTGGAAGAAGGCAAATATAGCTGCGAAAACCGTATGCAAATCGGATCAGTAATTTTCATGTTAAAGAAAAAAGTTTGATACAAAATCTGACCCCTCATTTGTCCCCTTAGATGGGAGGGAGGAATTTTTTTTATACACCAGATGTTAAGTTGGAAGAAGGCAAATAAATCTGCGAAAACCGCTTTCAAATCGGATCAGTAGTTTTCGTGTCATAGTGGAACAAACATACAGACAGACAGACAGACAGATAGACAGACAGACAAAAAACTAACCACATTTTTGGCTTCTATAGCGATCTAGTGACACCCCCCGCTTATTATTTTTTGAATATCTTTAATGTACAGAATTCACATTTCTACAGTTTTATTATATGTATATATTATGCTACTGGTATGTACCCACTAGCCATACAAGTTGGAGCAAATCAAATGCAAATCCAGCATCTAAAAACGTTAAGATGAGTAATTACTACCATAGCCGTCGTCGCCATGTACGTACTACTGTTAGATCTATGCAAATGAGATCATTAGCTGTTTTTACTTGTTGAAATGAAGGCATTTAAATACTTTAGAGCTAATGTTTCATCATTTTCCAGAAAATTTGCCGTAATTTGAGACAAATTATTGAGTTTCACTTTTAAGAACGATAGCCGTTTCAGGGGGGTGAGGCAAGTTATTTTCGTTTTCACTTCGTTATAGAATCGCCGATCAAAATGTATGGAATTGACATAAACGTTCGTTAATATGACGTTGACGTTCGACTCGCCTTATGTCAATTCCATACATTTTGATCGGCGATTCTATAACGAAGCGATAACGAAAAAGTTTCGGCTAAATGGCCAGGCAACTATTTTAGGACCTCGAATACAAAAATACTCTTTTTAAGTTCATTCACTGCAGTATTCCGTGACAACACTGTACTTTTTCCGATGTAAAAGAAGCCTATCGGCTATCTGTTAATCTCTAATGTCCAACTACCATGCCTTATAACTTATAAGTTATACCAAAATCTGTCAGGCAGCATTTTGCGTAAACACACTTACAAAGTTTGTTTTGTATTAGATAAGCGATTTGTGCTTGGATAATAATTTCTTGCGGCTTAGTAAAAAACGTAGGTTTGTAACAAGTACATAGTTCAGCGAATTCTAAAACCTAAAAAAATATAATTTATACTCACGAAGAATGGACAGCAATTTTGAAAATTGACCACTTTGAGGGTTATTACTTTGCCACTGTATTCACCGAATGTTCGATCATTTTAACATTCGCACGAGTTTGTACGTGAAATATTTTTAACCAATGAAACAAAACGAAATGTTTATGAATATAATTTTATTAACAATTTCCTTAGTGACTGTAAGACAATATTTACAATGATATATTATACATTTTTACAACGCACGAGCCTATTTATACAATATACTAATATGAACAGGATAAATTAAAATTTGAGCATAGACGTAGCCAAACGTTACACCCGTTTTCACCCCTTATTCACCGCTTTCACCCCCACAGAAATACGACTGATAAAATTTGTAATGTAGAGATCTTCAAAAAACTTTTTCTAAAATTGGTGAATATGGCTACGTCTTTGATCGTACCTTTGTAGTTTAGAAATGCTGTTATATTACCTGTCAATATAATGTTAGCAAAATAATCGTTAAAAATTACTTTGTTATTAGCGAATGAATTTTTGTATGATATTGTGATTTGTAGTGTCCTAAAAATTATAGTAATGCACCATATTTTTTATTTCCAAACCAAAAGAGGAGCCACAAAATTTTGTACTACTTTCGTTTCGCCACTTAAAAAAGTGTTAGTAAATTTTTGTGACTATAGTCTCGTGGTTTGGACTTTGGACCATAGGTACAAATTATTAATTTATAAGAAATCAAACCACCTCAAAGTGAAACAATAGGTACATTCAATATTTTATAGGTTTGATCATAGGTAGATGACCAGTGGTTATTATACCCTATCATTAAATTAAAGTTAAGTAACCATTAAATGTCTCTGACAAAGCCGTAAGAAAATCGGAGCCTTTATTATAATTTATAACGCGAACGTCGCTTGAGGCAAACCAAAATGCTTAAAACATAGGAACTTTTCACCACATCAGTCAAAAATAATTATTATTATGAGTTTTATTAAAATCCAGATAAAAATTAAAACAAAAAACTTTGTCTTTCCATTGGCGGTTAAAGCATGATGAGGTTACAGACAGACGGACACTTTTGTAATATTGCTCCCGTAATATTTTTTGTAATATTTTTCCGACGGCTCTTTACGTCTACTGTTCTAATACAACTCAATATTTTGCAAAATAAGAAAATATTCACAAAGTAGGCCCTTTACAATATTTTTAAAATAGATAAAATTAAAATACAGAAATTGTATATCCATACTAATATTCTAAATGCGAAAGTGTGTCCGTCTGTTTGTCTGTTACCTCTTCACGCCCAAACCGCTGTACCGATTTTCTTAAAATTTGGTATGGACATTCTTTGAGTCTTGGGAAAGGATATTATAGAATACTTTTTATCCCGGAAAAATGTACGGTTCCCGCGCCTTAAACGAATTTTGGCGCAGCGGAGTTGCGGGCGTCATCTAGTTGTATAATAATATTAAACATACTTACTAAATATAAAATTCTTAGGGCAAATAAATATTTTTATTTGCCCTAAGAGGCCCTAAGTTATTATGGATTATTTTAGGCCAATTTTTTTAGCTTGAATTGACGGTGTCAATTTCGTCTTTGAAAAAGTTGTATGAAATAAGTAAGATAATATTGTAAAGGCTGTACGGCTCTACCACAGAAATAAATCAAGATAGAACGGCGACGCGCGTGCGTTGCTAAGGAATCGCTCGTGTCAATTTTTGTTTTGCTTTTAGTTAGAACAAATAACATACCAGCGGAAAGAAATAACTCCTTTTGACCGATTCACTTTCGTACTTCTGTTTTTACGATTAGACACTGCACAATGAGCCATTTTCGCACAACCGCTCCGTTGTAATCAAGTCGAGACGTGCGCGCTGACTGAATGAACGTTCAACGAATCTTGCACGCTTGTGCAAGATTTAAACACGCGTACTCCACCCGCATAGCCGTTCTATCTTGATTTATTTCTGTGGGCTCTACGTATACACTCCACTCACATAAATCTACTGAAAACTGAAACTGAATACCTAGTGAACTCTTTTATTAGCCTACTTAGTGATATCTACTGAACTTTTTATCAACGGTTCAATTGTGTCTTACCGTAAATCTAAATATTGGTAGAGTAGAGGTTGAAATTGATATTGTTAAATTGTTAAGTCGTGACTCTACCAATATTGCAATTTCACCAGTCTACTATACGCAATCATTAATTTATTTTTCCAAATCATTTAAATTAGCAATCAATTAATTATTTTCCACTAACCGATTGACGTATTCTAGAATCTTTTTTAATGTTTAAAATCAACAATAGCTAATAAAATTACTGTCACTTATTCTTTATTTAAAAACACGAATCTTTTTCTCTGCGACAAGGACAAAGTTGCGCACGATTGACTAGTCGTTTTTTTTCTGTTAACAAATTAGGCCGTTTAAATACATATTTATTATAAACAATCTGCACTCTATAATTAATGAAAATTCAAACTAATAGTCATCAAGCAATTAAATATTACTCAAATGAAAATACTTGACGCTTCATTTTCAATTTAAATTAATTGAGAGTTGAAATATTCTGCAGTAATCTAGGCGTTAAAGGCGTTATTATAATAATTACAGATTTATTATAATTGCAAATTATAAGTAAATATGCATTTGTGACAAAGATAATATTTAGCTTTTCTTTACATATATTTCAACAAGTAAGTCCCAAAAAGGGACTATTTTATGAGTTGTATGACAGAATGAGTAGATAAGGAATTGCTTACTAATTGAACCCTTTACTCCAAATATTTTAGTAGCCAGGATATTATGAAACGTGTACTTGGCAAAAATATTCGTCACACAAAAAAACGCAATTTACATCAATGTCACCTCAAATATGGAGTGGCTCCAAAGTACTAAGTAAGAAAAGTTCATTCATATAATAGTCAGATTACCCACCTACTTAATAATTACGTTTAAAAATTATTTGGTTGCGGTTATGTCAAACCTATCCAACAAATCACGAAACATTTGAAATGACGTTATATACCGTCAACTGCCTATGAATCAATTTCTTTCGGTATGGTAACATTCGAAGTAGAGCCATTTACGTATTTGACCACAATTTTATCCCCTAGTCTCAGTTCTCACGTCATGTCAAGTCTGACCATTGATATAGTAAATACTAGTTGATACTCGCAACATAATTGCGTCGAAGACCGCACGGGAACCGTACGTTTTTCCGTGTTAAATAGTATCCTATATTTTCCAGTGACTCCGAATATCTAAACCCGTTCGGCGGTTAAGACGTGAAAACAGACAATAATTTAGCATTTATATTTTTATAATATTAGTTATTTTGTGGATTATAGGTATCTTAAGCCGACTCAGAAGTAGTTAGCATTGTTTAATATCATATGTTCTTACAATTATACGAGGAACGGCAGAAATGCCAGGTTTTTTTTCCCAGATTTACCAATAACTCAAACCAAGCGTTGACCAAGTAAAAAGTATCATTTTCATTTGGGTCATAGTACTTACAAGCTATTTATTTATACAGTAGCATGTTTATTTACTGTTTAATTATACTGTGACGTGTAGGACTAGCTTTGAACTACGGCATACGTTGTTTTTCATAACAAATATATATTCATGAATGAATTGATAGCAAATTATGGAATAATGAATATATAGTTTTCACAATATTATGTTAGTTTTTATTAATGAACAGTTATTTTCTCAAGTTCTATAGCTGTTGTTGATCATTGTTTAAACTAGAATATATCGTGTCAGCACGTTTTTACTGTCATATTACTTATTATTATTTACAATATTAACTATTCATCACTATCATAGTCAATTTCCTCGATTTTGTAACCCCTCATAACTATTATACAAACTAATAAAAATCATCTTAACCCTTGTTTTACTTAGCAAAAGAACCGAAACATTATAAGTAATAGGTGTACATTTTACGAGATAAATTTAAAAAAAATGTCGCATACAAAATCTTAGAATATACAGTGTGAAATTTTAATGGTTGTTTTCCCGCAGTAAAATCATTCTATCTTAGTAGTACAATAGATTAGTAAAGTTTTTTTTGTTCAAGTCAAAAAAAAATTCGGTCGGGTCCATAGTAACTCGCGCCTATCGGCATAAAGATTCCACAGTACGTCATACAAAATATTTTTTATTTTCAAAAAATAACATGCATGGTTCGATAGTACTACTATAGGTAAATCGTTCTGCTGCGGGAAAACAACCACTAAAATTTCACGTTGTATAAATAAAGAATGAGTTAAATATTTTTTGATGTCTATTACTATTTAAAACATAAAGTACATCGTGATTGTAATAATCTATGAATAAGAAGGTTATAATTCTATGTGAATAAGCATGTAGGTACCAAGCGCGTTTATATCTTTTCTTTGACAAAAATGAAAAATCAAAAAGTTTTTTGTTATTTAAATTGCAAAGATTTTGATACCTAACAGAAGTTATATTTGAGGTACGACGTAGGTATATATTTTAACAGTAATGTTTTATTAAAAATAAAAATGTATCCATCTAGGTCAATTTTAAAACTCAAATATCAAAATTGACCAAAAACAACTACAAAGTGAGGCCTTTCATAAATCTTACAGGCGTTTTATATTTACATAGAATTACATAACATGTATTTAAATTTTAAGTATATCATTCAAACATAATATTATGTAAATTGTGTATTAGGTATTCTAAAGCATTAGCTCCTAATAGATGCTAAGTATTAGCTAAGAATTCAACTTTCTAAAACTCCATAAATGTTTTGTTTTTGTTTGATTCCCACTACATATTAATGTTAGACGCGGCTAAGGATGAAATATTATTTAATGACGGCCATAACAATAAAACGTTACGATTAGCAAAAAACGTAATGGCGAATCGGCGCAGACACGTAGAGGAAAAAAAAGATAGAAATAATACCGAACTCTAGTTAACTTTAAAGTTTTTACTGGCTAGTCTCTAGACGTCTACGGCCTCAGAAATATTTCATGACTAGCTATCCCGGCAACGTTGTTTTGCCATTTAAAGTATTAATTTCTACTTCATCAGTTGATATAAAATATTACCCCCTCTTTTGTCCCCTAAGAGGGGTGGGGGAAAATGTTATACACCAGATGTTAAGTTGGAAAACACAGGAAGTAAGTCCATTAAAGAAAAAAAATTGATACAAAATCTGACCCCCTCTTTGGTCCGCTTAGAGGGGTGAGGGGAAAAATTTTATACACCAGACGTTGGGTTGAAAGAAGACAAATATATCTGCGGAAACCGTATGCAAATCGGATCAGTAGTTTTCGTGTTAAAGAAAAAAGTTTGATACAAAACCTGACCCCCTCTTTTGTCCCCTTAGAGGGGTGGGGGAAATTTTTTTATAAGTACACCAGATGTTAAGTTGGAAGAAGACAAATATATCTGCGAAAACCGCATTCAAATCGGATCAGTAGTTTTCGTGTGATAGTGGAACAAACATACAGACAGACAGACAAAAAACTAACCACATTTTGGCTTCTATAGCGATGTAGTGACACCCTCCGCTTATTATTTTTTGAATATCTTTAATGTACAGAATTTTCATTTCTACAGTTTTATTATATGTATAGATGACTTAAGTTTACTTTAACGGATAGCTATGTGCGGCCCTTTAAGTAGGTTCATAGGTTGTTACAAAAATAATTCACGATTAAAGGACTGATGGCGCTCAAAAACAAGAGTAATATAATAGAAAAAGTAAGCTCTGTGATTTACACCAAAGATGGTGATACGATGATTTATTTTATTATAATTACTAGCTGTCCCGGCAAACGTTGTTTTGCCATATAAAGTATTTCGCCCATATTATTTTATTGAAGTGACTAAATAAGTATATCACCATGGCAACGTCCATCGCTATTCCGTAGCATGTACCTAAACAATGATCGCCGTCGCGTCAGTCTCCGCTCGAGTTGTAATAATTTACTATTATTTATTCAACAAATGCACTTATCAATATAAAAAGTACCCAGTAGCCGATTCTCAGACCCACTGAATATGCATATAAAATTTGGTTGAAATCAGTAAAGCCGTTTCGGAGGAGTACGCTAACTAACATTGTGACACGAGAATTTTATAATATTATAATATAAGGTATTAGAAGTAGGCGTGTATTTTTTTAAATCATGGTATAACTATACCTATATCACCCCAATTTTACTGCACAATTCCCAACAACACGAAAACAAATGGCTGGTGATAAATTACGAAACAATTACACTGGATATGTCATATTAAATACCAATAATACGTAATGACCTGCGCGAAAGCCCCGCAAAAACAGCAGGCAAAGGGCAAAGCCCTAAGTAGCGGAGCGCGTCGTCGCGGCCCCAGCCCCGCTCACGACTCATTGAGAATTAACTATCTACGTAATCACCTGAACTACTTCACACATTAAAAGTGGGTTTTGAATTTTGATTTAGAGTAAACAATTAAAAACTACATACCTAGTATACTTACATATTTTTTTTTCTAAAGGCAAAAAGCGAGTTCAAGTAACACCACTTTGATATAATTTTGTCTACTCTGACTTTGAGGTGGTTTTGGGACATTTTGACATTAATTAATTACTATTATCACGTACATAAGTTACTGTCTTTTATGAAGGAAATTTTTTGTCAAAATAATAATGCTTCGTTCAAACCTACGCGACCATGCGACTGCGAAGCGGGAGCGTCAAGTTGTCAAATGTTGTCAAGTGTGTTTTTTGAATACAAAACACACATTTGACAACATTTGACAACTTGACGCTCCCGCGACACGACATAATCACCCGAGCTACTTCACACATAAAGCGGAATTTGATTTGGATGACAGATTTGAGCATATTATAAATAAGACGTAAATACTCGTAAATATCTAATATTATGTAGAGATGGCTCAGAGAAGCGTAGTCAAAATCTAGGTAGGCGCGAGTTGTGTGCCTAATATCCGTGACAAAACCTAAAATTTTATGCTGCAACTGACTCGGGGTTGTTTTTTGGGCTATTTTGACATTGACATAGACTGCGTAACGTTTTTCTGTGTTAGGTATTTTTGTAGATATATTGTCTACTATTCTTACTCTACTACACTAAAAGGGGGGTTAAACACACTCTTTGAGGACACAAAGGAGAAAATGTAGAGTTCTGGACCTAACTCAAAAATTTTATTCGGAGATTAATCTAATTTTCTCTTTTAACTTTTTTTACGTAACAATAATTAATAACAATATTATTACTTACTTTTTTCATTTACCTAAATAGGATATCAGAAAACATTGAAAATCAGTTAACTCAAATTGGTTCTACTGAAATTTAACGAAAGCAAAAAATGTTTATCTAAGCGACGATTACTTGTTTTACTCTATTATCAACTATTTTCTTTCCTTTTAAATTATTTTTGACTCTTCTTTTACGATATCTGTAATCATAGCAACAGTATTTATGTTGTGTACGTCACAGAAGTCTATCAATAATAATTATTATTAATAACTGTTTATGAGAATTCCTGCATGTATGTTTAAAGGTTAGCGTAGAGTTTGTTGGTAAAACGTCTACAAAGGTTTTTGCTGAGTTTTTACTAACAAGCGCAACTATGTCTCAGAACTTGTTTTCTATAAATCCAATATAATACGACATGACCTAAACTTTTATTTTCTTAAATTGAGGCCTTAGTAAAATTTAGAGAAAAGTATCAACTCTACCTATCGAATATATCGAACTCTTTACATGTTTTAAACATTACAATTTATTTTAAAATTTTGCGATTAATTCTACATAGAGTTAGGATACCTACATATCTTGGTTCGGCCTACGCCTAAAGTACCTAACATATTTGAATACTTACACAATAATATTGTATTTTCAATTCATCCAAAACTATATTAAATTCACTCAAGCTCACGCCCAGTTTCTCTGTGTGTGTTTTTTTTTTGACAGGACTTTGTCTATTCATTGATTAGCTTAGGTACGTCAAAACATTAACCAATCGACAACACCATGAATAGATAAACTCTTGTTAAAATACGTCAGAAACTGGGATTTTAATGAATGCCTATAAACAGGCAAAGCTACAATCAATTATTGTTTTCATATTATTATTAAAAAGCTAAGTCGTACATTATCATTGCTCATAGTTGGTATCAAGGACGTTGAACTATGAAGTGTGGGTGAATCCATACCAATATTAGAAATGCGAGATTATATCTGTCCGTTACCTGTTCACGGTTAAACCGATCGAATTAATCATTAATTTATAATAATTACGTCATTATCTGGATAGGCACTTTGGGTCCCAGGAAAGGACAATCAACGTGTAAATTGCCAAAAATTTATGTTTCCTGCGTGTTAAACTGTTTTAAGCGCAACAAAGTTGCAGGCAATAATTAATAACTTGTTATTTAATAATAATTTCCGAATACAAGCGATAATATTTCAATGTTTCATTAACACTTTAGCACACGCCACGTTACGCCCGGCGAGTTCACTCGCGTGGAATTAAAATTTATTATTAGTTTATGACACAAAAATTATTTTTAAACATATAGATGGGTCATGGGTACCCATTTTTTGCAGAAAGCCTTTTCTGATGATTTTTAAGCGCACGATTTTTCCAGGCCATGTTTAGTCTATTATTTATTATTAACATCTATTTAAGATTGTAATAAGTGAACAACTATTATTGGCCCTACTTCCTACTGTTAAGTATAGCTTATAATTGCCTAAAATGTATTATAGCTTACAAAATAATATTAGCTATACCTACAAGTGTCATATTTAGTGATATAAGAATGATGGCTGTTGTTGTTCCTAATAAAAATAAATAAATAAATAAACATTTTACAAACCTAGCTAGTAAGAGTAAAATATCAATTGTCAGTAATTATAGAAGTCCTAAGAATCAAGGTTAGCTTGGCCGACTAGTGGGCCTATTATAGTCCCCCAGATTACAACCATTAACCAACTAGGCTAGGTTAGACTTAATTAATCGTCACAGTCATCTCAACTTGGAAGGTTTTTATCATTTACATTTTCATCAATATAGCTTTAAAACAATATGGTCAAATATATAAAGATAGTATTCAGTTGTTTAAAAAAATATTGCGATTAAAAATTTATCTGAAAATACCTATACCGATTCTTAAATTACCAATCCATGATATTATAAATGCAAAGTGTGACTGTCTGTTATGTCTTCACGCCTAAACCATTGAACCAATTTCGCTGAAATTTGGTATGGAGATACTTTGAGTCCCGGGAAAAGACATAGGACACTTTTTATCCCGGAAAAATGTACGGTCCCCGCGCGATAAACGAGTTTTGTTACAAATTACAATAAATTTGCGGGCTTCATCTAGTTATATTATAGATATCAAAATATATCAATTGCCGTAGGTACTAGGCTAGGTATATATTCTCACCTTCTCGGCACACCTACGTCGCATATCATACAATTGTTATATTATCGACATTCTGCACCCACCCACATACGTGGGTGTATGACGACATGAGTGATATACTATTACACAATACACAATAGCTATGTCCACACTGTGCCTTTTTTTGTTCATTAAGGGCATGCATCATAGCGCAGTCAACAGAGCACGTGAGGCATGCCCGCGACGCATGCCCTCTGACCGTATCCAAAACTTTCGCCTTGTTCTTTTGTGACAATGTTGGCGTTGCGTTCGTTGACGCATTCGATTATTGAACGCGCCAATATGAAAGTTGAATATCAAAAGATGATGAAAATTGAAGATGAAAGTGCACAGTGTAGACATAGCTAAATCAATACCTACTGTTGTGGGCAAATGTTACACTATATTAGACGATGGATATGAAAAGCGACAATTACCTACACTACAAAAATATGACGTACGGAACTCCTTTGTGCCAAAATTAGTTTATCGCACGTGAACCGTATTTTCCGGGGTAAAAAATATCGCATGTCTTTTCCCGGGACTCAAAATATCTCCATATCTTTGAGCGAAATCAAACGTAACAGATAACAGACAGACTGACAGACACTCTTTCGCATTTATAAATTAACCCGTCGATCGTGGAAAAACGAGACACAATAGCTGATCTATTGTTCTCGCGGTTGCATGCGACCGCTTGGGGGGGCTTGATGAATTAATTATGGATATGAACTCTACATAAAGCAAAAGTCTTTAGTACAATATTAATAATATGTTACCCCAAAAATTAAATTTTGTAGTTTGTACAAAAATATGATAGTACTTACTAGCTGTGCAAAAAGCGACGAAAATTAGGTATTATGTTTTCACCAATCTACCGAAACTGAAATTATTAATTCCTTGCTAACAGTATAATAGCAAGTTTAACTTAACCTCTATAACGAATATAATAAGCGGCTATTAATCCAATCAATCGATCAATTTCAATGAAATTGTAATTGTATCTTGTTCGTGTGGCGATTATAAAGAATAATATCGAAGTAATAAAACAATTATAACATTTTACTTTACTCGTAATGATTAAAATTTTAGTAAGCAAGTGAAAGTTAAAAGCCATTTCAACCCCCCGACGTACAAAAGAGGGGTATGAAGCTTGACGCGCCTGCCTATGGTATTTTAGGCCGAAACCCCTTTTCAATAAAAGTGTTTAAATGTCTATAATATAAAACATTTACACACTTTATTGATATTTTTTCCAATTTTTAGTTGTTACACTAGAACATTAATAAATTATTAATGTTCTACTTAATAATTTATTAATGTAATAGAAATTTGTGCTTAACGGCTTACTATAAGACTGACATCCAAGTTTTCGTAAATGAATTAATCGTTGTATTTAAATATTGACTATCTTAGGAAACCTTAATTATAATGCTAGTGAAACCTTAATAATGCCAACAAACTGTTTCTTGATTTTTTAGGTAACGTATGAGGCAAACATTCGACATAAATAGTAAAATATGTTGCACTTGCGGAAATGCCTATAACTGGATCATAACAGATATCTATCAATAGAATATGAACAATTATCAAGGTCTGCTTTACTTTATCAATTACAGCTTATTGTTAATTGTCAATTAAATACTAAGTGACGTAAACGTTGTGCAAAGTGACCAATAGAAGCCTTTTAATAAGAATGCAATGTAGAATCAGGACTGTAGGAGCTGCTGACTCGACTACACCCTTTTTGTGATATGATAGTTGATTGTTAAATTAAAAGTCCTTGATATAAAAAAAATGATAACATATTGATTGAATGCTAATGCTAATAATGAGTGCGCGATTGATGACGGCTAGTAGCGAACTGCCCGAGAGTTATGCACTTAGCCGGGACTACGGGAAAATATATGTCTGAATCAGCAATGTACGTGCTAGCTCGTACAAGGACTTATAAGATGTAATGAACAAACAGACATACGACGGCCTTATCGTCCTACGATAAATTCCTTTCTTTTCTAGATTAAAAAAACAGACATACTTCAAAATACTAGTTTGGACACGATATTTACATAACTGTAATATTAATTTCCGGGATTAAAAAAGATTTCTGGGATGAAAAGTATCTTATATCCTTTCCCTGTACTCAAACGTTCTCCATTACAAACATCAAAATCGGTTAAATGAAATGATATAAATTTAAAACTTTTAAATTATACGTTACCTACATCTACGTTTTTTTTTGTAATAAATGTAAATACAAAAAGACGCAGTTAATATGCAAACGGATTTTTTTGCTAAAATATTTACCAAAATAGAATACTTATAGCTTGTTATTCCAATTATAGATTTACTATAATAATTGTAAAAATGTTAACCATATTTCGTAATGTCTACCTATATTTTTATTTCTGATATTTCTGAGAATTAAAAATTAAAATCTCGAGTCCGTTGAAAAGTGGGTCACTATATCAATGGAGGGTTAACCCTCGGTCGGTCGTGAAGGGGTCATCTTTTCAAACCAGTGTGATTTTTTAGTTTTTTTTTTCTTTAAAACAACTAAACTAGGTACTCTACTGTGTTCTGTTTAAAGTAGACAACAAAAATTAAATTTAGCTATTTTAGAGTTTCCGTGTTTGTACAATTTTTTTTTAATAACCACTGGTCAATAATGTTCAGTTGTTATTTTTAGTAAAATATTATTTTTTATAACACTTCACTAAGGATACTTCTGGTAAATATGTAGGTATATTGTTAATAAATAATAATGTTTCGTTTAGGCCTAGATGTGAACCTACTCGTATACAGTAACAAGTAATATTTAAACAGCATTTCTTACTTCTAATTTGAATTAAATAAATCACATTTTAACAGTCCAAAGACAAAGCGGTCAGGTACTAACCTATAATTTTATTAATTTAAATATTATCTATATATAAAATAATTATTTATACAGCTTACTCTATATATTACAGCTAGTAATTGATATGATAAATAAATTCTTTATAATTAGGAAACTGGCAGCATAACGAATTTTGATAAATGCTTTTTGAAAGACGATATATCTAATAAACGTCACCTAATAATGCTAATATAAACGGATATCAAATAAATAACTCTAAACTGACCGCGCCACCAGGTCTAAAGTAACCCTGTCGTCTCGAAAGTAACACTAGCCCCAAGCGACTCCAGACTAATACTGTGGTACATACCTGCTCGATACTCCCGAAGCACTCACTCAATACGCTATCGCGACCAACAACACATACAGACTAACTACGAGAGATATTGCAACCTCACTGGCTCTCGGCCGTGTTTATCACGTATTTACACTGGCGGTCCGCTACTCCTCGTCCACGTTGATCTCGGAGTCGGCGGAGTCCTCGTCGTAGGTGGAGGAGGACGCGAACCCTCGGCCCAGCACGGCCGACCGATTCTTGGCGGCGGCCGCCCGGTCACGCTGCCGACGATTTTTGAACCAATTGCCTACTTGCGTCGGCGTCAAACCTGTCGCCGCCGCTAGCTCCCGCTTCTTCGTCGGATTCGGGTAGGGGTCCTGGAGGTACCACTCCCTCAAAAGTGATCTCGTTCGTTCCTTGAAGCAGTGCGTCTTCTGCTCGCCGTCCCAGATAGTCCTCGGCAGGGGAAACTTCTTCCGGACTCTATACTTGTCGACGGGGCCGAGCGGACGCCCCCGCAGGCGCTCGGCCTCCTGGTAGTGCGCCTCCAGCCATAAAGCCTGTAATTTGGCGTGGCTGGACCGCTGAAACCGGTGTCGCTCGAGGATCGAGTAGAGCTCCCGGTGCCTTCCCGCGTGAAACGCGACCACTGCCCTCGCTCTCAGGACCGCTTCACACCTCTCCAGCTCAGCGACGTTGGGGTGGGCCACCGGCAGGGACCAGAGGAACCTGGCCAGCCTTTCGACATCTCCGCTCTCCTCCAGGGTCTCGCAGACCGTCGCCACCTGCGAGGCGCTGAACGACAGGGTCGGGAGCGGCAGCAGCGGCGTCGGCGCCGCCAGCTCCAGTGAGTTGATGGTGAGAGGCGCAGGTGGGTCGCACGCGGGCTCGGCGGCACGGTCGTGCGCGGGCCCGCGATGCGCCTCCAGTATGCGCGCGTGGAGCGCCGCCGTCGTGGACTCGTCCCAGGAGCCGCGCATCGGTGCGAGTGTGCGCGGAGTCGCGCGGCTTGTGAGCCGGCGGCGGCCGCGCGTGGCGGGCGGGGCGGCCGGGTGCGGAGCGATTGGCTATCGGTTACGGAGCGGGCGGCGCGCGGGCCAATCGCGCGCGGCGCCGCTCGGGGGCCGGATAGCTTTCAACCGCGCCGCGGCGCGTATCCGGCGGGCGCGTTTAACGAGGGCGGCGGGGCGCGGCCCCCCCGCGCCGCCATGATCCGTCACGCACACCTCCCCCGCCGCCCCCACCCGGGCCGCCCACCGCGCCGCGCCCGACCGCGCCCGCTCCGATACATTACCTGCGAACCTGCAATTAATAGTCTCCATACATTCATCCGGGTGGATTACCAGCTTTTATTTGTCCAATGTGCTGCTACCGATCAATAAATTATTATTATTTTTGATTAAAATCTCTGGTTTAATACGCCAGTTTTCAATCAAAATTAATTATGGACTTTAACAAAATTGTGATACATAATATTATTTACTTTTGTGCTCGACCTTGTTCGTAACATAGACACTCTGCCTATTTATCTGGGGCATACAGTAGGTAAGTTAAAATAATAATCATTAAAAAATATGTAGGTAAGCAATTTACATATTTGGGAATCAAAAAGTCTACAAGTGACTACTGAGCAATAATATAGTTTTGATGACGCCTGTAAATTCTTTATTTTTAATGGAATCTAATAAGCCATTCAATTTATATTATTTAAAACGTATTTCACCAACTAACAACTTAAGTTTGAAAGACTGTAGGTAGTCTTATATCTCATATAGGTTATCTTATATATCATATAGGTTACCTAGTTTAGTTATGAGCTCAAAAAGGGTAACGTGCAGTTACCCAAAAAACTACCTAAAACCCTCTAAAATAACAAACTCAAGTATCAAGGCGTTACACGCGCAGTACACTCGACTCGAGCGAGATTTCAGCGTGAAAGCCTTTTGAGGGTATTAAGTTATCGAACGGCAAACCACACCCAGGCTGTAACGCTACCTGTGACCCCTCTCAACCCCCCACCGCCGGGGGGTTAACCCCCTGGGGTCTGAACCCCTCCCCCCGGCTCGTGTTACTCGGGTACGGATTACGTTTATTTATTGTAATGGACATATTGCTCGGTACATTTTAGGTATAGTGTGTTCGTTTGGAACGCTTTTAGCGAAATGTAGAGTAAATCTCTACTGGATATAAGCGCGTGATATTGTTTAAGTTGTATGATTATGGTAATATTATGTAATATGTTCATGTTACAATAATATCAGTAGTAAACTTACTTTAGTTTAAAAAATATATAAAATGGCTCTATACCTAGTTATGGTAGAGTAGCGTCTTTGAATGACAATGATTATTTATAATATAATATCTAAGGACGCTTCACACCACGTCAGTCTGGCCCCATGGTAAGTACCTGATGGACTTGTGTTACAGGTACCAGACAACGGAAATATATTTAATACTTTTATACTATACATATATTTAAGATTTTTATTATATGATAAATATATTTAATACACATCCATGACCCAGGAACATTGAAAACTTTTTGTTCCGTCGGCGGGATTCGAACCCGCGACCTCCGGCTTTAGCTACCAACGGTACTTCAAGTAAGTAATAATTTAATGCGTAAGTAGGTACCTATCTATTCTCAAATTAGCAGTAGCAGTATTAGCAGACAGGTAACATCATATTTTTAAAAGTACAACTTCAATACAATATCAGTTGAGACTTGAGATATGATTAACTTAAATATTGCCCGATAAAACCCAGTTTTGCCAAGAAACTTTGCACTTCATACAGCCAATATCACCTACCCCCGGATCAATAGGGGTGGGGGGTTAGGGAGGGTTATCTTTGTTTAGACGATATAAGCCCAGGGGGTGTGGTTACATCTCGGCAATCGCTTATAAATCTCAATCCAAGGGGTTGTTTCTTGTTTTATAAGTTGACGGTGTTTCCATTTTCTCTGTTTAAAAATAGAGCTGTGTGGGGTTATTAAAATACCTAGGTTAGTAGTCAAATTATGTTCGATATTTTCGACTGTAAGATAATGAGGAAAAAGACAGCAAAATCAAAAATGGAATGAGTTTTCAGTTTTAAGTTTTAACATAAATAACGCAAAAGAAGTTTATGACACTAAGGGCCTGTTTCACCACTTCCTGATAATTGCCGAATAGGCTATCCAACACTTAACTTGACAGATCGAGTATAGAGAATCTGTCAAAAAAGTTGTGAATAGCCTTTATCAGAAATTCGGCACTTTATCAGAAAGTGGTGAAACAGGCCCTAAGGGCTAGCCTATCCGGCACTTATCAGGAAGTGGTGAAATAGGCCTGCCGCCTACGGCATAATGCGGTAGCTATTATGTCAAAACCTAAGTCTCATACAAGTCATACACTTTCGACTACGCCTATCGAAATTAAAGACTGCATATTTTTGACTAAAGAGCCTTTTTTGGTGGGGTAATGCAAGTTGTGTTAGAGTCTGTGTTACAAAGCAGTATAACAGCCGTCGAAAGTAGGAAGTCAGAAGTACTTAATTTTAGATTCCAGAGATTCCCAGAAACTTCAAAACTTTTGTGCAAATGATGTTTTAAAAATTAAATTCCTTAATAAAGTTGTCGTGTTTCAGAGTTTTTCCATTGAAAATTAAGTACAAAACTTTATGGGGGGAGGGTAGGGAAGGGAAAAGGGTTTGGGTCTCCGGTAAACTCACTCACTCGGCGAAACACAGCGCAAGCGCTGTTTCACGCCGGTTTTCTGTGAGCCCGTGGTATTGCTCCGGTTGAGCCGGCACATTCGTGCCGAAGCATGGCTCTCCCACGTGATTGGATAATGGATATCGATAGCTATACACTATCGATACATACACTAATAATAGTGTATCATACTGCTAAAAATAGAGAGGTAGGTACCTACTTTAAACCTTCGTGGTTTCTCGATGATATATTATCTAATTTTTTGTATTGTGTAATTTTAAATGGTAAATAAATAAATAAATAAATAATAAAAAAAAACCTCGAAATAATGGTTTATTTCAACATGTACGTCAATGTACAAATTCATAGCCAAACCATTAAAATGAACCTAAATTTCAGGCTTATTAAGCTATAATATATTTTATTTACGCGTATTTAAATACTTTTATTTCATAATCTGTAAAGTCTAAATACTTAAATATAAAAAAGTTTCTACGTATAAATGAGATTTAGTTGAAGGTCTACTTAAATAAGGATACATAAATTGAGGATAAGTAAATGAATCACCATTTTCGTTAATCCATTCATAAAAATTAAGCTTTTAAAGTAAAAGGTCGAGTATTTTCTAAATAAAGAAATGATTCCTTATCTTAGCAATCATTAGAATCGTTATGGCAAGTCAAATTACTTACTTACTTTTTTTAATTATACAGAAAAAAGTGCATCATCATGTCAATATAATAGAGGAATGTATTTCGTTCTTACGAAAATTATTTATATGTACTCTTACAATCAGAGCCCAATGCCCATATCCTTAGATATAATTAGAGTCTATGAATATGTACGCTATTTTAAATATAAGTGAAAAGTGTCGATCATAAGCGATGATATTATGTATTATATTTATAAATGTATCACAAAAAATGTACCATCGTCCACCACTTTTGAAGCAAATAAAGAATGGCATGTATTTAACGCGGCGACAAATTGATACCATTCCGGGTCTTAAAAAAACTGAAAATGGATAGTAAATAAACTACTTTGGCGACTAATTTGAGGCAGCATCTTAACTAAAAAGCGGCGGCTTTTTATCGAGTTTTGAGGTTTTATTTAAATTTTATCTGGCAGTGATTTTCTTTCGTGGCAATTGAATTTCTTCTAAGGCGACAAATTATTGGCGGATAAAAAAGTTAAAATAGGCTTTCATAAATTCTTAAATGGGGTTGTCTATAAACTTGACCAAGGTCTGAAATCACTACCTTGGTTACTCCATTGGTCAGGCTTGAGTCGGAGTCAGATTGTTGCTGCACACCGACTACGTTCAGGACACAATACCATTAAATAAGTTTGCACATCTAATGCGTAAAGCGGATTCTCCTGATTGTGAAATGTGTGGAAAGCCAGAAGACGTGCAACACATTTTTGATGGAATGTGTCCGATATACTCATAAAAGAAATGAGTTATTAATTCAACTTAATTAAAGTACCTCTAATTAATAATGGGTATATTTAATGTTATATTGGCTGAACCGGATTCTGATTAAGCAAAATTATTGTACTCCTTATTATAAGAAGATAGTTTTAAATTGATTTATTAGCACGATCCCTAAATAAAAAGAGATAAAAAAGGTCTGAAATAAATACAAACAAGATCTTAAAAAAATACTTTTGGCTACATTTTTAGGGATCTAAATAAACCAACTTTTGACATGCTAAAAAACTGTTCTTGGTTACATATTTGGTATTGCTGGTAAATCTAGGAAATTACTCAAAGTAGGTAGGTTCACAGCACAACATAATATTATAACAATATTCTACCAAATCCATTATTATAATACCCATTTTCAGTTTTAAAGCTACCTAACAATCGCTGCCAAATGTGTATTTTTATAATGAAAGCCAATAGTTGCCAGTGAAGAATGTTTGATATCCCCTCGGAAAAATTTGTCGCCACATTAGGTGTTCAGCCTTAACCAGTTTTACACTGATCCCGCTTGATATATTTGATACCTTACAGTAGCAGCCGTTTTTTAGTTTTTTTTTATTCTAGCCTTCTGTTGCTTGTATAGTTTAATAGTTGCTAAGATATTTAATCACTGCAAAGTTAGTTTTTTTGTGATTTAATAGAAAGTCACCTAAAAAGGATGTCAGTTGCCGTGTTAAATATTTGACATAAAGAATATGAATATGAAATAAGTATCGATACTACAGAAGCACGTCCCTACGCAATAAAATACAGATTTTGACATACGACGTATTGTAGGAAAAATAAACGGGCGATTCGAATGGAATTCCAACAATAATATCTTAACACAATCGAACCGAGTCAGTAGTCATCATGGGCAGACACAGACGTACCATATGGAGGGATATTGCACCCATAATGAATACACCCAAGATGACATTTTGTTGTCTTAAGTTGGACATATTACCAGAAATAAAGTTCATAACCAAAGACTACTTCTACAGACTAAGATTTAAGTTAATCCTGGGTAAGATCACGAATAATACATTATAAAAAACAAGAGTAAAACACGTTAAATATTTTTAACCTAAATCTGCAAGGCCCAGTTTATATATTGTCTTACAAATCCTTTTGAAGATTGTTATTCAATGTATATGTATTTTCATTTGTCATGAACTTTTCTAGAGGTCTGAGGTAGCACCTCCTGGCAACATTATCTAAATATTAGGTATTGTTATTTCTTTCTATAATTTGAACTTGCAATAACACTAACAGCATGCATTTCAGCAGAATTCAAAAAATGATATTTTTAAAGGAGACCTTTTTAAACGAGCTTTCATACCATTTCCCTTCTCTTCTCTGCCACATCTGCGACATCCATGCATGGTACATCAATTACCACTACTATGTAGCCGTTGTGAAACTCACAAATGACACATTGTTCGTCGGTCCATGGTCGTTAGACCTGTCCGAATTGCACCCTTTGTTTGTCACAAACATCGACGGTGTAGAGGCGTCTTTAGACTAATTGATAGCTCTAACTGTGACTAATTATTGTCTAGTCCAGTCTAGAATAGTCTATAGACACTAAAGGAGATTGTTAAGGTATTGATAAGCTACAGAGCTGAAACTGAGACTGATATATTGTATACCTAGAGCTTGTGTTATTTAAGTAGTAAATAAAATGTTGTTTTAAATTGTAATACATAATATAATATCATTATGGTAGGCCAACTTGCACTTGCTATACCTAATTACTTCATAAAATATCATACGTATTGCGTACTTTTTATTAATTAATATAGAATGACAATAACTTGAATTTTGTCAGTCCGTGCTTAATTATGACTCAGATTGGCGCTATTAGGCCTTACTTCTATTGAAAGGTCATAAGTAGAGGCACCAGAAGCGTAGTTAAAGTTAAGGTAAAGGTTATCGTCAAATATGGCGACTTTTGCTAGGGATTTGACAGTTGATTTCAAATTTTGTTATGGTTAAAGTTAAAGTTATAGTTAAAGTAGGTTGATGCAACTCACTCTAAGGGGGCAGATAGTAATTTGTAGAGAAAAGTGTGTCACGTGTCACGTCACGTCTTGCATAGATGTTAGTATTTATTGCCGGTCAGATAATAATACAGCTACCTATGCCAGACTAGAAATAGCACGCTATTATCTAAATTCAAAAAGAAAATTGCCAATATTTTCCGACGGCAATATTTCCGCAGAATTAAGCAGCGTCCAGCGTAACCCTATCGTAATCAAAAGGCCATCCGCCCGCTCGGCTGCATAACAAGAATACCAAAAATGAAACCGAAATGATGACAGAGGATGTAACCCTTCAGGCACGGTTAGTTAGGCGCGGCCGGTCGAAGCGACCACGGCTGGTGCACACTGCAAGCGAGGATATACAACATGACTGGTGAGACAATACCGATACTTAAGGAGAGTACTCTGTACTCGATTCTCATTACAATTATGTAATAAAATTAGGTACTTAATTTTTTTTCGAATTTCCCAAAAATAAATGAATCATGGATACTAAGTAAATTACGCGGCTAGGCAAGAAGGCATACCATGCGGCCGGTGCAGAGGCGTGCGCTACCAAAGAAACACTACACAACTACCCCTCCCGCTCGCGGTGTCCATGCGTTGGGAAATAATTATTTAACTTTAAGCTACGTTTACTCAGTGATCAATTGATATTATTTTTTTGTATTATTTTTTTTCTACTAATATAATAGCCAAATATCACTTCCTCGAGTATTGAACATGTCTCACCAGTCACGCAGTATAGCTGCACTGAAGGCGATGCTATAGCTGCACTGCATGCGATAATATAGCTGCACTGCAGGTGATGCTATAGCTGCGCTACATGCACGACGGTCGATGATGCTTACCATAATGTTACTTAATATTAATATCTTCTAGACCGCCTTTCGCCTATAGGAGAACAAAATATTGAGAAGAACATAAAAAGAAATATTGCTCTTATTATTATCCTATATCCATTATTCAATAGACCTTTGTACCTGTTTTGTTACAAATCATCATTAAAACTTTTTAAATTTCACGTTAGTGACACATAATATTAAAATTCGTAAATATACCTCTTTTACTGTTTTTTTTTTTATCTGAATAATTAGTGTTTTTTTTCTCTATTTCACTCTACAGAACACAAATATAATATAGTAAAGTATATCCTAGCTCTTTCTGTGGTGCATCTCAAGTGTAATGGCACATGAAATAACGAAGTATGGGGCTAAATGCATTTCAATAGCACTGCCCGACTGCCCGTAACTCTACATCAAAGGTAGAGTTGTTTCCATTACAGTTACAGTTATGATTGTTTATTATAGTGATCTCCGATTTGAATAGATCTAAATATATAAAACTCTATAAGACTGAGACAAAATATGACCTCAAAGAAAAAATACTTAACAGGACATACTTGTTACAAAAATCTGTCATAGTTTTAATGACCTTACCTCCCCACATCACTAAGGCATGAGCATCCGTTCAGATATCGAACACGTAGAAATTCAGCCATTGACTATCTCTTCAATATAGTTTAAATAACTTTCAACGTAGACGGTGTAATATTTTTGTCACCCATAGATGTAGTCAGTAGCTGAATTTCATATTCGGTGATCGGTGTATAGTTTGCTAGTTTTTAACCTGATCACCGAATATAAAATTCATATTTATTTATCGTTTCTTTGTTTTATCTGGCTTGCATACTATGGATCCAAAGCATATCGAATATAAAGTCTTCTAACTCGCTACATGGTCCATAGTAACAAAATTCCGTCAGTGATGAAGAGACCTCCACGACTCGGCGTAAACTCGTCGATATTGAGGTGTGATGTGCCATTGTCGCGGTAATCGGTATACGACTGTAACTCACAAAGGAGCATTCGGCATAGGCCTTCCGCTGTTACGCGTTTTGTGGCTGCGTGTAGTGTGGGGGATGAGCGGAAGAGGTTTGAAGAGATGTTGTGAACAGGGCTTCATAACGTTATCGAATAGCAGAAAAAATATCGAAAAATATTGTTACGTACCGTTATTTTCATAATGGTAGCCAGATAACGGTAATTTTTTTCACGTTATCTAGTAACGTAACGATAAAATATCGTTATAATATAACATTTACCGTTATTAATATTGATTTACCGTTATTAATATCATTATTTCCTAATATCGTTATTTTTTCGTAACGCTATATTTGCCCTTGAAGCAGTAACGTTATGAAAAAATAACGATATTTGAAGCCCTGGTTGTGAATTTTGGATGAAAATTTTCGAATGCTGTTAAAAGCCAAAAGGTGTGGCATGCATGTGGTGTGGTCTGCAATAAAAACCAATAGCAACACTGTTGGCTTATCGTGGGTTGATCGCTATCGATCACAAAATTGTGTGAATTAGTTGATTTTCTAGCAGGAAAGATTCTGACATAGAAAAAGTTTTATTTAGTGAATTTCTTATGTAGGAACATTCACCTTTAAACGTTTAAGGTTTAACATTAGCCTGTGGATAGCTAGTTTAGTATATTATGTTCACTATCTTTTTAAGCCCTGGTATACATTTAAACAAAATAAAAAGCTTATACCTTGGGCCAACCTCGCAGCAGTAAACAATCGCTACGGCCCTTTGTTCGCGGAGGGCGAGCATTCACGTTTATGGACCTCTCGTGTGTCCCTCACAGATATTATGTTCATACTTCATTCAACATCATCAGACGAATTCTAAAGTTGTTACTGGTTATTATGGTAGCTGCTAGTTTGCATATTAAACGGCTGAAGCAGGTAAGAACAATCCGCTATTTTGTCACTCTTGAAATCCGAATTTCGCATAACTACTGTTGATTTTTCTTAAATTTTCTAAAAATGTTCTCGATATCTTTCGCAATCGTTAGCCAAATGAGCCACTTTCAAAGCATCGAGACATAAACCTACATGACAAGTATTTTTAGGGTTCCGTAGCCAAAATGGCAAAAAACGGAACCCTTATAGATTCGTCATGTCTGTCTGTCTGTCTGTCCGTCCGTATGTCACAACCACTTTTCTCCGAAACTATTAGAGCTATACTATTAAAACTTGGTAAGTAGATGTAGTCTGTGAACCGCAAAAATGGAAAAATTATTAAAATTTTTTGGGGTCCCCATAGGTACAACTGACACAAAAATTTTTTTTTTATCTACTGCCCCCCCCCCCCTCTAATTTCTAAAGTAGGTGCATGATAATTCTAAAAAATATATATGATGTAGATTACTATAAAAACTACCAACAAAAATTGGTTTGAACGAGATCTAGCCAGTAGTTTTTTTTATACGTCATAAATGGTAAACCTTAATCTAAATTTCATTAAATCGACTGAAATATAAAAATAAATCAAAAACCTTTTACATAAAAATAAACCTTATTGCTGCTGCGGAACCCTTCATGGGCGAGTCCAACTCGCACTTGGTCGCTTTTTATCTTATTAATATTCGATAACATAGAGTACGCAGGTCTATAGACAGTAACTTAACTAAGATTACTTCAACCCAGGCTAGCGGCCATGCATCTTAAGCCCCTATAAGTGCCAATATCAGGATAGTTCTTCCTAAAGCATCTTCACCTCTCGTCTCTCGCATATATGAAAGAAATATCATAGTATTATTTACTATCACCAGTACGTAGTACTCTATGATCATCAGTTACCTATAGCTCAAGCTCCTTCTCATCAACCTTGGCGAAGCAATTTCAGTGGACAAACGAATCATTATCGTCCTCAAATGAGACTCCTTGCCGTTTAAAAAGTCAGACACGTGACCGCACAAAGGGTGCTTCGCCCCATCACCATACATCATCATCATTACGAGGCGTGCGGTTACAGATGTACGATTTATGGCCACTGACAAGCAACCAGCAACCTCTAACCACATTGTCCACAATATGGGATGTCACATCCATACTTGAAGGATGGACATGACATCAGCATAAAAAATTTAACATGGGCCTACAAGTACATTATTTGTACTAGAACTTACCTACATGTAGATCATGTAGACTAGTTTATTGGCAATCTTCTAAATGTTAGGTTAAGCTTATTCAAAAGGTTTTCAGGTCAATATTGTGCGACAGAAACAATTAACAAAACATTCAGTTTAAAACTTTAAACTATGTCATACAGTTTATTTTTTTAGATTGCGAAAAATAAAATAAAATAAAATAAAATAAAATAAAATATGTTTATTTCAGATTACTCAGATCCATAAAATTGTTAGTAAAAAAAAAAAAAGACTTATCGCTATGTTAGTATTCTATTCTAAAAAGTGATTTAGTCCTATTTATCATAGAGTCGATCAGAGGACAATCCCCGCTGTCGACTATCTCTCTCAGGACACTGTGGCTGCTGCCGCGAACCCTGGCCAATAGCGATGCAGTCCTTTTGCGAAGTATAGCTTCAAAACTATCTACATCCGCAAAAGCAAACATCGCTGAGGCACTACAGAAACGCGGCAGCCGCAACAGTGCTCTAAAAGCATTATTATATTGAATGCGTAGAGCATTGTATGTTTTATTGGTGTAGTTGGTCCATAAGCTGCAGGTATAAAAAGAGGTGCAGTAAGCCTTAAAAAGGGTAATTTTTACGGCGTCCGTGCAGCGACCAAATCTATGCACCAACATATTTGCCATAACAGACAATGCCCTACGCTCTCTTTCGAGGTCTACATCGTCTCGAAGGCCGTCAGTCACGAAATGTCCAAGATATTTAAAAGTGTACACTCTCTCTAGAGGTTCATTATTAAGGTGTATAGGGGGAATAATATTGGGACATTTGCTGCCGGCCTTAAAGACCATGTACTGTGATTTTTTGGTGTTGTAAAGCAAACCATGTGAGACAGCGTATTTTTCACAAACACCGAGTAATGTTCTCAATGCACCGACAGAGGGCGCCAGCAGTACCATGTCGTCCGCGTAGCTAATATTGTTGACGCACACGTTTCCGATATGGCAACCGACACGAGTACTGCTGAGCTCCCGTATCAGTGAATCCACGTACAGGTTGAAGAGCCGGGTCGAGGTCTGCCCCCCCTGCCTCACCCCGCACTCCATCCTGTACGGTTCGGAATATTTGTCAGCCCATCTCACATAGTTTACCTGGTTACAATACCAAAATTTAAGCAGGTCGGTGAAACCGTCTGGCAAACTTAGAGTTTCCAGTTTTCGCCACAAGATGTCGTAGTAGACAAGATCGAAAGCCTTGCTGAGGTCGAGGAAACAGGCGTACACAGGTGTACGCCTGCTCGTGTAATATTTGACAGTGTGTTTTAGACTCATTATTGCGGTCTCCGTTGACAGTCCACGCCTGAACCCGTGCTGACCATCATGGAGACTACAATGTTGTTCTAATATGGAGCTAAGCACACTGTCAAATATTTTAGCTATCGTTGTTGCTAAAGATATTGGCCTATAATTCGATCTGTCAGAAACGTCACCACTGCGATTTTTAGGAACTGGCACAACCGTAGTCCTAATTAAATCAGCAGGTAAGTAGCTATGGACAATGCAGATATTAAACAGTAATGCCAGAACTCTTGACATATGTTTGCCCGCGTATCTTAGGTGCTCAATACTGAGACCGTCGTGACCAGGCGATTTCCCTGTAGCCATGTTTTTAATCGTCTTCGCTACAGTTTTACTACTTATAGTAAATTTAAGGTCACGACTTATCTCAGTATTGTACACAAAGTCTGATGATGGGCCCAATGGTGATGACACTTTAAACTGATCTCTGAAAAGATTTGCAATTTTGTCAGCACCACTGATCCCATCAACAGCTTCAGGGTAGCTAGGTTTTAAATTTAGCTGCTTTGTTGACCTCCAGAATTTTTTAAAGTTTTGTTTTGAGTGGTGAGTAGCCAGGATGTCCATTTTTATTTGAGTTTGGTGGTTTTGACACCATTTTAATCTACTTTTAAAAATTCGTCGGCTACTCGTCATCTCATCATACACAAAACCTTGTCTTGGGCGGCCACTGTTAACCCACATTTGAAATTTGGACCTAGCCTCCCTGTGTGCTGCACCGACATGCTTGTTCCACCCCGTTAGAGTCTTCTTACCGTGTTTACAACTCTTGTTACAATAACTTTTAATTGCCGCCGAACGTAATACAGAAACTATACTATTATATAAGCTATCAACAATATTTTTATGACAAACTTCATTACAATAACTATATGTGCATTGGCTAAATTCTAGAGGAAAATCAATTAATTTTAATTGTCTATCACATAGTTCAGTATAATATTCTATTTGTTCATCAGTTCTAGCCCCCCAGATAATTTTATTATTGGTAAAATGTTCAGAAACAAACTTACGAGCAACACAATTTAAATTACATTTAATCAGCATGGGGAAATGGTCAGACCAGTAAACGTCGTACAAAATTTTGACATTATTTATTGTCTTGAACGCCGACTCAGTGGTTACACAATGATCTAACCATCTCGATGTCCCGTGCGCGTCACTCACATAGGTAAAGGAATCAGAATTTAAATTACTCACGTCAGCTAGAGTCCATTTTTGGTCCACACAAAAGTTTAGCAGCTCACCATAAAACGGTTGTCCGGGATGCGCATTGTAGTCACCTAACATGAACACTGACTCACAATCACTTTCCTCTATTATCGCATTTAAATAACTCAAACAGTCAGTAAATTCCGACAAATTTTCTGTGCAGTCGGTGGGCATGTATACACTGCATATTATTATTTTCTGTCCGTTGTGAGACACCTTAATTGCACATATACGAGAACTAGAACACGGAATCACAGATACGCAGGGAAATACACTTTTTCTCCAAAGCAATGCTACTCCACCATGGGGTCGTCCAATCATTACTCCAGCCGTGGTGTCCACTGCCGACTTTCCAGTGCTCCCAAACTGGGTGTCGATATTTGCGAAAAAGGATCTTAACTGTGATCTTATTTGCACAAGCAGTTGGCATTAGGTTAGCTATTTATTATTAGCTCTTTAACAACACCTTTGACAAGATACGGACTTTAGCTACTTTGGAATAACAGAAAAAAAATTCTGAGGGATAAAATTAGACGTTCATTTAAAGTTAGTTCGCTAGGCTATTCTACAATGAAGTTAAACTCTTCTTGGCGTCCCAAGTACCTTATCTAGTCTGAGCTCTAGTCTCATATTTTGTCACCAACCATTCCTCAAACTTACCTAAGTAACAGCCATAACATTTTATCATTCCTATCCATTGTGATATACCCGGCTTCGCTCGTCAATCATCATCGCTAACGATATGGGCGTACCGTCATAAATGTCCTGGTTGTTCAAGGATGTGCTACCTTTATGTACACAATAATGACCCTTATGATACTGACATAAAGGTGATGTAAGATAAGTCTTTTCAACGCTCAGTTAACTCTTACAGTCGTAACGTATATCATATGTAGGTAACAGGTGTAAATCTAGCTTAGTTATCTTGGGTCTTATCGTTTTCTAGAAAGGTTCTAGATCAATACAAAACATGCTTTTGCTAAAAATTATAAGTCCCAAGATAACAGGAGCTCTGTATGTACATTGTGCCTGCAGACTGCAATAATACTAAATAAATAAATATCTTTATTTCACAGAAAACTTACACGCTAATCTTACACAAAACTCTGGTCTCCACACTAGGATTCCCTGTGTCGTGGAGACCAGTCTCTTCCATCATGAACATATATATTAGCAATATACAAATATTTGTATTAACCAGCTAAGGACATATTACTATAATATGTTCTAAGTCTTTTTAAGAAAACAATGTTTTCTACTACTAAACTAGTTTACATTACAATATTTATTATTTACTATTCGGCCTTTAGTCTATCGTGTCCACTTAATAATAAAAACCGGCCAAGTGCGTGTCGGGCCACGCGCAATGTAGGGTTCCGTAGCACTGCTAGTTTTTGAACATTTTTGTATGGTCAATGAATGTACATTTATAACATGTTTTACACTACTAACAACATCATCTCAAAGGAATTTGAACGAAAACTTCCTTTATACTTCGCCGAATACATTTTTTTTAGTTGATCGACTATTACTCAATAACTTATGAAGTCAACTTAGTCGTGATAGTTTTTCTTTTAAATTCAGCATATTTCCTACTCCCGTGAATTTTTTCACATTTCCAGAAGCAACCGTTTAGCTGGTAGAAGGGGGGGACACTGGACTCTAACGATTTTTTCCACTTTAAAACTTAATATTTCACAAATGGATCCCTAAACCGGAAAATGATCTATGAATACTCATAATATTTTTAAAAAACCTATCCAACGACACCCCACACGATGGGGTGGGCGCGAAAAAAAAATTCAACCCCGCTTGATGTGTAGGGGAGGTACCATAAAAAAAAATATTTTTTAAATATTTCATGTACCATTTTGTAGACATTATTAATATGTATATTCATGCCAAATCACAGCTTTGTAGGTCCTATAGTCTCTGAGCAAAACCGCGGACAGACAGACAGACGGACAGACGGACAGACGGACAGACGGACAGACGGACAGACAGACAGACGGACGGACAGACCGAAACTATAAGGGTTCCTTGTTGACTACGGAACCCTAAAAACGACAACTTACACTATAACGAGCGCCGGTGCTAATAATAATATTATAAACACAGGTGCTCGCTATTAGTGCATTAAGATACCTTATTTATTAAAATCGGATCAGTAGCTTAGGGGCTACCATATTAGTATTATTTGGAAGTTTTGAAAACGTAGAGTGCGGCGCACTTGCGTTTTCGGTTTATCATGGAGATAGGCTGACCCAATATCGGCTCTATTTTACAAATTACTCTCTGAAACCTTAGTTTTATATACATACATTTATCAGCTTTGATTTGAAAGCTAGTTATCAATACTCTGAACAACAATAAATAAAAAAACTCAAATTGCACAGCTTTTGAATTCGATTGCAATCATTTTTCCAACGTCCATTATTCCAAACCTAAACATCCACAATTCATTAGCACCACGGATTAATCCAACAAGCCTCCCCCCCCTGCTTCCCTCTCACCCCTGCGGATTACATTAGCTAAACGCATTAGCATGTGCTAAATAAACCACGCGATATTTGACGCGGCTTACGCTGAGCCGGGCGCGGGTACGTTGTCACACGACACGAGAAATGGGAAACTTGGACTCACTTCTCCAAGTTTCCCGGGAAATTTGAAAGGAAAATTGTGGAATCAATATGAACGGTATCTTCAAAAGTATTATACATGTCTGTTTGTCTTTTATTTATCTAGCTCATCAATCTTAACAGATTTTGATGTAGTAGGTACCGAAAAATTAACGAAAAATTAGATAAAAGTTTTTAACTTGCAAAAATGTTGAGTTCTCCCGTGACAAAGAATTAATTTCAACAAAGTTGCTGGCATCATCTAGCTAGTGTGAAATATAACATGTGCCATTTTATAGGTAAAAATAAATGCAAGTAAAATATTATAACATAAGCAGTTGAATTAAACATAGACTGTTAAAGTACGTCTATAACCCTACCTTGCGCAGTCGAATCAGGAAGCATGAATGAATGCCAAGGAAGCATGTGCATTCGCACTAAAAAGGCTCTACATATTAATTCTTTACCAATTATAATTATCGTTCTTATTAATAATTTTATAGAATATGGGCCCCCGCAGATATACAATTTCTAGTTGTACAACTACAGTCTGTCAAGAAAGTCATGACAGGCGGGAAAATTTTCTAAACGTAACCACGCTTAAAAGGTGTATTGTTTTCTTTGTATTTTTACAAAGAACGCTTATTACATTTTAAATATTGTCACCTTGCACATTTTTATCTCGAAATAATAAAGTTCTCATATTATTTTTTTCATTTAAAAATTGTAGTTGACTGTTATTGTACAACTAGAAATTGTATATCAGATCTGTCTTATTAGTACCTACACATTTTTCTTGTCATAACTTCACTTATAATAAGAGTACTATCTCTATGTTTTAAATATCCGTTAAATAGCCTTTATTGCCGTCGTCCCTGCTTACCCCTAAAACAATGGAACCAAGCCCGTGAGAGCAGCCGTGTGCTATATTAGTTCAACAAGTAATCCCACAGAAACATTTCGTCTGACAACAACGAAAGAAACTCCAAACAAAATGGATCAACTTAATTTACTGAAGTAGTCTTTTTAACTCTATATTATGTTGAGTGCTTCGTTATCGAGTGATTTAATAAGAATCAATATAAACTGTTATTTGTATTAAATAAATTTATGCCTAATATTACGTTTTGACCTGACAGTATCCTATGCTTTGCTATGCTCGGAATGCAAAAAAATAAAATTAAAAAGTGAACATGCGCGGATTCCCATGGAAAATACGGTTTTCTTCTCCCACAAATCCGCATTAGATTTAATTGTCAACACTCAGCCTACATTTATGAATGTACCTGTTGATAAAAGTCGTGGACAGACATACAAACATAAAATACTCCTTTTATAGGTTAAACCCGTGCGATGCAGTCGGGGGTGTAATAGCCCCGTGATATTTTAGATAGTTGTAAGCCGCGCGCTGTTCCCGTGGGCTTATTTTATTTCCATCAGCGGCCATCGCACGTCACACGTCAATCTTCCAGAGGATTTATTCACCCCATCACCCCTCTCCCTCTAATACACCGTGTGGAAGAGAGATAACAATACCATCTCCCTTGTTTAGCTACAAAATATACTTGTATTTTTGTTACACTAACAATGTAGAAAATATTTGAAAATATATTGCAAGCAGACATTTTGTTTTCAAATCTTATACAATTTGTAATTCATATTATGTTAAATCAATCAACAAAATGCTAAAAACTATAGTTTTTCAGCAATAAATAATAGTATTTTCCATGAGAGCAGAAATAACAAATCTTTAAGCTCATTTAGTAAAATAAGTCGTGTTTACTTTAAGGGTGGGTATTATACGGTGGGGATTTAACGACCCCACTAAACACACCCTGGTGTAATAGGGTTAATAATATCCTGACATCGGCTTAGGGTAATGTGACTAAGTAATTTTTAACAGTTTTCGCGAACACTATTTGTCTGTTTGTTGTGATAGTCACAGCTGACGTGAGCATTGCGAAAATAGGCTTAGTAACTACTCCCTCTGTTATAACTTATAACTGCAAGCTTTGATATTCGGAGTTTACTTCGTCTTCTAGTAAGTATACAGTGTTTTACAAATTATAATGACTGCCACGCATATTTCTGGTAACGGTAGCTATTTTCATTGATACCTGGCCAGGAGAGCAGAAGTAATGTTATGATACATACAGTACACAAGAGCACTCTCTGATCTCTCTTTCTTTAGTCAGCATAGAATATGCCCAACCTGCCTAGCATACGCCAACGAGATATCTCACTCTCGAGATAATTAAAAACTACTCGTCTCATAGTGTCAAAATCTCGACATTATCTTGACAAAACTCTATAAAAATGTGTTATTTCGATGATAGATCTACGCGAGAAAAAATGTTTGTCATGCTAGGGTCAATAGAGACGAAGATACAAACTATCAAACATCGAGAAACATGTAGAGAGATATATCTCGTTGGCGTATGCTAGGCAGGCTGACGAGAGGTCCCCCCGATGGTTGCTCGCCTTGTCGTGGCGGTGGGGCTCTAGTAACCGCGGCTTGGACAACCGCGGTGAAGCAAAGAGGCAACCAGGGCCGGTCGGTGTCGCCGCCTTGCCCGAGGAGGGCGCTCCCAGCGGACTGGAGGAGTCCGCTGCGGATGCGCACCGAGGTGGGGCCGCAGAGCAAGAGGCAAGTAGGTATTACGGTGCGCCGCTTGCCCTATCCTCTGCGGCCGAGGACGGATCGCGGGGGGAGGGGCATTGTGGTAGGTTGCCGCTCTCCCTACCCCCCCTGCGAGCTGGCGGGGCCGTTCCGTTTGAACGGCATTGGTGGGGCCGCAGAGGAAGAGGCAAGTAGGTATTACGGTGCGCCGCTTGCCCTATCCTCTGCGGCCGAGGTGTGGTCGGTGGCAGAGCCACAGACCTGATCTGCCACATGGCCTCCAAGTAGCAGACTCGGGGGGCGTCTGCTACAGCCCTGGTGGGGGCCGAGGAGGAGGGCGCACGTGTTGTGCGCTCATCGTGGAGTCTTCGGACCGCTGGCGGGGTCGCGGATGTGTGTATCGTTCCCGTGGCCCCGTCAAAAGGCGGCGTGGCGGAAGATGGGGGGGGGGGTTAGTGGGTATACCGTGGTCTCATTAGCTACGGGAGTCCCACATCACCGCTCGGGTCGCCCCCTGCGCCTGGGTGGTATGCGTAATGCATTTCCCCCTCAGAAAAAAAAAAAGGCTGACGAGAGGTGAGAGGCCAGACACAGGACCAATTTTTTACCTCCCAATCCGACGCATGGATCACCTTTTTGATGATCAGCGTGCTATAACTGTGAAATATGTCCAATCCACAAAGGGAGTCGCAATTTACTACGAAACTCTGTCATTATCCCTGTGCTTTGGACCATAGCTATCGTCCAAAATATTAGGATTAAGGTGCTAATGTTTCTTGCAACAAAGATGTTGCATAGCCACGTGGCGAGATTATAAAACCATAAAACAGTTTCCGAGAAAGATGAAGATAATATTAAAACGAGATCACTGGAGCGTTTGGTGAATGGTGACAATGGACAATGGTGTCAACCACGCTTTACACCTCCATCTTATCTGATTTCGCTATTGAAATCTGTGTGGACCAAGATGATGACAAGAGCGTTTTTTGCGATTAATAACACATAGCTGAAATAGAATTAGAAGACGCAATCTGTTGAAAGTTGAAACACAAGCTAGTATTATGCCTAGACTATGTGCAACATTAAGGAAAGGGACGAAATTAGTAAAAAGGTTTGAAGAACGGGCAACAATATCTTCTCTACATGTAGCAAAATGTTTCGTGTATCTTTGTTAAACTCAAAAGCCTTACATGAATAAAAACGAGACGGGGAAAAAATCTAGACAAAAATAAACAGAAAACTTTAAAAACCTACTTGCAGACCACACTATCGTCTCTACAATCTACATTTAGATTACTTTCCTTTATTTTATTCGATTCCCAAAAACCTCTCCCGTCTGCCACTTAGGTACATCCTAACACCTGGATAATACCTGGATAATTGACTCGCTATCCCAGTAAGCGGATAAGCCGGCCGCGTCATCCCAGCATAATCCCTGCCAGGACAATGCGTATCCAAAACCATTTACCCACAAAACCAATCCCCAAAACCACGGCGTTATCAGTCTAGACAGATTTCCTGTTAAATATATTTAGATCTTAAGATTAAGCAAGTTAATATTTTGCATGTGCAAAAGTAATGGTTAGGAGGTAAATGATTTTTAGCATTAAGCCTAACTAGAAATTCTATTCCTACTTTTAAAGAGATAAAACTAGATTAGTTGATTGCTTAAATTTTTTTAATTAAAAAAAATTAGATTAAAGTATTTAAAGCAAAATAATGAATTTCAAGAATAGAGATTATGCAGGAGGGCCCAACTTACAGTACAGGCTTAAGAAACTTTAATTATTTCACTTCCATTATAAATAGAGAAATAGAGTACGTAGAGGAAAAGGAATACTAATAGTTTAAATAATTAATAGGGTTTAATATAATTAATAGGGTAGGGTCACTAGGTACTAAAATTACTAAAGGCAAGGTGTAACTGCATTACGAGGTCAGCATTTTAAACATTTTATACGCTCAACTGTATAACTGAATCGGAATTAACATTCCAAATTAAACTAAAGATTCTAATAAGACTTCCGTTAACAATGTCGGAATTACATAATCACAGTTAATATAGTTAAGTAATGTAAGCCGATACAGCGGCGGTTTAACCGTGGTTTAACTGAGTTATTACGCTCAATTAAACCTTGGTCACTGGATCGGGTTACTGGCTTCCGAAATTGTTCTTGTGTTATCAAATTGGTATGTTAATAATTCATACTTTTATTATAATGGTGAAAGATTGAGAGCCTAAACCACCAAATTAAATTCATAATATTATAATGTCTATGTAGAGTCATAGCCATAAAAACTAATTAACCAACGTAAGTAAAACCTTATAATCACTGGCGGTAGTATTTAGAGGAATTAATGATTACTTAAATTTAATTTAATGAAGATTTCGACACAAACAACGTACATTTTCCTTGAAAATCTTAAAATAAATTAAAGTTAAGAATCATTCTCTGGGTGTGGCCCTAACTTTAATGTAATTTGATTTGGGATAAAATCCTGAAATCAAAAATTATTCATAGCCAAGATGGCGTGTCCCCCAATTGCAATAAATTGAATTACATTTTGGCGTAACAAATCGGCCATCTTGGGCACCGGGGCGCACCGGGGCGCACCGGGGGCACCAGGGGCCGTGCTAGCGACATGTAACATTTATTGTGTCAGTCCCATTGTGGCATTGTAATTATGCGCCATCTTGTGTCCCCGCTGTTATTGTGAGCGTCACTTTCTACATCTGTTTCCAATGTTATGTAATGAAATACGACGCCATTATTGAATGGATTATGATTTATGAATATTTGGGCCGAACTCCGAAGTCAAAAGATTTTTACATAATATTATAGTAGCTTTTTGTATTAGTTAACGGTATGTGGTAATTATTTAGCTGTATAGCTCTATCACGTTCAAGAATAGAATGCCCACTTTCCGCCTCAATATCGTATTTTAATTCCGTAAGTAGGTACCTATCTCTATTTTGTATGTACATTACCTAATACTTATTTTTTTTATTCCCACTGTGTAGGTACTTATTTATATAATTTATAGTACCGCACTGGAGTGTTTGGTAGTTAAGTATGCAGCGTATGTCTAATTGTAATTAACATAATATTTTGTTATTTTATAAAACTTATAATTTATTAGTTTATCGAGGAATTTAAACTACGTTACTCCTGTTAGGTCTACCGGAATCTGATGGCAATTTTTGACAGCAGATTTTCAAAAAATATCCTTGATCATTGGATAAATTTTTATATTTGCAATTTTGCATGTTTCACACACAAAATAAGCCGCTAAAGAAATAAAAAAGGATGAAAATATTTTATTCCTATTACCCCGGTATTCCTAGAGTCAATTTATTTCCTCCCTTTTTGCCATCAGATTCTGGTAGACCTATTACCTATACTAGATAGGTACTATGTTGGTACTATGTATCTACTCCTAGCTGTATGGAATTTGAACCTCACATGGGTACAAACTTATTTTAAATCTAAAAGTTATCAATAAAATCATAATTCCTTGCACAAAGCTTTGCGTTAATCCAATAAAAAAATCAGTGGATAGTAATAATTGCTGACAATTAAATATCATATTTCACGTATTTGACCACAATACTCTCCGTATCGGATTCATCTCCATCCATCTATCCCGTCGGCGGTCGGACCGATCCCGTAACACGATACGTTACGTAATTCACTCAATATTACACTGTAATACGACTCGACAGACATTACAACATAATAGATAGATTTAGACGAGTAAAAAAACTACCATAGTTTGCTAAAAGTTTTTGTGTGATATGAAAGCGGGTAGCTGTACCTATGTTGGCCTTATCTGCATTCCTATATTAGCAGAAACTTTCGGTTTTCTTGAAAGACAAGCGTACAGATAAACAGCCCCCGTAGTGGCAAAACGCTAACGGCCAATCCGGCACTTATCAGGAAGTGGTGAAACAGGCCCTTAGCCTCAGAAACTTACCAAATATCTAAAAGCGGTTTGAATATAGAACACAATGAAATGCAATTAATTTCTCTTGATGAATTTTGTTGAATGGCAACACCGTATTTACGTAGAGTGTAGAAAAATCTAGAGAACAAAAGCTCTACCGCGCCGTGACGATCTTAGATAATATAGCTACCGTAAAACCGGGAGCTCTAGACAATGTACAAAATGTTTAAATAACATCTCATAGACCTAAAAAAATTTAGTGATGCGCCGAATAGTGATTTGACCGAATAACCGAATACCGAATATTATTCGGTTTTGCCTTTACCGAACCGAATATTCGGCCGAATTATTCGGTTTACCATTATTTTATTTTGCCGCGTAAACAGGTTCTATCGTGTACTCTACGTGCCGCTGCTGGCTAGCTCGGAGCGAGCCTTCTCTCGCGAGCGCAATGCAACCGCAATTATTGCGCAATAATTGCTCCAAAATCGCAGTTTCGTATCACATAACAGCCAAAAAATACGATAGCAATCGAGCGACAGTACTCCCTCTGCCGAATAATCAAGGAACTATTATAATTGCATTTAAATCGCTAAATCTCCATACTTAGACCGATAGCGCTAGGTTTTTTGGTTTCAAAAATTCTAAAGTTTCTGATTTTTTTGCGTATAGGTTTGGGACCACTAGGTAAACCTAAAAAATGATTTAGTGTCATTTTGGTCGACAGCTTCCAGAGATATTTAGGTATTTTGCTTTTTGGTCGCTATAGGCCGAAAAAGGAAACAGCGAAGGCATATTTAAACGTTCTCATTCCAGACGACGAGCCCTCCTTGGATGATGAACACCACCGCGACATTAGGAGTAGAATGTTAGACCTCATTCATACGCCGGCCTCAGATTTACCAACTTCTGAGGAGTATACTAAAATAGTGAACCTATTGCCTACTAAAAAATCTGCCCTGCGAGGATAAAATATCGAATATTATGATAAAGCAAGCGTGTTTAGCGGCCAATTCATCGATTCTATATGTTTTCAATAGATGTATTGCAGAAGGTATATTTCCAAAAATCTGGCGTACCGGCTGCTTAAAATTAATACCTAAAGCGGGAAACAAACCCCCCGACGACCCAAAATCTTACCGTCCGATAACGTTACTGCCGTGCTTAGGTAAACTACTAGAACGCCTTATTGTGCCTCGCCTGCTACCCGGTGGTACTAAATTTCATAGTCAACAGTACGGTTTCACCGCCGGGAAATCGACTGTTGACGCGGCGTTAGAAGTAAGAAAAATAGTTAATTTATCGGAAAGTGAATACGTGGTTGCCATTTCATTAGACATATCCGGGGCCTTCGACCATGCTTGGTGGCCGATGGTACTATTAAAACTAAAGAATCGAGGGTGTTACTGTAATATTTATTCCATAATACATTCTTACTTTTCTAACGGTCAAACTAAGCTCCGTCTTGGACATTGTACACACGCCAAAGATTTAACGTGCGGCTGCCCTCAAGGATCGATAATCTCGCCTAAATTATGGAACATCGGATTCGACGATTTGTTAAGTCTTCCACTTCCACTGCTTTGTACACTAGTTGGTTACGCCGATGACGGTTTTCTTATCGTTCAAGCAAACTCGCGTTCCGAAATTGAGTCTAAAGTCAACAGTTGTCTTAATTTAATATCTGACTGGGGTAAGCGTAATCGTCTGAATTTCGCCGCGCATAAAACGTACCAAATTCTTTTAAAAGGTTCCCTTATTTCTTCCCCTAGCATTAAACTTAACAATATAAACGTTAAACGCAAACAGTCACTATGTTACCTTGGTTTTCATTTGGATAATAAATTTACATTTTTGGAACATATAATTCAAACCGGTGAGAAAGCCAAACGTAATTTTTACTCGTTTACTAGAATATCTACTTCGACATGGGGCCTCTCATTTAAAACTCTTAAATTGATTTATACCGCGACTTACCTAGGCAGCATTTGCTACGGAGCCCCCGTGTGGGCCGACAGAGCAATTATCCGCGCGGCTCGTCGCAAGCTACTGCAAAGCCAACGGCTGGCACTCATATTCTTATGCAAAGCTTACAGGACCACAAGCACTGAAGCCTTGCCCGTGTTAGCCGGAGTTTTACCCGTTGACCTTGAGATACAGCGCCGTGCGACTATATATTATCATAATAAAAACATTGACAACCCGTTCTTTTTAAGCGCTCGCGATAAAATTAAAATAGCAAGATTGTTTGAACCTTTAGATGACTCTGTGCAGAACCTCATCTCCGAATGGCAGACGCGATGGGGCTGTTCCACCAAAGGGCGACATCTATATAACTTTTCCCTAATATTCGAGACCGGCTATCCAAACATTGGATGGATATTGACCACTGCGTTTCTCAATTCCTGACCGGTCATGGAAATTTTAAGGCTAAACTTTATGGATTTAAACTAGTAGCATCACCTATGTGCGAGTGCTCGACCGAAGGCAACATGTTTGAACAAACCGCTCATTATGTTCTCTGGGAGTATGGTCTCTGGCAGGACGAAAGAACTACAATGCTAAACAACCGACTCTGTACATCTGGAGTCGCATACTGCAGTGATCTCGTGGACAGCGCTAGGAACTTCCGTGCCTTCAAGCGTTTTTGCCACAATTATTATTGGCAACAATCTAACACAACAAAATCCAATATTAATTTAGCTATAGCGTAGTAGTCAAATTATTCACTTTTATTCCCGTGGTGCTTCCCCTTCAGTTCTTTGACTTTCGGTCATTGTAACTTTGTGCTGTCTCCCGCTTTGTATGGGGAGGGAATCTGGAATTCTTCCTACTCCTCCTATTCTTCTTCTGATTAATTTCGTTGCGGGTCCCAAGACAGTTTTAGCATGTCCTTCGGGCTTCCTGAGATCATATCAAAGGGTTTTCGTGGTTGCATACCGCTGTCGATCCTGGCGACACAGGAGATACAGTGGTGGGAGTGTGTGGTGGGCCAAAGCCCATTAAAAAAAAGGCCGAAAAAAATATTAAAGTTTAAAATTTAGCTTTTGTGATATTAGCAATATCACAAAAGCTAAATTTTAAACTCTCGGGCAGTAACTAATGTGCAGACACGTTTTGTGTCAGATTCATCTACGGGTTTCCCAGTAATTTAGCAAATATTAGAAACGTCGCCTAATTGCGTCGAAAAAATATTAGAGTTTTAAAAAATGGTGTAATATGGTTTATTTTATTGATGTCTGCTACTGTAAAATTTTTGTGTCATATTTATCCATGGGTTTTGAAGAAATTTTTATTTTTGCTATCACTATTTGCTATACTGTTGCATTTATTTCGTATCACCTAAGCTTTTGACAGCAATCAATGCGATGGCAATCGGCGAGCAATTTGAACTGATAAATAGCGATCACAACAAAAGTGATTTTTTCCGATTGTTTGTTTATCGCTGAGTGGTTAGTGGTGTTTTACGTAAAATTTTAAACTATAAAACGTATTTTTATAACATTGGTGCACACAGTGCTCGTATTAGAAGCCATTCCTGAAGAAGAAACAAGAGATGCAGCCAGAAATACAGCTAAATAAGATTATAAGACCTCGCAATCGCAACCGAGCCCAGGCACTGGAACTGTCTGACTCTGAATTTAAAACCCATTACAAGGGTTGAATAAGAAACTGTTTGTAGATATCTGTGACGAGTTTAACACATTGACAAGAAAAACAACAATTAACACCTGTGCAGTGTTGCGAAACATTTGCAACAACCATCGCCTGCCAGTAACGACGATTTCCAAATGCTTCTAAACTTGTTTAGAATCACATTTTAGCCATTTCAGGATGTCATAGTTTCTTTGAAAAAGTGAGAACCAGGTTTTAGTGAGTGGCAGACCGCAAAAAACTTGCAGAGATTGTGATCTTTATTGTCGTTTTAAATAAAACTAAGTTTTGTAAATATAACAGAGCGCAGTTTATTCCGAGAGATTTTTACAAATAGAAGACTCAAGAAAATATGGAGTCCGGATAAGGAAATTGACTTGTCTGTAGTCATAGATTAAAAATGTTTCTTTTTTATGTGAAAAAGCAATAAGCTAAGGTTCTACAAAATTTTATGAAGTGAAAAATAAAGCAGTAAAACAGTGTTATTTGTTTCATTTGCATGTAGATTACTATTAAGTTATGTTATATTTTGTCTTCATGTAAGTAGAATTAAATGGAATACATACCTTTAATACTAAAATACATAAGAAACAAGGTTTATTTTAAGTAGTAAAACATTTTCAATATAATGAACTGTGCAACAATAAATAAAAGATTTCATGTATTATTTAATAATAACAGAAATATTTTAAAACCAATGTTAAAAAGATTTATTAAAATCAGAATACTGCTTAAAAACCATCAATCCTCCAGCGGCAGCCGGCTGCCGCATAACAATCGAAAATTTATTGTGTGTGGCGTCTGCGACACCCACAATGGAGATGCTCAAACCTCTTGTGCATAATATTAATTTCTTTATTAGTTTTTCATCGCGATGTTTTAAATATCAATATTGTAAATATTAAAATGTATATTCATCAATATTATTGGACTTTAATTTTGCTGCCTAGTGCCTAATGTTGTGTTACATGATACTAAGGAGCTGAGCCCTGAGTGACATAGGCTATGTATGTCCTACGGGCGAAGCCGGGGCGGGTCTAGTTTTTAATATTTTGAAAAAAATAAAACCGAATATATTCGGTAACTGAGCCGAATAATTCGGCCGAATACGAATAGTGAAAAACATGCCGAATACGCCGAATACCGAATACGAAACGAATATTCGGCGCATCTCTATAAAAAATATAAATATTTTAGGTTCATGCAACATCGATACTAATATTTTAAAGAGAAAACATTGCGTGTTTGTTCGCGCGTTTGTACCTACTGACATTGCGTGTTTGTTCCCGCGTTTGTACCTACTGACATTGCGTGTTTGTTCCCGCGTCACGAAAAAATTCTTCTTCTGTCCGGATCTTGATTTTTTTCACCCTATGTACCTATGCAAAATTTATAAAATTTATACAATAAGTAATATAATTTATTACAGATTTTGCATCATTACGTCATGTTTTACGGGCCCAACGAAATAGGCATAGGTCTGCTAGTATTATAAAAAATCGGCCAAGTGCGAGTCGGACTCGCGCAAGAAGGCTTCCGTACCATTATAGACAAAAATAGGCCAAACGTTGTGTTTTTGTATGGGAGTATGGGAGAGAGCCCTTAAAATTTTATTTTATTTAAATATTATTATTAATTATGAATGTAGACATATAACTAAGGCCTTTATGAAAATTTCAAGTGCCTAGCTGTAGCCATTACTGATTACGAGGAAAGAAGGGCAAAAAAATAACGTTTGTGGTATGGGAGCCCACCGTAAATATTAATTTTAGTTTGTTTTTAGTTGGCGGCAACAGAAATACACAATCTGTGAAAATTTCAGAAGTCTAGACTCTAGCTATAGCGGTTATTGAGCTACAGCCTGGAGACAGACAGACGGACAGACATTGAAGTCTCAGTAATAGGGTCCCGTTTTTACCCTTTGGGTACGGAACCCTAAAAAGAAACCATCTGTCTTGCTTATAATTTTTTATTGATAAAAGTTTCCATAATTTAAAATTGCCAGATCTTTTCAAAATTTGTTGAAATGTGGTTGATATAAAAACTTTCTATATTAAAACTTTTACAGCAACACGATACATATTGTGATAAGAGACTTTTGTTCATTATTATACGAAAATTAATATCTCTGAGCATTGAACATACTTATCTAGATGAAAGATGAAATTATACCTATGTAAATTATATTGTATTTATACCTATGTTGTATTTGTACTAAGTACATGGGTTAGGGGGGAGCGGATATCCGTTTATTGCGCGGGAACCGTACATCTTTCCGGGATAAAAAGTATCCTGTAAGTAACAGGAGTTTATATTACGACTTATCGTTAGCCTATCAATTAAGCGCTAGTGTAAAATAGATAACTGATAAAAAATCAAGCTAGGTACCTAAAGCTTATTTAAATATCTATATAATATTATAAGCTAGGTACCTAAAGCTTATATAAAAATCAATAGTTAAATCTACATTAGTAGATTTAACTATTGATGGCGTTATTGTTGTTATAAAAAATCATTAAGCAATAAGGATACAAAAAATAATATGTTTTGATAAACATCTAGCCGTCGCTTCTACGTACTCTAGATGAGTAATTTTGAGAATTGAGTATTATTCAGTTGTATTAAAGTATATTTTTGAGTGATAGAATGATTAACAGCTCTCGTGTGATCAAAACATTGTGAAGACACCTTTTGTGTGCCATTGTGGTCTGACAAATGATCGCTAAATCATGGATATAATACGCCTAGATACGCAGCGCGCAGTTGCGCAGTTGGGATGCAGGGGCGTACGGTCTATCTACTGCCGTATATGCCGTATCAACAATAAGTAGGTACGGGGCCCCCGGTCCACAGTGCAGACTTTTTTTTTTTTTTTTTTTTTTTTTAAAGAAGGCAGGTCGCTGTAGCCCTGACGTCACTGCGACCCATAAGGATCTATTGTGACTCCTTCGCATTAGAGTATCATCCCCAGCCCAATACTGCTCATAAATTGAACGATGTGGTTGGGGTTGGTGTCACGAATTTCCTCTGTGGATGAGTATTCGTGGCGACCAAGATGCCTGTTTCTGCTCTGTAGTAGAGCAGGACAGTTGAGGAGAAGGTGAATAGGTGTCTCATCCTCCTCCTCACAGAATCTGCAAGTCGTTATGCTACAAATACCCATTCTGTTTAGGTGTTTGTTGAGCTTGCAGTGCCCAGTTAGGCTTCTGGTAAGAATTCTTAATTGGTTCCTACCCAAGGTGAGCACTAATTCTGATAGTTTCTTGTTGAAGCCAGGGATTAGTGCCTTGGAGTGTTCAAGGCCAGGGGTCTCAGCCCATTGCTTCCTGCTTAGACTGTGACCCCATTCCTTGAGCACTTGCTTTGTGGTACTGGGAGGTATACCACAGACTGGTTCCGGGCCATATATGAGACTCTCGGCCCCAAGCCTAGCCAGTTCGTCAGCGGTTTCATTGCCGGGGACGTTACTGTGGCCCGGGACCCATACTAGGCGGATGTTGTTGTTCCTGCCCAGCATGTTTAACGTCTCAATGCATTCCAGAACCAATTTAGAGGAAACTTCTGCGGCAGTCAGTGCTTTAAGTGCAGCTTGACTGTCGGAAAAGATAAAAACATTTTTATTGACTAGGGCCATCTCCAGGCTTTCTAGTGAGCAACCGAGAATAGCGAAGACTTCAGCCTGAAACACGGTTGCAAACTCACCCAAACAGGCGAATTTGCCTTTTGGTGGCCTGCCTCCGTAGAATCCGGCTCCCGCACGGTTGTCTTTCCTTGATCCATCCGTGAACCAAACTATATCGCTAGGGCGGACGTCGATTGGGATTTCTCTTTCCCAGTCCTCCCTGGAAGGTATAAATACCTGGTATTGCTTCGAAAAGCTATACACCTTAATCATGGCATCTGATGGCATGGCCATGACAGGTGATTCGCAGAGAGACTGTTCTAGCTGTCGAAATGGGGTGGATACCCAATTCGTCCTGCCCGCCGTCCTGGCCCTGAGAGCCACCTTTTTGGCCTCCATCTGAACAAGCAGTGGAAGCGGAGTTAGGTTGATCAGAGCCTCGAGGGAAGCGGTGGGTGTCGACGAGAGTGCCCCCGTGATTATTAGACATGCCAGTCTCTGTACACTGTTTAGACTTTTGTTACAGTTTACTTGTTCAGCCTTTTTATGCCACACTACGCAGCCATATGTGGTAATCGGCCTCACTACGGCTGTATATAGCCATAGCATTGCCTTCGGCCGAATACCCCATTTAGAGCTGACAAGCTTCCAACAGGAACCCAGAGCACATCTAGCCTTTTTCGTAACATACTCGATGTGCTTATTCCAAGTGAGTCCTTTGTCTAAGATTACTCCTAAGTATTTGACTTCACTCGCAAACTTAATAGTTTTCCCGAAGAGTGTTGGGGGTCTTAGACCCTCCAACTTCCTCTTTTTGGTGAAGTGCAGACTTAGTAAAAATTAATAAAAAACATCTTAAAAGTAAAAAAGGCAACCTTACCTGAGAGCCCCCAAACAAATTATGTTTTATACGTGGTGTTTTACGCTTCTGTCGGCAGTCGGCACGTCTATAGTTTGGGTGACTATTTTTAGTTGACATACCTAACAGTGATGTCAACTAAAATAATAAAGTGAAGATTCTAGGAAAATAAATGTAATGTTTATGAAGCCTCGCTGAAAGTTCACCAAATTTTTTGTATTACAAAACTCCTAGTCCATAATACATAATATTATATTATTTACTAATTATTACTCGCGCAGCAGCTGTGCTCGCATCATACTATATTCTGTGATAATAATTAGATTATTGCGATATATCTATATTGATTATATCAATGATCAGTACAAATCTACACCTTGTGATTATTTGTGAATCAATGGCGCGTTTAAAACGTTACCACAATAAAAATATACAGCTATTCTGTCTACTCTGCAGCTACTAAGGATAATGCCCCAAATCCTCTTATTTCTTTTTATCTAATACAAAAATGTTGATATTGATAACTAAAACTGCTGAATTTATATTAGACTTAGAGTTGACTGTTAAACAGACATTTACTAATTTTAAGTTTTTATTGTGTTTTTAATGATAACATTTTTATTTTGCTACACTATATCTAGGACTTTTTTATAATTTACCATTGAGATGTATAATTTACTGGATTTTATCGAATATCTAGGTTAGTAGTGCAAAATATGGCTTTCGGCTACCTAACCTTTTTTTTTAATGAAAGTTGAAAACTGATATTTGAATGTACCGGAGGCCGGAGCCAACATTAGAATCGGCATACCTATCCAAATGACGAAATAAATCGAGCTTTAAACATTTAAATGCGCTATTAAAAATGTCAACCCCGATTTCCCATACGGTTCTCAGTAGCAGACTCCATTCACTATCACCACAATAGTTAATCTCTAAATCCCTCGGTGTTAATTCTAACACTGTGAGGAAATATTTACTGAACATTCATAGCTATTTCACCTTTGACTACACCGTTATTCCAACGATGTAACGCTGAGAATGGAAGGTGAAATATACTGTGGTGCAAATAAATGCACATAATGGCATTGTACCCGTGTCATTGTCATTATCTGTGGATGTTTTAAATTTAATTTATTTAGGGTATGGCAATATTTGTGACGTTCTATATTCTTAAAATGTGAATGTACATATTCGAATTTGAAATATTAAAATTATAATACAATTTATTTTTCTATAAATTACCTTTAATTTAGAGCTATTTAATATTATTATGATAAGTCTTTTCAAATTCTTTCGTTCATAATAAATATTTACAGTTTTGAGTTTTGACTACTATATTATTTATTTTCTACAAATATTAACCCGTACGTAATATAGTTTTCTTAAATCTAAAAAAATTAAGATAATAATTTATTACTTATTATTCATTCAAATTTAAAATAGGTAAGTTGACAATCTTGCTGAATTTAAAATGTGTATAATGCAAAAGTATGAAAATAAAACATACGGAACCCAACATAATTTATTTGTAGCTTCTGCTAGCGTTTCTCCCCACTGTCAGATTAAACACAAATCCGTCAGATGACTGCTCTGAACAAATATTTATAGGACACTCGGAGGCGCATCATAATCGACACAGTCTATGATCGCACCTATTATGCCGCTTTTATAATCGCATTCGACGTACTGTTTTGATAGTGCACCCAACCACAGCCACTTAAAGCTTAAAGTTTGATATACCTACTAGAAAAAAACATTTATTCAAACCAGACGAGTCACAAACTTGCTGTTCTTGCTCGGCTTGGGATATACTAGATACCTATTACAAAAACTATCAGCTCTCTGTAGGAATAGACTGAAAAACAACCAGACGAATCGCTTAATTTTTATGATGCTGAATAATTAATATCAAGCAAAATTAATCAGATTTTTCGGGATGCGGTAATCCGCGTCCAAAAAAATAGTAATTGCATCGGTTTGTCACCTCGGCTTGCTCAGGCGACAAACCGCGATGCAATCGAAATAAGATTGTCAAAACTTTTAAGTTATAAGTCCTAACCGGACTGCCCTATTATATTAAATAAGTACCTAAGCTACTATGTAAAGAAAGAATAGATTAGGTATGATGTAAAAATAATAAGCAACTGCACAAAAGTGTCTCAACTAAAAACGGTTCGACTAACTACTTACTGATTCACATAGGTAGCTATCTTATCTTCATTAGCTCAGTAATCCTTTGACAAGAGAATTTTAACGATAATAGTCCATAATCCCACAAAGCATTTAACAAAACACACCATTATTGTGAAAAGAAACCAGGAGCAAAACTACTACCTAATTTGTGATGCGGTTTTAAAAATTTAAAACGTTCGAAATTCGAACTTATTGTCTATGGAGAAAGAATACTGGCGCCTAAATGAAAAGTATGCAACAGAAATCCTTTCACTAACATTTCTTTGTTGTAATCTGGGTCTATCCATCAAATAGTCTTTAGTTGGTTTTATATCCGGGATAACTTTCTTCAACAATACGGATTAGGAGAATTCGTCATAACATTCCTTTTCCAAAACCGGAAGAGCTTAGTTTTTTGTACGTATAGGTAAACTAGTTTTAAGTCACGAGCAAAATAATATCTAGCCGTACTTTTGAACGTCTGAACATCTTATTCTATGCTCAAAAATTTACCTATGAAGGCTAGAGATTTTTATATAAGTAAAATTAACATATTCTCGAGTATCCAATCTTTAGTGACAAAAATTGCCTTTGAAATAGTCGCCTCGTTACGGCTCGGCTAAACACACGTATAGAGTAACGAGTCTAATCAAAGTAGACCGACGCTCCCGTTACAATAATTATTATCCTTTGAGAGCGGAGCTAAATACCTGATCCGAGATAATTTCAGGCCGAGCTACAATAATTTCGGGTGTACTGTTCACGTTGTTACGTGTAATTGTCGCAGTGTTAGATTAGTGACCAAAATTATGTTTGCAGTGATTTAAATATTTATTTTTATGGCCTACTAAATGTACAGGACGTCTAATGAGTAATGATATCTGTTACGTATTGATTACATAAACACGTTTTTCTAGCAGCAAGCCCGGCAGCATTACTGGTCCGGTGACCGGACTCCGGTGACCGGTCCAATAGGTAAAGATGGCAATGATAAATTGTAAAAGCTAAGTACCTAATAAGGTCTTTTTTGACAGCAGATTTTCAAAAAATATCCTTGATCGTTGGATAAATTTTTATATTTGCATGTTTCACACACAAAATAAGCCGCTAAAGGAATAAAAAGAATGAAAATGTTTTATTCCTATTACCTCGGTATTGCTAGAGTCAATTTATTTTCTCACTTTTTGCCATCAGATTCTAGTAGACCTGTAGATAGGTTATAACTTCCTACCTACCTTCTCATGTAGGCCTTACGTTGTCAATTAAAAGATCGCATCGAATCCATGAAAGTATGATTCTTGTATAAGTTGCTACGTTTAATGCTTTTATCGCTTGTTCACAATAAAAAAATTGTGCATGCTCATCTCTTGATCAACTATGAAACGAAATCACGTTTCCGAGTTTTGTCGGGAATGTGAGAGGGTGATGTTGTGTTTTTGTATTATTTTCCTAAAATTGTGTTATCTGGGTTTTTAATGTGTAATATTGGTAGGATACTAACCATTAGATATTCGTTATTGTGCACAAGTGTAGGAAAGTGATGCAATATTCAGAAACGTGCTATTTTGTGTTCCCGCCAAAACTCCATCGAAAGTTTCGGTAAAGCGTCTACCACTTTTACTGAATCAACCGACTTGACTCATTGACTGCATTGACTTTTATTTAAACTCTGACTAGACTTTGGACGTGACGAATGACGATGAAGAAAAACGATGCTGTGAAAATTGTGACAAGAAGAATATAGTTTTCCCGCCATTTATATATACTCGACACTGGCCATGGTTCAATAGCCGTAGTGCCATAATAAGAAAAAAAAAACTCAACATAAAGGGCAGTATAGACGATCGGTTCCAACCACCAACAGAGGTCACCTTGGTTGGGTCAACAAAGTTGAATCTCTGTCTACACGTAATCAACTCGTCAGCCAGCAAAGAGAATATAATCACTACTTTTCTCGTCAGTCGTCAGTATTGGCTAAGCTGTGGAAAAGTGAACGATGGGACCACTATTTAAACCTCAAAAGACTGGAATAGCGCTGGCTTGTATAGCTATATGTGATGAAAAAAAAACGTAAAAAAAGACGGTTGTGGATGAAGCGGTGGTTAAAAGAAAGAAAAACGTTGAGCCATTTAAACATTTTAAAAATATTGGACTCTGATGATTTTCTCAATTATCTCAGAATGGACGAAAACACTTTCAACGAATTATTAGAAATGGTGCGACCCTTAATTACAAAACAAGACACAGTGATGCGAAAAGCTGTGTCTGCGGAAGAACGTTTAATAGCAACGTTAAGATTTTTGGCTACTGGGAGGGAATATAAAGATCTCAGATTTAGTACAGTTACCGTGAAATATAGTCTATGGATCAATGTGCGAGAGCGCCAACAAGCGTCTACACCACGTCTACACGGTCGCGTTTCAACTCAATGTTCTTTAAGGGCCGTATAGACGATCGGTTCCAACCACCAACAGAGGTCACCTTGGTTGGGTCAACAAAGTTGAATCTCTGTCTACACGTAATCAACTTTTTCACGTAAATTTTCTTCTCGTTTAAAAGCCGTTCTCATGTGTTCAATTTTCTTTTTTGCCATCGACATAATATGAGCCTCAGGGTCATATTCTTTTAATTTATCCACAAGCAACTGCCACGCTTGACTCTTTTTGTCCCGATCTTTATAAAGATCGGAACCAATATCCCACAGTGTAGGCAAATTCCTATAAATTTCTATAAATTCAGTTATAATTTCGCGTTCATTGCGCGCCGGTGCCGCCATTTTCAGTAGCTAATCACTATGGATTAATGTTCGACTGATGAGTGATGACTATGACTGAAATATAAACTGAATCAATGTGCGAGAGCGCCAACAAGCGTCTACACGGTCGCGTTTCAACTCAATGTTCTCTATTTGACATTGGTAGTGAGGGATGCGCTCCCTACCAAGGTAATTGAAGGTTATTTGGTTGGTCAACCAAAAACAAACGTCTACACGGTTGATTTTTGTTCCAACCCTACCAAGGTGACCTCTGTTGGTGGTTGGAACCGATCGTCTATACGGCCTTTTATTTGACATTGGTAGTGAGGGATGCGCTCCCTACCAAGGTAATTGAAGGTTATTTGGTTGGTCAACCAAAAACAAACGTCTACACGGTTGATTTTTGTTCCAACCCTACCAAGGTGACCTCTGTTGGTGGTTGGAACCACAGGTTGGAACCGATCGTCTATACGGCCTTTAATTGACACTTTTCAGTGCCAAATAATTAAAAAAAAAAAAAACATAATTGACATTGACAGCTAATTTAAAAAATTGTCGGAAGAAGAAGAAGTATCCAAGTTGTTTAAACTTTACGGTGCCGAAATCCGAATTTGTTATTTGCTCCGCTAGGAGTAAATGTGTTCTATGGTTATTTGGTTTTATTGAAGTGCTAAATATGATTGGTGTAAGAATGAATGCTTTTAATGATACGTCTGGAGAACCTGAACAAGATGCTAACTCAGCTTTAACTGAGCTTGATAAAGGTAAAAACTATACCATAACCTCATATTTTGTGGTACTTTAGCGTTCGACTTACTCTTCTTATCTTTGTTTGTGTTTATTCTAGGTCTGCGATCAGGAAAAGTAGGCGAACAATGTGAGGCTATCGTAAGGTTTCCACGGCTCTTCGAAAAGTATCCATTTCCAATTTTAATCAACTCCTCATTTCTTAAATTGGCTGATGTATTTCGTATGGGCAACAACTTCTTGCGGCTGTGGGTGCTGAGGGTTTGTCAGCAGAGTGAGAAGCATTTGGACAAGATATTGAATGTGGACGAGTTTTTGAGGAGGGTCTACAGTGTTCTGCACTCCAATGACCCTGTAGCTAGGGCCTTGGCGTTGAGGACGCTTGGTGCTGTCGCTGGCATTATCCCTGAGAGACAGAATGTCCATCACGCAATTAGAAGAGGATTGGAGAGCCATGACGATGTGGAAGTTGATGCGGCTATTTATGCTACAACAAGATTTGCTGCACATTCTAAGTAAGTTATCAAAATGTTTGTATTATTCTGGATATTTCAATTAAACATTATTTTATGTTCTTGTTATTATTACATTTAATTTTTTAACATTTTATTACAAATTATTTATTGTATACCTTTTAAGGAAATTACTTACTTTTTTAATTAATTTAAAATATATCTACAATAGTTATTATTATGGATTACTTTGTTGTAACAACTAACAATTTGTTCTATTTTCAGTGCATTTGCCATAGCAATGTGCAACAAACTGTCAGACATGGTGGAATGTGAGAGCACTGGAGCCGAACGTAGAGTCAAGTTGGTGAAGGCGTTACGTACAGTGCATGGTGGAGGTAAACTCCCTCAAACTTTAAATATGTAAAGACTGTAAAATAAAGCAAAAACTTCTTATTGACATAAGGAACTAATAGTCCACTTCTTATAGTTTAGGCTACTTTAGAAAATCATTGTTTATTAAATTATCAGGAGTCAGGTTGTCTCAAATATCATAAATCCTTACGGCCAAGCAAAAACTTCTTATTGACATAAGGAACTAATTAATCCACTTTTCATTGTTTAAGCTACATATTAGTAAATCAGTGCTTATTAAGAAATTATCAGGAGATTTCTTTCTGGTAGTCAGAAATGTCATTAATTCTTAAAATTAGGGGCCAATAATCAAGTTACTTCGGTAAAATAATGTCACATTATGCAGATTTTACAATGATTTTGTTATACACAGCTGTTCGAGCACAAGGAGTCCTGAAACTTCTAAGATCTCTGCTGCAGAAGTTTCCTTCATCCAGCCTGGTGCGAGCTGCTATCAGTGCATTGACAGCAATAGCTGCAGACACAGTAGTGCATGTGCCTGATCAGGTATGTTATATGTTCATAAACACGGATTGGGCAAAATTTCGTTGAAAATTGTCAAAGGCCAATGTACCCACAAACACATTTTTGTATATTATGTATAGTATTAGGTTGGATTTCTGAAGTCATTTCAAGTAACAACTGTTTTGCATCCATTCCCCTATGAATTTATCATTCACACCTTGAAACACCCTTGTAGGTTATTTTTCTTCTTGCTACCTGTTTTAGGAGTTTGCAATTAAATAAACTAGTTTGTAGTTACTAGACTATGCTGGTGTCATTTTGCGAGACAGTTTAAGTTCTATGGCTATATCACCTATGCGCCATCATAAGTATGGCAAGTACTCGCAGTAGGTCTAGGTAATCAAATAAACTAGAATAATCCATTTGGTATTCAGGTGGAGCTCCTCCTCAGTCTAGCGATGAACGACCCCCGCTCAGCCGTGCGGCGCTCCGCCCTGCTCGGGCTCCGGCGGCTGGCGGAGCACGCAGCGCTCTGGTCATCAGACAGCATACGAGACCTCGTCCGAGCTGCTGCGGACACCGATGAGCATGTGATGCTGTGTCTTCAGGTTATGCAGGTAGAGTAGCGTTTAGCGGGCCCCTAGACGATCAATTGTATTGGGCAATATCATGCTTCAATTTAATTGAACAGTTTATTTGAGAATTAGATTGAAGGCGCGAGATGTTACCCTAGACGGTCAATAATATTACGCAATATGTGATACTGCGCAATAAAATTGCTCGTCTAGGGGAATGACGTGGAATTTCTTGAGGCTTTGCTACAAGAGAATAAAACTATATAAACGTTAAATCAGTATCATATTGTATTAAATTCCTCTATGATCAGTATACAGTAGATATGCGACGAATCTTGTGAGTCCCTACTGATTTGCCACCCGCGGGTGGTACTTACAGTTCGATACCTACACGCGCGAGTGGGTCAGGCCTGACGATAGACAGGCTACATAGCGGCACCTGGTGGCAAATAGAATTTCAAACACCCTCATTATTACTTATTAGGCATTTAGCTAAGGACACACATTAGGCGTCTCCCAGACAGACGCGGGCAGCGGTGGCGGTGGCGGTCAGTTGGATGACTTGAAAGTTCTAGGAACGACACAGACACACGCGGTGGCGGTGGCAGTACAAACAACCGACCGCCACCGCTGCCCGCGTCTGTCTGGGAGACGCCTTATGTGATCATGAAAATCTTCTCCGAAAAAATTACAAGGCATTATTTGACAAAATAAAAGTAGGAGGGCCACAACTTGTTTTTCTTTTTTTTATGAAAAAATGGGGCAAACGAGCAAATGGTTCACCTGATGGAAAGCAACTTCCGTCGCCCATGGACACTCGCAGCATCAGTTTCACATGCATGTTTCACGCCGGTATTCTGTGAGCCCGCGGTATTTCTCCGGTCGAGCCGGCCCATTCGTGCCGAAGCATGGCTCTCCCACGGTGGCATTATTGTATTGGCAAATAGAATTTCAAACACCCTCATTCCATTTTAGATCCTAGTCCGTTGCCCGGCGGTCTGCGCCGCAGCAGGCGGTGCGGGGGGTGCGGGGGACGCGTGCGGAGCCCTGCGACAGTTCTGCTGCGACGCGGCGCTCAGCGTGCGTCTCGACCGCGCCGCCATTGCCGCGCTCGTGCTGACTAGAATCGTTGTGCACTGGTCAGTTGCTGTCACTTAACTATTAGGTTATAGCTAAATGTTGTTTCTTTTTGGGAATGGGATAGGAAACTATGTTACGTCCTTTCTCGTAATCAAAATGTATTGATACCAAATTTGAGCAAAATCAGTTTAGCAATTTATATAATAATAATAATTCCCACAACGATTTTGGTGACGGTGGCCGGTTTTTGAAACCAGGCCAGATACGCAGGAGTAACGTTATAGTGCCCAAGTGTGTGCGCAGTACACAAGAGCACTCTCTATTCCTTTTTACTCTCATAAGTAAGTTTTCCTAAATAAATAAAATAAAATAACCTAGTGGGACGGACGACCGACACGACTGGCGAGAGATGAGGCGCAGGAGTCAGGACCGACTATTTACATACCCATCCGACGCATGGATCATCTTACTTGTCAGACCATCAGGTGATCAGCCTGCATCGTCCTAACCAAACTTGGAAATAACATGTTTCCATCGCGGGAATCGAAACCACGACCTCCGAGTCAAGAGCCACGCTCTGAACCACTGGATCATGGAGACGGTTTAAAGGTGAAGAGGTAACAGGTATAGTTGCATGGATGATAATAAAAACTTTTTTAGTCCTAATTTATGGCCTTACTAATGTATAACAGCTACGAGGAGGGTCTGCCGGCGGTGGGCGGGGACCTGATGTTGGCGTTAGAGTCTCTGGTGGTGGCGACCGGCTTCCCGGGACAGACCAACACCATCAAACCGCTGAGGACCGCGCTACAGTGTTTGGTAAGTTGTTACATGGCCTCCAAAAGTTTTATACGGGTCTTAATTATTCATAATAACGTTGTTTCACAGAATTCACACCACAACTGTCATTCCTGAGACATTTTCGATATTGTTCCTTAGTTTGGAAGCCCTGAAAGTATAATATTAAACATCTATTAACTAGGGAAATTTATAAAACGAATACATAATATTATAGATAAAAAATATACCAGCCCAAATAAGTCAACCTTTATTTTCCATTTTCTAGGTCCAACTTAGCACGGCCAAGCCAGATCTATACGCGGGTCGGACGGCCACAGTAGTGGGACTGGCGTTAGGGCCTGCAGAGGGGGCGGAGCGCCAGAAGGCCCTGTTGGAGGCCCTAGCAGCTCTCGGAGCGTTGGGACCGGGACATTGCGCTCCGGCGTTGCCGCACTTGCTGACTGCGTTGCAGGAGGCTAGGTAGGATGTGACCTTTAATACGCTTTCGATGTTCGCTGTAGGTTGATGAACGTGAAAAGTCATGCTTAACAGTTGAAACACAAATCCGATATAACATCAGCTTTTAAGAAAAAATGGTGATCATATGGCGCAGCGCAGACGACTAGACTATCCGTAGCGCACTTTTTAGTCTGTGGAAATAGTCTGTCGTCTGCGCTTCGCCTATAATAAAGTATCGTAATCTTCAACTGTTTACGTACGGTTTAATTAATACCAGAGACCAAATATACAGTACCTAATCGTATATGGCATTGACAGGATATTATGTATCAAATGTAATGTTAAGGAGGATAATATTAAGATCCTAAGATCCCTTCCTTTATGTATATTTATGTGATTCGCGCACATTTATTTACAAAATTACAGTAACTATATTTTTTAAATTAATCATTTATAGCTCAGCGTGTGCCGACCCAAGTTACGACGGCACTCTACTAGTGTTGATCTGCACCGCGCTACTACAAGAGCGGGCAGGGGCGGCGCTAACACGCACCGCCCACCGCGGCTGGGAGGCGCGGCTGGCTGCGGCCGTCGCCCCCGCTGACGGCTGGACGCGGTATAGAGTCGCTAGAGCTGCTCTGAGGTGAGTAGAGAATAGAGATGTGGTTTAGAAAGAGAGGGAATTGTGTGTTCGTACGCATATTATGCGTGGTGGATAAAGGAGGTATTTTATATTTAGAAATTGACAATTCATAATTACTATAAACATTACCCATTCAAAATTCTAGACACTACAGTTTTTTTTGCAGTGCTTCCATTCTTTCACAGTATTTTTTTTTTTTGTGGAGACCACACCATACTAGCAAACTCTAAGTGACTGCGAAGTTAACTATTTAACTTAGACTTAAGTAACGCTTTAAAGAATTGCTATTTTTTAAAGCGTTACTTAAGTCGTCAATACATAGTATAAAGAGTAATGGTGCCAAATGTGATCCTTGCAGGACACCTTATGTTATTTGTTCATAATTATTAGATAAAACCCCTGTAATACAACGACTTGACATCTATTTTGTACATAAGAACTTAACCAACCAAACAGATCACCATGAACACCAAGATCCCACAGTTTCAATAATAGGGTTTAGTGGGAAATTTTGTCGAAAGCCTTCGCAAAGTCGGTGTACACTGCGTCGACTTGACAATTTTTGTCAAATGCATTGCGAATGATTTCTGTAAAAGACAAAATATTAAAATCAATAATAACAATTCAAGAAGATTCCCGGACTCCAAGGAGATATTGTGGTTTGCGGAACATTTTCAATTTGTAAGTGGCACTATTATTTATAAAACTATTTTACCTCAGGTACGGACACTACCGCGTGGCGGCGGGTTTGCTGCGCGAGCTGGCGGCGGCGGCGCCGAGCGAGGCCGCGCAGCGCTGGCTGTGGGCGCTGCACAGAGCCGCCGCCGCCGACGCCCAGCTGCTCGAGGAAGGTATAATAAGCTAGCCTTTCAACAATGGTGGCCCTAGGGCACCCCTATGGTCGCCACTGTGCGAACAGGGCAATCGCCCGGGGTATTTTTTTGTAAAGCAAAGGGCCTCGCTATGACCTGCCGCCCGGGGCCTTGCAACAGGTAAGGCCGCCACTGCCTTTTAATCCCCTTTTTAACCTTACTGTCAAAAATATTCGTACAATAGATTTGTGTATGACTTATACGTTAAAAAGATGCTGGATAGACAATGACAAAACTCTGTATAAGTTATTTACTGTGTCTTATAATTAAAAGGGTAACTGAGCTTGACTTAACTAGTAGTCCAACAGCTTTCAATAACAGCAGTAAATAACTAAGGGCCTTTTTTACCACTCCCTGATAAGTGCCAGATAGGCTATTCACAACTTATCTGACAGATTGAGTTTGGCGTATCTGACAGATAAGTTGTGGATAGCCTATCCGGCACTTATCAAGAAGTGGTGATACAGGCCCTAAATGTTGTTTAACTTTTATTCCCAGGTATATCCGGCCTCGAAGCGGCCAGCGCGGGGTGGGCGACGTTCGGCGACGGCGGCACGAGCGGCGGCGGCGCGTGCTCCAACTGCAGCGGCTGCGGCGCCTGCCTCGCGCTCGCGCCCGCCTGGGCCGCAGCGCGGGCCGCGGGTTTGGCGGCACTGGCGCGAGCGGCCGCCGCAGCGCGCGCGTTGTGCACGCAGCCACCGCCCGCCATCGCGCTTGCACACGCTCAGGTGATAAAAAATAATTTTAACAAAAAATACCGACTTTAAAAAGCATTAATATTATTATGTGGTAAATGTGTTATCTAAGATATGCGGTTGAATTTAGAAACCCTAGCTCTAATTTTTGAGCCTGATTCACAAGTTCGACTCGGACTGTGTATTATCGTCAAGATAAATCCGACAAAATATGAGTGCTATTTTACATTGTACCTACCATAATATGATTACACGTTCTTATTACAATACTACGTTTTTATTTCAGGCTGCCCGCGACCCGGCCGCCAAAGCGGGCGCGTGCTGTGAGGCGCTGCGCGGTGCGGCGCGCGCGCTGTCGGCCGCGGCGCAGCGGTACGCCGACATAGCACAGACGGCGTTCTACGCGGATGATAGTACGCTCAGATTGTTACATATGTATCCTTTATTACATGGTCGAATTCAATTAACATTATTTATTATACACACATATATATACTTATCCATACTTATATCATAAATGCGAGAATGTGCCTGTCTGTTTGTTACTTATTGACGCTTAAACCGCTGAACTGATTTTGACTAAATTTGGTATGGACATAGACTTTTTACCCCGGAAAAATGAACGGTTCCAAAGCGGGATAAACAAATTTATGCTTAACGGAGTTGCTATTTATTCGATGGTAATTGGTAACTGAAGAAATTGCAATTAGAAATAAATGGAAATTAGTCAGGTATTGTCAATTCAATATTAGTCGTGATCGTCTAGGTTCGACAAAACGAGACCAAATAATAATCTTCCCTAATAATACATTTCCTTAACCCCGCCCAGTTCACAGCACACATACGCGCAGCTATCTCAATTCCTCGAACGCATTACCTCCAGCCAACAGGAGAAGAGCGAGCTCATCACTCAGGACCTCACCCCGGCTAACCTAGAGGAGATAATAGCTCTGACTCCCTCTAAGAAGATAGCCGATATATCGAGCAAGCTGTTCGATAACCCCACTACTACACCGGGGATATCGCATAGGGTAAGTTTAATAGTGAAACCGCACTACGCGACGCGACACGACACGGCGCGATACGCTCCATAGATGTGAGTTGTGACCACTGATCTCTATTATACAAGTACGCTGGATAGCTGATACACACCTGCTTTTTGTGCCTATTTGAAGCGGAATCAGCGCCCCCATTATTCGGGTAGAGAACTAAATTTGACGTAACCACAACCAATAACAACAGTTGTCATCAGTCATCACTCGTATTAGTTCCAAATACTCTCACTACTGCTATCAGCGCCAATATGGCGGCTTTCAAACGTCATATTTACGTCAGATTTAGTTCTCTACCCGAATAGTAGGGGCGCTGATTCCGCTTCAAATAGGCACAAGAAATAGCTGTCATTTCAAAGGGAATCAGCTATCTAGCGTACTTGTATAATAGAGATCAGTGGTTGTGACGTTTGTCAAACGTCAGTTTAACGTTTGTAAAACGTCGGTTCTGTGTATACGCCGACAAGGCTTTAGAACGTGTCAATGATGTCAAAAGGCGCTGCTGGTAAAGGAGAACTGTCAAACATATGTCAAAAATGACGTTCATGATAGAAGCGTTTAGTTCCTTTTCTCGCCACGTTCATGTAGATTGTAGAGCCTTGTCGGACTATAACGTGTAGTGTCGTGTCGCTTGAGTGCGGTCTTGCCAGTATGAAACGAAACTTTTTACAACATGAATTGGTATAAATTGCTATATTCTAACCTCTAGTATAGAACTCAGTCAGTGTATTAATGAGAAGTGTTGTCTTGTATCTACATAAAAGGCGAAGTTGGTCGACTGCTACATCAACACACAGACTAACTTCTAAGCTAAACACCTAGGGTCTTACCGTTGAACAGTTGTTTAGAGAAAAATTCAGTACAAAAATGTCACAAAACAACTGTTCAACAGGTGTTTAAATCTTTTGTGGTAAGACCGTTATAATTTTACGCACATACTCAAGAAAGGAGGTTTTAAATTCCACCTCAATGAACCCCTTGATCGAAGAATTATTCTATTCCATGCGTTTGAAGCAATGAATTAAAGCTAGTAGTGTTATATTCTTACATTTTATTTTTAGCACGCAGAGGCGGTGCTAGCTGCGGTCCGCGCGGCGTGTTGTGGCGCCGCGTGGCTGCGGGGCGTATGGTCAGGTTCAGGGGGGCCCCTCTGTCGCCTGGCGTTAACGCCGGCCCCGCGCGCCGGTGTCGACCATGCGGCGACGTTACCAGTTGCCCATAAGTTGGCGTTGAAACTAGAGGGAGTGGTACTGCCGCCGCCGGCTGGGGCTAAGTATGTTGTGTTGAATTTGTAGTGTATGGTATGATATCAGTTGCGTCTGAGCATGAGGGCTAAAAGTTATAGGGTATAGGGTTTTGTAAATAAGAAAAATTAGAGAGTGAGTCCATACTAATTATAGACAGTCTACGATTAATATAGACTGGTAATTGCCAACCACATTTTGGGTGTTTATCTATCTATTTAGACTAGCCTTTCCCAAAGTCGGCGATACGCCCCTTGTGGGCGCTGAAGGTCTGAAGGGGGGCGGTGTGGGACCCAGAAAAAAATGGGGGCGTTGTGTAGAGGCTTGGGGGGTGATTTATTTCGTCTGGATGCATTTTAAATTGAAACAATAGGGGCGTTAAAATATAATTCGTTCTTAAAGTGGGCGGTAGACAAAATATGTTCGGGAACTTCTGATTTAGACATATCTTTCTTACAGGAACAAGAAGCCAGCTCGTGAAGTGAAAGGTGTACAGATAACGGTGACGGCCACTCCACATCCGAGATCTAATGAAAAGGTAAAAGAAGAGACTATTTATTTCCAAAAATACAATTTAAAAGTCACAATGAACATAATGCGTTAATTAAAAAAATAAATACATGCCAAATTGCTGACTTACTATAGCAGCCGATAGATTACGACTTACGTTGATTTGACTTTGTATTTTGTTTTGCAGTCCGTAGAATCCTGCACGCCCGTTCTGACCGCGGTCCAAACCGTCACGCCGATCCGCGACTACTTCTGCGCGTCGCAGCTGGTCGGCGTGAGCGCGGCGGGGCTGTACACCATCGCGGCCGCCGCCGCCTTCGTCGACCAGCGCGGCCGCGTCTGGCGCACCGGCCCGCGGCTGTCGCTCGTCGTCAAGGTACACACACACACATACACACACAGACGCAGCTGGTCGGCGTGAGCGCGGCACACACACACACAAACACTTTTAACAAATAAAACCAAGACAGATGTGTAGAATATACACTCTTGCAAGCAATGATTAGCACGTGGCTATAATCATAGTGTAAGGCCCGTATCCGTATAAATAGTCAGTACTCAAGATGCATCTCGGTCTCAAAACACGGTTCAGGCTCTGTGATTGGTTGGTTGGCTGTCAAAATTTGAACCAATCATAGAGCCGAACCGCGTCTTGAGACCGGGTCGCATCTTGAGTACTGACTATTTATACGGGCCTAAGTTCCGAAATTAACCCAGTATACTGGCCATTATTCATGACGTCATGTTTCCGACGCCTTATTGTATTGTTGAGATAAGTGTCACGTTTACAATAAAGGCCGTCACAGACCTAGCTATAATATATATTAATATGTTTATAGCTAGGCATATTACTATATATTTTCTATACAATTTTCGCGTGACCACACACTCAGCTATAATATATATTTCTGGTCTCAGTGTGTTTTGTACGGTACATTAATATATATTATAGCTAAGTCTGTGACGGCCTTAATAACATCCAAATCAAGTCAAATATTATATCATTGCACAGACCAGAATATCTAGATGTAACAAGCACTGGCAAGTATACTGGCTTATATTTAGGAACTTACCGTGAATGACTATCTCCTAGTGTCACTTGAAACTCGTTTAAAAACCACGCCCTCCTGTTATGCTATCCGTGATCCAAGTATAAGTACTGAAAATACTTGAAAGGCAGGTTTTGATAAATTGAAATTAATAATTATATAATTTCAGGCACACGAAGACCCAACCGTCAAGGGCAACTCGCAGGCGACAAGAAGCAGATTCTAGCATTAACTTCAATGTTAAAGTGTTTGAAGAAACAGACTATGTGAGTGGTGATGATTTTGTAAGTTTATTATACAAAACTGTATGTAACTTAGTTAAGGTTGTAATAATTAAAGTATAAATAACAAAAAGAAACAGTTTCTTTCAAAATACAAATATTTTGAAATCGTAATTACGGCAATGCTTATTCGTTTTAATTATACCCTTTTTTGCACTGATATATATACAACAAGTGAGATATTCTATAAATGAATTTCAATGTTAGTTAGTCTTGCTAAAACTCGGGAACTGAACAGAACTGATTTGCCTTTAGTCTTAAAGCATACGTAAATGTCCAGGGGGAAGGAACCAAAAAGGGCGCCAAGTTTCTCAGCACAGTACCTACCAGCACCCTGGGCGCCAAAAAATTCTCGCCCAGGGCGCTGGTAGTGTTAAAACCGGCACTGGGTATGAGAGAAAGTAGCGTGCTGAACATGGCCCCAATTAAAAGGTCCTTTCTATGGTTTTCCAAAAACGATTGACCTAATTTTATATATAAATTTACCTGACCATGCACGAGATAACAAATGCTAATAAAGTTTAAACCTCCATTCATTACTTGCTCATAACAAAGCAATGCCTTTAGTCGTGACACTAGCCATATTATGCTAAATTTTACAACATAATAATACATTTTATTATACAATGCAGTCAGTACCAACATTGAACTTTATTGCATCGTAATAAGGTCGAAATGTATGTAATCTCAAACATAGACATTTCATCACCATTCACTGAGGCAAACAGTGTGAAATGACCGACAAACTATATCACTGATATGACGCGATATCTGATAATAACTGATAAAAGACAGTCGCGATATAAACATTGAACAGAACATAGGGGGAAAAGTTATGATTGTTTTATAAAATTTTACAAAAAGTGGTAAAAATGTTATGGATAGTCATTCTAGCCTTTGTGGCGTATAGCAATAAGGTTGAGAGTGCTAACGTGTGTGATTCTAACTCCTGTGTGTGTAATGTCAAAACAGATATGGATTTCAGTGAGACGGTGGTGTGCTCTTATGATAATAGAGTGCTAGATAAAGACTATAGTCTTCCCATAAGTGTTTACTCGCTAGATCTATCAAGGAATAACTTAACAAAAGTTGTACCAACTGAGTTATTAAAATCTAACTCGCTAACAGAGTTGATACTCAGTAGAAACAGGATAAGTACTATACAGGTTAATTCTTTTCAACTACCTGCACTTACAAGGCTAGATTTAAGTGACAATAATCTAGAAACAATAGATGTGTTTAAGAATATCAACAAATTGGAGTATTTAAATTTAGCCAATAATAAATTTACAACATTTGAAAATATTAAGTTCCACAATTTAGCCCAACTGAAAGAAATAGTATTGGATAATAACAATTTGGGTCCAAGTCTGGAAAACAAGAATTTATTTGATAGAAATGGATATGGGTTAACAAACAAAATAGCTTTTCTATCTATAAGTGGAATAAACTTGAATAAAGTACACGAAAATTTTTTTGTTGACGCTTACAATTTGAGGAGGCTAGATATTTCGAATAACAAAATTAAAGATGTATTCGAACTACCATTTACGTTGGAGTATTTAGATCTATCCGACAATCCCATTGAAGAGATATCGAACGAGGATTTCAACGATTTAGTCGCACTAAAGGAGTTGAAATTAAACAATCTATGGATCAAGGAAATCGAAGATTATACTTTCGCAAATCTTCCAGCTCTGACTAGTTTGGAATTGGAACGAAATTTTAATCTGACTGTATTCAGTAAGATGGCTTTTGGGCGAAAAGTTTTGGATGATGCTGACGATTTTACCTTAGAAAGGTTGTCCTTGAAAAGTTCAAGACTGCATACCTTGGATGAGAAGTTACTAGTACCGTTTGGGCAGTTATTACATTTGGATCTGCAAGGTAATCTTTGGAGATGCGACTGTCACTTGGTTTGGATCAAACAACTGCAAATATCTGCTCGAGACTATGCGCATGTGAGGTAAATATGAGCTAATATTTTTTAGTTTTTACTTTTCAGTTTCATTTCTCTTACATCATGTGTTTCATTGCTGAACGGTTAACAAAATGGTAGATAAACTAAATTTACCAGTCATATTGTCATGTTAAATTTTATCTTTGGGTAATCCCAAATTATTAACAGCAAATATTAGCATGACAGCAAGAGATAAGAAATAGTGTGTTTACAAAATACAATTTAGCCCAACTGAAAGAAATAGTATTGGATAATAACAATTTGGGTCCAAGTCTGGAAAACAAGAATTTATTTGATAGAAATGGATATGGGTTAACAAACAAAATAGCTTTTCTATCTATAAGTGGAATAAACTTGAATAAAGTACACGAAAATTTTTTTGTTGACGCTTACAATTTGAGGAGGCTAGATATTTCGAATAACAAAATTAAAGATGTATTCGAACTACCATTTACGTTGGAGTATTTAGATCTATCCGACAATCCCATTGAAGAGATATCGAACGAGGATTTCAACGATTTAGTCGCACTAAAGGAGTTGAAATTAAACAATCTATGGATCAAGGAAATCGAAGATTATACTTTCGCAAATCTTCCAGCTCTGACTAGTTTGGAATTGGAACGAAATTTTAATCTGACTGTATTCAGTAAGATGGCTTTTGGGCGAAAAGTTTTGGATGATGCTGACGATTTTACCTTAGAAAGGTTGTCCTTGAAAAGTTCAAGACTGCATACCTTGGATGAGAAGTTACTAGTACCGTTTGGGCAGTTATTACATTTGGATCTGCAAGGTAATCTTTGGAGATGCGACTGTCACTTGGTTTGGATCAAACAACTGCAAATATCTGCTCGAGACTATGCGCATGTGAGGTAAATATGAGCTAATATTTTTTAGTTTTTACTTTTCAGTTTCATTTCTCTTACATCATGTGTTTCATTGCTGAACGGTTAACAAAATGGTAGATAAACTAAATTTACCAGTCATATTGTCATGTTAAATTTTATCTTTGGGTAATCCCAAATTATTAACAGCAAATATTAGCATGACAGCAAGAGATAAGAAATAGTGTGTTTACAAAATATACGAATCACTGAAAGTTGAACGCGTGTGACGGTTTTTTGAATAAAATATTAACTAAATTAGCTTACTTATAATCACAGACATACATCATCATCTTGATCTATGTCTGTGCTTATAATATTAACTAGAAATTCTGCGGTCTGCTCGGGCAACGTAAGACTAATCGTCTAATGTCCCTCGGCAATCACCGTTTGTATATTAAAAACACAGAATACAAAATATTATGTCTATCTGAGTAAATTGATTCAAAGGATTACCTACACTACGTCATTCTGCCAGGTTAACTCAAATCACAAGTGATGAATGATGATTAATTGGCTAGGCTTGCCATAACCCGACCAAATCACGTGGCCATCTACCTTAATATCAATCTAATGGTAAACTACCATTACTTTCAGATGCTTCGCACCGAAACCATTTTTCAACGGTCGCGTATTCGATATAGACGCCAAATACTTCGTGTGCGGGATCAAGAGCAAGCACGTTGGCTTCACTATAGCTGCCGTCACCTGCATACTAACACTCACCGCCATAGCGTTCTGTATATTCACTGTACCTAAGTATACTACAAGACTTAATTACTACGGGAACATACGGCTGCCTACAGCAGAATATACTGTCCTACCAGCGATGGTCAGTATTAGCGATGATTAGGTTATTTTTGTAAGCGAAGCCATATTGCTCCTTTGCGTTGTGTCGCCGCACCACTGGAAGTCTGATATCTCCATAATAATAAAAATCGTTACGCAATGGATACTTTAAACAATGTTTTTTTCTCTATTAATGGACAGGCTTTTATTCCAACGACGCAACGCACAGGAGCAGTGTGGCCTCACTCTTATTCTCTATCTGTGATTATTGTTGTTACTGTATTTAAGAATTTATTTACAAAATAAAGTTTTTCCTATTTAATGTCTTTTACATTATTTTCTTCATGTCCACAAATAAAACCAATTACATAAAATCACTTTATATATTTATAAAATACAAAAGTGTACACTTTTACAAAAATCTTGTGCTAAAACTCGATACGCATCGCTTGTGCTTCCATATTGTATAATGTATTACGTAAACATTCAAAATCCTTCTTAGACTAGTCCAGTAATACTCGATCTTGTACTACTTAATGATACTGATTAAATAAAATGTTACATCAACTATAGTGCGCCCATAGAACACAATTAAAAGCCTGCTCATCATTGTCCCTTTCATTCGCGTAGTAATTTATATTGCCATCACGCTTACACACAATTCAAGGACTTTAGCGTACAGTCCTTGAATTTAAAAACATATATTTGCTAATAGACGGCGCTTTATCATGAAAATGTTACTACCCGACATTTTAACATTTCGAAATTTGATTAATAGTAGGGGAGGGGAGGGTGCTATTTATGTGACTCGAGCGTCATGGAAACCTAGTAGGTTTTTTACATTAGGTAAAACTGATAAAAAAATTATAAGAGCGTTTTTTATTTTAGCGGTGGGTTCAGAAACTGCAGCCATTTTAAAGTTTTGAAAAAGAAAATATTATATATATTCAAAAAATTGCTTATTTAGGAAAATTATAAATATATTTTAGACAACAAGGATTAAATCATTTAGTTTAGTGCAAAATAAAATATCTGCGAAGCTTAGTTAGGAAAATAGGAAGCTTTATTTTTTTATATTTTAAATATTATAAAAAATGCTTACCTTCCCTTTGAATCGTCAGTGCTTTATATGGAAGCTTCTTTAAGGTATAGTCCGACAAGGCTTTATATGAATGTGTCAATGATGTCAAAAGGCGCTGCTGGTAAAGGAGAACTGTCAAACACATGTCAAAAATGACGTTTTTGTATGATAGAAGCGTTTAGTTCCTTTTCTCGCCACGTTCATGTAGAGCCTTGTCGATCTATATGCTAAACATCCCCTAACTTAATCTGACAGATCCGATGACATTTCAATATTAAAAAATAAAATTAACCCACCACGTGAGAAATCTGATTTATATACCATGATAACCAGACACATGTCGGAAGCCTATACAAGCTTAATCTGACACGCTCGAGCTGGTCCCAAAATCCCCTCTTCCCCTCCCCAACTACAATGTTTATTTTAAATACTGTAGCTGTTGATGTAACATTGTAATTTTGATATCAGTAACATTTTTGTTATGAATTATCATCTATAATTATTTATTACAGGCACAAGCATTTTACAATGGCATTTGAGCATTAGGATACAATTCAGTCTGTGGCGTCACCGCCTAATTATTGAAAAAAAACATACGGGCAAGTCAAATATTCTAAGAATGATTGAAATTATATTTCAAGTTTTTTCTACCTAACTATGATGGGAAATATCAGATCTTATAAATAAATAAAATAGTCATGAAATATTGAAATTTAAATCATTGGCAAGCAATGATTTTTTACTTAATGTACGAGTTATTTTATTTTTCACTCATCAGTCATCAGTCATCACTAACCATTTATTGCACAAATATTTTTGTGCGAGTGAAGCATTGTAAAAATTAGCTTAAGTATGTCTTAGTTTAAAGGGAGCCATGAGCACAAATGTCATGGTGTTGTTTTGAATTGCTCAATTTTTACATTCGTACTGATAACTCCCTATAAACAACATGAATATTCTAGTACAGTTTTTATATTCTAGGCAGTGGTGGTATAAATTGAGGCATTAAATTATTTATACAGCCAAAGCATTAAACATATTTAATACACTTTACGTACACATCTCGATATGTTATGATGATTACATATTTAAGCACTATTTTACAATCTTTGGTCACTTGAGCCCTGATATTAAAAAAAATACCAAAATGGAATAAATTAAAAATTTTTAAATTCATTTCGTACTTTTAAATTGTTTTGTTCAATAATTAACTTTTTAACGTAAATTAAGTTTTTAAAAGGATGAAGTTGAATACTTATCGAAAATAAGTATGGATTTGAATTGTTTTTTTTTTATATATTTAGAAAAATATAAATCCAACTATACTTCATTCGTGCTCTGTAGCATCTTAATAAGAATATATTTCATATCTAAAGATTATTCTACTTACTATGATATATTTGTGATTAAATATTCTAAATATCTTAAGGCGTTTAGAATTATTCTAAAAAAGTCTAATTAAATTACAATACAACACCTAAAAACTTGTAAAGCGATATCAAAAGGCTTAGTACCTACATCATGATAAGATACTGTACAAAATTCTTTACCTATATTAATAGTAAAAAATAATATTATGTATTATACAGTGTGTTAGTGTAAACACCGTTATCCTTGAAACCATCAAATGATCCCGTCAAAATGATCAACTTTTTCTATGAGAACAATGCTGGGAACTCAAAAAATGCCGTCCGTATGGGTATGAAGACGGCATTTTTTTGTTCCCAGCATTGTTCTCATAGAAAAAGTTGTTCATTTTGACGGGCTCATTTGATGGTTTCAAGGATAACGGCGTTTACACTAACATCTTGTATGCTTGAGATTCACAGGTTACAGTCAGAAATTTATTATTTACGTGCTCTCAGATACTTGTTATATATTTTGATATTATGTTATTTAAAATAATTAGATAAAATCTTGTAATACCAATAAACTACTTACTTTACCGAAGCATAAGATGAACCATTCAAATATAACATTCAATAAAACACGCATAAATGCAGTCTATTCTTTTAAAAGTGGCTGATAATAATAAGGCTAGTCTTTAGATAGTAAACCGGCCATGTCATAAAGGAGATGTTTGACTATATATTCTAAATAAACACTGGTATACTAATAAAATACACTGGTGTAATAAAAATTACTGGTCATGTACCACTAAAACTATATTAATCTCAAATGAGTATAATAAATATTCCCAACTAAATCAAATCAGGGACGTGATTCATATTATTTCATTTGAATTCAAAAATTTTTAAACGACAGCCAATAAACGCGCGCCACGCCTAGCGTTGACCAATGACCATCAGGAAATTTTTGAATCCGATTCGAATGGCAATATTGTGAATCACCTAAATTATACCTAAATGTCATACCAACCTCTGATCCTCACCATAGTATTCCTCCTGTCAAACGGACGTTTCAGAATTTAGCCTTAAAATGAATCTGTTGCTTTTGGGATCAACAACCTCCTCAGATAGGCTGAATTTTGGCAGCTGTTTTATGGAGCATATGAGTGATATGTCCCCTTGGCGGAGTTGGAACTCTATGTTGTCAGCCAGTGGTCGGGCCAGCAGCTCGTCAGAGATCAGCGACCAGCACTGGAGTGGCCTGGCCTCTTGTTCCGCTGCCAGCACGGGGCCTTCAACCAAAAACGGCTCTAGGAATGCTCGAGGCGATGCGTCTTGAGATAAACACCGGGCGAGGTGGGCTAACACCTGGAAGTTGAAAAAAAATTAATTTTTTAAATAAGTATAATATGTAATATTAGAAAATTACTAATTTCTACACACAAGGTAATCTTATCAGTTATCACTTATCACCTACTATTTAAATACCTTCAGTTACTAATGTTTGTGATGTATTTTCAATTATGGCAAGCTTTTACAACTTAAATATGAAATTTGTCTGTCTAAGACAGGCCATAATTTATCCAGATTGGGGTAAATTTAAAGAGGTCTTTAAATTCAACCTGTATTAACATTGTGGGAAAGAAAGTTTTGTGTATGTCCATAATATAACACTGACCGAGTCTGCAGAGTGCCTTGGCTGTTGTCTGGTGGCTCGCAGATACTTCTGTAACGCGCGCGCCAACGACGGGAACACCGCCTGCGCCGCCTCACGCGGACCGAGCGCGCCACCTACAATACAGATATTTTTAGACCCTACTTGGACCTCTTTAGCTCTGATTAGAGGGTATTTAGACATGTCTTACACACACTAAATCGCGGTATAAATATCATGTCATCTTGTTCTCGTTCTTATTTGGAAAAAAAAAAGTGTTAATTAATTTATAACCTAACCTAGACGTGTGAAGTGGCTTGTAAAATAGAGACTAACTCACCTCCAGCATGCGACAGCCTCACTCTTCGCACGTGCGCGAACGCGTCCTCAGCGGCGGTGTGCAGGCGGGCGCGGCGCTTGCGCACGCGCCGCTCGCGCTCCGCCTCCTCATAGTAACGCTCGTTGTGGGCGGAGCCCGAGTCGCGACGCCGCGTGCTGCCCGAACATGAGCCGCCGCTACTGGAAATGTAAATGAATATGTACCGTCGAAGTCGAAGAAATTGATTCATAAGCAGTTGACAGACCTACGACTATGTCAATTCAATGATAGATGTAATCTATTGGCTGAGTTTTACGTAACGTGACCAAATTATTTAGGTCCGCCATCTGCCTATCAACTTCTCTGATAGCACCATCAAAGAAATTGATTCTTAAGCAGTTAACATACCTACGGTTATTGGTCGGATTTTGTCAATTCAATGATAGCTGTGATCTGTCGGATGGGTTTGACACGACACAACCAATTTAGGTAGGTCCGCCATCTGCCTAATACTTTTAAGCTAAAAGGTATTTATAATATTATGGTCCACCAAAGTCAAACAAATTTGTTGACTTACCTACCTACATTATTAAATAAATTATATAAATTAGTGATTTATATGATTGTCTAAATTTTTTCTGGCTTTGATGGACCATAATAATATTATAAATACTAGTAACTGGACTATAAAAAATAAATAATATTATGCAAGAAATCTTCTGTGTATTATGCTCTGTACCAAAAATAAAGAATCGTATAAAGGAATCTTGATATTATGATTCTTCATTTACTACTCTACTTTTACTCTACATCTTTTGGCCAAAATAAATTAAGTTACAATAAACTATTACTGCTGACCGTGGTTGTCCAGATGATGCATTTGTGTTGGAGTCCACTTCATAAAACTTTATACTCGACTGGGCCTTTCTCTGAGATTTCGATATTGGTATCTTCTCCAAATATGGATTGTAAATAGTGAATTCCGTGTAATACTTTTGTAGAACCCACACGGCTGCTCGTTGTATGCTCAACTGCCCGATGGCATATGATCGACTCTCTCCGTCAGGACTCCGCACAATCTTGATATAGTAAACTGGCTCCAAATGTCGTATCTCTATCAATATAATTGCCGCATAATGTATAAATAGCAAGCTGTCAGCAAAACTTGAGACGTAAGACACTAGTGAACTGTAGTCCACCGCTTCTTCACCCACGGCTAGAGCTTTGGTCGCTTCAGTTATTTGAACGAAATAAAATAGCCAATAGGAAAAAGTACAGACCGCCAAAGTCACGAGCATCATCGCTCTGAACACAAATATTCTAGGATATATAGCATATCTCGGCCTTAAGAATACAGCCCACACTCCGATTGCTAGTAAGACTAACTTAAACGCTAAAGATAGTAATATGCCTTTGCATTCTGCTGTGCAAGCTAACAATTGTATTCTCTGACTCGGTTGTATAGCTTGATTGTCAGTTAGACCGGGAAAGAATCCAATTTTGGGTAACACTACCATCGCTAGTGGGCTCACGAAGGATACAAAACATAGGCCTAAAGCCACAGTAGTCCCAAAATATCTCGAACATCCTAAGCCGTTATCTGACTCTATAGGCCAGTTACTGACATCCTCCATAGATTGGGATCCCTCTGATGTATTCCCAGTAACAGCGGTGGTGTTTTCCCCCCAATTTTCATCTTGTGGTAATATTTGTACTTCAATTACTTCTTGACCGTCCCTACCTTCAGGGTTTATATTAACACTAGTTTGGAATGGTGCCATTGAATTATCAGCACAGTCTTTTCTTTGTGATTTTGTACTTCTGAAATAGAAATGGATATATAAAAATTGATTTTCAATTGTGTTAGTAACGCTATAACTCGATAACAGCTGGACCGATTTGGCTAATTTTAGTCTTAAAATGATTGTGGAAGTCCAGGGAAGGTTTATAAGTGACACGAAGTTCACCGGGACATATAATTACTTATAAACTTGTTATTCCTTTCAATAGCTTTGTTTGTTGTCCCTTTTAGTTAGTAGCTTTATGTAATTTTCAATAGATGTTAATTCACTTGTAAGCACAAAGTTACCACCAATAATTAGGTGCATATTTATGGTACCAGCTATAAGTACTTGGCTACATCAACACAAATTACCCATATAACAACAGAAAGCCAAAATAATCTTAATGTAAGCATCAGTATTCTAAATTTAAAATAGAATAACGTTAGCGGTGGTAAAACAAACATACCGAGTGCTCCGATGTGTGTTGTGTGACCTATGTCTCGAGCTACGGCGGGATCGGCCGCTTATCTCGGACCTCACAGATTCAGTCTCCATCGTTATAGCGGTGTACAGTCACGAGAGACCCCCGCGCATCCATGAGTACTCTTTATGAACCTGCAATAATTCACCATGTAATCAAATCACGGAATCAGGGCAATTAAAGTTTTACTACCCGATGCCACAAGCACAGACCACAGTTGCACACGCGCATTCTACATTCGCTCGGTAACGTGAATTTGCGGAACAATTAATTATTCAGTCACGAAGATTACCGTCGAGTTATTGATATTTAATCATTTTCCAATAAGAAATACAAGCGTCGCCGTTCGGAATAAACGAAATTCATTAAAATTTCATTTTTCAACAGCAAACGTCAAACATTCCAACCTATAATACGACCAGACAGGTTTTGACTTTTGGCTTTCTAAATATTGACAGATACTAGTCGTCTCCTTCGCACTCACGACGAACCAATCTTCTTTTCTTTCTCGGACGTCATTCATTAATCATACAAATGACTATTTAAATAAGTAGGATTATAGCCGTTCGGAAACAAAGTTATTTTTTATTTATTTTTAAGTTGAAGGCAATGAAAGTAATATTTACGGCTTAAAAGGTCAATAGATTTTATTTTCATGAAGTGCATTGTAAAGTTAACTCTTGATTTGTGCATATTGTGTAACATATAATTTAATCAGTAATCACATATTATGTATAATATAGTTAAAGCCTTCGTGGATTTTTTTAGTATATTATTAGGACAATAAGCGCGCAATTCGAATATGTGGAACAGAACAGTAGATTACAAGTGATGCTTGATAAGATAACGTATACGTTTCTTGTAGATAATACATTACACTTTTTAGTGATGAATTTGTTTGTTGTGCTAAATCATGGAAGAACCGAGTAATTCTAACCATCGTCCTCGCGAAAGCAGAGTGGAGGATCTCCATTTAGACCGTGTGGTGGCCTCACAACCAGAAATCGGTCCCACACCCCCCGATGGTGGCTACGGATGGGTTATCGTCGTATCAGCTATCATTTACAATGTCACAGTCCCACCTTTATTATTCCTATACGGACTGATCATCTTGAAATCAATAAGAGAGGAGGACCACGAGGAAGATGAGAAAATGAAGATTTGGGACGTGGATGTGGCTCTAGTTCCTGTGATCATGATCGTGATAAAGCTCCTTCTGGAGTCCTGGTGTAGAGTCGTCGTGAAGATGTTTAATATGCCGAGATTCACAGCCCTAGCTGGTCTCTGCATGACAGTAGCCGGGGTCCTGCTGTCCAGTTATTCGACTAGTCTATACAGCAATGACCACATAATTAACATCTTTGCAGGAATTTTCGTCGGTAAGCATTTTAATAACCATAAAATTTTATGAGTAATGCCGAATGCGATACCTAGGGTTGTCAAAAACTTACTGTTTTTAAAATCTTAGTACTTAATCTTAGTTTTATTTTTGGTAATGGTTTAAAATGTAATCGCAAAGTAGCAAGTAATCATTAAGTATCGCACGATACTCAATAGCAACAAAACAAATTATATTACTCCTATAAAACTAGTTAAGTACCTTATGAGAAGTAATAAAAATATAACTTTGACACCCCTATTTAACACAATAGAGTAATATTGGATTTATAGCGCAGTGTTATTGCTAAGACAAATAATCACGTTTTTGCAATAAACTAACTTCTTATTCATCATCATCATCATCATATACCTCATCATTCGGTGAAATATATCTGAATAAACACATGCCATACCTATCGTCTATTTTAATAGCGCGAATTTATAGCCTTTACCTACCTAACTTATACTAGGTAAACTAACTAGTTAGTCACTGTTTACTGAGAAAAAACACAAATCAATTTATGGGCCTAGGTGTTACGTTCTATCGTAATCTTATCGCCTTAATGCTCTGATGCTTATTTTAGGAAGCTAGTAAACAGGTTTCCTGCATTTAACGACTAAAATCGAATCTTATTTAAATCAGTTTAAGACTTGAGAGCTAAAGATTTAAATAAAGAATAGGTCGAAAATCAAGTTGGCGATGTATATTCGTTGCAAATTCATAATGACGAAATTCGACTTTCAGGTTCAGGGTATGCACTTACTGCCCAACAGACTGATGTAATCATCAGCCACTACTTTAGAGACAAGCTGACCCTCGTGCAAAGGCTTATTCGGATGGCTCCTACCCTAGGCAACGTCATGGTGCCCATCATTATAGGCTACTTATGTACTGTGTATAGCAGTGATATTGTAGTTATGATGTACGGAGCTCTTCTCATGCAGAACTGCCTATTCCTAGCGACTTACACCCGGCCAGTCTACATAGAGAGGGTAATAAGGTCCACCTACAACATGATCAGAGCGGTTGAAGACGAGGATGAGGTGATCTTCCCAAACCAAAACCCTCAGTCGAGCCAAAGCACGCCAGCACCAGCCAACGCGGTCTCAATAGATGACGATGCCAACGACGTCGTGGTCTTCAAATCCAAGAGAGGAGCCAAGGAAGTTATTGACCCCGAAGTGGAATACCGAGCGAACAGATTTTCGTCGGATTTCTCTGCCATGGATACGAATCGTTTCTCGTCGGATTTCAGTACGATGTACGAGGGTCCGTCAAGGTTTTCGTCGGATTTTGGAACTCTCGACATCAACCGCGTCAGCGGGTATCAAGAGCTGGCGAGTATTGACAGGGAAGGTCAAAATCCCCAGCCGTTGTATAGAGGAACAACCGTAGATACGCCCTCAAGCCTCGTGTTTCCGACTGAGGTGACTCCAGGGACAGCTAGACGGACTGCGTCTATGAAGAAAAACTTCATAACCTTTACAAATATGCTGCTGGACATAAACTTCTATTTGTACACGCTTCTGCATCTATGTACCACCTTCTCAATGCTACTTCTGGGTGTGATCTTTCCGCCATTGTTGTGGGAACTGAATCCTGCCTTGAACATTTGGTCGGTGAGTAGACACTTCCCTAATCTAATTATATAACTATCCATAAAGTATTCTTTGTTGTTCCATCAGAAAGAATGTAGTTTCGCCATCTGCATAATTTCCAAGGACCAAGGGGGTAGTTACAGAATGTAATTAATTCCTAAACCCCCCACTAGGTGGCGACAATGACAGGCATCGCGCACGCCGGCGCCCTCTGCTTCATAGTGCTATGCATCGCTCTGCCCAAGACCATCAACGAAACCTCTAGATTATACGCAGTGTTCTGTCTCGTCGGCGCTATTGGCTTTTATGGTGAGTAATATTAATAATCGTGTGCGAGTAAAAGAGACAAGTAGTCATACATCGATTTCTTTGGCGGTCTCTTTTAAAGAAAGAAGTGCGGAAGGGCATACTGGACTAGTTTAAACACACAGCAGTGTTAAAGTATGTGCATGCATTTCACACGAGGATTCTCTTCCTTTACTCTCATAACTATGCTATGGATATTAATCTGAAAATAAAAATTATTATTATTATTATTATTATTATAACCCATTGAGTCAAAAGACTGCGGAGAGGTGAATACAGTGCCGAATTTATATTTTTATGAGAGTAGAGTAAGCCACTTATTTTTGCCGCTCTGGACGCTGCTGCCTTCCTATTCCGCTGCCGCCCCTAGGGCGTGGCCTAAAACGGCCTATTTATAAATCTGGGGCTGGGTGAATGAACCATCAAAAGCAATGTATTCCTTTATTTCCGTTTCAGGCATCACTCTATCAACGCACAAGAGTTTTCTCGTAGTGTGGTGCATGCTAGCCAGCTTAGCGACCGCCGCATCGGGTGTACTACAACAACCTCTCTACAATTCTCTCAACGACTTTGACACCACCGCAACTATAACCAGCGCTAATACTATAGTCGCAGTCTTCTTAATGGTCTTCTGTATTAGTTATAGCTACGAATATAAAACTCTGTTCTTCGTAGCTAGTTTGTTACAAACGGCGGCCGCTGGTATATTCTTCGCGACGTCTTTCAGAAGACGAAGGTAGTTTAGTGTAGTCGCTTTTTAAAGGGTGGCTTTTAACCGTCCCTACTGTTATTAAGACTGTTTGTTTAAAGACAATAGAAATGTTTTACTTACATGAAATGTATTGTTGATAAGAAGTTCAATTCTAAAGGTCAGTTCACATTGTACCGAAACAAAACAAGGCCCGAGACGAGGACCGAAGCGCGACTTAATAACGAGTGTAAGATGATCCTTAGTATTATTAACGTTGACACATTTAGCAGAAAAAAAATCTTTAGATATTAACATCACCCCACCCCCACTCCACTACCATAATTATTATGTGCAATGTGTGCAAAGCACACGGGCGCCATCTTCTAGGGGCGCCAAAATACTTTTTTGCACACAGGCGCCAGTAGCCCTTACGGGGGCCCTGAACATCACTTCAAAAAATACATGCCTAAACTAGCTAGATATTATGAAAGTTTTTTTACGCCACAAGGGACTCAATTAAAGACAAATATTTTTACGGCTTATGTATTTAAGAGATCAATTCCATTTAACACAAAATATGGGATTAAAATAATTTAAGCTTTTTGTTTACCTGCTGTATTAAACTATAGCTGTATGTAACATAAGTTAGTTCATTGTCATTTCTTGTGAATTACACCTTGTAATACACCACAAAAAATGTCAATGCTATCTAAAACTATGCTAAGGTTATATTGTTGTATTTAAAATAAATATTTTATACACTTCTTGTTAATTTTTATCTATGTTGATTAATATAATTGACTATGGTACAAATCATGAAGTTTGATCCTGAATTTTATAAAAAAATATACTTAAAACAATGTTAAACATTTTAAACATCTACTAATTAAATACTTAATAAAAAAATGTCTCATTTCATGATTTGGACCATAGTATTTTTAAAGCCACAAAATTATCTTATTTTTTGTATTTATAAAAGATATGGCATGATATTTAGCAAACGATTAACATAACCAAGATAACCATAATATTTATTATAAACTATCCTTTCTCTGTAATGATTCAGTGAAGGAAATCTAAGAGCGTAAACTGTGTACAGTGTAACACAGTTTTACATGAAAACTTTGATAAATGTAAAGCTTTAATAGTTCTTAACATACTTATCTTAATCCGTAACAAAATAATTATCACTCAACTTCATACACTTTTTTAAAGTTAAAAGATTTAAAAATAAAATATTAAAACATAATTATAAATTTACTTACTACATTGTAATTCGTAGTTTAGTCAGTGCTATATGGAATGTATGCATTTCAAAATTAAAAGATAAACTCAAAAAAATCTACCGTATTAAAATATAATTTCAAGTCATTCAAAGACGAAAAAACCCCTGTAAATGTAAATACTATTTATAATAATTTTTGATAGCGTAGAACCAGTACCCTTTCTTTGTTTGCGTCATATTCAAAGCAATGCAAATTAAAATCGATAAAAGTGATATTATTTTAACTCAACAAATCAACACTCTCATTGGAATTATCATTATTTTTGCTACTATCATTACTGTTGTTATTCGAAGTTGGTAAAAGAGATTCAAAAGCAGACCAATCCTGCTTAACATTAGTTTGTTTGTTCTGATTATTCGCCCATTTGTTATTAAAATTACCGGTCGTATTGTTAATACTACTAGTTGGACTGATATAACTGCTTGTACTCACGTTTTGATTGTTAAAACTACCTGCATTCCCGAAATTCGGACTCGAAAAGTTTGGACTCGCATAGTTATTAGTAGGACTCGTCCATCCCATAGGAGGTAAGGCTATTTGGTTGCCAAAACTATTGTTCATACCCATATTATTTGTGAAGCCTTGACCAGTATTTGGACTCATGAAACCTAAATTCTGGCCTGAATTTACCTGGTTATTTAAAGTTAAGTTTTGACCGGTATTCGGGGGCATATTTTGTGTTGGTTTAAGTGATAGCTGTGTTAGATTTGACTGTAGCAACGAGCTGGTGAGGTCTACAGGTTTTGGCGCTTGTGGCGGCGGGGATAATACGGGTGCTAACACAGAACCAGACTGTCGGGACATCTTTTTTGCTGTTTCCTGTTGTTGCGCTATCCTGAAAATTATATTATAACTATTAACATACTGACAAATATAATATCTATGGAACTATGTTATGATCCAAGGCTGAAAAACGTATTAATCACATCTCAGAGCCTTTTTAGATGAAATTAGGTATGAAGATAGTAAAGAGTCCGTAAAAGGACATAGGACAGTAAATACATCTTCTATAGTACAAGTAACTGGTAAAACTTACTATGATAACTGAATCTTTGCAATACCATTTCGCAATGCATTGTTTTCTCTAGAATTTTGTATCTTGATTGTGAAACACCTATACAGTGAATCATCAATTCTTGATAACTTAACCTTATCTGTACAAACAAAAAATTATACCTTTGTTTATCTTCAATACTGAGGGAGCTTTCGCCAATATTCGGTATGGAAAGTTGAGGTTTTTCTGGTGGAAATGATAGATCTTGTAAGTGATCTATATCGGTTTTCATTGGTTTGTCAACAGGTGATGTAGCTGCAGTCATTGACGTCGAAAATGAATTCTCCATCATTCTAAAAAATAAATAAAAAAATTTACTGTTACTGTGCAATTTAATTGTTTATTACTACTTCTTAATAAAATTGTAAACTGTAAGGAATATTTGTCTAATGATCACTATTTAAGTGTTTCGAAATTGTTTTCATGCCTGTTTTCACCAATCTTCTCCTAACGCTAAGGTGTTACCTAGCGGCCATTAATTTCACAAATTTTTGTGTGTCACCTATGTCCTTAGGGCGTCAGGACTCTCGTGAACCATAATATCTTTCAATAACGTATTTGTTTTAAGAGATACATGACCCTAAAAAGACAGCTAGGAAACGCGTTCCACCTGGCGTTGAAAACGATCAAAACGCTGAAAATGCCTCCTATTTTTAGCGTTTTGATCGTTTTCAACGCTAAGTGGAACGTAGGGATAGTGTTAGGAGGCAGTTGGTAAAAATAGGCATAACATATTTAGGGCCAGTTTCACCACTTCCTGATAGGCTTAATTTCCTATCAGGAATCCACCGCTTAATTTGACAGATGAAGTATGAAGAATCTATCAAAAAACCTGTGAATAGCCTATTCAGCACTTTATCAGAAAGTGGTGAAATAGGCCCTAAATAATATTATCTGCAATGTGCATTCCGAATACTTAATTCCTTGTAATCTACTTATACAATACAGAAGGAAAAAAAGGTATCGTTAAAAAGGATCTTACTTAGATTCATTCTGTATTGAATTGAGTTGCTCCAGCTTGGACCTGTGTTCAGTCTCCACTTTTGATATCATTTGCTTCACCAGGGTTATCAGTGCATTAAACTGGTTTAATGTGAGGCCATTCTCAACACACAGCGGAATTAAAAATGGCAGAACTTTTGTAGCCATAACTTCCTTAGTAATGCCAAGCTTCTTGTGGCTCATTGCCAACTTGTATATTCCTAAAAGCAATAATCATAATATTAAAGTTGCAATCTTTTGTAAATATGTAAAGCAGAACAAGACTAGATTTTATTAAAAATTAGAACAGCAAATATCTATTTCAGTACTTGACACACCACTTTTAGTATAGACTAGATTTATAATCACTAATTCATACAAACCTAGGATTCCCATAAGCACAGCTGGTTCCCTAGATGGTATTTGCGGCAAAAATGGTATAACCTCATCCAGAACCAACCATTTATCCAAATGTTCTAACAGCTTGCCCAAACACAGCAAGCAATTCACTCTTACCGAAATAAAATTAGTATTAATACATAGCTTCTTAATACGCGGCAACAGCGCATTTTTCATGGCCGGATAATCTATTAGTGACGCAAACGTCGGCAGCACAGACAGACATAGCTCCTGTATTTGCTGAGCATCTGACTCCAATGCTCGGTACAACATCGGCAAAATATCACTCTTGACTTCATCGGCTGGAGTCAGTTTGAGTAATAGTTCCATCTTCTGCATGAATATTAAGAGTATCTGTATTGGTTCCTGTATGAGCATTACTGGTTTTAGCACTGGTAGTATATACTTTACGTACTCCTCTTTTGTAGAATTTTCAGCTATGAGTAGAACATTTGGTAGAACGAAAGGAACCATGGGTGGGTTCACAAAGTCTTTTGTAAGACAAGGTAGGATGCGATAAATACATATCCTGTGCGGCATGGTTTGTATGACCTGTGGCAGGCCTTTATAAAATTGTGACTTCTGTAGGTTATCCCAGTGAAATAGTGAGTCCAGGTAATTCAAGGTTTTCACACCCACATCTTCAAAATATGGTATCTGTAACATGATTATCATGTCAAAAATCATGCAAGTAATACTGCAATTAGGGTTGCCACCCGTACTTTATAATAAAGTATTAGATAAGATAAGATAAGATAAGCCTTTATTCACAACAAATATTTTACATTTACGAATTACACTAAAACATTATTTCCTTGTTGGTTGTCTTAAGACATAGGCCTCCTCCAGATTATGCCACATAGTCCTGTCTTTGCAATCTTTTCTCCAGTTCTTTGGTAGGTCATCTTCCCACCTTTTAATTTGCCTTCCTTGTTTTCTTTTCCCATTTCTTGGGTACCATTCTGTTAGATATTTGGTCCACTTTTCTTTGTTCGACCTCATCATGTGCCCAGTCCAGCGCCATTTAAGGGTTTTGACTTTTTCCATTATATCTGTAACTGTTGTTACCTTCCTTAGATCGGTTAGTTTCCATCTATCTCTTAGTTTTACGCCTATCATACTTCTTTCCATACTTTGTTGACATACCTTCAATTTATGGATGTTTCTTTCTGTCATACTCCAAGTTTGGCATCCGTAGGTCATCACTGGAAGGATACATGTGTCAAATATTTTTGCTTTCTGTCGTATTGGTATTTTTTCGTTTTTCATTACCTCTTTTAGGGACCAGTATCTTGACCAGCTGTTTGTTATCCTTCTTTCGATCTCTTTTGACATCAAATTCGTGGGAGATATAATGTGACCGAGATACACATATTCATCGACATATTCAATTGTTTGGTTTGCTACAATTATAGCATCTTTGTTTCTGTTAGTCATAACTTTTGTTTTACTTGCAATCATGGACAGTCCGGCCTTTAGGCTTTCGGCGGATAATTCATTGAGCATTTTTTGCAGTTCTGCTGGTGTTTTTGCAAATAATACTAAATCATCGGCAAACCTGAGGTGTGTTATGTTTTGTCCATTTATGTTGATGCCATTGTTTTCCCAGTCTAATCTTCTAAAAATGTCTTCTAGAACAGCCGTAAACAATTTTGGGGACAGAGGGTCTCCTTGCCTTACTCCCTTATGAATTTTAAACTCTTCGCCTATTCCTTCTAGCTGTATTCTTGCTGTGTTGTCACTGTAAATTTTTTTAATTATGTTTATGTATTTTTGTTGTATTCCTTGCTTTTGTAGGGCTTTATAGATGGAAGTGTGAATAAGCGAGTCAAATGCTTTATTATAGTCCACGAATCCGATATAATAGGGTTATCCATATTCGTTTTGTTTTTCTATCAGTTGCTTTAGAGAGTGAATATGGTCAACTGTCGAGAAATCATTACGGAAGCCTGCCTGTTCTTTTGGTTGTTGTTCATCAAGGTTTTTGGTTAGGCGGTCTAGGATAATTTTGCTGAAGATTTTATAAGTGTTTGCCATTAGACTGATGGGCCTGTAATTATCAATCTTGTTTTTGTCCCCTTTTTTGTGGATGAGTATTATAGTCGATTTTGTCCATTGTTGAGGTATTGTTTCTGTTTTAATAATCATGTTAAAGAGCTCTGTTAGAGGCTGCACTATAACATCTGCTAATCCTTTTAGAAGTTCATTTGATATCATGTCCTCGCCGGGTGCTTTATTGTTTTTTTGGGACATAATAGCTTTTCTAGTTTCTGCCGGGAGTATGTCTGGGACTGATTCCTCGTTGGCAATGCAGTGGATTGAGTTATTGTTATCTGTTCTAGTTTCCGGTAAGTTGTACAAATTTCGGTAAAAATTTGTAGCTGTTTTATTTATTGTTTCTCTTTGTTTAGTTAACATTTCAGCACCATTTTTGTTTTTTGTTTTAATTTCAGGAATCCATTCTTTGTATTCTTTTAGAGTTTTAAGTGCTTTCTTTATTCCTCCTGTTTTTTCTATTTCCTGTCTGATACGTGTTAGTCTTAATTCTTTGTTATGTTTCCTTATATTTACATTAATTTCTTTGCTGATATCTTCTATTTGTTTGAGATTGTTTTTTCGATCTTTTATTAGCCCTCTTCTTATTTCCATGAGTTTTTTGGCTTCTTGTCCTAGCTTGTCTTTTGCTTTATATTGGATTCTTATTTGGTTTGCTATGGATGTAATGGACTTTTCTAGTACATTGTATTTTTCTTGTATGTTGTTGCTGTCTGCTAGTGTTTGGATATTTTTTTGGAATTCTAACAGTACTTCTGCCGGGAGAGGATTTGGGATGTTGAACACTATAGATTTTCCTAATTTACTTCTTGGTCTCTTATGGTTTATGTTCATAGTGGCTCTTACCATTCTATGATTAGTGCTGAAGTTGAGTTTGTTAATTACTTCTACGTTATTGAAATGCGATGGGGAATTGGTGAGTATGTAATCTATTACATTGGTGTGCTTGCCATCGGGAGAAATCCAGGTCCATTGCCGCGATGGTTTTCTTTTGTAGAATCCATTCATAATTTTCAGGTTGTTTTCATGGGCCAGTTCTACTAACTTGTGTCCGTTAGAATTTCTTTTTCCTCTGCTATATTTACCTATAATATTTTCTTCGCCACATTCTTGCTTCCCTATTTGGCTGTTGAAATCTCCCATGACAATTTTTTGTTTATAAGATTCTATCAAAGTGTCATTTAAGGTTTTATAAAATGTTTCCTTTTCTTTCTCGTTCGCTTGTTCTGTGGGTGCGTAGGCTTGTATGATGGGGGCTCGGGGCGGCGGTATGGGGATGCCGTCGCCCATTGCACCGAGTCCCCGAGAGGGTCGCGATGCGCTGGGTACCCTTCGCGCATCGCGACACCAAAGTGTCAGGCCTACACAAGCCCTGGAAGGGCCTCTGTCTGGCCACGGAGCCCGCATGGGCTCGAGGAGGGCCTGCTGGTGACAAGCAGGCACGCGAACGCAGAGCCGCGGAAAGAAAGCTCACGCGTTCTCGCAATCCTGCGTGCGATGAGTGGAAGGGTATAGACGGGTTTTTAGTAGGTAGGGCTGCGGTCAATTCACCATCTTTACGGCCGCAGCGAGTCCTACATACCCGGGGGAGTTGTCCCCAAACCCCCCGGCATGCGCAACAGCATTCCCCGTCTCAAAAAAAAAAAAAAAAAAAAAAAAAAAAAAGGCTTGTATGATAGACCAGGGTGATTTATGGTTTGGTATGTTAATGTTTAATATTGCGATGCGATCTGATTTGCTTTTGAATTCTATAATGTTTTTCTTTAATTGTTTTTTAATTATGAAGCCCACTCCATGCATTCCTTGTCTCTCTCCTTTGTAGTATAGGATGTAGTCTGGGTATTCTCGTATTTCTTCGCCCATTCTTCGCACTTCACTTAGTCCTAGTATGTCCCATTTGATTGAACTTAGGGCTTCTTCCAGTTCTGATAATTTTTCGTCTGTTCGCAGTGTTCTGGTGTTTAGTGTTGCTATGTGTATTTTTTTTACCTCTGGAGGGTTTTGGTCTAATTTCCCACGGGGACCAGCCGGATTGGGAAATTGGGAAATAATAAAGTATTGTATGTTATTAAAGGTAATTGCACTCTGTACTTTATATTAATAATAAAGTATGCAAAAATACATTATTTCTCATAATTTGATTTCTGTTGAAGTCGTAAGTATTTTTGGATAAACGAAATTTATCAATTAATGTTGATGAATGTCGCCACTCACCAGCGCCAGAAAAAAAATGAAAGGTGGCAACCCTAACTGCAATAATAAAAGACAATAGAAAAAAAATCTATTTGTAGAAAAATGGACTACTTTCTGGAAAGAAATACTTTCTTGGTAATAAGAAAACATGACACTTAAAATATTTATTTAAAATTATACAACTATACGATATTGAATAATACATTCTACTATTATAATGAAAGAATGAAATACCTTCAGAAATTGATGAGGATCAGGGCGCAGCTCAGGTGTGGCATTAAGCATCAGTTTCACATACTCCCTGAGGCCATCAGTCACACATAGCAGTCTTGATGGAGCTAGGCTTCTCATTTCATTTGCAAACCTCTTGAATTTTGTATAATCATTGCCAATGTTACCTAAAGTCTGATGCCCTGTGCTGTGTAATGTGTATATAACCATACCCAGGGAGTAAATATCACTGGCCGGTGAATGTGAAGCTGACAGCACATACTCAGGAGCCAGATAATCCAGTGCAGGTTGTGTCAAATAGTGCATTGCCTGACAATACTCAGTGAACGGCCAAAATGGTGATGAGTCATTAGTATTTTGATTAATTATACAAAAATCAAAACCGAATATCTTCCATGCCCCCTGCTGGTTCACAACTATAGACTCAGGACAGATGTTGTGATGCAAAAGTTTAACACTGTTGTGTAGGAATGCTAGACCCTCCGCTATCTGCATCAAGCCATATTTGATTTCCACTTCGTACAGTTTGTAGTTTACTAAAGTTTTGGGTGTGGGCTGAGGCATATTCTCCGTGTTTCCCAGTATGTTTGCGAGACTAGCAAACACAGGTTCGGTGGCGAACGCCAAACTTTCCCGACTTTCTTCTAGGCTGTGCTGCACGGTTAGTATTTGAGGATGCTTTAGCTTCGTGAGTTGCACCACGCCCCGTTTTAATATGTCCAGCATGATGTCCTTGTCTGCTTTCGACCATCTTTCCAATTGTTTCTTTTCGAATACGAATATGGATGCCTCCTGTTTAGTGGACTTTTTGTAGCCCTTGTACACCTTCCAGAGTAAGCCTAAAAGTCGAAATAAGGTGTATGAGAGTAAAATAGACAAAAGACAACAATTAAAGGTATAGGTACAATAAAATTAAGCCTTACCTGGGCCTGCACTTGCAATGTATTGTGTCGCCTCAAACTCTCGAGTAACAGGATTTCCAGGCAGCACACCAGACAATTGAGACACTGTGTTACTCACAGACGAGTAGAGCTTATTAAAAACCTCCATATTTATTTCCTTTCGATCATTACAATTAAAATCAGCAAATTTACAGAAATCGACAGAAACAGAAAGGATACAGAAATACAAGTGACATTGACATGAGCTGTCATCAAGCTGTCATACTGTCATACTCATGATGACAGTATTTTTTTATAATCCGTCTTCAGAACTATTCACAAGTCACGCTTCATAGTGCATATATTATGATATAGGGACCGTGCAGAGCGACGACACTGCCACAAGTGGCGAATAGCCGAAACTTTTACGAAAATTTTACTGTCAAGCTCTAGTGAAGCTACGGAAAATTAGAAGATTTCTTAACAAATTCCGAGTATTTTCAAGAATTGAAATGTATTGTTGTATTCCCGGATGTTCTAATACTTAAAAGAAATATAAAGGCAAATCAAACGATGTAAAATTTTACTATTTTTCTGCCAAAATATTCGCATGGTTTTGCTTATTGAAAAAAGGAAGAAATGGATAAAAGGCGGTAAAAATATACGTAAGTATTTAAAAAGTTCCATGAGTGTTATGCGTAGACTAGTAAAAACACTAAATTTTGTAGATTATAACCGTAAATTCATTTTTTTATGAACACAATATGAACATAACCTATAACCATTGCTTTCTTTCAGTAAACATCCAAACTGGCTTCCATCTTAATTGATATACATACATAGGCACGGCTCATTTAATTGGCATAAAGTTGCATCAAAAGTAAGGATAATTTGGAAAAGTCCTGCCAGGAATTCAACACTGAGGATAGTATTGAACTTGAACCATCTTGTCAAAGTGTTGGTTCTCAAAAGGATGATTCTTCAAGTAAGAAAAAGATTAGTAGTGCAGTCTTTGTGTGTTATTTGAAGAATACATACCTAAATGGTGTTTACACTTATGAGATCCAGACTGAAATTAGTTAAAAATAGTGACAGACAAAAGTTGTGAAGATGGTATCGATCGAATCGCAGAAGGTTGAAATAAAAGCATTTGTTTTAGTGAACTTGTTTTATTTTATTAATCCACAAGCATTTTCAGTAATTAATATAAGTATTTTTGCATAGCTTCATTATTTTATTGCAATATTTATCGAGTTTTTACTTTCTATGCTGATGGATGCTATTAATTACTTTTTCAGATATTTTCTTAGTTAACTAGATAAGCTTTATACATTTTTATTCACTCTTTCATTCTTTGTTTATGGGTAGAAAGTAGAAACCCTTAATATTATATTTAATATTATAAAAATATACTTAATATTATAAATGCGAAAGTGTGTCTGTCTGTTAGTACTTCACTCCCAAACCGCTAAACTAATTTTGCTGAAATTTGGTATGGATTTACTTTGAGCCCCGGGAAAGGACATAGGATACTTTTTATCCCGGGAAAATGTACGGTTCTCGCGCGATAAATGATTTTTGGCGCAACGGAGTTGCGGGCGTCATCTAGTCTTTAACTTTAATATTTCGATCGCGGATTCTTGGAAATCTGTCGTTGTTCTCGCGGCCGCATGTGGCCACTTGGGAGTGTAAGTATTATATCATTTTATAGTGTAAAACATAAAAAAACACTCATAAACTAGCCAGGGTCAAGGAGAATGCGAAGTCAAAGTCACTCACAAGTTACGTCTTTTACTCGCATCGCGGCGCTGCTGTCGAATTACGACGCCCTCTATAGTTTCTGCACGGTCCCTATACTAATACAACGGTCCAAAACAATTTTCAAATTATAACTAAAATAAATCTAGCACCTGTCCCAAATAATATTTGGACAAAAAAATAGGTTTTGATTTGGAATAAAGTGAAAATATTTACCCATGTCGATATTTTTTATTTTCTCAGTCAAAGTTCAAAGTACAAACTGGATAGTGGATACGCTGATAACCATAGAACTAGATATCGTTGCTGATAACTGATTGAATATTTTGTTAAATAATTGTTCATTGTATTTGTAGGTAGGCCACAGAACACAAATTACTCCTAGGTAGGCGAAGAAGACTGAGGAAAGTGTCATTCATGTGACATGTCATTCTCATTCCCAAACAATTTGTTTTTGTTTGTTTACAGTTTTCAGTTTTTACAGAATTCAATAAAACTAATAATTAAGGCAATTCTAATAAGCTAAATTAAGATATTTTTGATTTTTTGCAAATAATAAAAGGTGGTGGAGAGTTACATCAAAAGAAAAATGTGATTTTGATGAGGACAAGGAATTATGAAAATCTGACCTACACTTGTAAAATTGCGTGAAAATGGATCGTCTTTCAATATTGATCTCAGTTATTTTAGTAAGCATACCTATTTGTATGTCTGAAATCGATCAGTATTCGAAGGAGCCATACAGACCTTTGGGTCCTCTAGTGAAATGCAATTTTCTGCCACTTGAGTTTCTAGACTGCGACGAGCCAGTTGACCATAAGGGCAACGAAACAGCAAAGAAGATTGTGAAGCACGGCTGCGTGAAGTTTGGAGGCGTCAAATATGATGATGTAGAAAAAACCAGAGTTCAGTGCAAAGCATTGGATGGAATTGAATGCCACGGTCCCAGAAGTTTTCTTAAAGACGGGTTTCCTTGTGTCCGCTACTCCGGTCATTATTTCACGACGACACTAATTTATAGCATTCTGCTCGGCTTCATTGGTATGGACAGGTTTTGTCTGGGGCAGACTGGTACAGCTGTTGGTAAGCTGCTCACGCTGGGTGGTCTAGGAATTTGGTGGATTGTGGATGTTGTGTTGTTAATCACAAACAATTTGCATCCTGAAGATGGAAGTAATTGGAATCCATATGTTTGAAATGTAACTTCTTCAACTTTTGTCAGTCAGAAAAGAAATCATGTTTTGAGAAAAATTATGAATTATTAAGCTGTTATCACTATAGTAGTGATTAAATTTTCTGAAAGATTAATGTAAAATTTTTTGGCACTGGGTAATGGAGAGTGTGGACTAAACAAAAATTAAGGACGCTATTACAAATATCAGCGATTTTCCGGTACCCTATTAAAGAATTAGGAGTCAAACTGCGAGGATATTTTGGTTTCAAATGAAAGATAATATATTCATCTCCACGACTGTATCATAAAAATTCTATAGCCGCATACAAAATTTTCACATAAAATACGTTTTAACCATCACAATAATCGCAAAATATGAAAAAAATAGGGTCAGATTAGGTACCTTAATATCTAAATACACTGAACTGAGGAAAATAAATATACAAAAAAATTGTTGCTTATTTAGTCTTCTATAAAGTCCGCTAAAAATTTTATATAAAAATAAACAACTTTTCCAGTTATAAGAAAAATAAGAAAATTTCTCAAATTTTTTCATACATTTTCGCCATATCAAGAGCGCGGCGAGCGTCGTAACCGCCACTGTATAAGGCGTGCTAATATGAATCTTATTTTAATGTTATTAACGTCGATATTCGTACTGACAGACATCCGACCTGCTAATTTTTTTGTTATAGCGTAATTATGTAAATCAAATGTAAATTAAAAGAAGTATGGTACTGATGTCATTGACTGTTAGTAGTCTAATATTGTAATTTGTAAATAAATTAAAATTAATAACTTGACTTCTGTTTTATTACTATATCTTATCTTATATCTTTAAACGAGCAATAATTCTTGTATAGGTATATATAATTGGCATCTCGGAATCGGCTCCAACAATTTTCATGAGGGGCGATAAATCAATCTAGCTAGAAATTATTTATAGAAAATGTCATTTTATTCGTGTTTTATCGAATACCGAGCAAAGCTTGGTCAAATAGCTAGAACGATGTTAGTTTCTTATCCTTTTTTCTTGAATCAAAATTCTTTTTTGCCGCTACTACTGCTAATATATTAGCTGCAGTTATATTTTTTTGATTTAGATTAAATCGTATTTTGCTTAATAAGGTTTTAATAAGTCTTATACAAACGTTTAATTGCTTAGAATGTAACTAAAATTGGAATTTCTAGAATGCAGAGCTCAAAACAAATCTATACATAATATAATAAAACTGTAGAAATGTGAATGAAAATAATAAATGAAAATAAGCAGGGGGTGTTACTACATCGCTATAGCAGCCAAAACTGTGGTTAGTTTTTTGTCTGTCTGTCTGTCTGTCTGTATGTTTGTTCCACTATCACACGAAAACTACTGATCCGATTTGCATACGGTTTTCGCAGATATATTTGCCTTCTTCCAACTCAACATCTGGTGTATAAACTTTCCCCCCCCCTCTAAGGGGACCCAAAAGGGGGTCAGATTTTGTATCAAATTTTTTCTTTAATGGACTTACGTCATATTATTAACTGTATTTTCCAACTTAACATCAGTTTTCCCCCCACCCCTCTTAGGGGACAAAGGGGGGGGTAAGATTTTGTATCAATTACTGATGGAAGTAGAAATACTTTAAATGGCAAAACAACGTTTGCCGCGTCAACTAGTTAGTAATAAAACATAACTTTTTATGATAATATTTGTACATACTGTTACAATGTCAGTAATGCATAAAAATCTCCCGACAATAATTTTCAAATAAAAAAGATGGAAAGATTTTATAAGATTTATTAACTTAAGCCACTAAAGCGGAGGCAGTGCTCGACTCGTATTTCCAGTTGGGAGGGAGCACACTCTTGGTCTTGTAGTAGCGTGCCAGCCTGTGTATTCTGGACTCAACAAGGATCAGTCTGAATTTGCTGTCCTTGTCCTTCCTGTTGCGCTCCAAGTGCTTGCGCATGGCGACAGCCTTCTTGATCAAGTAGTACAAGTCCTCGGGTAGATCGGGGGCGAGACCCATGGCCTTCATGATGCGCAGAATCTTTTTGCCGGTGACAAATCTAACTTGTGCGACACCATAGGAATCCCTGAGCATGACGCCTGAAATAATTGATTTCAGCCTGTTAAAAAATTATATTTACTAAATGATGATATCCTAGATATTATTATCTTCTTGATCTCACATGAAATTGCCTTTTATACAGAAAATTCATATTTTGACATTAGCCTCTTCGATAGTGAAATAAATTAAAAATTTATTTTAGCATAACAAGTACCAATGTTAGTCTTTGGCATGCTTAGAAGAATTTTGTCACATTCTCAACAAAACTCTTCTCTGCTTGGAGAAACCTTCGTATCATACATAATTTATATGCTCCTAGACATTTGTTACGTTTCACGGATCTCAATTTATCGCAATAGAAAGGAGTAGAATGGTTTTGTCATACATGCAATGATATTACAATGACAGGAATCAGGATACATACCAATTTGTGATGGGGTAAGACCCTTTTTGCCAAGTTTGAAAATCTGTTCCTTGACATCATCAGCGGTTAATTTTAACCAGGTTGGGACACTGCGGCGGTATGGCAACGCCGACTGTGAAATACCCTTGCTGAAATACAAATTAACACGTTAAAGTTTAGGCCATGTGGTGGGGTGGTAAGGTTATGCCGTAACACAGGATACTTCGGTTGGCGGTTCACTGATTGAATATCACAAAATAATTTCACCAGGATGCTTTTAAAGCTATAATACTGACCCAGGTGCGTGCATACGACCCATGGTTGCGGATTTTTAGAAAATCGCCGACCTGACAACGACAACAAGCAAATCCAAAAGATGGTGACAGGAGACCGGAAATAAAACCTTCATTCTTTTGACCATCGAGTATAGAGCTGGTGAACGAATGTATTTCCATAAGCAATGTTCCTCTTTATTTATATAACGGCCCGGCCGCATCTGCCTAATGTCCCGGCCGCATCTGCGTCTATCGTCCGGAGCTTCGTGCTACGACGAGACAATATTATTGGACGATACGACACGCAGATCGTCCAATAGTATCGGTTTTAGTGCGAAGCACCACGCATATTATGCGGCCGTGGCCCGTGGCATATCTGTCTATCGTCCGAAGCTTCGTGCTATGAGCAGGGCTTCATAACGTTATTAAATAACAGAAAAAATTTCGTTATGTAACGTTATTTTCATTATGGTAGCCAATTAACGTTATTTTTTTTAACGATATCTAGTAACATAACAAAAAAATATCGTTATAATAATAACGGTAAATATAACGTTAAATATAACGTTATTTTTTGGTATCAAGTATGCGACGTTGCCAGCTCGACGCTGGCAACGTCGCGTCGTGCACGGTCGGTCGGTGCACCAAATCTCACTCGCTCACTCGCACTTCGCAGCGTCATAACCACAAACTATATAGAATGCTAACGCATGTCATAACTTCCGAGCTCCGACTTCCGATCACCAGCTTTTTTGTGCGAGATTTGTGCATTATTGTTTTGGACTTTGGAGTAAGAAATATGGGCCGTAAAAGGCAAAACACCGTGCACAGATATTTTGACATAACAGATCAAAATCTATAATATCTATAAATATCTCAAGGAACAAATCATTCTAAGTTTTATTATTAAGTAAATTTTATTATGACTGATAGAATTATACCTACTTAGGTACCTAATATTTATTTATATATTTTTTAGAATAAAAGACCGTCAATCTTATAGGCATATGTAAATATATTTATTGAATATTTTGTTAATTGATAGATTTAAATTTTAAAAATATTTAAATGAAACCAAAACCTGTGTTATGTTTAATAGGAATAAATAAAACAAATTGAATCTTTTATTTACTGTGTTTATTTACTAGTTGTATCACCTCTTGCCAAAAAACTTCCAAATTCTCTTCAGGTATCTGGTTGAGCAGATACCTGAAAGTTATTGCCTTAATATTTTGTAGGCACGAGCAGAAAGCCAGGCCCGTACGGTGACCGCCCAGTGACACCACATTTCTTGACTCAACTCTAGACTGCTTGGCATCTGAAAATATTTTGATAGGTGAAATTTAATTATGGTTACATATATAATAAAGTTATTAATAATTATTCCTACCTATACATTAAACAGCAACTAGCAAGACGATTACGTATTTGCGATAAGTAGGTACCAATTGTGCAAGATATTTATAGTTCAAGACACTTGAAATGTAGGTATGGAAAATCAGGATATCGACTCCTCTTGGTAGAAACCAAGTAGAAACGTCGTAAAAGCAAGTTCAGTAAATATATCTTTAATATACCTATTGATGAATTTTTGTCTTGCTTCAAGGCTATAAACAAGCTATAAATATAGTTAAGTATATTTTAATCTTCGATCAAATATTCTGTAGATGCACAGTCCCATACAAAATTAAACAAGATAATGTCCCCAAGTCAATTTGTACTCAGGTAGATGTTTATAACTTGAAGTATAGGAAAAAATGTCAGAAAGTATTATACAGTTTTATCTAATTTAAACCTTAAGCAGTTGACAAAAGTATCAAATTCAACCATTTATCTTCTGGTCGAAAGGTCCAAGGCAATAAAGTTTTATCTGGTTTTACGAAAATCGAAAACAAAACGACATAATATATCCTAATGAAGTGCATTGAAAAAATAAACTTAACCCAATTAAATAAAGCTCACAATCGTACAAAAAATATGAGAGTTACATTCTACCGACTTTGAATGTTACTTAGTTTAGGCGGGAGTGAGCGGGACTCGCGCGAGTGTGAAAGGGATAGATGCGCACATTACAATATATTCCGTAAATTGCAAATATTATTAAAATATAAATGAAATAGCCTTGAAACAAGAGAACAATTTATTGAAATAAATGTATATAATTTTACTGAAAATATGATATTCACTAATTATATAGGAATGATGTCTGTATTCATATTATATAATTAGTCCATTAGTCATTAGTCCATTAGTCATATATATTAGTCCATAATTTGTCTTGGACTAATTATATATGAGTAATGTCCCCAAGGCCACAGAATTGTGGCCTTGGGGTCTGGAGACATTATTTTGTTTAACACATTCAACGCCACCACGATTTTCTAAAAGTTCCCAGTGATGCCGCCCTATTAAAAACGCAAACTAGGCAAGGTGTGCTCTCGGATTGCAGGATGAAATTACATGGCACACTAGGTGTGTTCACTGGCACTGTAGAGGTAAAATCATAAAGCGTTATTTAGAAAAAGAGACGTTCTTATTCATTAGTCCTTATTGAGTTACTGAAGATATATTATGTATTTTGTTTTCTGAAATGTTTGTGGTTTTGAACGTTTAATTATGGCAGTAAAATAATAGTTTCCGAGGCGGAGGTAAGTATTTGGTTACTTATTTATGATTTTTTTAGACAATACAAAATGTGAGCTAGAAACAGGGGAATATGATGATGATACGATTGATTGTAAATATAAGGAGTCAGGAGTTCCGTCAGCACCTTTGCAACAATGGTAAACCTTGATGCAAAATCTTACCTTTTGGTAGTAGGTATAGTCTGTCAAGAAAGTCATGACAGGCAGGGAAATTTTTAAATGAAAAAATGAATATGAGAACTTTATTAATTTGAGATAAAAATGTGCAAGGTGACAATATTAATTAAAATGTAATAAGCGTTCTCTGTGAAAATACAAAGAAAAAAATACACTTTTTAAGCGTGATTACGTTTAGAAAATTTTCCCGCCTATCATGACTTTCTTGACAGACTGTATAATATGCTTAGTAACTTCACATAAAACCAAAACCACCACAATATACTTTTCATATAAATTTTGAGGAGTTCCCTCAATTACTCATGGATTCCATGGTACCAAATTCTAGGAATTTGGTACCATGGAATACAAAAATTATTTTTTTGTTGTATAGGGATTAGGGTCTAACTAGTTAGACCCTATACAACAAAAAAATAATATTGAAAATTGGACCACAAACGGCTGAGTAATCGTTGAACATACAAAAAAAAATATACAGCCGAACGTATAACCTCCTTTTTGGAAGTCGGTTAAAAAAAATTAACCCATGGTCCCACCATGTGAGTAATCTAATTTCTGTACCATGATAATTCATTGTCGGAACTTGTGTCCGATACATGTCGGAATCCTATTGAACAAGCTTAATCTGACATGCTCGAGCCTATCGCAAAATCCCCTCTTAGCCTCCCTAACTATTAAAGATTTTTGGTCATACAATAAAATGTTCAATTTTTCAAATGTTCAAAATATGTTCAATTGTTCAATGAATGGTCATTTGGTATATTATGTCAGTGCTACTTATGTAGCACTGACACTGTGCGTGTACGTGTGCTGGCTGCCGGTTCTCCGTGAATACCTACATATTTTGTAGGTATTCACGGAGAACCGGCAGCCAGCGCACGGCGCACGTGCTGGCAATACAATAAATACAATTGTTTACAAACCATAAATTAGTATTATTCATAGATGTATTATTTGAACCACGGAATATATAACAATAGAGGAAAGGGCATGTGGGCGTGGCCCGCGTGCCATAATTAGGTCCAGCTGGACGTAACTTAACTCGTACGCAAAAGAAAGTGCGCGAGTACGAATTTAAACCTTACGCTAGTTGACGTAAGGTGTAAAATTGCGTACAACTTCTAGTCTTATCATATTTAGCTGTCAAGCGCCATCTAGCGTTGAATAACAGAACTCGGTAGTCAGAGCCGGTATTGCTAAATTTAAATTCTTCTTTATTTCAAAAGGGTTAGGGTTGTTTTTACGACATTGTATTTGAAAAAGAAATGTTTTTGTGATTGGTTATTTCTTTTGTGTGCGTAAAATGTTACTGTGTGAGTTTGGCGACACCAGTTTCAATGAAACTTACTTGCTATGCCCTTTCCTTTAGTGTTATATATTCCGTGATTTGAACAGAAATACTGAGTACTGAATACTGACCATGTCATTCTCATTATTCTCATTAGACGCCATTTTTAAGTTCTAACCGGACACGTCTACACTCGTAATTTGATTTTGTGCATACTGCTTATTGAACTGACTGATTAAAATAAGTACTTATTACAAAAAATAACGTTATCAAAGAACATATATTTACCGTTATAAATCCTATATAACGTTATAACATTTACCGTTATTAATATCAATTTTTAACGTTATTTTTAATATCGTTTAAATTTTCATAACGTTATCTATGCCCTTGAAGCAGTAACGTTATGAAAAAATAACGTTATTTGAAGCCCTGGCTATGAGACGATACACGCAGATCGTCCAATAGTATCGGATTTAGCGCGAATCACCACGCATATGCGGTCGCGGCATAAAGTTCGACAAGGCTCTACATGAACGTGGCGAGAAAAGGAACTAAACGCTTCTATCATACAAAAACGTAATTTTTGACATGTTTGACAGTTCTCCTTTACCAGCAGCGCCTTTTGACATCATTGACACATTCATAAAGCCTTGTCGGACTATACGTATGCTGGGGCCGCACCTGCGTTTATCGTCACGAAGCTGAAGCTTCGCGCTAAAAACGATACCATTGGACGATTTTCGTGTATCGTGACGATACACGCAGATCGTCCAATGGTACTATCGTCTCGACATAGCACGAAGTTTCGTGACGATAGACGCATGTGCGGCCGCAGCATTATGGAAAGTTTTTAGTGGGTTTTCAAGCCCGGGCCACACCTGCGTTCGTCACGAAACTTAGGCCGGTATAAATAGTCAGTAGTTCTCGCCAAACAAAAGTTTTGTGTTTCGGCAAAACTCGAGAATGTGGAGCCCACTTTAGAGTGAGTGATTTTTTTATCTGCAGTCTGCACTAGTTTTTGACACTGACAATTGACAAGAGTGACAATGTCAATTTCAGACAGCTGACATTTTTGGTTTTACATTTGCAGTTTCAGAAAAATTGGTTGGATTTGGATTGGGAATATTTGTAAAAATGGCTGAGAAATATGGGGTTTCGGAAGCCGAATATAATATTGCAAAAATCCAGGCCGCTAGGCGTGCTGAGATGCGACGGGAATTTCTAAAACAACGAACAAATCCATGGAAACATGCAGCTGAGGCTGGCCATGTTGTATGTGTTGTTACATAATTTTGTAAATATTTATTATTAATTCACTTCTAATGTCTATATTTATGACGAAAAATCAATCATTTCAGTTCGACGAAGCTCATCAAAGGTACATAGCTATGCAAGTGACCCAATTAGAGCGTTTCAGACCCAACAGACGTAACTCAATCTTTGGTATATGTACTATTGTCATACCGATGCTTTCCTACGGATGGTTGTGCGTTAACGAGAGAAATGAACGAGAAGAACAGATTAGAAGCGGGGAACTAAAGTACAGGGACCGCTTATTCAAACTCATTTAAATGTGCTGTTAAAAATGTAGTTTTTATTTATAACAATATATCTGTGAAATAGTTTAATTTATTTTTTGTGTACAAAGTTTCAACGTGAACTAAGCCACCCACATTAATGTCCAATAACAACTTATTGTGTCCAAAAGCATATGGCATACTCATTGTAAGGTTTAGCAAGTACTTCCGTTTAGTGGTAAATACAAAAAATGACAACATACTAAAGGTAAAAAGGGAGTTAATGTTAATAAACAATAATAATAAACTGAATATTTTATTACAGACATACACTTCGTAATTATAATAATAATGACTTAACTATGAGTGATCAACAAATAATGCACCATACTTATAAAAACAAGTTAGCAGATTTTGTCTTAATCAGACACACAGCAATAGCATAGCTATAGCAACAGTGATAATCAGGTAAAGTAGTGCTAAAATACTGTGGAAACAAAATTTATCGGTCATCCAACGATTTGTCCCTTGCTATGACAGAGTCCTCAAACTTGACCATGTAAGTTGTACCTTTGTGCCAGTGAGCCGTCACTTTAGCCGGCTGAAAACGGTAACTATAATAATTAATACTATAACTTAAAAAACCTAAAATAATATCACAATAGGCATGATGACAAATTTTGAGAAACTGTTCTATAATACTCGGAAATATATATTGATTACAACAAACATAATATTTCTGCTAAAAATTATGGTTTAGTATACAAAAATTAGTTTTTAAATCATAAATTTAAAATTTGCACCAAAACACTTCAAGGTGTCATGGCGTCACTTGTGACGTCACTCTAGAGTACAGCTGACAAGTGACAGCTGTATAGGAATCATTCGACAGTAATTATTGTCTGTGGTAATCCCTTTGCCTGTCCCGACCGGGACGATTTAAAAAAAAATGTCTGTGGTAAAAGCATTGAGGTAATAATACTATAGGAGTCCGCCTTATATTTTGACAGCTGATAATGTTACTCTTTCTAACTAACGATGTAGTAATTTGGGTGAAAGAGAAAGCTCATATCGGTGTGTAAACGTCAAAAGCCTGTAATGTTATGTCCCACTTAGTAGAACATAACAAACGAGTAGGTCTGCATATTTCATGTATAAAAAGTGGTAATAAAAGTGTTTAGTGAACGTTCAATGCAATATATAATTGTGTTTTGTGATTCCGCTATATAATAAACCATAAAAACGGCCAAGGAATGCCTGAAACACGTGGATTTAACATAACATACGTAAGTTTTCAACAACGTTGTTTGGGCTTATCAATCGGTATTTTTGTAAGCTAAAAAAGAAAATTTATAAGTATAATAATCCATTAATCATGCTATATAAGGCATTAGTGATAAAAATGTCACATCAAGTAATAATTTGGCTGTAAATATTGCATAGTTTTTTACGTGTATATTAGGGATGCACCTTACTTGAACTATAGTTTATCGATAAAAATAATGTCATGGACTAAATGATTTTTTTTTCAGGTTGAAAATGCTTCAAAATAGACGACAAACAGATATATATTTTAGACGCAAGTTTCATGCAAGTTTTTAATCCTTACTCCCTTATGAAGGCATCACAATATTGGAATTTGGAATTATCATTTCAAACGTAAGTTTGAAACAATGATTTTATTGAAATAAAGAAAGTTCTAACGGAGAGTAAAATAATTGCATGATCAACAGCTCTCACACCTCCCCCCTGTAAGTACTCAATTCGTTACTTAAAGATACTTCTTGAAATTTTATCCTGGCATTAGGTACTCTTTTTTAATACCTAAGTAAAATGTAAAATTTTAATAAGGCTAAAGTCATAATCATTTAATAAAATAAATTTAATACCTCAATCGTCGAATTCCAGACACAATATATATTTAGTTGTTATGCGGCACCTGGGTTCCGCTTGGGGCTGGATGGGTTAAGCATGGAAAACTTACATAAAGCATATTGCCCCGTATACAATATTATGAATTATGTGTATAATATTTTATAGTATGTAGTAGTATAGTACATATTTTATTAACACTAAACCATTTATTTTTTTCAGGTTATTGGAATGCTCATAAAGAAGAGTTCAATATTATGGTGGTGACGGAGAGACCTATAATGAAGATAATAATTATTTTCAACTATTAATTTGATAATAAGATTGAAAGTGAAGAATAATATATGGTTTAGTGCTCTATGATTTTGATTGCACACACCGTGATATTGCACAATAAAATTGATCGTCTAGACTCTAGAGTCCTACTTAGGTTATTAATTATTATTATTATAATATCATTATTCAGGGGGCGTCGAAGTATCTATTTTAAGTCTTTTTCTGTATAAATATTATTACATAATTATATTTTAATAGGTAAAGAAATGCACCTAAGCGTTTTTAGAATTACTTTAAATAAGTAGGACTGAGATTCATTCTTATATTTCTTTGATAATAATATTTGTTATTCTACAAAATAGTTGCTTAATAGTAAATAGTAATTAAGTTTAATAAAGTATAATATATTTTGTTCTTCTGTTATGTTTTATAAAAACTGTTGATTTTATTGATATTAGCTATTACACTCCGGACAAGCTTTCGTGGCTTATGGAGTATACATATTATGTATATGTTTAACTATTTGTGTAATTATATACTTAAATATTTTGTTTATACAGGGTGCAATTAAACCATCCTGCCAAATTTTTTCCAGGGCTTAGGTATCATTAGGAGAGGTCATTTAGCAAAAAAAAATTGGGTGTTATTTTTTTTATGACATATTTTATCTCATTTAAAATCGATGCAGAACGGTTACTCGTGGCGGTGGGAATGAGCGGGGGTGACGTGGGGGGGAGGCGCGCGCGCGCTCACCCGCCGGCGACGCGTAGTGTCCATTTTAATTGTAGTGTTTTTTAGGATAACTTTCGGAAGCTATTTCTCAACATTTTAGTACTGACTATATTAAAAGAAAAATACGTGTATTTTTATTTTGAACAAGGATCAATATATCAAAATTTGGCAGGAAGGTTTAATTGCACCCTGTATTTAAGTATTTTCATACACTTAATAAGTAGATAAAAAATACCTTTTCACCAAATTGAAAGCGACTTCTAATTTAATGAGCATAATATATCCTAAATTGAACATGCAGGTTGAATTGATATCCTCCTTTTTTGATGTTGTTTAATAAAAATCTGTAACATAAAATTATGGTCGCCTTGGTCGATAGCTGTAGTCTAATTTTATATTTTTATCGATATACGCCATCCCTACACGCACACTACAGCAATTGCACACAAGCATAAAATGGCCACGCGCTGGCGAGCTAAGAATCCATCTATGTATACTTAATCTGTGGGTAAAAGAGAAATAACTCAAACGTCAATGTCAAAAGTGCTCTAACGTGACGTCACGCGCTCTGATTGGCGTTCAACATTTCATGGCGGATTGTCATATTTAGTGATTTTATTTTATCAATAAAATATTAATCTTGATGTAAAATAAAAAAAGAACCAGTGTTTTATAATCAAGCATTTAGATACTTTAGACACACAAATTATTTCAATGAAATTTACTTACTGTCATCATGCCTATTATGATACAAAAGAAACAGTTTCATTCTAAGCAATTTAAAATTACTTTAACAAAATATATTGAAGCTGTAAGCATAAATAAGAACAAACTATACTTACAAATCCACCTTTAGTTAAGACCGCCTCTATAATGCCAGCATTGAAAGAGGCACAATTAAGTGAGCCTTTATCTTTAGGGACACTAATAAATTTGTTTACCTGTGGGACAAGAACTAGTAAGTTTCTGCAGGATTTTAAGCTCAACATTGTTTTTAAAAAATGTGTTTAAAACAGTTACTCACAAGAGCATCCTTCTCTATAATGTAGTATGTTCTCTCATCATCATTAGCATGCTCCAACTTATCTGCCTCTTTTCCATACAACACCTGAAATAGTTGTTTTGTTTATTCATTCAATAGTGATGTTATTAATATTATAATTCAATTAAGATATGTATTTACCTTCCAGAGAGTAGATTTGATAAATAATAGCATGTTTAGTAATTTTATTTCCCTCTTGCTATTTTTTTCTCTAACAAAATATAAATCCAATAGTCTTGTGCCCACATCTTGTCCTATCTCTGACAATCTGAAAAATAAGCTATTAATTCATCAAGCCCTATACAGTCACCAGTGACTGAGACACAATAGAATGTCTATTGTGTCTCGTTTTCCATGATCGACGGGTTAAAATTATACAACTCTTGATAAAAAATTCTGACTAAAAACATGACTAAGGAATGTTTCTGAGGATGAAAAATGTTGCAAAATGAATATTGCTATGGAGCAACAACATTAAAGAACTACTCAATAGCTATGTCCACATTGTGCCCTTTCATCTTCAATTTTCATAATCTTTTGACATTCGAAATGTCAAAAGATTATGAAAATTGAAGATGAAAGGGCACAATGTGAACATATTCCCTGCGTTTCATTAAGCGATAAAAACGATCAAAACGCTCAAAATAGGAGGTATTTTGAGCGTTTTGATCGTTTTTAACACTAAATGGAACGCAGGGATTATATAATAAAGCATTAGTAGTGACAGAAGGCAGATACACAATAACTGTATTTTAAAAAGATAAAACCGACTTCAAAATTGTACGTAATTAAGAATTAAAACTGTATCTCCAAAACTACTGAACCGATTTTGATGAAACTTACACTATACCCTAAGTTGAACAATACCTAGTACAATAAAAAAAGAATCACTTAAATCGGACTTGTAGTTCTGGAGATATGCGTGAACAAACATAAAAACATACATACATACATACATACACTTTTGAAATTTGGCACATTTGTTCAGAAGCTGTTATAGATTAACATATACAAAAACTGGGCAGTTCTGGAAATGTTACATACATACGCGTCGAATTGATAACCTCCTTTTTTTGAACTCGGTTAAAAAGATGTCAACACAACAAGATTAGGACATTGGATGGAGAAAGATGCATTTACTTGACATGAAATTAAAATGATATAATGAAATAAATAAAAAAACGTACCTATTCTGCAACTCATGTATAGAATGTGATTTGTTTTGGCAGTATTGAACAATTTCTGAAAAAAGAAGGGCGTAGATGGCCAGTGAAATTTCGCCTTTTCCTTTACTCAGCGGTTTGTCGAGGATTGACGATTTTGATCTTCCAGAAGACATTGTAAATCCTCACAAGTAATAAGAATTATTTTAGAATAATTTTAAGATTATATTATTTCATTATTTTTGTTAGAATTCGGAATATTTTAAAAATATTTTGACAACTGACAGTTTGACAGCCTAACACTGTCAAATTTGACAGCAAGTTTTTTTGTCGTTGCTTTAAGTGGCCCATTCACTATCCTGCATAGCAGTCCGGTTATGTAGGCAGCAGGATTGTGAATGGTGTCGGCGCGGCGTGTCGCAGGCCTACAGCCTACAGGCTATAATTACTGGCCAGCATGGCGGTCGACTGCGACACCCATCCGCTAGGAGTAAATCTGTTCTGTGGCGACACCATTCACAATCCTACATACGCCGGCAGACGGCAAGGTGGCCTGCCGTGAATGGGCCCCTTAATAATAGCTCCCGCCTCTCCCACACCGGTTTCGGCGACGCGACGGTGGCCGGTTTCATTGAAACCAGCCAGCTACGCAGGAGTAATTTTATAGTGCCCAAGTGTGTGGACGGAAGACCCCACGACTGGCGAGAGATCAGGCGCAGGCGGCAGGACCGACTACCGACTTTATAAGTTTTTACATACCCATCCGACGCATGGATCATCTTACTTGTCAGACAGTCAAGTGGTAAACCTGCATTGTCCTATACCAAACTTGGAAATATCATGTTTTCAACGCGCGCGGGAATCGAACCCACGACCTCCGAGTCAAGAGCCGCGCTCTATACGGTTTATACCACTAGACCACGGAGGGAGGCAATTCTCAGGTCGTTGCTTATGAGTAGTAAATAATTCAGCCACACCAACCTAGTAGACCAGTCACCAGTGGTACTCAACCTTTTTTTATACGGGCTACAAACACGTTTTGGTCTGTGTCCACATCTGTGTCGCAGGCCGCAACTAACATTTTTGAGGGTTAAAAAAATATAACGTTTTTCAAAATTAACTATAATTTTGAAGAACGTTATTATACTTACTTCATTTTGCCGGTAGGGGTGATTGCGTGAATATACCTGTCTACCAGGATCTGATGGCAAAAAGTGAGAAAAGTAATTGATTCTAGGCTCTAGCAATCATAGAACAGAAAATAACGGTAAACGCTAGAGAAGTTCGCTAAGTACTACTTTTTAAATCTTATTTGGTGCACTAAGGTCATCCAGAGATAATATCAAGGCACACACAGGTGAATTAGTGTCACATGGTGTCACGGATTTCAGTGAAGCCTTCTTCAGTTAAGGGCCCGGGTTACCCTCGAAATTTTCATACATTCTTAATACCAAAATCATTTTCTCATACGAAAATATTTAACATGTTTGAGTTATTTTTCAGCATAAGATAGTAATTACCTAGGGTCCTGAACAAATTTTTTTTACAAAATATTTAAATACTAAAAAAAAAATTTTTGTGTTTAAATATTTTTTAGTAAATTTACTACTAGATATTTAAACACCAAAAAATAGACAAATAAACTAAAAAATATATAAATAAATAGTAAATTTACTACAAAATATTTAAATAATAAAAAATATTTTTTAAAGTTTAAATATTTTGTAGTAAATTTACTATTTATTTATATATTTTTTAGTGTTTTTGTCTATTTTTTGGTGTTTAAATATTTAGTAGTAAATTTACTATAAAATATTTAAACACAAAATTTTTTTTTTAGTATTTAAATATTTTGAAAAAAAAATTTGTTCAGGACCCTAGGTAATTACTATCTTAAGCTGAAAAATAACTCAAACATGTTAAATATTTTCGCATGAGAAAATGATTTTGGTATTAAGAATGTATGAAAATTTCGAGGGTAACCCGGGCCCTTAAGCTTAAACTTTTATAATCAGACAATATTCTCGCATAGCTGTGTTTGATCTATCGGCCAAAAGGAACATTCTGAAGTCTTCTTTATTCCCTGAACAATAAATGGTTAAGAAAAAGCAATGGCTTGTTTAACAAAAACTTTAATTCATAAGCATATAATAACAGCACTACAGTGTACGTACAAATTATATTATTTATAAACACAAAATAAATAAAATATTCACACATTTGTTTCGGACATCGAAATAGAAAAAAAAATCATTGTTTACTTACTTCAGATTTAAAAATCTTGAAAAACGTTACCTATACAATATAGACCCAGTTTATATCTATTTCGACACCCGTAATTATTTACATTTCCCTTTTATTTACGAGTTTAAACAATGCTACAATGAATATATACTGTTGGGATAATTTTTTGCTTAATTTTTTTGTTTATGTAGCTAGTACTAAATATGCTATATATTTTGTCTGCCATGGACGGCAATTTTGCCCTTTTGGCTCTAATATTATTACAACACATAGGTAGGTACTTAAATGCTTATTGTGATTTTGAATATTGTTACAAATTACAATTGCAATTAAAAATATATAAATGTTCTAAAATTAAAAACAAAGTGTACCTGGAGCAAATACTCATTTGTCGAACGATGGATCGTTTGGTACGTCGCAAATAGACTGGTATTATATAGTATGGTATATTGGTATAGTACTGAGTACAGTATAATACAGTATAATACTAACAGCTAACTAGTTTCTTAGAAATGAAAATAAAATGTATTGTGAATAATATCTTGTTTTGTGAAAAAAAAAAGCAAATAACCTTCCATAAAACCTAAAAAGTTCCAGCTTGTTTGCGACAAATCGAAAACAATCAATCGCAAATGAGTGCGCTTAAGTATTGGTCTATGATTTACACAATGTGTGTACTATTTTTATTGGCTATTGGGATATTTTCCTTGAATGAAGTAAATTAGACCAATTATGTGTAAGTATGTTACGAATTGCGACATATTAACCTGTGACCTATAACACCTAAGCGCGTCCTATTAGCACTTCTTATCGGCCGCGGGCCGCACATGCAGCTTATTGTACCAAATATGAATTTAACAGTTAGCATAGACAATTCCTTTCTCTTCTTTTTAATTTAAGTCATAAGATCACAATTCAATGTCCCTTTATTTTACCTACGTATTGTAAATAAAAGTTTCTTCAAACCCATACAAATGCTTAGGACTTATAAATAATATTCTAGGACAGTAGATCATTGATATCTTGGATTTCTAATTCTATTGTTTATCAACAGATTGTAGTATTGAACCAGATTACGTGGACATACATTTCTAAGTCGAAATACATAACATTAAAAATTAAAATATTGAGTACTAAAATAGAACACACAATGTAAGCAAACTATTCCAAGCTATTTTTAGTAACATTCGAAACATCTCCATATTGTAGCTTTTAATGTGCGCATAATCTAAATTACATAATATTATAGATAATATTATATTAGTTATGTAGAATATTATGTACTACAACCTGTGTTTATGATGAAACTTAAACTTATTATAAGTTAAGGTATGTAATTGTCATTAAAAATATTGATGTATCCAACCTTGATGGACTTGAATTGACTCGATACTCGTAAATATAATTTAAAAACAGTCAACTGTAAAATATAAGGTGTTTTTGTATAGTTGACAAGTTTAGCGGCCAAGGATTAGACTACAAGGTCACAATTATTATCTTGAAGGCGGAAACGACGTGTGTTAGTGTCGTTTTGTAGCATTGAGAATATGAATATTTTAACATCAGGGTCAGCAAAGGCGGACCTATTGAAGGAAAAAATACGCGCGAAAGTTTACGCGGGTGTTTTGCCATTTCAAGAGTTTTTTTTTTGATAAAGTGAAATATTTTTATATTTCACTTTATCAAAAAAAAAAAAACAAATTAGGTGGGAAAATAATTATGAGTGATATCTTATGGATTATTCTGTGGTATAGAAAACAGCTTTGTAGAATAATAAATTCCTCTATAGGTACCATGTTCAAAATGTAGTAGTGTGTCAGTAAATAAAATAAACATGTAACAAATGAAAATAATTTTACTTATGTAATTGAAAATTATGATGTGTTAGTTAATATTAGTGTTCAATTCTTAAAATAATAATTAACTAATATTACTGCAGGTACCATGTCAGCAATGGAAACATTACTTAGTATTAAACAATAACAAACCAAAACAATAATTAAGTTCACAATATATCTTTGGTTACAAATTACAATTGATCATAAAATGTAAGATGAGGCATGAGCAAAATGTTAAAGGTGTTACCAACACAAAAAAATATAATTTTCAATTGTCACTTAACTTTACTTTTTAATTTGAGTAATACTTATATAATAATATAGTAAATAGGCAATGACAAGTAAGAATGTCATAATCCAAACACACTAATTTAACTATTTCAATACAAAATTTCAAACATGGCAATGCAGTATAAAGTGTAAATATACAAATAATACAATAATTTGATTGGCACATTCTATTGCAGTTTTTGTATATTAATACAAATTTCTAAGACAATATAAATATATAATAATATTATAATCAATGTAAAACATGTCAGAGTTGCCATTACCATGTCAGTTTTAAAGACAAACCATAGACAATAATTTCATGATGTTACCTGTACAAGTACATCCATGTTAAATTTATTGAATATTGTTTAATTTAATCAATATTATGCCTGTTTAGACTTTAGTTGCAGTTTGCTAGATTAATCATAACCTCTAATATTAATGTTTCTAATATATGCCTAAGTAATGGTTTGTATTATAATCTATTATTCTATTTGATTGTAAATAAAATTATGATGAAGATTTAGAACTAATCTTCAAATATTATGTTATTAACTTTTACAACTTCCCAAAATCCAGTCACCATTGTAAAATAAAACCAGGTAGGCATTAAACATAAAATATGTGACACATTATAGTTCTCTCCTTATTTTAATTCTTGCAAGTTCCTTGCAAATACAAAATGTGAAAGGGACAATCTAGCCTTCCCTTACTTAAACACACTTAAGTCATCTATATACAATAGAACATACTCTAACAGCAAGTAGACTGCACCGTCTCGGCTTCGAGTAGATTAAAGTCCATACCATTAGGTCTGTTGAAGCCCGTCTTGATGCCGTCCCATCCATCCTCAACTTTGTATTCACCTGACTGTATGCGGTTGTACACTTCTTGTGCGACCAGTATAAAAGCTTGTTCGACATTGTGACCAGATTTCGCAGACGTCTCTATGTGATGGAGACCTGAAACATTTTTATGAGTGTGTTAAATAAGCTACCAGTACCATCAAATTCTTAATTTTGTCTTAAATTCTGTTTTAGTAAATTTAATAAAAAAGAAAATTATTATTATTAAGTTAAAATCAATTGTTGCTTAATTAAATACTATGTAAACCCTCGATCACAGATTCTTGGAAATCTATTGTTCTTCTTTTGTTATTGCGGTCGCATGCGATCACTTGGGGCTTGAAAGGTTAAATAGTAGACTAATAATAATTATATTAAACATTTTAATGTCATTTCAAAAGTTTCAGTACTATAATAGTTGAAGTGGGTGCTTTAAGTAGTATTCCAATAAGAACAAATATTTTTTCAAGTGTGTAACTGTATATTACAATTAAAATCATAAATGCAAAAACAATTGACTTATCCTTGTAAAAAATTTACATTTAATCATTTATCATGTAGAAACTTTTAATTCGCTCTATAACTTAATCTGAGACTTGTTAAGACTCTTTAAAAATATGCCAGTCATTTGCATAATATTATAGTAATTACCATTTTAAAGAAGCAAACAAAACTTGATACATAAAGTTATTTACCATTTTCTTCTGCGAACATCCTGGCCTCCTCATAGGGCACTTCTCTTCTGGCACCATTCTTATTGTCCGTGCCAACGAGATCTACTTTGCAGCCGACCAGCGCGAACACGGGTCTGTGGGGCTCAATGTGTCTCCTCGCCTCCACCATCCACAGCGGTATGTGCTCGAAGCTCGATCTGTTGCACACGTCGTACACCAATAGTGCGCCCACCGAATTCCTGTAGTACGATTTCGTTATGGATCTGAACCTCTCCTGCCCCGCCGTGTCCCACAGCTGCAGTTTAATCCTAGTTCCGTCCTGCACCTCGATAATACGGGCGAAAAAGTCCACGCCGACCGTCGGATCGGAGAGCTAAAATTGAGACGTAATATTTACCTATCCCAAGGAAACGTTATACAACAACAAAAACAATAGATTTACCTCCGCGAATTTTCCATCAGTGAAATATTTCAGGAGCGAACTCTTCCCGACCGTGCTGTCGCCGATTAGAATGAGCCTAAATTGGTAATCGAATATTGGATCTACCATTTTCACCACATAAAATTCAAGAACAACAAAGGATTCGTCAATTTTTATGCACACAATTCACTAATGATTGCACCAGAATAATTCAGAAATGAGAAATTGACGTTTGAGTTTGACATAATATTATAGTGAAGTACCTCGGACATTGGCATGTAGATTCATCACAGATTCATTCGATATTGACTTTCCAGTTTCCGAGTCCCAAGTCCCAACTCCCACTTCACGTAAGTAAGTAAGAGCCTCGGCCGCAGGCTGCAGACTTTTAGTCGGCTTATCGGCAGGGCTTCATAACGTTATCGAATAGCAGTAAAAATATGGTTACGTACCGTTATTTTCATAATGGTAGCCAGATAATGGTAATTTTTTTAACGTTACCTAGTAACATAACGAAAAAATATCGTTGTAATATAACATATTTTACCGTTATTAATATCGAATTTTACCATTATTTCTAGTATATCGGGTATTTTTCATAACGTCGTTATCTTTGCCCTTGAAGCAGTAACGTTATGAAAAAATAACGATATTTGAAGCTCTGCTTATCGGCCGATAGTTTAGTTTGCCTCTTGATCAGTATGAAGTTGTATCGAAGTGCGCACATTACAACGATACCTATGACGATACCGAGTCCATCTAATTGCTTTCAAATTTGTAACGGTATACGGTATACCGTATAACGGTCCGTCCGATCAAGCACCGTGCTGATTTATTATTTAAATATTTCACAAGAAACTGGGAATGTGGGAAATGCTTGGAAAATGCCTATAATTCAATTCTCAATAGTTTAAATCGACTTGTATGCTAGTTATTGTTTAAATTTGACTTGTAAAGGTACTTTGTTAAGCGCTTATTCCATATTTTGACTAAATTTAGAAGTTCTAATTAGGATCCTAAAAAAAGACTAATTAGAAGCTTCTGATTCCACTTGTCCTAATTTAGTAACTAAATCAGTTGTAACCACGCGGTGACTTTGACCAGACGTCTTCTTAATGGCGCCAGTTCTATCAAATCAACAAAAATTGGTCTTCTCGTAGGATCAACTCCTGGCTCAATGAAAATAAAAATAAATAAAAAGCGAAAAAGATGGGTGAAAGAATTTTTGCTCCACGAAAAATAATTATCAAACATGAACTTTTTGAACTACTTCGAACCAGCAGACTTTCGAAATTACCTACGAATGGATTCCAGATGGTATAACTTATTATTTGATATTATTACATTAATCTTGTTCTTGTAACATCTTCAAAATTAAGTAAAAAAAAAAATATTCAAATTATTTGTTTTTGTATTTTTATTAGAATATTTTTTGTCATTTTTACTCCAAAAGTACGGCATTATCTTATTAATAAAGTTCAATTATGTTACTTAAAACTTCTTTACCTTTACCACTCGACATGGCGCATTCGTGATTCGTACCAAAATAATATGAAAAACATTAGTGCCATAAATCATTGATAAAGGCAAGATAAAGGTAGCACTGTAGCACTCACTACGTCTTCACCAACGAATACTATACTCACAAGGAGGTCTTCACAGCTCATACAGCGAGGTGCAACGAATACTATACTCACAAGCGAGGTGCGAATGTAGCACAGATTAGAGTATTATGGAATGTAGCGTCTAAAACTCTAAACCTTATTCCACAAGATCTCTATTAATACAAGTACGCTGGATAGCTGATAGCCTTTGAAATGACAGCTATTTTTTGTGCCTATTTGAAGCGGAATCAGCGCTCCCATTATTCGGGTAAAGAACTAAAATCTGACGTAAAAATGACGTTTGAAAGCCGCCATATTGGCGCTGATAGCAGTAGTGAGAGTATTTGGAACTAATACTAGTGATGACAATTGTTGTTATTGGTTGTGGGTACGTCAAATTTAGTTCTCTACCCGAATAATGATTCCGCTTCAAATAGGCACAAAAAGTAGGTCTGTATCAGCAATCCAGCGTACTTGTGTAATAGAGATCAGTGTTATTCCACCTTTCTAAATCACTTCCTAATCCTAACTAGGATGCTAAATGATTTAATCAGTCAGAAGCCACACTTTATTCGATTTAAGTACACTAATTAGGATCCTAACTTCCTAAATGCTATTTCACTTGACTAAATTTAGTTACTAAAATATCATTTAGACGTCTAAATTTAGTAAGGTGGAATAAGGGCTTTAATTAATCGAATATCAGACAATATCCTATCTGTGAGTACATCCCATATCCCAAATTATATTATCCTTAATCTGTGTCCCAAGTACATCCCTTTGAATACCACAGTCCACAGATAAAAAGCCGCTTTATTTATCTAACCATAGACAAACAGACGCATGATGAGCTCATCAGTCATCATCAATCATGAGCAAAACCCAAAGAGCAATAACTAAAGCATAGAGAGAACATGAAATTTTCCTATAGCTGAACTTTTTACCCTTATGACTTTTGTCAATGTGAACGAAAAAGATAAATATATATCTAGCAACTCTGCTTTTTGTAAGGTTGTCCACTTTTTTTGCAATGCTAGTGACAGACTAGTGAGGGGTACCATCAGCATGTATTATCGATATTTTTTTGTTTCGCATCATTTTGTGAATGTGTCTGTGATTGATTCTTACTATTTAACGCAATAACTACTGAACGGATTTTGACGAAATTTTTGCAGTAATGTAGCTTTATACTTCAGATAGAATCAAGCACAGGCTCCTTTTTCCGTAAAAAATATCTCATTCCCACAGAATTTCGTCAAATTTGCCGACGAAGCTGATTAATCTATCACTATAATCACTACATAATATTATAGTTAAAATGTGTCTACTAATATAATATTAGTATAGATAATTGCTTATTATCTTAAGAACTACTGGAGAAATTTTTGTTTTTTGGCACACATGGGTACAAAACTTGCCCCATCAATAGGTTAGATAGTTGGTAACAGTAAATTCAAAAGATTTTAGTAAAACAAATATTTATTGACATAGGTTTTAAAATAAAACAATTATGTACTAGCGAGATTTTTTAATTGCTGTCACATTGGGTTTTCCAGGCTATTCTGGAGATTCTGTGTGTCTCCATTTAATACTTTTATTTGGTAAAAACGACTCTGGCGTGAAATGTTTCGAACATATGTGGCTATGAGTTTTCCATGTCCAATTCTTTCTAGCAACACGTCATACCCATTCATTTTTGTATTCTTCATCCTTAGGAAACCTTTAAATATAAATATTAAATATCAAATATGTTTTTATTACAATAATTTTAATGAGTGACGAAGAAATATCATCATATCGATACACAAAGCACAACACTAGTTAAAAAACATAACCTAAAACGTATCCAAGTAAAATTGGAAATTAAATCATGAAAAATGGTTTTGCGGCGATATAAAATGATGAATTTTTGTTGTACATTAATAGTTTTTTGCAGTTTCACACATTAATTTTGTAATTAATGCAGTTATGTATCAAAAACTTACCGATGAAATGTTATGATATCAGGGCAGTTTTCTTTTCTTCTTGAATGCGATTTACAGCCTTCTATGGCGCAGGACATAGTCTTAAACGATACTGTTACCTTTATAGTATCGTAATATCACTATACACTTAGTTTCTCCGTAAGAATGTCACCAATAATTTAAAAAATGTCTCAAGCTTCGACAATACAAACACAAATTATAACCCACCATTACAACTCGATCAATTTAAGAAGCAGCTGTTTATTGTACATTTAAATGTCATCTCAATACTTTTCAATTCATTGGAGTTATAATACGTCCAAATACATCCGTTTGACAGGTTTGACAGTAACTTTGCGGACTAACGAAAAGAGTGTAATTTTTGTATCCTTTTCTAGTACACTAATATGAACGTATGTAAAAAGAGAGCAGATTACTGGCATTTTGTTGTTATTTTATTACGCGGACTCTATGCTTTAGTTATTGCTCTGAGGCAAAACCAAAGTGTGTTCTAAAACTCTTATCAGTATATTGGCCAGGAGATTTGACGAGAAAACTTAATTAATTGGCTAACGGGACGTCAGATGGATTAGACAGCTGACTCTTAAAAGCTTAGGAACACACATGCTACGTCAAGTCGACTACTTTTTTCGACTGTCAAGTCAAACAATTTACGCCATAGACAAAATATTAGCTTCAACTTTCAAGTTTGCGCGGTGCTATTTCTCTGTTTTTAATTAATTTCGATACATAATAATTAAAATTCAGCTGTTTTATTGAATCTAGTGACAAAATGCATCTGTGTTTCTATAGAAAGTCTACCTAGTGGTAAATTTTTAATTACCGCAATTATAACCTGCTAGGTGTTAAAATTTGACATGAACAGTTTATGCGGCGCGGCGGCGTTGATTTTTTATAAATTATGATCTTGTACATATAAATCATGAACTAGTTCATATAAGAATTGCTTGTGGAGTGCATGAAGAACTAAACGAATTTCACTTCATAAGTAACATTGAATGCTGAACAAAACTGGTTTACATAGCTATTAGCCACAAACGGCTGTTACGTTATGAATTTTAATCAAGCATTGAAAATGAAAGAAAACGATGAAATTAAAACAAAATCCACCCCAGTCGGTATGTACAAAGATTTGTATCCTAAGCTTTGCTATGGTTTATATTTGCATACTTTTCCTAAGAATAAACATGTTTACAGCTATGGTGGCCCCAGAATTAAAACAGAGCACAGACGTGGATACAGAAATTTCCAAGACCTGTGCAGTCCTAGGGTGTGAGGAATCCAAAAGTTTAAATCCAGATTCATTTTTCCCGTAAGTATTGAAGAAAACTCACTTTCACAGTATCAGTCTGATGACTGATTCTGAAATATTTTGGCTCAAGTTTATCTATTAATGCTAGCACAGGGCAAACTTTAAAATTATTACTAATAAAAAATACTGTTTTAACCGATTCGTTGCAATGTCTAATAATTTTGCTAACTTCTAACTGTGACGTTGAACAAAAATAACGTGACACTGTTCAGTGCCCAGCACCATACAATTAGATGACACGCATCTGTGTCTTTAGCCATGCGGAAAATAGGCCAGTCATTAAAGCCAAAACCCGAAAGAAATTAGTAACTTGATAAAACGCTGCAAATTTATAATTAAGTTGTTATTACCGTTTTCTACTGTACCATACCGTATTTGTTCATATAGTAATAAACAATGTTCTGTATATGTCGCAAAACGCTGCAAAATTAATACACTTTACAAAACGGTAAGAACAACTTAATTCTAAATTTACACCGAGTTACAAATTTTTTTTACCCCTGTTATTAACAAATTTTATTGTTTTTTAATAATAAACAATGTTCCGCATGTTGCAAAACGCTGCAATACACGTTACAAAACAGTAAGAACAACTTAATTCCAAATTTGCAGCGTGTTACTAATTTTTTACGCAATGTTATTAACAAAAAACCTTTTTCACCCCTTTTCAACCCTTTCCGTACACCCCAGAACGCTGCAAAATCACACGGTAAGTTATTTTACCTTCTTTAACAACCCCCTAAAATTTTATCAAGTTACTATAAATTTCTTTCGGGTTTTGGCTTTAATGACTGGCCTAAAAGAAAACAGTATTGTGACAATTTTTTACATGTTCTAAGCTTCAATACTTTTAGTTTAAATTCAAAATCTGACATGAACGGTCCGGCACACTGTTTTAGTTGATTAGAAGTGGCAAAATAAGTGTATTTCTGGAAATGGACGATAAGTGACTTTTCAAATAGAGTTATGCTAAACCTTTTTAACTTATTTGGCATTTGCTTGATTATGAGGTATTAAGAGGCCGGGGCCCTCCAAATTCTCATACATACTTAATACCAAAATCATTTTCTCATACGAAAATATTTAACATGTTTGAGTTATTTTTCAGCTTAAAATAGTAATTACCTAGGTTCCTGCACAAAATGTTTCTACAAAATATTTAAACACTAAAAAATTGAGTAAAACACTAAAAGATATATAAACAAATAGTAAATTTACTGCAAAATATTTAAACTTTAAAAAATATTTTTTAGTATTTAAATATTTTGTAGTAAATTTACTATTTATTTATATATTTTTTTGTGTTTTTGTCTATTTTTTGGTATTTAAATATTTAGTAGTAAATTTACAATTTTACAATATCCAGAAACGAAGGCTACGAGGTTAATATACCCAAAAAATGAAGATAGTTTGATTCTGGGCAAAAACTTTCTTAAAGCTTAATTGAAGGAGTTGTCATTGATTTTAAAATGACACGCATCCGTGCCTAACGCCACAAGCAAAAAAAGTGATGGCACTGAAACATGCCATCCGCAACGAATCGGTTAAATAGATTCCTGCTAAAATATAGACTGGGCAATGCCCAGTTTATTTTTTAGCAGGAATCAATTTTAGAGCACACCCAGTGGGCAGGCTCTAAAATTGATTGATTATGAAATCTATTGTTATTGTAATTAATGCTTTAATAACCTCTCTTGTTGCATAAACATTAATTAAAAATAAACAGTTTAATTATACAAAATTATAATGTTTATAAAATGTCTTTAATAAGGATTATGAAATAAGATCAATATCTGCTCCCGTATTTTGATTAAAAAAGTTCTATTCTATCTGATTCAGATTTCCGGAAGATGATAATCTTAGACAGATATGGACGGACTTGACTGGTCGAAGTAACTGGACGCCCACCGATTTTTCTTACATATGTGTACAACATTTTTCCGTCGATTGTTTTGAGTGTAATGCTGACAATAATGTTGTATTACTCAGCAAAGCTGTCCCATCACTGAAGTTACCAAAGCATGTTTTAGAGGTAAGTTCATTTGCTATATTAAATTGTGCGACAATTATTGTTTTATTTGTATTTATTATTAAAATCTGTAGTACTATTTCAATTTTGGTATTAATCAGAGACCAGACATACTAAATAATCTCATATTATTACTTTTATATCTATTGAAAGATGACCTGATTAATAAACAGATATTTTTTTTCAGGTTGAATACATTGAAGATGAGGAATTCGACAATGATACAGAAGAAGACGAGGAGATGGAGTATGAACGGCTCGAGGACTTTGATGAGATCATGGCAGACACCAATGAGACCGAGCAAAAACTGACCAACGGACTCGACATCAACAGAGAAGGACAAATAAAAACTGTACCAGACAAGGTGGAAACCCTAAGACTCTTTACAGAAGTGCAGAAAATGCAAAAGACTGCTGTAGTCCTTAAAGATAAATTAAAATCAACATTAAAAATCTATCGCCGCCAGAGCAGAGCTCTGTTGAAATTGAAAGATGTCATCGAGGTTAAGAGAGCCATTCTAAAACAGAAACAAAAGAAAAAAGCTAGAATTTTACTGTCCTTGCAAGAGAAAATTCAAGAAGACACTAACGGCTTAGTGTTAGCCATGCCAACGAAACATACAGACGACTTGAAAAACTTTGCACTCAGCATTTACAAGTACTCGCCACAAGCGTACATATACATCAGGAACAGTCTTAGAACATTGTTACCTAGTACTGATGTACTGGAGACCTGGATTGCAGCCGGATGTGAACCAAAGAACATGCTCACCAAGAGCAACATGGTCAAAGTGGTGTCAGAACTGACGGAAACCGATCTTATTTGTAAAGTGACTTTACAGTAAAAACCACAGTGTTAAAAACTTTTCCAATTATTAAGAAATATTTTAATTAAATATTCGTTTTACTGTTAGCTAAATAAATACACTTAGATTTTATGGGGGATATTCTTAATTAAATCAAGGACAAACAACTACTTGACAAACCAAATAATAATAAGTAATAGTTAAAAAAACTAAAAACACGCTTTTTATATAAAGCGTCGGTTACAAACAAACATACAAATTGAAAAATGGAATAATTATATCAAATTAGTGTATTGTCATTGGTCCTCGATAAATCTACAAAGTTTGAACGAAATCTGACCGTTTAAAGTGGGTCAAAATCGCGCCCAAAGAAGTCGGTTACAAACAAATATACAGGTAAAGCTAATAAAAAGCATATAAAAATGGAATAATTATATCAAATTAGTGTATTGTCATCGGTCCTCGATAAATCTACAAAGTTTGAACGAAATCTGACCGTTTAAAGTGGCTCAAAATCGCGCCCAAAGAAGTCGGTTACAAACAAATATTATACAGGTGAAGCTAATAAAAAGCGTATAAAAATCATTTTGTACATAGAGAAAAATAGAAAAGAAACAAGAATACAATAACTAAAGAAACAAATTAATATTAAACTGACGTCAGTTTTGTTGGTAATCATTCAAAGAAAATCCTTATCAATATTAATATAAATGTGAAAGCTTGGACGTTTGTTACGCTTTCACGTAAAAGCTACTAGACGAATCATCATGAAACTTTGTACACATAGTCTTGGAGGTGTCGAAGGATACTTTTTATGAAAAAAAGCATTTTTTACGATAAAAAAAATTGACGTTGACGCGGACGATGTTGCTGCCAACAGCTAGTATTTATAAATCCTATGTAGCTACGTGCTAATGGATTTTGTTCAATCATGGTCCAATCAACGCCATCTATTACAAATGTTCTGAAGCTCATAACTAACTAGCTGTCGATTCTAGATTTCGTTTTTCTATTGATGCACCAGGATGGCGCTTATCCGTGGTAGAAGCGCGCCCGGGTGACCAACTCCGTTCGAATTCCTGTTCAGTGTCGTGATTTCTTGTGGTCGGTCGGTCGTGTAGTCGCTGAATTATACAGACACCGCGCGTACGAAAATAATATCCATCTGTTTGCATATTGTGATATATTTTAGAACTGTTACCTCCAAAATATAGGCGATAATGTGTGCAGTTTACGTACCCCACGACTTAACTTAGGGGCTTTGTTTTGTGTTCGCAAAGTGTTCGTGTGGTTTTGTTTTCGTATCCGTATATTGTGAATGGATTTATTATAACCCGATTATGAAGGCGTGCTCGTCGTAAAAGGTTTGTTTGATTTATAGTTCTTCTAACGAGCGACCGATTGAATCTCGATGGAGGCACCGACATATACGGCAAATTAGAACTACATACGTCTGTCGTCTTGTCGTTAGCCTGTCGCCAGTAACTGGACTTTCGCAATCTATATTCCTTAAGCGTGAGTGGCATTCCTTTAAAAGTAAACCACAGCACCATAGAAGAACGACGTTCAATCACAGTGAATATCTACACCTACATATTTTGTATCCTTGAGTGTCAATTTGTATTTCGAACCGACCATAAACAATAAACATTTAATTGATGTCTATTCGAAATTCAAATCATGCCATTGATCATTTCTCTTTTGACTCGGAATGGCCAGGACCAATTTCTACTGATTACAATTAAAAGAAAGTGCTGATGTTTATTGATTTCTTTCATTGTATTTGGTATGACCAGTGACCACTGACATTATATTATAGAATATGATACGTTCCTTTTTGACTGAGTAAATAACTATGGTAGCCTTCGCGTTTGATTGCTCAACACTCAGTTGTTAAAATGTTTTTGTGTAACCACTTTTGATATTATGTCTTGGGCCACTTGCTTGTTCAGTTCGATTTCATAATTCACCGTGTTAGCTTTTCATCACGACGATTTTAAGCGTAACCATACCACTGGCTGTACTACAGACCGGCAGATGAAGAATCATTCGAATCTTTTTTGGTAAATTAAGGCTGTTATATAGATATTATCTCAAATTGTGAATAACATAACAGTATTTTAGCCAGAGCAGCATGATATTTCATCATTTTAGCGGTCAGTTGGTATCAGAAAAGAAGGTTTAAAAATAACGCTAAAATCTTACTACTTCCGTATTTGGCAATTTTAGGTAAATTGCCCCAAGAACAAACGTCTTTTCGTCCATTCATTTCTTAATTATTAAGTCGCTTTTGAGTACTTTTGACCACTCGTAATTCGTGTCTAAAGACGCGATTGTAATAATTGAGCGTCCCCTAAATCTTATTATGTTGAAGAGCGCGCGAGGAGTCAGGAGACAATGGCACATCCTCTTGAGATATGGCCCATCAAGACTTTGGGAGTAACTACAGTCCAAAAAAGGAAATAATTAAAGTCGCTTATATCTTCGACATAAAAATCGCTATCATAAAAACTCTTCAGTAGAAGTTAGAACTCATTCAGACCATAATACGACTCAACGACAACATAGCTGTTTTATTATATTACATTAATCTATATTTTCTGTTCTTTTGAAAACGAAAGGCTATAAGAACTTACTAATATGCTAAATATTTGGCTAGAACTAACTAATTATCTACATGAAATAGTAGTTTATTTAAAGCAAACTGTTCTACTTACTATCGCACAAAATACCTTAGGAAGATATAAATATGGGCAAAAATACTTCCTAATCTCCATTTCATTGTCCTATTCTCTTCCAACTTTCCAACTCTCATTTGTCATCTTAATTGCAACTTTAAGGAAAATTTTCCTGTTATCATTAACCCGGAATGGTTATTGCTTAAGTTTAATTACGTAATGTCACCTGTTTGTAAATAAACTGGTTTGAACATCCTCGACTGCTATAAAATGAGTCACCCGGATGATGCCCGTTGATCTATGACCTTCATTACTTGTGTCGTGAACTCATCACAGTATGATAACATCACGGTATTTAAAGAGGCAGGTGGACATACAGACATTATCACAGATTAGTAAATCCATACTAAAATTATAAATAAGAAATGTGTCTTGTCTGTCCGTTACCTCTTCACGCCCAAACCGTAGAACCGATTTCGATGAAATTTGGTATGCAGGTACTTTGAGTCCCGTGAAAGGGCATAGGATACTTTTCATCCCGGAAAAATGTACTGTAAAAATGTAATGTAAAAATGTTTCATCCCGGATAAACGAATTTCGGCGCATAGAAGTTGCGGGCATCATCTAAAAATAAAAAAATAAAAAACTCTTTATTCAAACCATTAAAGAAACAAATCAGTGGACGAAGGTTACAAAGAAAAAAAAACAGTTTGAAATGGCGGCCTTACTGCTGGAAGCAGTCTCTTCCATCTAGTAGTTAATATTACCTACAAAGTAAACTATTATGACAAAAGATCATTCCATATCTTGCAAAACTGGCTGCTTTTGGTAATATTTTTAATTCGGTTAAACCTGTATCCCTGGGGGATTATAAACGTCCGATTTGAACAACGGTGAAAGTTTAGTTCATCCGTTCAGTCGATTTCAGCCCACAAAGTGATGCGGCTTTGTTCTAGTTGGAACCAGCAGTGTTTGGAAAGTGCGATAAAACTTGAGGTGAATCTACCGATGACACTTAAAAGTTTTCGAAACCGCAAATAGTGCTGCTTTTAAACTACCGTAATGGACACTCAGTGTTCGCTATTGTTAGATATTATTAATGATAAAACGAACTTACCTGTACGTGAAGTTCTATCATAATTATGCGAGCTGCTCAATTCGAAGCGATTAATATTTAACTTGTAGTACTGTCTTCATTTACCGGCCTTAACACGAAGAGTTTAAATCATATTTCAAATCTGCAACTAAAAATAAGTCAAAAAACAAGTCATTTACAGTTTAGTTTCATACCACTCCCACATTTCCCTCTCTACAACCAGTTGGAGTAGGGGAGTGGGGAGAGTAGTGGTGGTTCTCTCAGTGGCATTCGGACTTCATTAGTTTAAAGATAAAGAAAAAATCTAAAATACAGACTTCAAGTAGGGTGGGAAATTTCGTGGAGGGAATACAATATTAATCGCTTCGAATTGAGCAGCTCGCATAATTATGATAGAACTTCACGTACAGGTAAGTTCGTTTTATCATTAATTATGCTTCGCTGCTCAATTCTCGCGATTAATATTTAACTTGTAGATGTTTAAAGATATTTGAAGTCTGTATCCCTTGAATGAAAGGAGATTACCAAAAGATCAATCAATTTTATTATCATACATACAATATGAATAATAATTTACAAGTATGCATACAACTAACTTGTATGCGAATCAAGAATAGATCTAGCAAAAGAATATTTTCTATAAGTAAAATTCTCTATTATAAAACCTTGCAAAGACTGACGACGACGTGCTCCAACCAGCAGTTTTCCTTATAACGTCTACGCTTACTCTCAAAGATTTTGCCTTAGAAGTAGAGGCGTGGCGAGTACTGTGAGAATTGAATATGCTAACCTCGACACCACTCTTTTGGAACACGTCTCTTATATCCAATGACTCAAGTTTTTTTTTTTTTTTTTTTTTTGTGTAGCTTTCTGTAACTTTTGAATAAATTATCACAAGAGTTTCGAATTAACTCAGTTTTAGATCAATAGCTAGATAATTTCAATAGAAATCATAATATTTGGTTTTGAAGTTTTAATAATTATATTAGGAATTTTGATAATGATTTTGATCGTTTTTAAACAACAGGTTACTTAATTTAATGTTTGAAATGGTTTGAATTCTATGCCCAGTGACAAGAGCTAGCAAGGTGATAACCTTTTTCGACAAGATTTCCAAATTTAAACCATTATTAGAATAAAGAGTCGAGAGATAATGTAGGACAATAGAGGTATCCCAAGTAAATTCATATTTCGGCTTTGGGGTCTGGATCGAAAAAAAAATCTTTTTATAAACCTTAAAATTCGGTCGTCGTTCATTATGTTAGAAAATAAAAAGGATAAACCAAATTTACAACAATTTAGATTACCGTAGCTATAGCCGGCATTATACAACTTAAACTTAAAGTGAGAACTATTGTACTGCTTCTGAGTATTAGGAGCCAAAGAAATCATCATTATATCGATAGGAGAAGGTGGTTCACTTCTTAACGTTTCCCTGATAATTATATTCCTGTAACCAGGGTAAGGTTTCGGAGTAGACTGTGACCTGGAATATTCACATAGTAACAGTAACAGGTTACTATTTGGCTTAAAATAAATAATTTGTAATATTATTAAGCGTTTAAAAAACAGGAAGCCAGGGCTGTGTAGGCTAATAGGGCACCACAACAATCCCAGTAAGGTCAGCAATGATTTTATTAAAGTATTTTTAAAATTAAACTTTAAAGCAAACGGAGAAAAGCGTAGAAAAAATATTCACTCCAGTGTATAGTAAAAGCGTCAATGCAAAAAGCGACCAGGTCTGGCTTCCACGATACATATTTAAGTATAACACTTTGTATTTGAACGGCTGGCAAGTAAGACTATTTGAGGTGTACCAAGATTTTTGACTATTATATGCGAAAAAGCAAACTCGGCGAGTTCCCACTCGGTATCCGATTTTATTCTACATGATTCAAAATCGTCAATGTACAGTTTTCAGTAGATTTTATATATGAAGCGAAAATAAATAATTATGATCTACATAATTGCCTTTTTTCACAAAATTTCCAAATTTCTTTCGAAATATTATGCCAAATGCGGAAAATGGACACCCATTCGATTAACCCATCAAGTCCCATAAGCTCACCGGTGAGTGAGACACAATAGAATAACAATAGATTTCCAAGAATCCACGATCGAAGGATTAATGCATGCGACAGCTGCAGTTGTATTATCTATACGAAATACGAAATAATATTTGACGGTTGCAAATATCTTTTAATTGCAAATATTTCTAGCGCAAAGAAAGCTGCCAATAGTTCTAAAACATTAATGTGATAATGTTTTTCTACACTCGTCCAGAAACCATTAGCTCTAACACCATTAAATGTATCGCCCCATCCAGGATGCATTGGATCCATTGGATGCATCAGAAAATATGGCTTAATCATAATGACTTTTCCTAATATGACTCACAGAACGATTCTTACTCCACCATTTTAAGTATTCACTAATAAGTGATTTCTTTAATTATTGTATTATATAGTCATAGTTATTATGTATTTTTAAATGTAAATATTTCTGCCTTTCAAAGATTTTTGTGTGTAACCATCCATATTATATGTCAGGCCAAACAGATATTAGTAAACTAGTAAACTTAGCAAAGTCTCTCAGACTACACTCTCAGACACATCAATTAACTCGGCTTCATGAGCTTAGTAATAATAAGAGGTGCTGCATTTAGGCCAAATGGTAAACAATTAAATTCATAAGTTAATTTTTGAAGATCAAATCTTAACCGATTCAATGTGGCGCATATTTCTTATACATCGGATGTATAGGAATTAAAAAATAATAAGCGTCTTTTTAAAATCTGCCGGCGCTAAATAACTATCTTGATTTATTACCTTAATGGCAGTTCTTAAGTCCTCCATTTTAAAATGGGGCGGTTTTATAAAAAGATTGTGTTTCTTTAAATTTAAAATTAGCCTGTGCTCGCCATTTGGCTTAGGTATCAGAAAAATTTAAGATAGAAAATCACCTTTTGACCTAACACAAGGTGAAATAGCACCCTTATATAAGAGTTTCTTCATTTCAATTTGGATATTTTGTATGTTTTTCAATTGATTAAAATTATTTGTTGGATAGCTTGTTTGAAATGGAGCACTTGTAAAAAACCTTATATGATAATATTTCATCAAGCCCCAAGCGGCCACATCCGGCCGCGATAACAATGAAAAAACTATTGTGTCTCATTTTTCCACGATCGATGGGATATTACAGGACTTTGTAAGCTTGCACCAAACTGTAGAAAAATATCTAGGTCTACCAGATAAAGTGGTTACCTGTGACGTTAAGACGTCCTGCTTTTGTAAGGGGCATTGCCCCGACAGACATGCCTCGAATTGTGTCTGTGTGAAAGGGTGGTGCTGCTGGCCGCGAGGCCAAAGCGCGTGCTACCGTTGTCTTCACACCGGCCACCTGGCATCGAGCTGCCAGTCCCCGGTAGACCGTAGCGGGAAGTTTCCGTTGCGGGAAGCCGGGGCACAAAGCCGCCGACTGCGCGGAGTAGCCCAGCTGTTTCCACTGCGCAGAGCTCGGCAGAGAGAGCAACCACGTGCTGGGGACTAACGGCTGTATTATTATTTCACAGCAGCCAACAAGCCTCCCGGCACGAGGAAGAAGCGCAAGGCCCTCCAAGGCTCGGCCGTGAAACGGCCTGGAGCCGATAAAGCCGGGGCGACTAAAGTCGCCTCCGCTATGGAGGTGGAAGCCTAGGCCTGGGGACGGCTGATCGGGGGATCATCGCCCACAATATAGGCCCGAGAAGATAGGCTACCCTGGTGCCCGGGGAGCTTCTCCGTGAAGGCAGGCGGCGGCAAGAGCTGCCGCAGCGTATTGTGGTGCCGGAAGCGGCAAGCGCTGCGAAGGACGCGGCTGAATGCGTCGCGATCCCGCTTCTTTCGCGAGTAGCGTTGATGAGGGTATGGGCCGGAGGGAGTCCGACATATAACTGCCCCTTCCCCCGAGGGGGCGGGGATGCGTAAAAAATAGTTATTGGAAAATCTTTCTAAAGTTTTTGTTTACCTTCCACCAACCAAAAACCATAATAATATTCTGAAATCTAGTAGCTATATTTCCATGTATGTATTATCTTTGCCTAAAGGAGATTCATCTTTCGGAGAATCGCCTAACAAAGCCAAAATATTTTCATCGAAGCTTATTTCCGATTCCAATACATTATTTCACTACTTCCACTAACACTACTAACGTAGTCTAAGAAAAATTGTTACTATCTTAATAACTATAACACTTATGGACGTATTGTCCGAAATAAATGATTATTATTATTATCATTTTTGTCAGTTGGAACCGGAGCTGACTCCACATCCTGAGGAGTAGTTGGCACAATAGGATCCTCCATTTCATCTGATTCGTTACCGAATATTTCACAGTTTTTCCGGAATAAATTCTTTTTCAGAATCCAGGAAGAAATAAAATACTTTTTGTTACGAATAACATAAAATATCAAACTTACCTTAATTATTATTGAAGGTGAAGTTGTTTGTTGAAGGCAATGGTCCCAAAAACCATTCGCATCAATTATCCGTGAAGGCAACAGTCCCAATTATTAAACCAATAACGTACTGTTCGCATCACTTATATTTTGGTCCCGAATCAATTTGTTTACTGAAGGTAATGGTCCCGAAAACCATTCGCATCAATTATCCGTGAAGGCAACAGTCCCAATTATTAAACCAATAACGTACTGTTCGCATCACTAATATTTTGGTCCCGCATCAATTTGTTTACTGAAGGTAATGGTCCCGAAAACTATTCGCATCAATTATCCGTGAAGGCAACACAGTCCCAATTATTAAACCAATAACGTACTGTTCGCATCACTTTTTACGAGCCTTATGCTTGAATCACTCGAGCAACGTCAAATTTTCTTAAGTAAATATGCTTCCGTATCACGACTTCTTTTCCTTTTTCCCATCTTCAAAGCTTTTAAATTCACTCACTGCACTATTTCACTATTTTCCGTAATTTACGTGTTGCGGCCGCTGCACGAAAACAGATAATGAAGTCCGAATGCCACTGAGAGAACCACCACTACTCTCCCCACTCCCCTACTCCAACTGGTTGTAGAGAGGGAAATGTGGGAGTGGTATGAAACTAAACTGTAAATGACTTGTTTTTTGACTTATTTTTAGTTGCAGATTTGAAATATGATTTAAACTCTTCGTGTTAAGGCCGGTAAATGAAGACAGTACTACAAGTTAAATATTAATCGCGAGAATTGAGCAGCGAAGCATAATTGCAAAAATATGCCTTTGGTTATATTATCAGTTATCACTACCCGGCATCTTTGCAATTGCATTGAATTTGGTAATTTACTTGATTTTTGCCTGTTTGTACAGTCTTTCGTATGCGAGTTTGTCGAACTTGGTGTAGTAAATCATTAAAAAAACTTAAGACGTAGACTTCGATTTTCGAGCCCCACGTTGGGCGCCACTGCGATCATTGAAATAAAAGTAAGGGTGAAATTCTGTACGACCGCTCATAACATAACGTAGCAATTGTCGTCATAATCACTAGCGATTACATTATAATTTATAACATAAAGCCCAAGTATCATGTAGAAGCCCCCCTCACACCGCAGCAATTAGGCGTCCCCCGTTACACCGTAACAAACATTGTTGACCTAAATAATTAATTTTATGGCCGACGGAGAGCCGGGATAAACGCTTAGACACGTTTAATGATTTTTTGCGTCGTCCAAGTGAATCTGTTTATTGTTTCAGTCTGTGTCTAATTTTAGATCGATTGTTTTTACGGCTTTAATAGTTTCGGTAATTCTAAAGTTTTTTTAATTTATAACGTGGTTAATAATTATAGTTATACTTTACGCGAATTCGAACGGATAGTGACGATAGCCTATTAAGAACTGAAAAGCGTTTCGTACTAATAAATAATTTACTAACCTTTTTGGGCACGTTATATGCCTATTATATCTGTACTCCGGATTCTACTATTTTAATTCGATAGCTTCAATTTAGTTGGGATCGTATTAAACAACAAAATATGTAAAAGTATTAAGTATTCTCATAAACGTCAAACGAAACCCAATTAGCAAGCATTAATTTATGTTTTACTGATTCGGCTACATCTAAACTTTATAGAAGCAAGTGTTCATCTTATATTGAAATGTACAGGGTTACACGACGGTGGTATTGCATCCATTTTAATTCTTGGCCACGTCGGCCGATGAGCTCGATGGCGCTATGAAGGGTTCGCCACTCGCCAGTAATCACTTTAGCGACGAGCGTATGCTATCACCACAACCTATTTGCTGGGCGATCGCTTTTTGCATCCATACGACAAATATCTTTATATTTAATGCGTTTATTTGATGTGGTTAGAGGCTCGGTTCGGTTAGCCGTTAGAGAATGTTCTTCGTTATTGGAAGGGTTTCAGTAGTGGATTCAACAGTAGTTTTACCTTATCGAAAATGGATAGAATAAATTCAAGAGACGTATCGCTAAATTATACGGTAACGTGACGAATCGAAATTCGGCCAACTTTTTCACTTCCACTTTGGATATTAAAATATTCGCAAAATAGGGTCGCGCACGGAGAAGAGTTCCTAATAAAGGAAAAGATAAATTTATCTTTTCTATTCCGGACTCTTAGTTATCAGGAGCGAAGGAAATAAATTGGTTCCAATTCGCGTGGAAAAATACATTACGAGCAGCGGAACCGTAGATTGAGCAGCTCGATAATACTCCAATATGTTTCGAGCCGCCCCAGACTCCAGAGATTATTCGGATTTGGCATCGTCTGCTATCAGTTTACAGATTTAATTCTAATGTTAATATTCAATGTGGATCGTTTGGGAGCGTTTTTGGGAGACTTTTGATCCTCTTTAAAATGTAATGGGCAAATCTGGCAAAATGATTTCGGCATAACCAGGTGTCTCTTCTTCCTTCAGAAGGTCGTCCATATAATGATCCTTATAACTCTACTACCCATTCTCTACCAACTACTCATTCTTTTAAAGTTGTGCTTCAAACAAAGAAATAGCTAGCTTTGATAGAGGCTGTTTCTTTGAACCTATTCAGATTTAACCATTTAATAGTAAGAGCAAAGCTTTTGATATTGCAACAGGCTACGGCAACAGGTAACCCAACAGGAGATAACGAACACAATACAAGAAATGACAAAATAATATAATGTTGCCACAATAAAAAGGCTATTATGTAATTTGTTTCTACATTGTGTTTCACAGGTCAGTGGTTCCGTAAACGAGTGGGAACGAACTGGTCTTCTGGTGGTGAGCTTGAGAAATAAACCTTATTTGTAACGTGGTCGACTCAAAATGCTGTATCGATGGTTTTCGCGAGCTATAGCTGAATAATAATACAATTTAGATAGTCTGATATAGTCCATTGACCATTATTATTAACTTCTGTTTCATGATACATTATTTTTACTACCTTTGTTTAACTGTGGGGTTATCAGGTGTAATTTTGCACACCTATAATATTTTATTACTTTTAAACTTTTAAGTTCTGTTAACAATCACATCACCTCAACCTTGGGAATAATTTATGAAATAAAAAGCAATGTAATACAAAATATAATTAATTTGTAACATAATAATTATGTTTGTGTGCGTTGAAAATTCTTGAAAAGTGTGTCGCAAAAGGAAGTATTTTCAAATTAAATTCCTGCACAATTTGTCAATTAATACTTAGCGAAATCCGGAATGAAATTTATAACAAAGTTTTTATTTCACTCGTAGATGTTTGGTATTTAATCACGTTTCCACGAAGCATCAAAAGTTTTTCCTTTTATTTTTAAATCATTGTCGTCGTTTCAAAGAGACGGAGGGTCCCAGTCGTCCTCGGTAAAAGGATTCCTCGTTTCATGTTTCATAAAGGAATTATGTTTATGAACATTTTTTGTTCTTTCAAGATAAAGTTTCTGTTCTTAATTCTAATGTATGAGAATCATTCGCTATTTTCTATGTGCCAAACTTCTGAATCAAATTATACCTTTTTAGTAAGTAACCATAAGACTTTTAAATGTACACGTTTCATTCATAACACCCTATGTCACTTCAGCTGTAAAAGCTTAGTTCTCATTATCAGAAACCTTCGTTTTGTCGCAATTTTGTACATCACAGCTGCAGGTGTATTAAATAAAGGCATGTGAACGAGAGCGTCATTTTGCAAACTTAGAATCTTAGACGCGACCCACTTTTGTAACAAAAGCGTCAATTACACGCGTCCGAATTACAGAAAACTGAAGGCATTGCGAATTGCAGGCGTATTTTAATTGTAGCATCAGTTAAGTGTGGCATGATTTTCTGTAACTGGGATTTAATTAAAAACTCATGTTAAGCGCACAATTCATGTGGAGGTAATCGATAAATTAATAAAATCTCTTTCGTTCTTCGAATTAAAAGCCATGGCAATACTGTATACAGTATGAACAGCACTCGGTGTGTTTGTAAAATTAAGGTTCATAACGTTGTTACCCCCTTGATTTTCGACGTTACTTTGGGAAGAGAATCTAAGGTTTCGAATATATGTTAATCTCAGTAGGGCATCCCGTAAAAGCAAAAAGCTATAACATAGTCCAGAAACGATCTTAAAGCCCCTTTATTTAGAGTTTCATAGGAGAAATTTTTCAAAAAGTATTCTCCTGAAAACTTTGCGATTGCCGCTGATAAGGTCACAATTTGTTTGGAAAGGTGCACAATGGGAAATTCTGGAACATGCAACCTCGTAAACTGTGCAGACGTCTGCATTGTTGCACTGGCTCCTGACAAATTGCTTCTAAGTATAGCTTTACGTTACGGCATTTCCGTGACTCGTGAGATTCTATTCCACATTTCTCGAGTAGGGTTTCGATGATTTGTTGGCAACGGTATCTATTAGGATGTTGGCTAGTATTTCTAGTGTTAGCTAGTAATTTGAGTAACTTACTTAAGCTAGAACTAGCGAGTTCAGCTAATCTGCTGCGTTTTTGTTACATGCAGAAAAGAAGGTATTCAAGTTTTTGGATATCTATTGCTATTCTATTTGTTTTTGGATATCTATTGCTATTCTATTTTTCCTTTTCTAAACCGATTTATAATATTTTTGTCGCCTAACAGGTGCTTTGGGCATCTTTGTGATCTTATTAAAGGGTTTTTACGTGATTGGATACCGATGGAGATCTTGTTTTACAGGAGTAGTAGTGGCGGGAATGAGTAGTCTAAGGACCACCCGTAAGAAATAGTTTCTATCTGCATATTATTATGACCATTAAACAGCATGCGACTCCCTGTTCTTCAGTTCCCTAGCCCACATGTGTTGTTCACGGATGAAATAGCAAGTTCCTATTAGACCTGCATGTTTCAAGAAGCTACAACATTTTTGCATCAACATAACTTAACTTCGTCCGCGGCTAGACGCTCGCGTGCTAATAATAGTTGCCTGTTGCCTTACTTCCTACTGGCGATAGGTAATTAAGATAATCGATTATTGTAATCGTTTCTACGATTGAGTAATTCGTAACGGATTCGGTTCCCGTATTGTTTAGTTACTTTATGGCGTCTATTTGATATACTTACGAGTTACGTGTGTAGGTAATGATTGTGGCAGCATGCGCCAGATAATGGATGCTGCATTGAAACATGTTCACATGCTAGGTGCTACGGAAAGCCACGTATTCAATGATACTAGCGCCTGTTGCGGTATACTATTATAGTATACAGCATCTATTAGTAATTAGGTTAATTTAATGCTCTTGTATTAATATGCCGAATTATTAAATATCAAACCTCCTTACCCATGTTACGTCGTACTTTGAAGACTTGATAATTTTAGGAGCGGATGTGAAGGGACTATTTATAGTTTTAGAGGTATTCTTTTTATACCCCAAATTTGCTTTTTCCCATGATATTGATGATTTCGTATTTCGTCAACAAATAAACAAACAAATACTACGTGACAGGTATGTTAAAAGTTAAATTCATTCGTCCAAAATACATCGAAATAAAACGTAGAGACATTAATTTTATGAGGATTTTCGAGCATAAAACTCAAATAGCGCAGAATACGTTGACGACAAAGTGATAAATGAAATAAACTGTCGTCGAACGTATTCACACCACGCCGCGTTAACTCCGTCCCTTATCGGTTTAACAGCAATTTAATAAAACTGCTCTTTATTTTACACTGTACATAATGAAGTTACAAAACGAACGTAAAAGGCCAAAGCATATTTTTATGCGTGTGTTGATATTTCCTAAAGTGTTGCCTTTGAGCGTGAAATATGATATTTGTATTTTGTACCTTCATTTTTCCGCAAAGAATGTCCTTGTCCCCTGTCACAGAATATATAATAGTACTCCGTACCCCTGTGCCAAATTTCAAAATTATTTCTGTTTGGACTTCGGTTATCAGCCTATTATTAAAAAAACAAACAAAGATAATAAGTATTATGTAACTACTATCAGAGAAGATGATTCCTAGGCAGATGGTGGACCTAAGTAATTTGGTCGCGTTAAGTCAAATTCATCCGAGTGCGACCGATCACAGCTAACATAAACGATATATGTCTTCCAACTGCCTTGTACTATTATCTATCCTGTGCAACTGCCTAGGAATCAATTTCCTCGGGTACCTATAATACCTCTACAGTCTACATATTATAGCTACAAGAGAACAGCATACACGTGATAAATTCTGAAAAAAGTCGGTAGAACGCGCAACGCCCCAAATGCATCAGTCATACACATAGTAACGCCGCTAACGCGTAATCTTGGAGCATTAGTGGGGTTAAATCGGTTAACCCAATTACCACTTTAATCCAACGTAATAGGGTTAAATTTAGTGCAAACACCACAATGCCCCTATGTTACGTCTAAGGAAGTTGTTAACGGATGGAAGGAATTTTTATGTTTCATTATTTAGTGTTTTGTTTATGGTAAGTTCTTTTAATCTCAAAGTTAAAATGTTGCGCCACTCCGTTTTGTTAATTCACTGTTATAATTAATATTGTAACTTGGTGCATGCTACATTTTACTACACGTTACTAAGTAGGTAGTAGGTTGTAGGTGATCAATATTGCAGTGTACCATGTAGCCAAAGTTTGTTATGTGTCGTCCAACAGATGAGGTGTTCCATACTTTCTATCTGTCAACTGGACTTGACGTAACCCGACTTAAGCTGCCAATCCACCGCAGCGCACGGAGAGGCTACGCACGTACGTTAAGCTTCGCTTTGTAAGGAAATATATTATGTGACTGTGTCCACTGCAACCCACGGACACGCTACGCACACGTGGCTTGCTCGAATAGCTCGCACACGTAGCTCAACGCCGCGCTGGCTACGCTACGCATGCTGTGCACGGGATACACGGATGCGTGTACATAGTATTCAAAACTGTGCTGCGCTATTGTACATAGTCGTGGCCGTGTGCGTAGCGTGTGCTGCAGTGGAAACGTTGACCCTCGTAGTCAAACTAATAAATCCGTGCGCCGCGTAGCCGTGAACAGCGTGCGCCGCGGTGGGCTTAGGCCAAACCTACGCGACCCTGCCGTCTCCCTAGAAATCGGTTTCTCTCTACCCATCTAGTTTGTCGTCGTACCTCACTAGTCACTGGGTGCGTAAGACATGAATTAGAGGATATCCTGACAAGCCCTCGCTCGTCACATCCCGTATCTTATCTGATGTCAATGTCAGTACTTGGTACTTCGCAGAATCACCAGTCCGTGGGTTATGCCGAGATTATTTTAGTAATGACTATGATCAGTATGTCGTCTGCATAAGGTACTATCAAAGGTAAAAATATTTTGAACGGATAGTAGAGATCTTATCAAACTTTGTAGGGAGACGCTTCAGCAATAAAAATAATTCATATTCATATTTTCTACTTAACTGCAAGTTGTAATACGAGTAAATCTCCATAATTTATTCAGATTTTAAACACCTAAAGTGTAAAATTACAGCATGTTATAAATAATACAATAAATTACCCAAGAGTCAAGACACATTACATAATGAAATCATTACCGTACTCTATCTCTCCAAATCAGAGTAAAAAGCGTCTGATACCTGAAATTAACGACATTCCCGAAAAAGGACGTCCGGTCCTAACCCTCGAGTCCATAAATTTCAATTCCTTCCCATTCCCTAAATAAATAAAGAAATCCCCCTCGAATAAATGAAAATAAACGCAGCAATCGATAGATTGTTGACCAAAATAACCGATTCCCCGAGCGGACGCGATCAATTTTTCACAGGCGGTATTGCGCGGAAACACGGCCCGTTGGAAAATATTCTGTTTCGACATCGCCGGCGGGTATAAGAAAATTGACGAAAAAAAATACTGCTCCAAACTTTGAAGGATCCGTTGATTTTGGAATCCAAACGGGTAGTCTTCTGGCTCGCGTTTGGAGCCAGAAGACTACCTGTTTGGATTCCTTTGGATCCAATTGGATTTGGATCCAAGGAGATTTAAAGTATCTCTACCTTTTATCCTTTGGGCGATGGTGGAAAATTACGTACAGTGCAAAAGACCACTTTAGAAAACTTTGAAATGCGATAACCCAAACTCGTCAATTTTAAGCGAATACACTAAATTCAAAACAGTTGAATGTTTTCTGACAATATTATTATATCCTCCTCACATTTAAAGTTACACAATAACCCTTACCCGTGAGTTGATAATATCCCGGAGGGCAGACCCTGGGTCGAGGGATTACAGCCCTAAAGGTGCGGATCCTTTCAGGATACGATTATTATTTATTGGATACGCTTAGCCTTATAATGAGGATCTGGTAATAACGCGAACGTAGGTAATGCTGAAGTGAGATTTTAAACAAACAGAGCGAGCGAAGTTACCCGAGAGTTGGGACTTAATAATATTAAGTCCCAACGGACTTAATATTTTGTTTAAGTGAATCTCAGAATTAACGGATTGACCGAGTTCTTGGATTTATCTCTGATTCTCTCAACTTAGTCTTTAGTCTTTACACTTTATTCTTCAGTTAACTTTACAGTACCTAACGGCCGTTCCCAATATTTGATCTATCTCTTACTTGAGATAGGAATAGCTCACATTAGACATTAGCTCCATATATTTTATGTCAATTCTATGTCAGCTGCGATCGGTTGTATGTCAAACTAGAGATAGATTGAATATAGGGAACGGCCATAAGTCGTACCATTGAGGTAATAATACTATAGGAGTCCGCCTTATATTTTGACAGCTGATAATGTTACTCTTTCTAACTAACGATGTAGTAATTTGGGTGAAAGAGAAAGCTCATATCGGTGTGTAAACGTCAAAAGCCTGTAATGTTATGTCCCACTTAGTAGAACATTACAAACGAGTAGGTCTGCATATTTCATGTATAAAAAGTGGTAATAAAAGTGTTTACATAGGCTGCTATTTATGTATCCGGAACTGGCCACTTACAAGAACAATATTTAAAAAGTAATTACAACATTTGAAAATATAACTCTTTGGTTGAAGAATACATTTTGTTTCATGTGACTGTCAATTATTTTTCCATTGTGGCGTCATTTTGAAAATTGCGTGTCTTCATTTGCCATGGATTTAACGCGTGAACATTTTCGTGCAATGATTTACTACGATTTTCGGCGTGGGCTAAATCAACAACAGTGCTTTATTCAACTCACTGCAACTTTTGGAGATGAAGCACCATCAAAAACCACTGTTTATCACTGGTACAGTGAGTTTAATCGTGGGCGGTCTATGCTCACGGATGAAAATAAAGAAGGTCGCCCAAAAACAGCTGTTGTCCCACAAAATATAGATGCTGTGCGGGAACTAATAATGCGTGATCGTCATGTTACATATCGCGAGATAGAGGCGTCCTTAGGCATAAGTATGACGAGCATACATAAGATATTACACGAACATTTGGCTGTAAAAAAAATATGTTCGCGTTGGATTCCGCACAACTTGACAATCGATCAAAAACGGGCTCGTGTCGATTGGTGCAAAAAAATGATAAAAAAATACAACCGTGGTACGTCAAAAGCCGTTTATAATATCTACACAGATGATGAATCTTGGATCTATGCATATGACCCCGAAACTAAACAACAGTCAACGGTGTGGGTGTTCCAAGATGAGCCGAAACCAACAAAAGTTACTCGTGCAAAAAGTACTTTGAAGCAAATGGTCGCCTGTTTTTTTGGAATTAATGGACATGTGGCTACAGTGCCATTAGAGAATCGTAAAACGGTTAATTCTGAATGGTATACGACCATTTGTTTACCAGAAGTCTTTGAAGAAATAAGAAAGGACAACCGACAACGCAGAATCATATTACATCACGACAATGCTAGCTGTCACACCTCAGCTGAAACAACTCAGTTTTTGGAGGGTCAAAAGATCGAATTGACTGGTCATCCGCCGTACAGCCCTGATTTGGCACCTAACGATTTCTTTTTATTTCCATACGCGAAGAACAAATTACGTGGTCAACGTTTTTCGAGCCGCGAAGAGGCTGTTGATGCGTTCAAAATGCACGTTTTGGAGATACCTCAATCAGAATGGAAAAAGTGCTATGAAAATTGGTTCCAGCGTATGCAAAAGTGTGTCGATCATCGCGGCGAATATTTTGAAAAGCAATAAAACCATATTAAATGATATATGTTTGTTTCTTTTTTTAATTCCGGATACATAAATAGCAGCCCTCGTAGTGAACGTTCAATGCAATTAATTATTGCGTTTTGTGGTTCCGCTATATAATAAACCATAAAAACGGCCAAGGAATGCCTCAAACACGTGGATTTAACATAACATACGTAAATTTTCAACAACGTTGTTTGGGCTTATCAATCGGTATTTTTGTAAGCTAAAAAAGAAAATTTATAAGTATAATAATCCATTAATCATGCTATATAAGGCATTAGTGATAAAAATGTCACATCAAGTAATAATTTGGCTATAAATATTGCATAGTTTTTTACGTGTATTTTAGGGATGCGCCTTACTTGAACTATAGTTTATCGATAAAAATAATGTCATGGACTAAATGATTTTTTTTTTCAGGTTGAAAATGCTTCAAAATAGACGACAAACAGATATATATTTTAGACGCAAGTTTCATGCAAGTTTTTAATCCTTACTTCCTTATGAAGGCATCACAATATTGGAATTTGGAATTATCATTTCAAACGTAAGTTTGAAACAATTGAAGACGTAAGTGGAAAAATCGAACAAGTAACATTTCGTAACATACGGACTATAACTCATTTTTTCCCTAATTATATCAATAAAACTTGTAACTTATCTACATCATAACCTAGCTAATATATCTGGCTACACATAAAATCCATAGTTTTTCTATTTCAAATAACTTTTCCGGCCCTAAAGCCTCCATTTAAGCAAAAAAAACGGGAAGTTCTTTCATGTTACTTACCTTATTCTTCCACTCACGTCTTGAATTATTTTATTGAAATAAAGAAAGTTCTAACGGAGAGGAAAATAATTGCATGATCAACAGCTCTCACACCTCCCCCCTGAAAGTACTCAATTCGTTACTTAAAGATACTTCTTGAAATTTTATCCTGGCATTAGGTACTCTTTTTTAATAAGTTAAATGTAAAATTTTAATAAGGCTAAAGTCATAATCATTTAATAAAATAAATTTAATACCTCAATCGTCGAATTCCAGACACAATATATATTATTTAGTTGTTATGCGGCACCTGGTTTCCGATTGGGGCTGGATGGGTTAAACATGGAAAACTTACATAAAGCATATTGCCCCGTATACAATATTATGAATTATGTGTATAATATTTTATAGTATGTAGTAGTATTATTAGTACATTTATTAACACTAAACCATTTATTTTTTTCAGGTTATTGGAATGCTCATAAAGAAGAGTTCAATATTATGGTGGTGACGGAGAGACCTATAATGAAGATAATAATTATTTTCAACTATTAATTTGATAATAAGATTGAAAGTGAAGAATAATATATGGTTTAGTGCTCTATGATTTTGATTGCAAACACCGTGATATTGCACAATAAAATTGATCGTCTAGACTCTAGAGTCCTACTTAGGTTATTAATTATTATTATTATTATATCATTATTCAGGGGGCGTCGAAGTATCTATTTTAAGTCTTTTTCTGTATAAATATTATTACATAATTATATTTTAATAGGTAAAGAAATGCACCTATGCGTTTTTGGAATTACTTTAAATAAGTAGGACTGAGATTCATTCTTATATTTCTTTGATAATAATAATAATTGTTATTCTACAAAATAGTTGCTTAATAGTAAATAGTAATTAAGTTTAATAAAGTATAATATATTTTGTTCTTCTGTTGTGTTTTATAAAAACTGTTGATTTTATTGATATTAGCTATTACACTCCGGACAAGCTTTCGTGGCTTATGGAGTATACATATTATGTATAATTTTAACTATTTGTGTAATTATATATACTTAAATATTTTGTTTATACAGGGTGCAATTAAACCATCCTGCCAAATTTTTTCCAGGGCTTAGGTATCATTAGGAGAGGTCATTTAGCAAAAAAAATTGAGTGTTATTTTTTTAATGACATATTTTATCTCATTTAAAATCGATGCAGAACGGTTACTCGTGGCGGTGAGAATGGTGACGTGGGGGGGAGGCGCGCGCGCTCACCCGCCGGCGACGCGTAGTGTCCATTTTAATTGTAGTGTTTTTTAGGATAACTTTCGGAAGCTATTTCTCAACATTTTAGTACTGAGTGACTATATTAAAAGAAAAATACGTGTATTTTTATTTTGAACAAGGATCAATATATCAAAATTTGGCAGGAAGGTTTAATTGCACCCTGTATTTAAGTATTTTCATACACTTAATAAATAGATAAAAAATACCTTTTCACCAAATTGAACGATTTCTAATTTAATGAGCATAATATTATTATATCCTAAATTGAACATGCAGGTCGAATTGATAACCTCCTTTTTTGATGTCGTTTAATAAAAATCTGTAACATAAAATTATGGTCGACTTGGTCGATAACTGTAGTCTAATTTTATATTTTTATCGATATACGCCATCCCTACACGCACACTACAGCAATTGCACACAAGCATAAAATGGCCACGCGCTGGCGAGCTAAGAATCCATCTATGTATACTTAATCTGTGAGTCGTACCTATGTCACAGAATAGATAATAGTACAAGTGTCAAGTACCTATGTGTAAATATTTAAAGGATTCTACTGACGACCGTCGACCCGGTTTCAACGTCGTGTCGTCGCTCATTCGGCAGATATTTTTTTTAAACCTAATACCTATGATCAAAATGATTAAGGACGGGATGATATCGATTTAATGGCTTACTAAAATTGGTCCCGACCGGCGACCAAAGTGTCGTGTCGCGAGTCGTTATCAGAATGAATTAAGACTCCCTGCGCTGATCATTAATTTCAAACCGCGAACATCTAGCAGCTTTACCATTGCTGTCGTCTTCACTGAAATGTTGAAATGCTCAGCAGTCTCGATGCATCAATCAATCCATTCGTTTGATTGATATTTGAAATCGGCTAATTACACTGTTTAACCGGCTAAATAGTTATAATGAAACTAATTGCGAAACAAGACTGTTTCTAACCGATTTTAATCAAGGCTTTGAGAGTTAAGAACTTCTTGTGTGTTCTTCAGGTGGTGTTACGCGAACAAAACACGAGGCTTAAGTTGCGGTTTCCGAGTTAATCAAGAACAAACAACTAATTAAACACTCTATGCCCTTGAGACTAGGTCGATTGTTGAGTAGAATGGGGAATAGTTGAGTCTTGGATGTTGTACAATGTACGCTGTTCTTAAAAAAACTAATCAGCTTGAAAATAACATTTATGGCCGGTTTATACGGAGTAAGTAACTGACGTCAGTGCACAGACAAGACAGCGCAGACGTACCACTGCCATCGTGTAAACCGATTTCGAAGACAGTTCAGTACCGTCGGCGGCGCTGTTTTCACTACTGACCGCGTGTAAACGGTAGGCGACAGTTTTTGGCGTCAGCACTGTCTCGGCACTGACGTCAGTTACTTACTCCGTATAAACCTGCCCTAATTGTTGCTCTATCGTAGGAATCTAATCCACAACTTCCGAGCTGTTGTGAGCCAAATGTTTGAAGCCACTTGACCTTGGAGAAGTTAACGTACAGTTCGACAAGGCTGTTTATGAACGTGGCGAGAAAAGGAACTAACGCTTCTATCATACAAAAATGTCATTTTTAACCCCCGACCAAAAAGAGGGGTGTTATAAGTTTGACGTGTCTGTCTGTCTGTCTGTCTGTCTGTGGCATCGTAGCATCCAAACGGGTGGACCGATTTTGATCTAGTTTTTTTTGTTTGAAAGCTGACATGACGGTGAGTGTTCTTAGCTATAGTTCATCATCATCAGCCTGCTCATTGCTGAAATATCACGGTATATCTGGTTCGTGAAAGGACGATTAGCAACTTGCAGTCGTTTGATGGGTTTTATATTTTGCATCCTGGTTCGAGACACTTATGAATATATACACATTATTGGAAAGTTGACCTGGTGGTGCAGCATCACCTGGTAATCAATAGGATACCCAACTCCTCACCAACTTAGAGCAGAGGTTTCGTGTTTGGGCTCATTTTAATTGCGACAACCAGTAAGACATAGATAAACAGTAAATATTTGCATGCTGCTGCTGCAGCATCACCTGGATTCTATAGGAGCCAAGCTCCGTATGAACCTAAAGTGGAGGTTTCATGTTTGGGCTCATATTGATGGCCTCATCCAAGAGGACATATTTTATAGATGGTATTCATTGGGATATGATCCAGTTGATAGGAATTATTCTGCACAAGTTTAAAAAGCATAAAATTAAATTAAATTAAGAAATTTAAAAAAACCCCCGCCAAAAAACTTTAAAAAGTAATGAAATAACATTTCCTGACTTTAAGTTTAAATCATTCCTAAAAGTAAAGTAATATTTTAGTCCATAATTGTTGTCAAGGTGTGTCGGGGGACCGCTAATGTAGATGTTTGATTTCACATAACAATATAAATTAAGGGTCTGTTCACAGCGACCCGAATCGAGAGAATCAGCGACTATTATGGCGATACAAAATGCAAAAGTCGCTGTTGTGGTAGTTTACTTAGCGGTCCCCCGACACACCTTGACAACAATTATGGACTAAAATATTACTTTACTTTTAGGAATGATTTAAACTTAAAGTCAGGAAATGTTATTTCATTACTTTTTAAAGTTTTTTGGCGGGGGTTTTTTTAAATTTCTTAATTTAATTTAATTGACAGTTCTCCTTTACCAGCAGCGCCCATTGACATCATAGATATATTCATTTAAAGCCTTGTCGAACTGTAATATCTATGCTTCTAGGCTACTTTCGGTCGGCAAAATGGAATGAAATTGACATGTCATTGGTGTCAGGTTCTGAGGTGTTTGACTGAAGTTTATCAATTTACTAGTGATTTTGATTTGATAGCGTCCAAAATATCAACCAATCAACTGCGCTTTTGATTAGTTATGTCAAAAAACATCAGAAACTGAGTATGGGAGATACATATACAACATGACTGGTGAGACTTTACCGATACTTATGGAGAGTACTCTGTACTCGATTCTCATTATAATTATGTAATAAAATTAGGTTCTAATTTTTTTCCGAATTTCCCAAAAATAAATGAATAATGGATACTAAGTAAATTAGGCGTCTAGGCAAGTAGGCATACTATGCGGCCGGTGCAGAGGCGTGCGCTACCAAAGAAACACCACACAACTACCCTTCTCGCGCGCGGTGTCCATGCGTTGGGTAAATAATTATGATCAATTGATATTATTTTTTTTATATTATTTTTTTCCAACTAATATAATAGCCAAATATCACGTCTTCGAGTATTGAACATGTCTCACCAGTCACGCAGTATTACGGTACACATGCGTTATGCAGTTGTTGAGCTGTTATGAATGCTGAATGCAGTCTTATTCGGAATGATCTTTAAATTCTAAAGAATATGAGTGCATGTAAGTACGTAACTTTTTGTGGGATGACACACAAATGCTTAACGTCCAACTATCCTTGAATCTTGACACCTCATGACATGCGTAATACACGTTACACAAGGCCGCTCCGCCGGGGTTTATTTATATTTATCAGGCGTCTATCCACAACATCCGCCTTCGGGAGCCGGCTACAGTTTCAACTACTTGTTAATATGCGTGGCTATAACACCATGTTTAGGAAGTCGCTATAGATAGTAGTGGTAGTAGTGCTTACTAGGAGTTTCAAGTGTAGGAAGTACGAATAAGTAATGCGTGATGTCTTGTCATTATGAGGTATTGTAGATGCACTGTAGATCTTTTCATATTACCGTGGGAGAGCCATGCTTCGGCACGAATGGGCTGGCTCGACCGGAGAAATGCCACGGGCTCACAGAAAACCGGCGTGAAACAGCGCTTGTGTTGCGCTGTGTTTCGCCGAGTGAGTGAGTTTTCCGGAGGCCCAATCCTCTACCCTTTTCCCTTCCCTACCCTCCCCTATCCTATTACCTCGTAAAAGGCTGGCAACACACCTGCAGCTCTTCTGATGCTGCGAGTGTCCATGGGCGACGGAAGTTGCTTTCCATTTATAGGTTTGTTCGTTTGCCCCCTTGTTTCATGAAAAAAATTACCCATTACCCACAAGTGACACAACTTTGCTATATAGCTTTTTCATAGGACTTGTGATTTCGCAGAAAATTATGTTATTTCCTAAAATTCTCTCGCTAACAACGCCCGCGCCACTATACTGTTTTTTTCAATTTCTGGCATATTCTTATTTGTATTTTCTCCAGAATTCCATACTTTTTCTGTTTCAAAACTCAGGTATCTTGTCTATAAGGATACATAAGCAACAAGCATACATCTATTTATAAACAAACTCCAAAAACATAAGTCTGTTTATAAACGCATGATCACGCACAATAGAGTTTAGAAGATTGTACGCACTGACTAGAAAGATTTACTCAACTCAATACAAAGTAATATCGAAGTAAAAGTAACATTTCCTTTCAACAAAGGCCCGAGTCCCTTTGAACGTCTAATTAATTTACTTTCTGCTCCTTCCTAAATGACTTCTGCACAATGAAGTGAACTTTCTGGTAGTATTGATTTCATTTTCATTCAAAAGTTGCTGAATGAAATCTGAAAAAAGTTTGGGGGTAGTTTAGAAAGTTTCTTACACGTTTAGTTTGTACAACTACCTGTTACTTGTATCATATGTTACATATTACTATTGTATGTTCTAAAATAAAACTGCTGTTATGTGTATCCATTGTTCTTTTGCGTTGTTTTTGGACGTCCCCAACACCAGTGTCGCAATGCGTTGTCGTACAAAAATTAGCTAGAGAACTTTTTTCTTGAAACTTTACGTAGTAGTGGTTTCTTATCCACAGTCACCCCAGACTAATTTTTATTTGTCTGTCTGTTACCTTCACGCCTAAACGTTAAAGCGAAAATGGAGCTATAGTTACTTACTTAGGGTGGGTTGCACCAGAGGCGTGTTTAATGTTTATAATATAGTTAAGGCTAACTTAACTTTAACCTTAACTTTGACCACAGAATTTGACAGATGTCTGCTGCTGCGACAAGTCTTTAAATGAACGTGGGCGGGGGCGCTGCTGGTAAAGGAGAACTGTCAAAAATGGCGTTTTTGTATGATGACAGCGTTAGTTCCTTTTTTCGCCACGTTCATTTAAAACCTTGTCTAGCTCTATGGTTGTTTAAATATGGCGTCCATTTATGACTTTAACCAAAGATTTGACATTTTGCATTGTAGTTATAGTTAAAGTTATATTTAAAGTAAGTTGGTGCAACTCACCCTTAATGGACCAAAAAATGACATAGGACAATTTATAGAACGACAAAATGTATGATATTCTACATAACGGAGTTCCGGGCGTTACACATAAGAACAAATCTCCATTAGTAATCCAGTTTAATTATAAATAATGTTTACACTTTACAAGTTGGCGCCGCTGACAGACAAACGAGGCACTTGTGTGTAAACACTTAAGTTTATTTACGTTGGCCCGATGAAACATTTATTCGGTTTTGTTTCATTATTGTGTGAATCTTTTAAATTTTTTCAAAGTAATAATAAGCCCTTGACTTTACAATATTAGATAATATAATATAATAAAGAAAATAGGTAACAGATAGGTAACATAGAGTTCAAGGAATTCAAGCGCGACCAATAGGGGCAATAGGTCCCTAATATTAGTGGTTTTTGGGTTATGAGACAAAACATTACCTATGTAACATATTAAAGTACCTACTTATAACATATTAATATACTTTGACTCTGTAGTCTGTAACTTTCTCTTCTTTATCTATCGTTTCTCGCTCCACCCAACAAAGATACCCAGATAGAGATAAGAGGCAAACATTTCAACTTTGGATTTCTATGTCACAAACGCATAAAATATTTTCCCTCTCTGTCGTGCACTTTTATTATAATAATGATGATGATCTTGATATAATTTATAAATGGCGTCCGTTTTTAATTACAAATTACAGCATGGAGAAATGTCGGTTATTAAATACCTCGGGCGAGCGGGCGGTGTACATTTTTCACAACTACCCTCCGCGAAATTACAAATTGCTCTGTTTGCTTTGAATGACGTCTGGCAGCCATGTTTCTCGCACCAGGCGGATTAGCCGCATGTGCGACGAAGCGAATAATTTTTGTTGTTCTTTTTTCATTTTAGGGTTTATAATTTAAAGTAAAAGATGAAAAGCTTCATATACTTACACTGGAGAGTGCAGATTTCGCTGAGTAGAGTTGAAAAGACAAAGGCATTTGAGATTTGAAGAGATTAATAATTTGATAGAGGTCGTTAACCTTTTAATCGGCTGCTTATATACCGAAATTGGTAATGATGTACCTAACTCTAAATACAAGTGAACGAAGTAGACAAAGGCTCCACGCTTATTGTCTATTCCGTGTGTGAGACGCGAGTAAAAACAAATCCCCTATAATCCTATTACTTCATTTTTCAAATAATAATAATTGAGTGAACCATTCGAACGATTCAATTGTAATGAAAACAATGGACTCAACAATCGCTCTATTGCAGAAGTGTGGACTGTAGAGGCGGCGCGGCGCCCCCGACAATACGGGGGCGCCGGAGCCCCCTCAGCACACGAAACTAAGACCTAGCTTAATTGAGTAAGGTGCAAAATCCTCGAGTACCCCTCACAACCTGTGACCTTTCACGTGTGGAAGGCGACTGACAGTTTCCGTCAGTAATCAGGTCACGTTCCTTTTTCGAAACGCGGTTGAAGGCATAGATGGCGTCTCAGACACGAACGAGGAATTTTATGCTCTGTGGCACGCGGGTCTATTCATAGACAATTTACTGCCCATAAACAATATTTTTTGTTTCATCACGGGTGATGTGACAAAAATTTATACGCGCCAGTTTTTGTATCAACTTCGGAACAAAAAGTGTGACTTTTTTGCTGCTCGCAATATAAAAGCAGTTAAAACTCGTGTGTGACTGGCATAGGGAATGATTTAAATAAAGAACCACAAAATATATTACACTACCTCGTTTATTATATGCCTATAATTTGGAAAACAATTTTTAAGTCGATTAGGTACTCCAAGCAATTTTTAGAATCTGGCAGGCAGATCCTAGTCTGTCTTAGTGTCTGGCAAAGGATCGTCCATTTATCTATGACGTCAGGTTATTCAGCCTTGTCTATTTACGGCTACCCCAGACCGCACCTGTTGCTGAAAAAAAAAACTAATTTAGGCCAAGACATGACGTCGCTAATGCTTTTTTGCAGCCGACTCATTCCCGAGTTAATGGCTTCCCTACGACTAAAAATAACTTTATAGAGCAATACGGAAATAAAACATATTTTGAGTAATGGAGTAGAGACCCATTTGTAAACGTCGATGTGATGTTTTTCTTTTCACAATAATTATAATAAACTTTGCCGCTATTTCGCTTGGGGGCTTCTAAAATGTTGCTCTACCTGAAGGTAGAGATATAGTATAATAAAGATATGACACGTCAAGACAAAAAAACTTGGTTAAATTAATGATTCTGCTTTGTTGTTTGCATTTTGGGGTCATTTTATTTTTGTTTTGTCCACTTCTGATTTTAATTCGATAGGCAAAGCGGTGCTTTGGTAGAAGATTTAGAAACTTCAGTAGACTGCAATGCTAATAATATCTAGATAAAAATACATATAATAAAACGAGGGCAAAATAGCAATATCTACTACCGCAATATATCTGCAATCTAATTTAACTTAGTAGTGCGAGTTTTATTCCGGAATATTTTGTGTTAAGCGGCATTGTTTCATACCTTTGTTGTTGGAAACTGCAGCGAGTAATGGGTTTTTAATAACGAAATGATTGCCATTGGAGCGAAATTAAATTGCATATACTTCGCGATAAATTTGAAATTCACAACTTCATTTTTTACTAGATGACGCCCACAGTCGTTTATCGCTCGAGAACCGTACATTTTCCCGGGATAAAAAGTATCTCCATGCCAAATTTCAGCAAAATCGGTTCAGAGGTTTGGGTGTGAAGATCTATCTCACACCCAAACCTCTGAACCGATCTCTTTTATCTAAAAAATGTTTGAAACGATATTTTGTTATATTTTGTTATTCTGTAAGCAGCAAGCAACAAGCTGTCCGCCTGCGCCCGACGTAAACTATCGAAGTAGGTAGTGAAGTACCGACATTTAATACTCCCGCAGAATCTGAAACTACCGAGACATGACTGATCAGTGATCACCGAGCCAAGGAACAAATAACAATTTATAAAGTTACATTATTATTCATTATGGAGTTATTCCTGGTTTGTGAGGTTTTTTGGTAGGGATTTATGAGTTTGTTTATTGGTTAATTTTGACGGTATATTAATTTAATATAGATAAACCTTAGAAATTATAGTTTTAAGGACTTAAGGATTTTGGTTAAAAATGCCTCTGTTTTCTTATACCTAGATTTAGTTAAAAACTGTGCTTCCTAGGGTGCTAATATTGGCGTTTCGATTTTTTATTCTTTAATTCCGACCAAAAAAGAAGAGTACTTTATCGAGATCATTTTACTCTTAATACCAGCAAGTCAATCGCTGCACAGCCACTGGTCCGTGGGACATAAATATCCCGTTACTGCCGCTTAATCCCGGGGGACAATCCACGTCGACAATTAACCCGTAACTTGCTGAAAGTTCCCGTAATTTAAATAGCTGTGGGGTCTCGTTGACCCCTGACAGCCTTTTCAGATACAATGAGGATTTAGAATACGCATATAATATTTGGGATTTTATACACCTGGCTCGGCCGGAGTAGTAGCCTGAAAATAACAAGGGTTAAGAGATTTAAGGGGGAGGGGCACGTATAGTACCTATAATGACTCCCCATAATACCTTAATCATGTTTGAGACATGTCCCCCTGTTCTGTATTTTTGAATGGGTCAAAATGTTAAACTCGTATATACATATCTACCTATGGACAGGACAGCAGTGACCTTTTACCTACCTATGGTCTATGGACAGGACAGCAGTGACCTTTTACCTAATCTTAACATCCCTTTCAACCGCGCAGGGAAATTTTATGCTTTCGCTTTTTTTATTCGCTTTCGTTTTTTAATTCGCTGTTTTGTTTTTTCTGCTGGCATTCTCGGAGACTCAGAGTTCAGCTCTTTTCGTAATTTTTTGGGTTCTGTACTAAAAGAGTCAAAACGGGGCTATAATATTACTATTTGTTATTGCGAACGCCGAACAGTCAACAGACTGCAGTGGTCAGTGGTTTCGCTACACAGAGACTATCAAATCAACGGACATGCAACTTCTCACGTGTTCAGAAATCAGAATGTGCTCGCATGACGTGATCATATTAAATTGATTTGTACAAGTAATGATAATAATTATATCAATTGTGGCGTCCAATTATTCGGATTTCTATACTTTAATGATAGCATTTTGTGTGATTCTTGATATTTTTAATGTAAGAACTGACAGACAGATACAATTTTAGTTATATTGTTACTAGATGTTCCGCGCGGCTTCGCCCGTGTAATTTAGGAATTTCATGGAAACCGTACCTGTACCTACATATTTCCACAAGAAATAGCCTATGTCCCTTCACGTGGTCTATTCTGCATGTGTGCCAAATAACATAAAAATAGATTCAGTAGTTCTTAAGATAATAAGCAATTTCATATAATAATTTTCCCCGTTTTTTCCACATTTTCCTTTGTTTCTTCGCTCCAATTATTGGTCTTATAGCCGCCCTATAGCTTTCCACGACCGTACATTGTTGTACTTTGTACCGTACATTAACATTTTTTTTATTAAAATGTTATCTATACATATAATAAAATCGTAGGAAAGTCAATTCTGTACATTGAATATTTTAAAAAAATAATACTTGGGACGTGATCTACAATCGATATGGAAGCCAAAAATATAGTTTTTAGAATTTTTGTCTGTTTGTCTGTTTGTCTGTTTGTCTGTATGTATGTCCGGGATAAACTCAGAAAGTACTTAATGGATTTACTTCAAATTTTGCACGAATATTATATAGAGGTCGGGTCAACACATAGGCTATATATTATGACGATATCACCTAGGGGGGGGGGGGGGGAGGGGCTCAAGTTTCAATATTTTTAGTTTTTTGCTCATATCGCTAAAACGGTGCGTTGTAGAGAAAAAAATGTCCCATTCGTAATGAAAGCCCATAAAATTTCCTACAAATTTGTTCTTCACACTTTGTATCTATCTTCACTCCTTGCCATGCTATGAGCTTTTGTCTATCTTTTCTATACAAATTTCGAGTGTCGTTTGATTAACATGCTGGGAGCTTTGGCATCGGTCTTTTCTTGGGGGGGGGGGGGGGCTTCGCCCCCCTACCCCCCCCAAACCCCCCCTCCTCAAATTTTGCTTCAAACAAAGCGGTGTTGCGGCGTTATACATCTTTTTTAAGAACAAAGTTAAAAACTAAACTACACATACGGTTTTTCAGTGTCGTTTGTTTTGGGGGGGCTGCGCCCCCACAAACCCCCCCCCTTATTCCTCATGACACTTTTGTTCATAATTAAAAGGTATCGTGGAGTTTGTATTGCGTCTTAATTATCCTTTTTAGGAACAAATCTATACATATTGTAATAAAATCGTAGGAAAGTCAATTCTGTACATTGAATATTTTTGAAAAATAATACTTGGGACGTGATCTACTATACTAACGCGGACGAAGTCGCGGGCAACAGCTAGTAAAAGAAATAAATTAATTTTTCAACCTTGCTCGCTGCTCCATGTCTGTGATATGCAAATTTTTATAACTTGCTATTCTAATAAATATACTTTTTGTTGTCGTCAAATGTGAAATTTCTCTGTTCCGTGGGACCGTGACGAAATAAAATAAAGCCGGGTCAAGTGCGAGTCGGATTCGTGTACGTCGGGTTTCGTAACACTTATCGATATTGAGCCAAATGGGCAAAAATGCCGTTTTTTTTGGATGGGAGACCCAACGGGAGACCCCTTAAATGTTTATTTTGGTTTTAGTATTTATTGTTATCGCGGCGACAAAAACACTTATTTAACTTGTTAAAATTTCAATTGTCTAACTCTCGCCGCTCGCGGTTCTTGAGATACAACCTGGTGACAGTCAGACGGACCGACAGCGAAGTCTTTATAATAGGGTCCCGTTTTATTCTTCGAGTACGGAACCCTAAAAACGATCCACAGGAGACAACAGCGAGCAAAATTATCATGAATTACAAATTATGCCTTTGATCAAAATATTCCCTTTTATTTGGCAGTACTTGGGAAACACTCGTATGTTTTTCAAGTACCTACTTGATTTTCGTATGCTTTAGAAGGGCTACAAATTACATTGATAATGCCGGCACTTCACATAGGCAAGCGCGTTGGCAAACGCGCTGGCCCAGCCACTGGCCCAATGTGTGGAACGGGCGTTGGCGCATTTGCATTGGCGGTAGGTATTTGAACGTTGGCCGGCGCGCTTGCGAGCTTGCCGCAGTGCTGACGCCGAAAACTGTCGCCTAACGTTTACACGCGGTCAGTAGTGAAAACAGCGCTGCCGACCGTACTGAACTGTCTTCGAAATCGGTTTACACGATGGCAGTGGCACGTCATCGCTGTCTTGCCTATGCAACGTCAGTTGAACGTAAGAACGAACATAAGTTCCGTATGAACCGGCCCTTACTCATAAGCGCGTTGGCAAGCGCACCGCCAGCGCGTTGGTGAATGCGCTTGCCTATGTGGAGAGGCGGCATAAAAAAAGAAAAAAAAAACTTGTAAGACAAATACGGTTATAAAAGAAACCTTATAACCTCCCATTTAATATTATCTTTTGCAGGTATCTCTATAAAATAACATAAAATGACAATATTATCTGTTACATACATTAAGACGTATAATATTCTCCGCTTTATTATTATGTTTTTGTAAAGTTATCAGAAAATTTGAAACCAAAAGGCTCTTCCTTATTGCATCCAATGGCTAAGTAGTTTTACTTATGAGTAAGGTAGCTAAGACTGGATCTATCAGATCTGAGGAAAGCCCTAGCCTGTATAAGAGCACAGATGGGTCGGATGGCGTGGCACGTTTTGTAAAGTAAATGTAGAGTGAATGTATGGAATCATGTGCATACACTTTTACAGTCTGTCAAGAAAGAGTAGACGCAATACAAAATTTTCTAAATACGTAATCACTCTCAAAAGGTGGTTTTTTCTCTTTGTATTTCCACAGAGAACGCTTTTAACACTTTAAATATTATCACCTTGACACATTTTTACCTCGATTTATATAATGTAAGGCCTTCATATATTTTTTATGTGATTTCAAAATTGTGTACAGCGTCTACTATATTTTTTTGACACGCTATAGGAAGGACTTGCCCTCGGTGTTGCCCTATTCCAATTTAGAATTTTGATAAAATTGCATCGTCTCTTCTCGTCACGTTACAATGAGCAATGATCCTTAGATGCAAACGGAGCCTCAAGCCGATAGGAATAGTACAGGACACCACTGGGTATTACAAGAAACAATAGGCATTAAAATGTTTATTATGTTATAAATTATTATTATCCTCAAAATGTACTTCCATTAGGAAGTATATTAATACTTACTTTTAGTTTTATAGATGGTACGTGTTGTCATAATGTGTTGCATACAGTATACCCGACTAAACGAAGGAGGATAAGTAATAATATAATAAAAAAAATTGTCGCTTAAGGTTTAGGGGTATCTATCATAAGACTAATTATTATTAGTCTTCATTTTGAGAGTTATTAAAGTTAATACTTTGGCATCTGTCTGTACTCTGTATAATTTGTCAGTGCTCAGTATTACTGTATTTTAATAGGCTCTACTTAACTTTCGCACAATAAGTTGTACCCTACAGTTAATAGTTAGAAATACACTTGTGTTACATTGTATTATTCCAATGCCTCATGATGGCAGCTGCATATTCCATTCGCTTGAATTGTCTTTGTTTAATTCGACTGATACTCAACAAGCCTTAAGGGCTGCTTTTCCACGTCCTGATAGGTTTTGGATAGGCTATCCACAACTTATCTGACAGATGAAGTATATTTGTCAGATACTTATAAATTGTGGATAGCATATCCGACACTTATCAGGAAATGGTGAAAAAGCCCCTTAAGGTTGTGAGCGACTATAGTCGAATATTTAAGTTTGAACTGGAAAGATTTAGGTGTCTACACCTGCTCGGAAAAATTTTCTTTGCAAAAAGTAGTGATATCCCACCAAAAACATAATGTAAAAGGAGAGCCAAGTTCAATACAAACATTATGCTTGTCTATGGACTTCGCCGTAAAAAGAATGGAGATCTAAATGAGTGCCAAGTTCTATGGAAAATTTAAAATGCATTTATAGGAACCAAATAACATTATGAACAAACAATAAAGTCTATTTCTTTGCTTTATTGAATATTTATAACAATTGCTGTTATTTAAATCATTTACATCAGAATTAAAATGTTTAATAACTTTATAAAATGACTGATGTAATGAAAACTGGCCAAGTCAAATCTAATATAGTTTAAGATCTTACATTATTTAAATAGCATCAATTGTTATAGATATTCAATAAAGCAAAGAAATAGACTCTATTATTTGTTCATAATATTGTTATTTGGTTCCTGTACATACATATATTTCGATTTTCCTTGAAACTTGGCACTTATTTAGATCTCCATCCTTTTTACGGCGAAGACCATAGACAAGAGTAATGTTTGTATGGAACTTGGCTCTCCATTTACATATTTTATGTTTTTGGTGGGATTACATACTTAGGCCCACTTGCGCCAATCTGGGTTAAGGTTAACTCTGAGTTAAACATCTTGTCATCTCTATCACTGACTTGGTGAGTGACAGATATGACATGATGTTTAACTCAGAGTTAACTTTAACCCAGATTGGCGCAAGTGGGCCTTACTGTGACAATACCAATAACAATAGATTTATTACAAGTTTCCATAGATTTGCACACGTGTCAAATAAAATAGTCCGTCTAGACTCTAGCTAGACGATAATGAAATTCCAACCGGTTTTTTCAAGTTTCTCGTTGTTCAAGAAAGTGTGATATTGAGTTTGTGATAAGGGTCGTGAGTCGCAAATGTCCTGTCCATGACCCTTGAAACTAGACTAGATACCTTTTTAAGGGCATTTTTGATGAATGACACCATGAAACTCGATGATAATTTTTTAAGGATACTTACAGGAACCTACAGGATGGCCCAAATGGAGTGGATGCAGCACCACTCCAAAAAAATATTCTAAATTAAATGGAAACTAGCCATGTTTGTATTTTTAAATTACATAATATGTTGGGATTTGGGAAGTCTTCCGAATGGTCCCGAAAAAGGAGTGGGGGGCATTTCTGGTTTAACTTATTTTGCAAATAAATTAATACGGTCTACATTTTTCAGAATCAATATGGTTGCCGACTGACATTCTTTTAAAGTCTATTGTGGACGCCGGTTTGAGGAGGTCCTGGGCAACTTTTTGCCTCGTTTGACTCTAAACACGGTCCTGTTTGCAGGTTAGCAAACTTACAAAATTACGTAGTAAAATAAAATTACTACATATTATTACCTGAATTACTCTCACAGGTGCTGTAGTTTAAAACTAAGGCGTTATCTTAAAGTTTAAACTTTGTGTTTAAACTACAAAACTTAAGAACGCGTTAAACTAATTAGTAATTACCCGAGTTAAAAACGGCAGTTTACGTTTGTATAAAAAGAAGTTTCAGAAATAAATTTACAAACCGCGGCAAATTGGTTTGTTACTACTTGAGTGCCGAGCGCTGAGCCGACGTACAATCAAAAGTTGAAATTTTCATTATTCCTCCGAGTATAATTTGCTCAATGGAAACTTTGAATGTGTATATTTGTAGGTTTCTAAGTATTTCATCCTAAAAAACTAAATAGAAGTAGACGTACAATGTGTCCCGACACCTGCAGTGTCAGAGCCTTTTAATGTTATGACTTATGAATTATGATGCATGGCGTATTTTATCGACAAATTGGATCTCAATTTTTTTCTCGGGCTCTCGTACAAATTTGAGCGAATACGTCTTCATTGGCAAATCGTTATATCTTCTTGGCTAACTGACTGAGAGCGTAGAAGTCCAGGAATTTATTTAAGATAAAAACTTTCTCTATCTTATTAAAATAAAAAAGAACGTACTAGATTTTCACAAAGAGACATTAATAAAAATAGTGTTAAAATACACAAAAAACCAAAGTTTTTTCCTTACACTTTGGTGTTTCTACGTTTTGTTCCACGAAAGTCCACAAGCTATCAAAGGAGACCTTATTTATGTTCATTAGGATATATTTACATGACTTTCGCAATCTTAATTTTATGCGGAAAGTTATTTCATGTGCCATAAATGATAATAGAAACTTTACACTGAAAGTGCTACAATACGATAGAGGCGATATAAAATCTGATATTAAAAGGCCATTGATCAGTTCAGACGAAGTGGGCCGCGACCCGGATATCATCCCTCTCCACGTCACTTCTACACCGTTCTGAATATTTATTGAGATAATATTACAAACTATACTTATTTACTAATAACAAGTCCTACTTATACCGAAACTGCTACGCCGATTTTAATAAGTTTTGACGTAGAGTAGATCACTGGGGCATGAAATACTTTTATCGCGGTAAAATATTTTTTTTACCGCGGAATACCTACTGTTTTTACCCGGACGGAACTGCGCGCCACTTCTAATTATTTGAAACATAAATACTGTCATGAGTGTTACCTGACTAAAGTATGAAATACACGGTCGCCAACGGCGGTTGTCAACAGCAAAAAATAGTATGCGCGTTACCAGCCACACGGTTGCCAACGTGTTGTCAACATAAAGTTAATACACGTAGCGGAATAGAGCAACAAACTCGAGCTGTCAAACGTAACCGAAATTGGTTTTCATCTGTGTGAAAAATATGTGCACGTATACACTTACACAAGCATGATTGAAGTTTGAACATGAATTCTATGAGATTAAATTGTCAACGAATGATGATCAAAAAAAGAGTGATGCTGTCATGTATCACACGTCTCTTTTTACCACGCAGTGTTACTGATAGTGACAGCTCGCTTGCTCAGGCCTTTGTTTGTCTATTCCGCTAGGTATATTAACTTTATGGTTGTCAACCAGTTTTTCATTATAGATTTTGCGTGGTCGTCAACCGCCGTTGCCGACCGTGTATTTCTTGCTTATATCTAATCGGTGCCATCATTAGAATTCTACTCAATGATTTCACGTCACTTTCCGCAAAGCTACAGTATCATCCCTTGTATACAATATCCTCCAACACAGTACATACACTATTTAACTATTCATTAACGAATTCATTAACCCTTTCAATTACGCGCTAATGACTGGGGTTACATAAAATAGTAGCGGCTAATACGTTTACCGCTGACCCCATTAGCGTCACATGTGACACCTGTGACACTGTGACACCTGTGACACATGACGCGGGAAAAGGTGGTGAAGGTTTTCCGAGTCGATTTCCGGTGATAGGATTCTCGCGTGACCTGTATTTGTTAAGGAAGTTTTGATAGTCGTAGTCGGTTCTTTTTCGTTTTGCATCAAATTTGTCTAGGTATGCAGTGTACTGTGTAATCTAGTGCGATAGCGTCGGCGATAGATTTCGTGTAATGGGATCATATTGCCATTTGCCTATACTTGTTACTAATATGTATTCTGTGGCTATACTCTATCTTCGTCACATAACTTAATCATAACTTCTTTTACATAAAGTAGCAACACTAGAGCTGTTATTTATCACCTTTGTTAAAATAACTCTAGTTAGCCATTCTATCGTTAGTTTGTTATTTTAACCTACCCAAAATTTCTCTGTACAATATGGCAGTAACAAAAACTCTTACCGTAACTTACTTACATAATATTCGACATTATCATTTTACTTTCCTACAAATACGTTAAAAGCGTAACTAATTATGTCGATGTAATTATAAAGAAGAACGTTCTATAATTTACTTTCTCCGGAGCTGAAAAACATTTATAATGAACTCGATATAAAATTAATTGCTTCGTAACAGCCCTTCGTGAAGTGAAATGTTGTCAATGAAACCTCGAAACGAAATTCGAGGGCTGAAAATCGGGGCCCAGGAGTAGAAATACAGGAGGGAAATGACTCGTTTCGCCAAATGCGTGAGGCTGGATTTATATCCGTCCGCCCGAACGCGCGTTTTTGCCGCTATACTGCGATATCACAAGCAATAGTATGTAACGATTTATTTAGATAGAAGCGTGGGACCACGTTGTCATTTAGGCTGCCTTCACAGTTCACATTCACACTAGCGTTTGTTCAGCTTAGGCGTTCGATGAACGTATGCAGCGCAGCGCAGACGCCGCGACAACGCGGCGCGTACGTCGCGACTCGCGTCGCGTTGTCGTCGCTTCTCTACTGGAACAATCAGTACGCTGCATTAGCGCCGCGTGTGCGCGACATATACGCCGCGTTACTGCGATGTCATGTAATGTACCCCTGTGGACGCGTTGATTATTTCATTCGTAGACAAGCGCCCGAAGTAATACGACGCAAAATGAGTTCAACAACTGAAAGTATTTTTGACATCGAAATGATTGTACGTGACACCGCAGTAACGCGGCGCATACGTCGCGCACACGCGGCGCTAGCGCAGCGTACTGATTGTTCCAATAGAGAAGCGGCGACGTACGCGCCGCGTTGTCGCGGCGTCTGCGCTGCGCATACTTTCATCGAACGCCTACGCTGGACAAACGCTAGTGTGAAGGCAGCCTTACATACAATTATTGCTTGTGATCTCGCGATGTAGCCGCTAAATCGCGCGTTCGGGCGGACGGATATAAATCGATCCTGAGACTGAATGACGGTACCATTATATGCGTAATATAAGATAGTTTAAAGACTGGTAACTTACGAAAACGATGAATTACGCCTTTTCGCCACTATAGTCTATATTTCCATCAGACAATGGCCTTTTTAATAGCAGTAGTCCAGTGAAAATAAGAGTTTTGATGGGAGATCAAGAAAAACAAAAGAAATACAATACATACTATTTTTCATGGCTCATCAAGTGACAAGTACCTGCTGCCGTTGCGCGTAGCCGCTTAACCGATTATTATTATACAAGATTATCTCATTTTAGTGCTTTAAAAGTTAAGTCCATAGAGCGTCTCTTGCTCAAGAAGTTAAAAAAGCAATCTATTTTAAGGAAATTCTATCTAAAATGCGCAGCGAGGACAGTGTTCGATGTCAATGCCAAGTGCTGAAGGGCCAATAAGGGTTTCTTTGTCGGCGACGCCCTTAGGTCGGCATTTTGTCGACAGTACGAGGAGTAAGGTCGACAGAGAAGTTCCACTTTGTTTTACAAAAGTCACGTCTTTGTGTTTCGTGTTTGTTTAGTGACTTTTTGACGTAACAGTGCTTTCGTTCAGGTTTTTGCGTTTTGATAAGCATAGTCTAGGCTCTGAAGCTCTCCCTCTTTATTAATTTTTTTTCGAAGAAATATGCCCAATGCGCGTACCGCCGGGGATTTGCGACATTCGGGATATCCTGGGAAAATCATTCCAAAGTTAGCAATACTTACTAAAGTTAACTTATCAATTCTTTATTCAAAACTTATGTGAATACCTATCGAAGTAACGTAATTCATTACTTTATTCTGTGGGCTGTGTGATTAAATCTGAAGGAATCCTGAAAAGAATGGGAGTGGTTTCTATTAATAAACTGTAATAAACAGTATGTTTAGTGGTTTGGCTGTTTCTAAAGAGGTAGAGCCAAGTACGGTTGTTTGGGAACCGTAATTGCTTTTATATCCAATCCAAGTTTATTTATTTCTTTTGTAGCTTGCGTAGGTGTTAAGTTTTTTGCCATTTTCATCTGTTAGAAACCTTGACATTATGTTGCTACTGTTAGGCGTGCCGCGTGAAAGAGAGAGAATGTTAGTTATAAGGTGGTTATAAGGCAGTAGGGTCGCTCACGTGTCTCGTACACCCACGCCTCACTATTTATGTAATTGTCACCTACTTCTGTGTATTTCTATATCCGACACTGCAAATGGAATCTGTGGAATTCGGATTACGAGAACTGGGAATGTTCCGAATTTCTCGGCAGTGGAATATTAGTCATAGATTAGGATTTGTTGGCCTCTTTAGTAAATGACAATATTTGGCAAAGTACGCCACTGATGCGGACATTTTGAGGCGTTTTTGATTTGCGTATATATGTATATCAAAAAGTTAACCAAAAAAGATAAACTCCTGTCAAAAATGTTCTAAGGGTGCAGCCAAACGAGCGTATTTTCTGCCGGGCAGAATTTCTGCCGGCTTTTCATACAAGTGACAACTTACAAAATTACGCTCGTGTGAATCAAATTTTGTGAGCTGTCATATACTATGAAAAGAAATTCTGCCCGGCAGAAATTCTGCTCGGCAGAAATTAAGCTCGTTTGGCTTCACCCTAAAACTACGCAAAAGAATTCATGAAGCCCCAAACGGTCGCATGCGACCGCGATAACAATAGATAAGTTGTTTTTCTCACGATCGACGGGTTAAATTTGACTGTGAGAGACAGAAGTGAGACTGAAGTAGAAAAAAATATTATATTATCTATACATCTATATATTAATACGCGAGCGAAAAACTTTGTTTCCTTTTTGACGAAAAATAGGGAAACGTAGGTGAATGAAATTTTGCACAGTTATAGTTTATATGGTGAAGGAGTGCATCGAGCTAATATTACTTTGAAATTATGCTTTTTTATTTTAAAAAAATATATGATATATTTTTTTAACAAATAAAACATTACACACACTACAATACGTACACTCAAGAAGATGACAGATTTTTGAGTGACAAACCTATACGTATACGAATTATACTCTTTTATTTATGGTTGAAGTTTGTTGACAACAAGTTGACAAAATATTGAAAATGGATTATAGTTTTTTTAATTGAATCTTCGATACTATTAGACAATGCTTACACGGCCAGTCTGAGAGCCAGCTGAGGCCTGAGTCGAGTTGAAAAAAAAATTGATAAAGTCAATATTTTTTAGTAGTAGTCCTAATCTCCTTGAAACTAAGGTCGAATTTCGACCATTGGGCGATCTCTAGTATCTTCTAATACGATTGGCAGCTAGCTAAATCCACTTGCAATCGTCAATAATCGCGTCTTTAGACCCGCAGACTTGTTGATAGGAAGCCCTACACAATATGTGACATCATGACATGACCCCCTTGTACAGTTGACCCCCCGGCCACGACCCCCACACCACATTTGACCCCCCGCAACAGAGAGCTAATCCGATTATACGCAAGATTTTATTCTTCGTTGACATTTTACAGGCTTATTGCTTAAGTTGTCATTGTCACTTTAAATAATCCAATTTTCAATAGATTAAAAAGTTTTAATTTTTTTACCCCTTCTTTAAAAGACCAAAACCATGGATGGACCATAACCTAATTAAGGTTATGGTCCATCCTTGGTTGCCATCATGATAACGCTGTTTATAGTGCGTACAATCGATGAATCGACGCGACGTTGCGTTTGGAAAAAATATGTACTTACCTATTTTTCCATCGTAGCCATTTGTAAATTGTAAATCAAAAGACTGATGAAATGGCTTGGCCGTGAAGAGGCAACGGACAGACAGACAGACTCACTTTCGCATTTATAATATTAGTATGGATATGGATGGATTAGAATCGAATAATTACTGACAATTTAAACACGGATTTGTGGAGTGTTCTTATTCCATGATAGATAAAAGTAATGTCCCAATAATTATCTTAATGCTACTGTTGAAACTATAATAACTGTTTAACCTTTGTCCTTTACCCTCAAAGCTTTTAGTCCCTTCTAGAACATTCCATTTTCTACAGGTACACCTTTGTAACCCATTTCTGCAGGTAGCGCTATCAATATTAATTTCACGATTTTATCAAATTAATTACCCAAACCCTTCCTTAAAATATAATTACCGTTTGAGAGCCGTAGGCGCGTTGTGCACATTTTGAGAACCATTAAACTGCCTTTTATCGCTGGAAATAGAAAATAATGTGATTTTCGTTTTGCCTGCTTGAAAATTTTACACCCATTTTATGGCAACAAAATAAGAATAAAATTATGTTATGGTACGCGAAGGCTTTTTAAAACTCATTGAATTATAATTATTGTGAAAATTATTTTTGAACTTTTCTTTGAGTAGCTTTTCAAAAGCGTTTTTCAATATCGATAAATTAAGTTAGTAAGTACGTTACTTTTGATACGTTGTTTTCGTCTTTGGCATCATAGATTCCGAAAGAATGATCGATTTATTTTTTGTATTTAATGTTATAAGTAAATTGGCAAAATGCGCCATTTAAAATAAAGAAATCAATTCTAAAGTAAATAATTAAACCTATTATATTTAGTCAACATAAAATCGATATCCACAAAACAGACGACATCATAGTCGCCCGTCGGGCCGTGCTAATTTCCGACCACTTTCACGAATTAGCCGCTATCTAGACTGCAGCTGGACCCGGTAAAATACTGGCTATTTTCCACCAGTACCAATATAACTCAATTATGTAATTGTACTAAAGTACTTACTTATTTCTATACTGGATTATCACTAACATTATAAAGAGCATTTACATGTTTGTGTCTTCACTTTTTGTAGGCTTCGAAACTGCTGGAGGAATTTTGATGAAATTTAACACATACAGGAGTACCTACCTAGGGTAGGCTTTTACGGAAAGGCTTCTTTTACCTCGTGCAAAATGTATGCCTTACGCGAGATTTTATTCAGCACGTACAGACTTGCGGGTTACATATTCTAGTATTCATTATTTAAGTAGCTGCATGGCATTTACGCTACAAACTACAAACGTGCAAGGATCTCGTTGCACTTGGAGTGTCATCCAGATCCTTGTAGCGTTGTTACATGACACGATATCGTGACATTGGCACGAATCGCCGTTAATGAGTCGAGCCGGCGCCATGCACAGCCGAGCTAATATCCAGGTGGAACAATGCTCCCACGTACATAATATACCCACTGTATTAGGTACACCACCCACACGGTGACTCACTGTAAGTAAACATCAGTGCTGAGTTGCTGACATACAGTGTACAGAATGCAGATACCTAAGTCATACACAAAGGCTAAATTCGTCCTGCGAACCCCGTATCGTAAATTCTTAAAGTAGCCTTGCAGATTGAACTTTTTAATAAAACCGGCCACATAGGCATTTCTGCAGGATGACAAGTTTTTGGGAAAGTTTACTGTTTAGGCTAGGATGCTCTTCAGCTCGTTGGACCAACGACTTGTCAATAAAGGTGGCGGGCTGTGGATGGATGAGGGCTGCCTTGCAAGACCGAGATGGTTGGTGCTCGTTGGGGGAGGCCTACGTTCAGCAATGGACGGTGATAGGCTGATAACATGATGACATGATGTTAGACAGAAATTGAGGTGGAACCTATTGTTAAGCGAAAGCAAGGAATAAATATTGAATGCGAAAATGTTCACTGCAGTGCTTTCTTGACCAGCTACGCTATGGCTCATGAAATACACGGATGATAATTTTAGTAAAAGAAAGTGTTTACCCTTTGGGAACCCTAAACTGAACGGATGATAAAATATGAATCGGTCGTTAAATGTCAGGTGTTGACCTACAAACAGTCCTACATTCACGAAGGTTTGGGCGATTATCTTATAATTGGAATACTTGTGTTAGATATAACACGAATTTGGTATAACTTTGCACAGTTATATTTTGTGTGTGATAATCTTACAATAACTCAAATTATTTAGATACAGTTTCGATCTAATAAAGCTACAAATAGGGAATTTTACGCAAAGGTCAGATCAGAGGCCTCAGGCCGCTACTAACACATACAAGTAACAATCCGGCCAAAATCGGACATGTTGCACTCGATTAAAAGAATCCCACCAAAAACATAAATGTAAATGGAGAGCCAAGTTCCATACAAACATTATTCTTGTCTATGGTCTTCGCCGTAAAAAGGATGGAGATCTAAATAAGTGCCAAGTTTCATGGAAAATCGAAATATATGTATGTATAGGAACCAAATAACTTTATGAACAAATAATAGAGTCTATTTCTTTGCTTTATTGAATATCTATAACAATTGATGTTATTTAAATAATGTGAGATCTTAGACTAGATTAGATTTGACTTGGCCAGTTTTATTACATCATCAGTGATTTCATAAAGTTATTAAACATTTTAATTCTGATGAAATTTTAATACAGCAGCATTTTAGAGACTCCCACGAGTCGATTAAACGCATACTATTTACATAGACGGATAAAAGGACACGATTGATGTAAGCAATAGCGCGATGTAGGCTGCGTTTAGCGCCATCTAGTTTGTAATATGTGACTTGCACTTGTTATACCTCAGTGGTCCAGTGGTTTAGAGTTTAGAGTTTAGAGCGTGACTCTGACTGTGGCGGAGGTCATGGGTTCGATTCCCAGTCCCACGTTGGAAACATGTAATTTTAAAGTTTATTTAGGCTTAGGATAATGCAGGCTGATCACCCGATTGTCTGACAAGTACGGGAGTATGGGAACCTCTTGTCTTACTCCAAAAAACTATATTAATATAAATTTAACTGAATTTCTGATAACAGACTTTGGTTATTAATACATCTAATTTGCTGTGATCGTGATAGCACCAAATCACTTAAAATATATTATATCGTTAGATGTTTACGATAAATATTTTGTACACGGCACTTAAAATTTAATTTAATTCGCAACACTTTAGCACTATGCAGTTTTTGCAGGAAAGGAATTTCTGCAGAAGTAGGAGAAATGTTCAACTCAGCGGCTGTGGCTAAATCAATTACAGTGGCTGAGAAATATGAGCGTAATTTATATGTCACAGCTAGCACGGTTATGGCCGACCGATAACTTCCATTAGTGTGGATAAAACTTCATTAGTGCTTATAAAGTTAAGGCTTGAGTTGTATACAAGTATTTAATTTAATTATATAATAATGCCCGGCTTATAAACTTTTTGAAAAGAGTTTTAAATCTATTCGACGGAGTTGTTAATTGGTTAACGCACGTGTTGACGTTAATAAATTTTTCAGAATTTTCGTAATTTATAATATTATTATTTATTATGTCTTTACAACATTTTCGCAAACAATTTTTTGGTAGGCCTAGGCACACATAAAACCTGTTTTATTTAGATTTTAGACGATGTAAAATCTAGGGATGTAACGTGTACCTTTTAAATATGAATAGCAGCTTTAACCTTACTGAAAAATATATTCCACACCAAAACGGTTTTGAAATTATTTAAATAACGCGCAAGCGAAAAGGCTCGTATTAAAATTACTGTAGAATAATTTTTCACTTCCAACGCGAGTATTATTTAAATATTTTCATATAGCCGAGTGAAAAATCGAGAAATAAATGCTTCAATAAACAAAGGTTTGCGGACAAAATGGCAGCATCTCCATTCATAATATTTAGCGCGCGCGTTCCGGCGATTATGGTTTGCGCGGGAGCGAGTTGTTTTTTTAAACAGTTTAAATCCACGAAGCACATGCATACATAAAACGCGACGAAAACCAACGTTTAAACAAAACGAATGACAGAAAACTCAATACTGCGACTTTTTGTAAATACAGAATCGAGATTCAATGACCAATGAAAATGGAAAACATAGAGTTTCAGCTTTGAGTCCTATTACTGCAACCATATTGTTTAAACGCAAATAAAGACAATAATATTATCATCAGTTTTCCTGTTATGTATAAATATGTACCTATATAAATTAAACCTGTGTACTGTGTAGGTATGTTGTGTGTTAAAACTGTATAACCCACATAAAATTTTCATATTGTGATTTCCGGGTCTTTTGCAGCCATAACCAACGTGTATGTAATTTTTACGGTTATTTTTACATCAGATTAAATAGCTCGTGTAGCCCGCGGTTTTAATAACACTGTATATATTTTGCGGCTCTCGGCAAATTTCGGTGTTATTCCTTTCCCTTTTTAAAACGTTATGTAGAGTTTCCGCATTCTGCGCAATCATACCGATTTCTGAGGTGCTGTCAGTAATAAGTATAGCACGCGAAAGCTATATAATATTATAAATTATTAATTAAACTCACGTTTAACAGCACAACGGGGCTATTAATTTTAATTACCATTTAGTACATTTTAAATAAAATCGTTCTTAGATAACAATTTTAGTTGTAATAGAAATTATGTAAGAAACCTTAAGAAATTGCTACCGTAATGACTAATTAACGATGTGCCTTTAGATGTTCTACTGAATCGACAAATATTTGTAGTATTAACAGAATCTTTTCTTGTTCCAGATAAATCCAAAAATGGTAAAATGATGTGAAAGCTATGCTGCTGCAGCAGGCGTCCCCGGCGCCTGGTCCCAGCGGCACGGCCAGTCCCAAGCTCCCCCCCAGCCCGCGCCCCTCCCCCAACTTCTCCCGGTTCAGCCCCAGCCTCAGCGATGGGACGTCCAGCTCCAACAGCCCGAGGCTCGGCACTAGCCCCCGCGTGGCGAGCCCCAACTTAGGCGCCAGCCCCAGCTTGGGCGCCAGTCCGAAGTACGGAAGTCCGCGGTTGGGTGGGAGCCCGAAGTGCGAGGGTGTGGAGGATGAGGTGGCGCTGGAGAGAATCCAGGCCGAGCTGAAGGAGGGCTGGACGGTCCACACGGGCAGGGATGGCAGACTCTACTACTGCAAGTAAGTGTTCAATTTAAAAGTTGTTGCTCTAAAAACGGAAAAGTTACTGGTTTCTTGATAAACTTTTTTTCAGAAATGGGAGTATCCTAAAACATTATATACTTTTTGTTTTTGGTGAATATTTTTTAATGACAAGGTTATGTTCAATGTGATCGAACGTCCCTGAACTTTGAATCGATTCTATCGTTAGGAACTTAAGGCGTCTCCCAGACAGACAGTCAGTTGGATGACTTGAGAGTTCTAGGAACGACACACACACACGCGGTGGCGGTGGCAGTACAAACAACTGACCGCCGCCGCCACCGCCGCGCCGAGACGCTTAAAGTTAACCTAATATTATCGCCTTAAATATTTACGATAATATGGACGCAACGGCTTTAGAACGGTTCCAATGTGTTTCATAATGGATTACAAAAAAAGGTTGTATTCAAATTCAAATCAATTTAATTCAAAGTTAATTAAAAAAAACTGAACGTCGCAACTATAGTTCGGGAACTAATCCGGCGAAAAGAACCGGTGTATATCATTATTCATTAGTTACTTCCACAAATTTACGCATGTACAACTTACAAGTCAAGTTCGTCTGAATATATCCAGAACGGCCAGCAAAAAGCAATCCTTGTTTGCAAACTTTAAAGCATAGGTATCGGCTAAAAATTCCCGTTTGATCGAATGCCGCCAGCACTGAGCACACACGTCAGACTAGGGGGGTAGGGCCGGTAGGGGGACAGGGGGGACATTAGGGCCGGAACAGGGTTTTCATTATGCCGAGAGCTGAACTCAATACCCCTTTGTTGAAAAACGACCCGCCTGAACATTTGTTATTCCGCGGCGGGATTTTTACCAAGCGCTGTTGGTTTTCAACTTGAATTGAGTCGACGCCTTTGTCTAAGTTTTTACTTTAGTAGGGGTTGATGGAGTATGTGTCAAATTTTCTACTCGCCCTCTTCATGTGAATAATATTTTTTTATTTATTTTTGAGTCTTGAACATGGATACAACTCCTTCATACTTTTTTAAAATAACATTTCATATAGTTTTATACAGAACAATAAACAAGAATATCTGTGCAACAGACTCGTAGTCGCTGCTAATGCTGAGCTGGGTCTAGATTTGGCGTTACACAAAATGGTTTTGTATGTTTGTTATTTCTTTCTTTCTGTATTTTCGCTTGTTATATAAGAATAAGAATATCTTTATTTTGACAATCACACAACACAATATTAAAAGACAATGTAATAAAATATATATAAAGACAATAATGAACACAATTTTACTTCTAACTTATACTTTACTTATAATATTGTGTTGTGTGATTGATTGTCAAAATAAACTAATATTCTTATTGAATACAAAAAACAATGTCGCTGCGTCACAAAACGTTAATGCAAGTTTAATTGTATCTAGTCTGTGCTACAAACTAGCTATTTAACTAGCAACACTGGTGTTTACTAGGCGGAAACAGCAATACAACGTTTCCACATAACAGTAATCAGTGTAATGTTATAAACACGCGTCTCAACTCAATCTGCCTAGTGCCTAATGAAGGCGTCTGTCCGCCATATTGTTTAATATTAGGGTTGCCACTACTGTAAAATTATGAAATCGGTTTAAAACGTTTTTGTTAATATTCTACAATATTTATAAGCTTTAAGAATGCTCCAACTTTTTAATTAGCAGGTCGGATGTCTGTCAGTACGAATATCGACGTTAATGACATTAAAATAAGATTCATATTAGCGCGCCTTGTACAATGGCGGTTACGATGCTCGCCGCGTTCTTGATATGGCGAAAATGTATGAAAAAATTTGAAAAATTTTCTTATTTTTCTTATAACTGGAAAAGTTGTTTATTTTTATATAAAATTTTTAGCGGACTTTATAGAGGACTAAATAAGCAACAATTTTTTTGTATATTTATTTTCCTCAGTTCAGTGTATTTAGATATTAAGGTACCTAATCAGACCCCATTTTTTCATATTTTGCGATTATTGTGATGGTTAAAACGTATTTTATGTGAAAATTTTGTATGCGGCTATAGAATTTTTATGGTACAGTCGTGGAGATGAATATATTATCTTTCATTTGAAACCAAAATATCCTCGCAGTTTGACTCCTAATTCTTTAATAGGGTACCGGAAAATCGCTGATATTTGTAATAGCGTCCTTAAGGACATTATAATATTGCATTTGTACAAGATGATGTACGCCGGGAATATGAATGCTGTAAACTATGTATCTACTTACTCTATACACACCTATTGAACACTCCGTAAACTAGACTTTGTATCTATGAGGTTTTTATTAACCTAAACAAGCCATGGTCAATTTTTGAGGTTTTTGACAACACCAAACATCTATTTAACAGAGTGGATTTGTTAAGGTATTTACCTAAGAACTCAACTGTTATGCCTAAATATCAAATTGGTCTATCACCTCTCCACTGAAATTTTGTGTAAGAGTTTTTCATACGACTGACAGCCCTGGTTATTAAAATATTGATTGCAGTGACCGCGTACTGTGAGCACGGCGGATGACTGCCGCTGATCGATAGCCGTAAAACAATTACACACAGACCCACTTCACACTTGATGGAATATTGACTTGCAGATACGACAAAAGCGACGTTTTTTATTAGTTTTTTAGTTCAATTTGCTTTTAGAGCGCTTTTGTATGAAGGTGTATTGAGATAAATTTAGATTTTAGAAATATTTGTGCATATTCATCTCTTTCTGTCTGTTAATGTCTTGTATTCGGCTATAAATCAGAGCTATAATGTCTGTTCGCACATAAATCAAGGCACCAATGCAGTTCGAATTTCGAATTTCGCAATAGTTTCCAATATGGCGGCTGTGTCAGTAACCTTTCCCGCCAAAACAAAGCCAAGGCAAAGGAAGTGACCGCTTGGCTGTACAGTCGCCGGCAAACCTAGTGTACCGCTTTAGACCTTATCCCAATAGCAATAAGGGTTTAAAATTATATGTTTTTTGTCGGCGACTGTACGTTCCGTTCTGCCGTCTGCGACCGTTCGCGCAGGATATCGCAGTTTTCACTGTTGCCAAATCGTCGATATTATTAATTAGATAATATATTTACTTAAAGCGAGGTAGGTCCATACGTGATACTAAAAACGGTCATTTAGATAAAAAAGAAATGAAATATTAGTATAACACGACCATTTTTTTACGAGCCTGTACTATCCCACTTCTGGGCAAAGGCCTCCCCCAAAGTCTTCCATCTGTCTCGCTCAGACGCCACCGCAGGCCAGCCTGGCTTGTGGGCATCCAGTTCATCTCGCCATCTTTTTCGAGGGCGTCCACGGCAGCGTGGGTATTACGACGATGGGTAATAGAATAAAAAATTATAGAGCTGTTTATAAAATACGATAAATTGTTCTACAATGATTAAATTAATTCAATGTGTCAATTCGTACGACAAAGGATTTCTGATACACTACTGTAAAAGTATTTAAGCCTTAATAAATTATCTTCTTGCTTTACAAGACGGTTACGCGTCAATTTGCCAAAAATATTAAGCAACAATTAAATTTAATTTTACTGAAACAATGTCTCATTATCAGTACATTTTCCTGTATAAAATTGAGCGTAGTTCTCTACCGGAGAACGGAGATAATATAATATGAGAAATAATAAATACGGCCGCAGAATTATTTTTTGGCCACTTGGTCAAACTTCTCATTAAATAACTAAGCATCGGGAAAATGAGATAGCCTCTAATGAAGTAATTCATCTTCTTTACAACGCCAACTAAAAATCTTAAAGAAAGCGTCAAGGCAAAATCAACAATTATTTTTACTTGTCCTACTGATTTATACATTACCAACTAATTTACTAACTCGGCCACGAAATTTCTGACTCGTCACCAATTTACGTTTTACAGCTTCAATACAAACTCCTCAAAAAAATTATATTCGAGCTTCAATAGATAACAACATATAATATAACTTAACATGTAAAATAATACTTCATATTCTTTTATCGTGAAAATAGCCACCGGCGCGAATGCGCGACATGACAGCAACCGGCCGATTGCACCAATCAGAGAGCGCCATTCGTTTCTTGTTCATTCATTCACCATGTTTGTTTATTGTCGTTCGTGCGTTCGTATTGCAATTGTTTCATCTGTCATTAATTAATTAAAGTTTTCGAAAAGTTTTAAATAGTTATGACATCTAATAGTGAAAACGAAGTACCTCTGTACTGTTCTGATGAGGAATCGGAAGGAGAAGGTCAACCGTCGAAAAAAAAGCGAGGTGAATCTAGGAATTGGATATTTAAAAGTAAATTTTCGAGTGTGAGTACCGCCAATGAAGCCGTGAGTGCAGAGAATACGTGGGCAGTACGCACTACACACGACTCCATGGACGGGAAAAAACGATTTTATAGATGCAACAAAGTACCACGTAAAGGAGTACAGTGTGCCGCAGAAATATATTTGCTATTTGAGGCGGATACAGAAGCAGTGTTACTTTATCGCACAGATTGCGCACATGATCACGATTCTATTAAGAGTAACTACAGTTATGGTATTTGTGACGAAACGAAATCTGAAATCAACAAACTGTATGACCTACACCTAAAGCCGAAATCAATCTTAGAGTGTTTGAAAAAAAACTCTAAACTTAAAATACCTACAAAAAGGCAGCTTTATAACTATTTAGCAGATCGCCGGCGTATCAAATATGGACCCTCCACTATTTCTTTAGGAGAATTGGAAAAATGGATAATTAAACACACTGATGTGCCAGATAACGTGGACGAAGTTTTTGTAATAGCCTATTATATTTTCGATAGTGATCCGCCTAGTTTTCGCATCGTATTATCTACAAAGAACTTGTTGAAACAATGTATTGTCGCTGATATTTTGCATGCAGATGCAACATATAAGTTGATTTGGCAGGGGTTCCCGGTATTGATAGTGGGAACTACTGATAAAAACAGAAAATTTCACCCGATTTGCCTGACAATATCTACAAATGAACGTAAGGCTGATTTTAAAACGATGTTTCAAGGATTAAAGAGCAATCTTTTGTCCATTTTTTCTTATACTTTTGAACCGAAAATCCTAATTTGCGACGCTGCGAAAAGTATACAAAACGCATTTCGTGAAGTGTTTGGAGAAGAAACGATTGTGAAAATGTGCTGGGCTCACGCTAAGAAGAAAATGGTCACTAAATTGGACCAAACGACAAAAAAGAATATTCGAAAACATATATTGGAAGATATTGATGCACTTCAATCAGCTACATCTCTTGAAGTGTTTTCTGCTGCTTCGGAGTTATTTTTGGAGAAATGGAAAGATCAAAAAACATTTGTCACTTATTTTAAAAAAGAATGGCTGTTAAAAAATCCAAACTGGTATCTGGGTGCAGCACCAGTATCACCAGCGACCAACAACGCACTCGAGTCCTTTAACAGAGTTATAAAAGACCACAACACCCTCCGCGAGCGTATACCGTTGGCCCGTTTCTTAATGGTGGCAGAGGAAATGATTACTAGCTGGTCACAACAAGCGACAGAAGACACCTTTGCGACACAACCTGAATTGCAGTTATGTGATTGGACAACCGGATATCAATGGGCTAAAACTGATACCAAAATTAGAGTTGTACAATCAACGCCAGACAGCAACACATATTTCATTCCTGGCAAAGACTCGCCCAAAAATAATCAAACTGAGAAAAAATTCAGGCATTTTGATGAATATAAAAAATCGTTTTTTTCATTTTGGAAAGTAACGCTACCAAACAATCAGACTGACTGGATTACTGGTTGCTGTGATTGTCCTGATTTTTATCGCAAATACCTCTGCAAGCATCTGATAGGCCTAGCAATCAGACTGAAATTCATAATGCCACCATTAGAGGCAAAAGCACAGCCGCTTGGACTAAAAAGAAAGCGTGGAAGGCCAACTAAAGCGCGAGCGGCATTAATAATCCAGTAATGTTTCTTTTTCTTTTAATTTCGAAATTATGCGCGCTAAGTTTAACTTTTTTTAATTAATACTATAAATGTTTGTATTTCAATACACAAATTGATTATTATAAATAAAGTGTTTTATTTGTCTGTCCTCAATAGTTCATAATGTAATAATAGTGGCTTTAGTATACTATTTGATGATAATTTTAGGTAAATTTAACAATCGATTAATGTAGGTTAACTTATATTTTAAACATACTAAATTATACTATTAGAAGCTAATAGTATTACTATTTTGGTGCCATATATTAATATTTTAGATGTTAACTATTTGAATGCATCCCATAAATTTAGATGCTAAAAAATAATCACCATGCTGAGTTATATTTACTGTGGCCTACATAGAAGGTAACTAGTGGCTGAGATACAATTATTCAGACGCGCGTTGGTTGTGGGCCACTTAGTAATTTAGAAGGTAACTTATATTTTCTGAAGCGAATAATGCTATTAAAAAGAAGCTTGTTTAATTAGTATCCATATAATATTATGTTATGAACCATTTATGAACACGCCTGGAGGCTCCAGACAACTCGTGAATCGCGATAGAGCCTTAGAATTTTTACAGGAAAAACTCGTTAATGTTGGATTTTAAATGTTAAAAACCAAGTATTAATAAGTATACAAGGGCCATTCAAAACGACACAACCGATTTTAATGAAATGTTGTATGTACAATCATTAGTCCTGAGAAAAGGTTTTTATGTACTTTTATTTTGATACTAATTAGAAATAATTCATATGGCAAAACAACGTTGCCGGGCTGAAATTCCTTTAGCGCGAAATGTGCGTTTCCCGCGGAGACGCACATTTCTGCAAGAAAACCCATACTTACTACGCCCTTTCCGGGGAGCCCAAGCCACTTGTCATCAAAATAGTTCCAGCTTTGTCTTGAAGGGTGAGGGACTAACAGACTTTCTATAGGTTAAATGATTAACAACAGTTATTGTTGCGCCCGCGCAGCCGCGCCGGTGATAGCGAACGCGGAAGCGGTTATACAACGAGTGCGCCGCGCCGCCTCTGTCGTAAGAACATACTCTTTGTTTATCAATACTGCTAGGGTTGGGGATCGGAGAAAATATTTTATTAACAAAAAAACAGGGCCTTTAGCGGGCCTCTAGACGAGCAATTTGATTGCGCCGTATCACGTATTGCGTAATACATATTATTGAATATTGACCGTCTAGGGTTGATATTAAACATCGAGCGCCTTCAATCTAATTGTCAAATAAACTGTTCATAAAATTTAAGCGTGATATTGCACAATACAATTCGTCTAAGGGTCGGTTAATAGTGGCAGTCGATTACTTAGCTTCTGTTAAAACCTATTTATTTTTCAATAATTGTATACTTATTCGTTTACAAAATTATCGAATGCCAATTAACTTAAGGCTCTTACAGTTTCTTGGGAGTTATTGCAAAATGAATCATATACATTTCTATGGCAAAAATATTATGTCGATTGGTGAGCGATGTTATGAGAGTTAAGATTAGGGTTGAAAATCTAATGAATTTGCCTGGTATGTCTAAAAATTACTTAAAATGGAATCGACTTATGTAAGTAACTCAATTATATTTTAATATCTACTCACAGTAAGTTTTCTTAAAAATAGATATGCACAGAAAACCAATATTATACGCTTAAAATTTACAAGAAATTATTCAGACCAACTCGCTTATTTTTCACAAACTAAAACTGTCAGCCCTAATGACAATATCTCGTTTAAAAATGTAGTGGTTCCCAGTAAACCATTATGTAGGTCAGCTGGTCAGGCGGATATTAAACTCTAGTTATGGGCTACGTCTTTCCAACTATTGGTATAGTTTGGAGAAAATTAAGCTTTGGACTGTGGAGTGTGGACAGAGTACAGACATCTCGCGGAAAAAGAAAAATAATAAACTTGAAAAAATTTTTATTGTTGCTGTCTTTATGTTGGCCGATGATACTATAATACGAATATTTGGAGGTGCATATTCGTCTACGATTGTCCATTATCGTCGTCGCTTTGACATGGTATAGTCGCACGTTTGTACGTGATGGGTAACTTGTCTTGTCAAAACGTAAAGGCCCCATTCCGTGGAGTCAATATTTGAACGTTTGGGGTTTGTTGATGACCAACGGAAACGGAAGTTGCATACTTGCCTTAAGCGGGGAGTTGAGCACCATGGTTTTAGCGGGTAGATCTTACGCAGTAAAGTCCCACATACCCCGACGATATCCCCAAACCGCCGGGGAAGCGTACAGTATTTCCCATGTATAAAATATACGTGTGGAAATCGGGGACTGCCGCGGTAAAGCTATTGCATAGCATTTCTTATCAACTTATGCAATTATAATTCGCATACGTCTAGTCGCAAGCACACAAAAACCGTGCCGAAGTCTGCCAAACTGAAACGACGTTAGACAAAGCACGGTAACGCCGCTCCGCTGTACCGGTTGGAGTGGGTGGTGTTAGGTTTATTTTCGTTACGGAATTTCTTGATTCGGTGGCCGCGCTCAATGCCCGCGATAAAAGCTGTGCAATAGCTTAAAACTCGGTGGCATATTATGGTAATACCTGATGATGATGTCTAGTTAATACAGCAAAACTCGAGACGGCCCTCAGACCTGAGAGACTCTTCAGGTGAGGGCTCAAGTCAGTATCGATCATCTACATTCTACAATATACAGCGCGGACAATATCAAAATGATGATTAAAAAGACTTAGGGCCTGTTTCACCACTTGCTGATAAGTGCCGAATAGGCTATCCACCACTTAACTTGGCAGATGAAGTATGGATAATCTGTCAAAAAAGTTGTGAATAGCCTATTCGGCACTCTATCAGAAAGTGGTGAAACAGGCCAAATAATTATTTAGGTTACGACTTACGTTTGTTGTCCAAAACATTATGAGACGAATCCCTAATCTTCTTGAGTAAAGCGTAAATGGTAGTTTAGGCTTCAATTAGCTCTTAGCTTAGCCTCAGTATGGTTGAAAGCTGAAATTATTTTGAGCCTAAGTTATAAGCTTTCAATCGTTTTTGTGTGAAAGAGTCATTTAAACATACATCCATCACAAACCATATTTCAAATTATTTACAAGAAGACAATGGAAGGCTAACAAAAATTCTGCCGGTTTATAGTCGAACTATACCTAAATATTCATATGTTTATTGTAATATACAAGTAGACAGCACCGGTGTTTTTCGACTTCCGTTATTTGTTACTACAAATCTAGATATTTTACTTCCGTTACTTAAAAGGAGTTTTAAGATCTGGTTCCAGGAGAAAGTGCGTGACTAGTTATGTCGTCGTAAGTAAAACTCTAAACACGATTACAGTTCAAAGAATTACTAATGATTTGTACCGCATTTTGCTATTTTAAATGACCATAGTTTAGCTTTGATCCCGGCCGAATACTATCAGAATTCAGACACCAAGGTAAGGTTTCTAAAAAGATATGCAACTGATGTAAGTTTTTTTATGGATAGAAGTGATTTATGAGGAAGTTTAATTTGTAAAATACATAGTAGGTACCATCAAAGAAATTGATTCATAAGTAGTTGACGCACCTACGTCAATTGGTCAGATTATGTAAATTCAATGATTAGGTAATTGATTATGGGTTTGACAATGCGACCAAATTTTGTAGGTCCGCCGTCTGCCTATGAATCAATTTCTCTGATAGTACATAAGATAGCACTTATAGCGTATACTGCAAAATTGTTTGCCCGGCCACCACAATTTAGATTTTAGACATTCGTCAAAGAAACTTCAACAAAAAAAACGGTCGCAATTCTTCTTTACTAGCGAATATTCAAAAAGTTTATGCGTTCTTTAATTATTTGATTAACATTTGGAATGATATCCGCAGCGAGTGTCTGTGTTCGGAGTGGATGATCTTAAATTCAATTAAACTCAATTAACATGTTAATGGTTCCTCCCGGGAGCAAATCTGCGTGCGGCATGTAGAGTCAGCAAAAACTTCATTAAATTGTAAGCTTAAAAACCTATCATTCAGGCACGTAAAAATACAAAATGCTGAAAAAAAACCCAAACTGTTCCTTTTGGCTTCGACATTTACGTGTAAAACGAGAAACTAATAGTGGAAGTTGTCGTTTTAAGAAGTTGTCGTTGTCACCCTGAGGGGTAAGTATTACTACGTAAATGACGGCCTATGATACCAAAGTTATGATACGTAAGTTTTAGGCGCTATGGCAGCTATGGTCCAAACTATGAGGCCTGCATTCACATGATCTTTCTGCAAATTTCTAATACTAGGACGGTGAAAACTCTATAACTGCACCCTCTCCATCCACTCTATTACTTAAGCATGGCTGTATATTAAAACAAAATGAAACATATAAATTATAAATTCAATACAATACTGTGTGTCAGTATTTCTGTTATTGTTTATTCCTTATCATGTTTTTTTTTTCAAAATTAACCCTAAAATATACACCGTGTTTCTATTCTCCCACCCTGTTCTGCCGACCGTACCTGACCCAATTGTAACTGACAATCTTATCTGTCCGTTTGTCCGCCCGCCGCCGCCGAACTCTTGCAGATAACCGCTGTCGATCACTGCTTGCTAGACCGGACATCTTCCAATAATTATAAGATAGCTGTTAATGTGACTTGCTTTTCTTAACGTTTGAGGGAAATATATTTTTTCGGTCAGTTATGGTTTACTTTATAAAAAGACTGCATGAAAAGTATTTCATTTCTATTGATATTTCATATTCATATTTGAACTTGATTGAGTGTAGAAATATTATGCTGGTACATATTATAGAAACAGGAAACTACTATTTTAAGGTGTCTATAAATCTCAATTCTTAAGTAAGTATAACAATAATTAAGATTCAGGTTAAAGTAAAATCCATATTTTAATAGACAATTTAAATATTAATAAGATTTACCACCATCTTTTTAGGGTACATGTAAACACTCAAACTGGGGTAAAACACGCACGTTGAAGGAGGACGGGTGACGGAGGGTTAACTCGGGCACTCGGGACAATAAAATTTCAATTTGCGTAAATCACCCGCGGAAGGGTTAGCTGTGGGGCGCGCGTTTTATTTGTCAAAGTAATTGATCGTTTGTTACTCCCAGTAAACAGTTCATCATCAACGTGACTTAACCACCGAATAAGGGTTAGAAGCCTAAAAAAAAACAAATAGTCGTGCTAAGAAAATAATAATTACTTATCCGTGTTTGTTCTGAGCAAATATTTAATGTTCCAATTTTTGCCTAAAATTAATGGGTCCCTATAATAATAATACTATACTTAGTCCAAAGTATACTAATTTACCTAAATTGTTACTTTCGAACCGACTATATCAATTTAAATAAACAAGATAAAATACTTAACGAAAATTTTGATCTGCGGGCAAAGTAGCGCCCCTGCCAAGACGTGATATTTTCTGGCAATCATCTATTATTATTTATTGCATTACAATACTTAATGAAGATGGATGGTCGACCCACTTTCGATACAGATTCCGAGATAAGCGCCACAAAGCTCACTCCCTCACCAACAATGATTGATTAAATAACAGGTGTTTATGTAAAAACGGTGTTTGGTATTTCATTGTTGAATTGGTTTTCCTGCGTTTTTTGCTTTAATGTGTATATTGACTATAGTAATGTACTTATTTGAATTAAAATGTTTTTTTTTATTAGTGTTGCCGAAACTCTAGGACGTCTGAATTTTATTAGTGTTGCCGAAACTCTAGGACGTCTGAACCGATTTTGCTAATTTTAGTCTTTAAATATTCGTGGAAGTCCAGGGAAGGTTATTATGTATTTACGTGTATAACCTTATTTTTTATTTCATATTGTTCACTAGATGTATACAGGGTGTAATAAAAATAAGTGATAATACTTTAGGGTGTGTACGTGTTCCTTGTAGAGTTCACTGTGAAAGTAGCAGCGCTGGAAGACAAAAAATTTTTTTCACTTTTGTATGGGAAACTCGGAAACTTACCCATACAAAAGTGAAAATTTTTTTTCTTCTTTCAGCCCTGCTACTATCACAATGAACTCTATACAATGAACACCGAACACGTACACACCCTAAAGTATATCATATATCTTATCATTTATCACTTTTTTTTGTTACACACCGTATATTATACATCTAGTAAACAATAAAAAAGTTCCATAAGATGCACTGTGTAATTAACGTGGTCCTAAATCGAGTCCTAAATATAAACCTATTGATGTAATATAGACATAATATATTTTTTGATCTTCTTCTTTTGTCTACATCTTTTAAGGGCCTTAAAAATATTTTTTATTATTTAAATATTTTGTAGTAAATTTACTATTTATTTATATATTTTTTAGTGTTTTTATCTATTTTTTGGTGTTTAAATGTTTAGTAGTAAATTTACAAAAAAATATTTAAACACAAAATGAAAAATTTAAATGAGAATACTGAATGTATTACATAATATATTTTTTGATCTTTAATTGTTACCTAGAAATGGATTTATTCAGTTTTATGAGATTCAAATAAACTCAGCGACTGTTGTTTTACAGCCTATTCTCTGGAGCAGTTACTAGTTGATCTTGGCTAAAATTGCTCTCATTTATTTCTCAGTATCACCTATTTATAACGTTAATTAATAACCGAGAAAATGTAATATATTTCGCAGGTTTCGAGTCCTATTAAAAATGGATAACGGTCAGTGCAGACAGGCGACTGAAAATGTCGCAAGCTTGATATTTACTAAACATTTTGTTGCGTGATCTCTAAAAAATGTATGGGACGCACACAGACCACCGGCCACAATCGGAAAACGCAGGCACAGGCATAATATTTCCTATAGTTACAAAACGTGTGGCAGTGAACATCAGCAAAGTCGCGCGCGACCGCTACAGTCGCGCATCCGCACCAATCCAGCTCCAAAATTAATGCTGACAACAAATCACAATTTTAATATCGTTGACTAGATACAGTGAGAAAATGAAACACCGCCAACATCCATCAACGCGGAATGAAAATTCTCTATCCGCCATTTTGCAAAATGGCTTCCTCCCAACTTCGGGTTCATTAAAAATGTATCGCGGAATTATCGGTGCGCAGATCCTCAAAGTATTATAAAGCTTGGCTTTTGGAAAGCTAAAAATATAAGCTAGCTATAGCCAGGTCGCCGAAAACGAAGGATTTTGATCTTTGACTTATCGCTACATTGTTTCACGCGCGTACTGACGTATTATTTCCATAGGCGAGCGAGAGGTGGGTTTCACCGGCTTACTTTAACTATAACTTTAACTTTAACCATAACAAAATGTGAAATGAACTGTCAAATCCCTAGCAAAAGTCGCCATATTTGACGATAACCTTAACCTTAACTAACTACGCTTTTGGTGCAATTCACCCTAAGTGATATAACATGTGAAATATACTCTATGGTTTTCCTGACAATCTATTACGATCTTCAGAGTTATAATAAACGAGATGATGCCCTCAACTTCGTTGCGCTAAAACTCGTTTATCGCGCGGGAACCGTACATTTTCCCGGGACAAAAAGTATTCTGTGTCATTTTTCGGGACTCAAAGTATCTTCATGCCAAACAGCAAAATCGGTTTAGCAGTCTGGGCGTGAGGTAACAGACATACAGACAGACACACTTTCGCATTTATAATATTAGTATGGATTCCAAAGCAGTTGAAACTAGAGCGTAGGACTGGAAAGAATAGTCCGTTGTTTAATCTATGCTTAATTTTGTATGAGATATGTACTATCAGACAAATTGGATCACAACTCACACTCAGTCGACAGATCTTTGAAATTATCCGACCAAAAACGTAGGTCCCATCTACCCATGAATGAATTTCCCAACTACTTAATTATTTTATTTGTAAACCCTCAAAAACCAAATTAGAACTCAGGGTCGTAGAGGCCCCGAAACTTGTCAAGTTGTAGTTGCGAACATGCGGGGTGACAGGTTAAGCTGATCCCAAAACTTACAGTTGACAAACACCACGGTATTGATTCACATAATCCCAGTTGAAGCCACGTTGTTGGTGACTTTCGGGAGTCGTAATTTCTCGCCAAAACATAACAGATTAGGACATATTTCGAAAGAAAGGAAAATGTGCTCGGTAAAAAAATAACAAAAATAGCATAGCATATGAAATAATCGGCCAAGTGCGAGTAGGACTCGCGCACGGAGGGTTCCGTACCATTATAGAGCAAAAATAGTAAAAAATCACGTTTGTTGTATGGGATCCCAATATTTAATTTATTTTGTTTTTAGTTACATTTGTTGTTAATATAGCGGCAACAGAAATACATAATCTGTGAAAATTTCAACTCTCTATTTATTACCGTTCTTGAGTTACAGCCTGGAGACAGACGGATAGACGGACAGATGGACAGACATCGAAGTCTCAGTAATAGGGTCCCGTTTTTACCCTTTGGGTACGGAACCCTAAAACTACAAGGTGCTTCTATGCACCGTTTCTATGGTGACCATGCTATGCCTGCTGTATAGACCACGTCTACGTGCGATTCCGTTTAGATATTGCTGGACCCCCTCCTTCCCTAAATAGCTCGCCTCCCTTTTGCCACGATTCCATATGCCACAAACAACGCCTCCGTGGTCTAGTGGTACAGAGCGCGGCTCTTGACTCGGAGGTCGTGGGTTCGATTCCCGCGTTGGAAACATGTTATTTCCAAGTTTGGTTAGGACAATGCAGGCTGATCACCTGATTGTCTGACAAGTAAGATGATCCATGCGTCGGATGGGCATGTAAAAAGTCGGTCCTGCGCCTGATCACTCGCCGGTCGTGTCGGTCTGCCGTCCGTGAGAGTAAAGGAATAGAGAGTGCTCTTGTGTACTGCGCACACACTTGGGCACTATAAAATTACTCCTGCGTAGCTGGCCTGGTTTCAATGAAACCGGCCACCGTCACTGAAACCGGTGTGGGAGCTATTATTATTATATGCCACAATACTAACATCCTCATCACCTTATTGGGTGGCTATATAAGTCATCATAGCAATTATCATCATTGTCTGATGGCATGATCATGATAGTCTTATTATAGCCGTCCTTAGCGGTTAGCTACAAGGCGCTGCGGTCTGGTTATCAGTTTGTAAACTCCGGTTTATAGCTCCAATAACTATTCATTTGATTAATAGACCATTAACATCACCATAACCATTGATATTTTTGGTTGAGTTTTGGAAATTCATTAAATGATGCTTGTTAAGATTTTTCACTTTATTTAGATGACTCCCGCGACTCAGTTGCGCCAAAATTTATTTGTCGCGCTACGTACCCACTTTTAAAAGTATTCTTATGGTCCTTTCCCGGGACTCAAAGTATAACCAGACCACATCAACATCGGTTCAGCGGGTTGGTCGTGAAGACAGACAGACACTTTCGCATTTATATAATAATATTATTGTGGAAGTATGGATCTACTATTATTTATAGCTCAACGTTATTTAAGCTTTTATCCGAAAATTTGGTGTCTCTTTTTACGCATGTATGCAAAATCCTCAACTTTACTAATTTGGATCTGGCATCGAAAGTAAAGACGGAAGTACACACAGACGGAATTATAATTTTAAGTATTTCAAATAAATACCTCAGCTAAGCTAATTCCAAGTAAAATTTGCCCAGAATTGTAAACAGAGTTGGGTATTTTTTCGTATTAGCAATAAATTGTAGTAATCACCATAATGTTGTGGGGCGGGTCCTTTACGACACTATAACGTTTTACTACGGCCATTCATACGACACGTTTTATGAAAATAGTTGCGATACCACCTGCTGCTATTTATTTTTTAGGATTTTCTTAAAAAAATCGGCCAAGTGCGAGTTGAACTCGCGCACGAAGGGTTCCGTACCATTATAGAGCAAAATTAGACCAAAAATTGTGTTTTTTGTATGGGAGCCCCCCTTAATTTTTTATTTTATTTTAATATTATTATTAAATATTAAAGTACAAGCATAACTAAGGATTTTGTGGAAAATTCAAGTACCGACCTGTTGCCATTATTGATATAGAGCAAAAAAGGGTAAAAATATTACGTTTGTTGTATGGGAGCCCCCCTTAAATATTTATTTTATTTTGTTTTTAGTATTTGTTGTTATAGCGGCAACAGATATACACAAACTGTGAAAATTTCAACTCTCTAGCTATTACCGTTCTTGAGTTACAGCCTGGAGACAGACAGACGGACAGACGGACAGACATCGAAGTCTTAGTAATAGGGTCCCGTTTTTACCCTTTGGGTACGGAACGCTAAAAAGGCCTTTAAGACCTAAGTAAGGAGGAATTCTGTTAGTTTTAGTATCGTTTTTTGGTCTACGTCTACGTTAAACTTGTACTATCGAAAATGTTATATTGCAGAAAAAAATATTGTGGTTTGAAAAATTATACTCAGTGTAAATATTATCTTTATGAATAAGAGCTATCTATCTTACAAGATAACAATTATTTTTCTAGTGTCTTAAGTGGATCTTATATTATGTAACACGTCGTGTCTTAGAGACAGGCTGAGTGCTATCGATTCTCCTCACTCCGTCCTCAGTCCTCAGTACTCACAGACAGACAAATGGAAAAACTAGCGCAGCTAGAAGTCTAGATCTGGATTTATATGCCATGACTAGCTTTGTACGGAATTGAAATATGCCTCAGAATCCGTGAATAATGCAGGAACTTGAACTTTCAATGTGTCCCATTATTTTTCCATTACTGGTGAATCTCAAGGCCGTAAATCTCTACTTTTCTCTTTCTCTCGGACACAAATCTATCTAATTTCTTTCGCAGATATTTAGAAATGAGAATGAAAGAGAGAAGTCATGTTACGCCAGTGACCGAATTTATACGTGTTCAGTGCCCGGGCTATAGGTACTTTATTGTGAAAGGCAAGGAACATACCAAAAACTAAAAAAAGATCTATCTGAAATAAGGACTCCCCTATTTATTCGTCACATAGTACAATCCAGATTCTAACTCCCGTTTCATATTACGGATACCTATTCCATTCACAGGATGATTTGTGGTGTTGTGTCAGTGGCGTATATACACGGGGGCGGCTGGCCGCGCGCCAGTCTAGAGATACGACCGACACAGCTACAATTTGCATGTACACAAATCTCTTGCCTCAAATGGTGCTCCCACACCGCCGTTAGAAAATGTTTGTAAACATTTTCTAACATGAAAACACTTACTAACAAATGTTGTCAATTGTTAAATTTTGTTAGGAACTGTTACATGTTATAAGTGCCCCTACACTAATAGAAAATGTTTACTAATGCTTACTAACATTTTATAACATCTATATCTGGTATTGGCTCACCGCATACCCCATTGTCCTTTATAAAATGTTTACAAACAAAATTTAACACAAAATGTTTTATTTTGTTCTAATTTGTTTTGCTATAATTTGTTAACTTACGTTTACTAAACATTTTCTAACATGAAAACATCTTTAACATTTTTTAACATTTGTGAGTAAATGTTTGCTAACAAATGTTTACTAACGTTACTAAAAATTTTCTTACTGCGGTGTGGGAGCACCATTAGGCATTAAGTCTAAACAAAATACTCTACAATACTAATTCTAGAGTCTAGGGGAATTTGGTTCAGACTTAATTTATTTTAACGTTAAATAGAAATATCGGGGGAACCTGTAATATTTGCTCGCAGAAGCGCCGGGCGATGGTGCGAAAAAAAGGTACTTATTAATAATTTTAATAGCGTCAAACGCAATATTATTTCTTTGAGCTTTTCGCATCTGTACTTAACAACAAAAATTTCATGTTTGGCACGACACTGTTTGTATTAAATAGGTTTTTCTGTTGGGTATGGAACTCTAAAAAGCAATCTGTAGCGATTAGGTAAATAGGAAATCGGCTCCAAGCACGGTCGAAGACACCGCGGTTTAGCGCTTTTCAATCCAGGAAATAAGGTCGACAAGAGGAAAGCCGGATCCTCGGCGGCTATACATGGTTTACTAGATGTTTTTGTGGGTAGTTTAAAGGTTTAGTGGTTACGAGCTTTTGCCCGCGGCTTCGCAGGCGTTAAGAAGTATTATTTTATGAAAACTTTCATCCTCTATTTTAACCACTTGGGGTTGGAATTTATCAAATTCCTTTCTTAGCGGATGCCTACGTACGTCATAACATCTACTTGCATGCCAAATTTCAGCCCGATCCGTCCAATGGTTTGGGCTGTGCGTTGATAGATCACCATGTCAGTCAGTCACCTTTGAGTTTTATATATATAAGAAGATGTTCACCGACTTGGCTTATATGACGGTCTTATTACTTAGCTGTGGTCGCTTTGAGAAAATCACATAGGTAAGTTGGTTCTTAGCCGACTGCGCAAAAATAAGTTTACCGGTTTTTCGACTTGTATGTATTATAGTAGATAAAGTTTGTGAGGTCGATGCTAAGAAAAATGTATTTTTATTTTTTACATTAATTAAGATGAATAAGGAAACCGAGTACACAATGTCTCCCGGAAAACAGTGTTTTTCTTAGAAAATAATAATATATTTTCTAAGAAATAGAACCTAATCCTTTTTGGAAGTCAATTAAAACGACGAAAAGTCATTATCAAGGCTAACTATATGCACAAATCTATAACAAATATTTCCCTTTACTACAAAACTTAAAAGCGAATTTCCAAGTTTGATGTCTCTTTCGTCTGTTTATTTGTGTCGCAACTCCTAAACTGGACAACTACAACTAAAGTCTGCCTCAAACAGGAACTTGTGAGGAGATAATTTAAATGAAGACACAGATTTGTATTTAAAACTTAACGGCTTAGGCGACAAGTTCCGAGTTGGCAGCGTGCCAGACTTGCCAGACCTGCCAGGCCTGCCAGACCCGTGCCAGGGCGTGCCAGAGCCAAGTTTATTGAAGTTTTTGTGTTTACCGTCTATTGCTGGAGATGAAGCTAATAGTTTGTGCAGTATATTTCAATTTTCAAATATTGCAGTATTTGGACTAGAATTATTGTAGTTTGATTATTTTTGTTTACTGAAATATTTTACTATGCTTACAATACATTAATGCTTACATACATTTTATTACTTATTATTTTCCTCTTGAAGGTGGCATTGGCATTTGTGAGTCGTACATTATAAATTTATAATATTTTACAGTACAAATTACAATCCACACTTCAATACTTATAATTATTATAAATGTGATAGTGTGTGTCTGTCTGTCTATTTGTTACCTCTTCACGCCCAAACCCACTAAACCGATTTTGCTAAAACTTGGTATGGGATGTCTGGTCTCTGGTATGGGGACACTTTGAGTTCCGGGAAAGGACATAGGCTACTTTTTATCCCGGAAAAATATACGGTTCCCTACGTGAGGAACGAGTTTTGGTACAACGGATTTGCGAGCATCATATAGCAAATAATAATATCAAAAACGTTCTAAAAAATAAACTCGACAGACGAACGTAAGATACTCAAAAGTTAACGTTTCGTTCAGAAGGCTAATATACCTTTGCATAAACAAACTTTAAAACACGGTAGATAACTTCTTACGACTCAACAAAGTCAATAAAGATTCCATTAACTTTAATTAAATATTGGTTTTTAATTAAAATAAACTCAACTTTAGAGATGAAATGGGGCTACGAGCGCGCTACGCCGCTCCGCTACGCCGCGTAGACGCGTAGCAGTGTCTGTACACCCATTTCATAGTCATTAATTTAAAATTATTGTCTTTTTTATTTAATTAATTAATTTATTTATTAAATGTATTTAATGATAACAATATAATGAATAGTATTTTTTTTACCTTATTGTTTATTTATTTATTCTCGTACCAATAAAGATACGTAGCGTATAACTATTTATATTCAAGGCTCGTTGTCTTTTTCTGTCATGTGACTGTTCCAATATACCAGACAATGACAAGCAGGTTTTATTTAGATTTTAGTTATACACTGCTTAAATATTTTTATTATTAAGGGGGTCCAAGCATAACTTTGATTTTTATACCGTAAGAGCATTTGTGCACTACACGAAAATTTACCATCCGGCGCGGTGCGGCGTCCCGATTTCTTACGTTTTGATATGGCATACGTGAAAGTCATGAACGCTGGACGGTGAAATTCCATGTAGTGTACGAACGCCCTAAAGATAAAAATGAACAAAACACCTAATCCTTTGTCAAAATAATCCATATTTTTATTAACTTGACGAATTTAGGTTTCTGAAATTACCGCCTCTTTTTTAAGTCGGTTAATACTGGGGCTAGTAAATCCAATTCCACAGAAATGGAGACGCCGCATCCTGCGAATTCCTTTGAATGTCTCAGATATTAAAAGCCAGGCTCAAGCTGGGCTTTTTCACTGATTCTATACACAAAGTGTAAATTGAAAAGTGTGACACAGGTTGAATACTTTGCTTAGATTCATTTTGGTCTAAGTGTAAACAATTCGTAGTACTTGGGTCTAACATAATTCAACCAATCACTCTTGAAAATATGGTACAAATGCCCTGAAGAGTGACCAGGATTTTGACACTTAATAATATGTTAATCGAATATCGACAAAAAAATTCATGTCATTTATCATATCGAAAAATCATTGTCATTCATCTGATGCTCATCATTCTACTTGAACTAATAATCTGTCACGAGTTCACCAAATAACATAGGTTAGTCATTGGCCTATGAAAATACTGCGTGACTGGTGAGACATGTTCAATACTCGAGGACGTGATATTTGGCTATTATATTAGTTGGAAAAAAATAATATAAAAAAATAATATCAATTGATCACTGAGTAAATGTAGCTTAAAGTTAAATAATTATTTACCCAACGCATGGACACCGCGCGCGGGAGGGGTAGTTATGTGGTGTTTCTTTGGTAGCGCACGCCTCTGCACCGGCCACATAGTATGCCTACTTGCCTAGCCGCGTAATTTACTTAGTATCCATGATTAATTTATTTTTGGGAAATTCGGAAAAAAATTAAGAACCTAATTTTATTACATAATTATAATGAGAATCGAGTACAGAGTACTCTCCATAAGTATTGGTATTGTCTCACCAGTCATGTTGTATATGCATTAATTTCTCTGGTTTACATTGGCGCTATAAACACTAAATCGCTACTTCGAGACCAAAACACTAGACTACAAAGTCTAGACTTAAGGAAATACATCGGTATTGCAACAACGTAGTATTATGATTTACGTTCGTAATACTGGGAGTTTACATTTCATAGCTTAAACAACTCCAGCGATATTGCGATTTTTATACTTCCCTGCAGTGAATGTATTGTTTCAATTTTGAGAACAGTACTCCTTTGCTGTTCTTAAGTAAGTGTAAAATACAGCTGTACCATCTATGTAGTAGTATTACGAATTTACTTTTGTTGACTTTTAAAAACCTAATCATATTTTGTCAAAATATCTTGCCTTCATTAATACAAAGAGCAAAAGAGATTAAATTAAATCTATGTAATTGATTGTACTGTCGGTTCTTGGTGGAAATTCATTTTAGACACAAATAAAACACAGTAATACTTGCACTTTTTCCACTATATTCGTTAATTTTTACAAAATTCACTTAATCACGACCGGTTTCGAAAAAAAACACCTGAAGATGATTTTTTCGAAACTGGTCGTGATTAAGTGAATTTTGTAAAAATTAACGAATATAGTGGAAAAAGTGCAAGTATTACTGTGTTTTATTTGTGTCTTAAATTAAATCAACGGTTAACTTTAACTCAGATTAATGAAAGTGGGCCTTACATCAAGACAATGACAAATGTGCCCTGGGCTAAGTTATAATATAAGTCCTCGTCCGAATAACATAACCCCAGTGACAAGTACCCCAATTATTCTAATGTTATAATAAATTAATTGCAACCTCGTTCTTAGTTCGACTAGTCCGAGCCGTATCAAACTGCAAAATCGTCACAAAATGTCATTGTTCCTGGTTTGATACTTTCAAACGAGCTAGTCTTGGGAATAGGTCCCTGATCCTTTTTCTGCCCAACTTCGTTCATCATCATCATCATATCAGCCTATGTTCGTCCACTGCTGGACATAGGCCTCTCTCAATGAACGCCAAGATGACCGATCTCCTGCTACTCGCATCCAACATGGACCCGCGACTAAACGGAGATCGTCGTCCCACCTAGTTGGAGGTCGACCTACACCCCGTTTTCCCAGCCTTGGTCTTCTTCGTTCGAAAATATCAAATCAACGTAATTGATTTTTCATAACGGAAGTGTACTTTCCTAGTTGCAGCTATGAGCTACCCAGAATTAAAGAAATTAGCTCAAGACCAAAAGAAATTTGATCAGCTGACCGCCAAACTTTTATAAACGCGTCATTAATGATGATTTTCTTAGGAAATAGACTGTAGGCTGTAGAGTGTAGATCTTTAACCTCTGGTTTAAAGTGAGAACGAAACTGCATCGAATAGTAGAATTCGGGTTTGGGGCTAAGTTGCAAGCCTTGTCCCGCGGTCAGGGGAGGGTTAGACGTGACGGGGCATTTGTGATGATTTAACTGACGGCTGAGGGTTAAGTTTATGTCTTAGGACGAGTTATACGTCTTCGGACCGCACTGTAATGGCCGGGATATATAAGATACACTCTCTGTAACATAGCATGTTGGGGTTAAGTTGGAAGTGGGTCGTTAGGTGGAATGACCAACTTGTGACAATGAAGCTAGATCTCTTTTGAGCATGTCCAATTGTTACACTCTTCTAGTTCAAATGTTTCTCTCTTGACTGTAGTCTGTAATTTAGTCTATTCATGTTGATAAGTTCTTTAGGTGCAATGACTAACGACTGGTTCATATGCCGCTAGTTTCGTTTAGACGTTCAAATCAGTCACCGACCTATTGCTATTAGTATTTTTCAATGAAATTTTTTACTTATCTTGTTCCCACAGGCCAGCAGAATGGTATGAAAATAAAAATCGGCCAAGTGCGAGTCGGACTCGCGCACGAAGGGTTCCGTACCGTTATAGAGCGAAAATAAGGAAAAAATGTGTTTTTTGTATGGGAGCCCCCTTAATTTTTTATTTTATTTAAATATTATTATTAATTATTAAAGTACAATTATATTTAAGGCCTTCGTGAAAGTTTCAAGTGCTTACCTCTTATCATTATTGATTACGAGCAAAAAAGGCCAAAAAATCACGTTTGTTGTATGTAAAATAAAATTAATATTTAAGGGGGGCTCCCTTAAATATTAATTTTATTTTTATTTTAGTATTTGTTGTTATAGCGGCACCGGAAAAACACAATCTGTGAAAATTTCAGAACTCTAGCTATAGCGGTTCTTGAGTTACAGCCTGGAGACAGACGGACAGACAGACATCGAAGTCTTAGTAATAGGGTCCCGCCGTTTTTACCCTTTGGGTACGGAACCCTAAAAAACAAGTAGTGATTGGTAAAATGACGAATTTCTAGTTCTTTGTTCAGGGACAAGGCTAGTGCTTGAGTAAACAGATAGTAATGTTGTTAATGATGATGTTGATGATGTGTACGTAAACGAGCCCCGACCGCACGAACACGCAGCATCAAATATAATTAATTTCAGCCAAGAGGGTAGTGAGTGATGTGCTTACTACAATATCAGTGTTTACATTATTAATATATTATAAGCATAGTTAAACAACTATTCTAATTGTTTGTATAATATAGTGAAATTGTTCATCGATTTTGTATCAAACGTTGCAACTAGCCTAAACAAAGAATATTATAGTTTATGCGCGGCGCAGAACATAATATTTAACTTTCTTACTAATACGTCAAAGAAGACAGACAATTTGTTAACTTCTCCGTTAAGATACTTTTCTAGAGGATATCAATTTTCTAACGTCCCATGTGGATTTTTATATGTGTAAGTAAATAAAACTAGTAGTGTAAGTATTAGTAATGCCAATCGAGTAAACAAACTTTTTATACCCGTGCTTCCCCTTAAGAGCGAAGCCAAACGAGCGTAATTTGTGAGTCGTGAGCCGCAGAATTTCTGCCGGGCAGAATTCTGCTGCATTCAGTTTTATACAAAAGTCATGTTTGATTCACACGGCGACTCAAAATGAGTTGTTGTATGAAAAAAATTCTTTCCGGCAGAAATTCTGCGGCTCACGACTCACAAATTACGCTCGTTTGGCTTCACCCTTTGGGTTGATTCAGACCGCAACGCGACGCGTAGATGCATTTCTTAGGGTGAATTGCACCAGAAGCGTAGTTAAAGTTAAGGTTAAGATTATCGTCAAATATGGCGACTTTTGCTAGGGATTTGACAGTTCATTTCACATTTTGTTATGGTTAAAGTTAAAGTAAGCCGGTGCAACTCACTCTAAATTAGTATGGATTTGACAGATTCGCAAGACGTCTTAGGGTCAATTCAGACCGCAACGTGACGAGGCGAGGCGCGACGCGACGCGACGCGACGCGACGCGACCTAAATTTGTACGGATATGACAGATGTCGTCAGCGTGAGACGTCTTGCGAATCTGTCAAATCTATACTAATTTAGAAATGCATCTACGCGTCGCGTCGCGTTGCGGTCTGAATTGACCCTAACGCTGACGACATCTGTCAAATCCATACAAACAGGTCGCGTCGCGTCGCGCCTCGCCTCGTCGCGCCTCGCCTCGTCGCGTTGCGGTCTGAATTGACCCTAACGCTGACGACATCTGTCAAATCCATACAAACAGGTCGCGTCGCGTCGCGCCTCGCCTCGTCGCGTTGCGGTCTGAATTGACCCTTAGTTCTTTGTCTTTCGGTCATTGCAACTTTGTGCTGTCTCTCGCTTCTTATGGGGAGGGAAAACTATATACAATTCCTACTCCCCATGTAATCTTCTTCTGATTAATTTCGTTATTCGTTGCGGGTTCCAAGTCAGCTTTAGCATGACCATCGGGCTTCCTGAGATCATATCAAAGGGTCTTCGTGGTTGGATACCGTTGCGATCCATGGCGACACAGGAGCTACAGCGGTGGGAATGGGTGGTAGGCCAAAGCCCGAAAAAAAAACTCCATGGCAAAAAATCAGTTACTGGACTTAGTAATACATAATTTTTGTTGATTCCCCTATCTCAAGTCTCCATACAAGTAATATTTTCATGTCAGTGTAAATTGTAATGACATAAACAACTCCGTCAGCCCACGAATTCAATTAATCCTTTCCCGTCAAATTAGTTGGGGACTTACACTCGGGGCGGGGGCTGTGGCGCAAAGTGCAAGCGGCAGCGTGTCCGTGGGATTAAAAATAAAGGAATAATATGCAGGAAATGTGTTTTTTTCTCCAATTTTGATTCCTGGTAAAGAAAATTATTTATGATTTAATAAGTTTTCAAACGATAGATCTTGCCCGCAACTTCCACAATAATACACAATAAAACAATAGAGACCATATAATTTTTTGATAAAACACAGCTGATGTCCCGTGCGGACATTAGTGGCACATACTAAATACTAATTATTATAAGTATTTAGTGACACAACATAACTTCGGAGTTCGGAGCCATTTTACCTTATTTTAAGTAAGCTAAAGCTCTTACCTTGCACCATCCGTCCCTCCGCAGGTGGTCTATGTACACGGCGTCGTCTCACTCATTTACCTCTCGCCTTTGAAACTCCACGACGTCGGCTAACTCAAAAACACACAAGATTACTGCAGTGAAGCGCTAGGTGCTACGAAATATGGTGAAAGAAATGTAGAATATTTAACGATTTACGCTTTATAATTATTACGACAGAGAAGTCAGAAATCGATAATAATAATGTGATTAGATTTAAGGCGTCGCAGTGACAATGGCGCTTGCGATGTCGTCGTAGAGGCCTAAGTATCCACTACCCAGTAGTTTACAATTCAAGTGAAATGAAAAACGGAGCTTTGTACATTGGAATTAATTTTCTTTTAAAATTTAAACGTACCTTATTTACTAGGTAATGGAACAATACTTTTTTATTTCATTCTACAGAAATTATTCGTTAAAGCTTGTTTTAATTGAGAAGGTAAAGAAATTAAAAAGTAATTTATGTTTAACGCGCCTCTACTTTAGGCCGCTGACTGAGATTCGATATCCTTCGGCTGAAGAAAATAGCCGGCTATTTAGAAAACAGTCTCACCACTAAAGGCATTAATTTAGGACCAATCGTTTTGATCGTTGCGCTGGATCGCGGCTGGATTCATATTTTTTGAGATTCGGTTTGGCTACTATACCGGGAGATTGCAAGCCGGTATGTAAGTATTTGTTTAAGGCTGCGTTTCCACTAGAGATGTGATTAACTATATATTTGACTAATCACTTGCACTAATGACATGTACTCGCACTTTGATTAGTGATTAGGAGAAAATAAAGGACTTGTACTAATCAGCCGCTGTCCACACGTACTTTTTTGTGATTACTGATCACCTGCACTAATCACTTGCACTCGCAATAGTCAACGTGAATACAGGTCCTTACGTACAGTTCTGCTGGTGACCTTGCGGTGAAACCGCTAAACCGCGTGTACTGGTGTAGATACGTATATTTAATAGAGTCTAAGGGCCTGTATTCACTTTGATTAGAGCAAGTGATTAGTGATTTGAAGAAATTAAAGGGCTTGCACTAATCGGTCGCTGTCCATATGTACTTTTTCCTGGTTACTAATCACCTGCACTAATCACTAGCACTTATTACTAATCAAAGTGAATACGGGCCTTGAAGCAAATATCAGAAACCTCTATTCCTACGTTTGTTTGTCAGAATAAACTTCTGACAAACAAACGCAGAAAACTGGGCATAAGTCTCGTGCAAAAAAATACAGATACGATTCGAAAAACATAACTCCTAGTTCGGGTCACAATATATTAGGTAGCATTGTAACATTGAGGCTGTATTTAATTATTATATGTCATGTTCCGTGACATGGCCGGGGGGAGACAGCCTCTCGAGTCCCGACACGTGCCAGCTCTCTGATGGGCCAAGTTGGCAGTGAGTCGTCAGTTGTGGGAGCTGGAGCCTGGAGCCGTCTACTGGAAGGTGCCTTGATGATGGTGATGATGAAAACTGATTTTGACTCAATACGATGTTTTATTGATATGATTTACATAAGTATGACACTTTGACATGCGCACACCGTTGAAGGTCTAATATCGAGTGAAGGGGCGCGCCGCGCTGCCCGGGCGAAGGCCTACGTAATCCCGGCGTGTGTGTGTGTGTGTGTGTGTGACGTTGACGATGTGATGTGTCGACATCAGTGCTAATGTTAACATACCACTGATAAATCTGTTCTGATGGAATATGTAATTTCGACCATAGCGGTATTAATTATGCGCTCGTGGCTCACTGCAAAGTTAGCGTAAATTGGCAATTGCCAATTACTTTTTAGGGTTCTGTACCCAAAGGGTAAAAACGAGACCCTATTACTAAGACTTCGTTGTCTGTCCGCCTGTCTGTCCATCTGTCTGTCTCCAGGCTGTATCTCAAGAACGGTAATAGCTAGTTTCACAGATTGTGTCTATTTGTTGCCGCTATAACAACAAACCCTAAAAACTAAATAAAAATAATATTTAAGGGAGCCCCCCTTTAATATTATTTTTATTTATTCAATACAACAAACGTGATTTTTTGGCCTTTTTGCTCGATATCAATAGTACTTGGGTAGGTAGGCACTTGATATTTTCACAAAAGCCTTATTTATAATTTATTATGTCTACTTCAATAGTGAATAATAATTAATAATATTTAAACACAATTTTCGGCCTGTTTTTGCTCTATAACGGTACGAACCCTTCGTGCGCGAGTCCGACTCGCACTTGGACGATTACTTAGGGTTCCGTACCCAAAGGGTAAAAACTGGACCCTAATACTAAGACTTCGTTGTGTGTCTGATTGTCTGTGTCCAGGCTTTCAGTAAGTATCTCAAGAACCGTAATTTAGCGAATTTTTCACTGATTGCGTATTTCTGGTCTTTTTGTTCGTACTCATTACTACGCAATTGAAATATTCATAAATTTCACAATTTTTGGGGTTCCGTAGCCAAAATGGCAAAAAAGGAACCTTTATAGATTTGTCATGTCTGTCTGTCTGTCTGTCTGTTGTCTGTCCGTCCGTCCGTCCGTCCGAGCTATCTGGTGGGGTATCTATGGATAAGTCTCGAAAAATCATATTGAGGTTTCTCATATTATTTTTTTCTAACCTGAATAGTTTGCGAGAGAGACTCTTCTAAAGTGGTAAAATGTGTGTCCCCCCCTCTAATTTCTAAAGTAGTGGCATGATAATTTTAAAAAAAATATATGATGTAGATTACTATAAAAACTACCAACGAAAATTGGTTTGAACGAGATCTAGCCAGTAGTTTTTTTTTATACGTCATAAATGGTAAACCTTAATCTAAATTTCATTAAATCGACTAAAATATAAAAATAAATCCAAAACCTTTTAATTTAATAAAAATAAACCTTATTGCTGCTGCGGAACCCTTCATGAGCGAGTCCAACTCGCACTTGGCCGCTTTTTATTTTTTGTACTTGTACTAATTCACGGATTCTCCTAAGAATTTTTCCGAATCTTCCTCTTAGAAATATCAAGAGTTATTTAAAATCCAATGCTCATTATCACTTTTAAGATAAGATATAATTTTAAATAACTTTCCTTTTTGCGTTAAATGATTGCCTTCCATCCTTTTACGAACATTTACTTACTGAAGGAGCACTTATTTATTATTTCATCATTCCGAGTTAAAACGGGACCGTCTTTCATCTCGAAACTTTGTTACATTCAACTGCGGTGATTTCTTTTACATGGGTAAGAAAGGGCGAGAGGGGGGGGGGGAGGTAATTTGGAAACAGGGGGGTTTGAAAGCGACAGACGGCGGGATTCCTTTACATTATTTAGGTATCTCTCTCAAATTTTTTCTCGTTGTAAAATGGCAGTTATTATAGTTTTTCTCGGGATTTCATACTAATCTGACCAATACTTCTCATGTAAATATCCTATGAAGATAAATGAAATCCCATTTAATAGCTAAACAGGCAATAGGTATGTTATGAATTTCATGGAAATAAACATAGAAAAACCAAAGTTTATGGAAAAAATTGTGTCTTTTTGAATGACTTTTTGTGAAAAATCTAGTCCACTGGTTCTTTTTTATTTTCAAAAAGTAGAGAAGGTTTTAATCTTAAATAAATTCCTTTGTTTCTATGCTCTAAGTCAGATAGTTTAGAAGTTAAAACGGTTTTCTTATGATTTATGAAGTATTCATCAGATTAGTATGAGAGCCAGAGATCTAGACAAGCGGTAGCGTGTCCAGCCAAGTTCCAGCATAACAGAATGGCGAGCAGCACCGTGTGTAATATTACACGAACCATTTGCAGCTACTTTTGACCCCCTCATAATTCAGAAACTATTTCACATAGACGTTTCAAATTTGGCTCATATAATGAGACTTGCGAGATAAATTCTAAAATATCTATAACAATTGATGTTATTTAAATAATGTGAGATCTTAAACTAGATTAGATTTGGCTTGGCTAGTTTTCATCAGAATTAAAATATTTAATAACTTTATGAAATGACTGATGTAATGAAAACTGGTCAAGTCAAATCTAATTTGTTTAAGATCTCACATTATTTAAATAACATCAATTGTTATAGATATTCAATAAAGCAAAGAAATAGACTCTATTATTTGTTCATAATGTTATTTGGTTCCTATACATACATATATTTCGATTTTCCATGAAACTTGGCACTTGGCAATAATGTTTGTATGGAACTTGGCTTTCCATTTACATTTATGTTTTTGGTGGGATTTTTTTTTTCAAAAGTTACAGAAAAAATAATTTGATAGCCAATTTGTCAATAAAATATGCCATACATCATAACATTAAAGGATCAGACACCGGTGTTGGGGCACGTTGTATAATGTATAGGCCTAATGTACAAAAAAGTTTTGACTTGACAAAACCCTCCTCACTGTCTTGTTTGTAGAACTCTGCCTCTTCTTTTATTTAGCGTTAAAACGTTATTCAGTAACTTATTGCCTAATAACGTGAACATTGATGTTAATTCTAATAAAAAAAGGCGTAAAAGGCATCGTCTAGTCTGGCCGTGACTGTAAAAATATATTACCTGTATAAAACAACGTCTTAACGAAAATTTTTTGGTATTCATAAAAGTTAAGTAGAGCTTTTTACCTTCATTACTTTATTAAGTCTGTTATTAGCAGCTTAGCTAATACCAAAGCTTAAATTGTTGGTGTTGGTTTTCATTTTTAAATTTTAATCGACATCCAAAAAAGAGGAGGTTATAATATGTTCGGCTGTGGATATTTTTTTAAAATATTTACCAAGTACAAGACACAGACCCAGGTTTTTCCTCAACAAAAATATTCTATTTATTTATTTATTTATTTATATATGTCTATGTCCTTTCCTGACTCCAAGTATTTTCATGACAAATTTTATCTATATCGGTGTAGTTGTTTAAGCGTGAAAAGGTAACAGACAGACAAACACACTTCCGCATTCGCATTTCAGAGGTCCCTATAAAAATGTTACGATAATTATAACGAAACCAACATTCTGCTAGTTTTATTTAAGGCACTTTGAGAAGCCCCTTTATCTAAGGGTCCCTCAATCAGATGACACGCACTCGTAATTCCACGAGCCATCATGACCGTAAACAAATTGGAAAGGACAATTACGTGCGGGGATTACACGGGGCCGGGTAGACGAATCCTTAGGGTGTTTGTCCATAGTCACCGTTAACGGGACGTCACCGACAAAAATACAAATGAAATGACCTACACTACATTTTATGACCTACACTATAGGGTTTAATTTTGCTCTACGGCAGTCTTTCCCAACCTTTTTCAGCCACGGACCCCTAAATAACTTGATTTCTTCAGTTTTCACGGACTCCCGGCCCCATAATAAAATAAACAGTAAAAAATAATCGGATTATTATGGTTCAGAGATGACACCGCGGACCCCCATACATTACGCGCGGACCCCTAGGAGTCCGTGGACCACGGGTTGGGAAACACTGCAGTCTACGGCACTACATAGCAGCGGCGGTATGGGTATGATACAGATCAGTGCAATGTCAGGAGAAAATGAAACCTATAGCCTAAGCGTAGGTCATAAAGTGGCATTTTATTTGATTTTTTGCCCATGACGTCCCGTTGATGGCGGCAGTGGGCAAACGGCCTTAATCGCCATCCTTAAAAAGTTTTTCCGTTGACCTACTTTAACAGGTGGAAAATTGCTTGTAATTGTTAAAGAGATACTTACTGCTAAACCCTAAAGCCATATACGCTAGCATATACTTACTAATAAATATTAACACAGCAAATAACTCCAGGGTGTTACAAAACAAAGCAAAGTGATAATGCTTCAGGGTGTATATGAGTCACCTGTATAGAGGTTACTGGGAAAGTAGCAGCGCTGAAAGAGTAATTTTTTGTATGGGCAAATTCATGATGCTAGGGCACTTGCCCATACAAATCACAAAAAATACTCTTTCAGCGCTGCTACTTTCACAGTGACCTCTATACAAGGGACTCACATACACCCTAAAGCAGCTATACTCAACCTGCGTCTATCATCCCGTCATGAAGTCTATTTGTTCGTCGTTCCCAATGAGAATAGGTTATTATAATATACTTTTATAATATTGATACTGGAAATAATTTATATGGCAAAACAAAACAGTCAGTCAGCTGATTGATCCGATTCCCTGGGAGTCGTCAGCAATCATCCCGGGCTATCCCGGCATATACCGAGAGTCCCGGATTCCGCGCTGGGCGCCTGTCCACACAAATTGAATTCCGATCATTGAATTCCGATCCCGGGTAAATAACTGACGAGACCGTTTGCCTTCAGAATTAACTAACATTCTACTGTTCTTGCAAAGTAAACGCAACTTCGTTCAAACCACAAAATAGTGTTTTCATGGATAATCGAACACTATACGATTGATTCTTTTAACTTATGAGTTATGACTTATGACCAATCAGGATTTAGGGCGGTTTTGATGTTGGTTTAACATGTCATTCAAAAGGGACAAAATTGCGTCAATCTTTACGGGTATTAAAATATTCTTGAATTGCTTTGTGGTCCACCTTCTGATGTATAATTATGATACACAAAAAATATAATGTAACTGTAACAATCTATAAACTTGTTCGAATTAACTCACTAACTAAAATAAAATAAACAAGTCCCCGAGACGTGGGAAAGTCTAGTGCTCAACAGTGTGCGAGTTCCCAGACACTCCGTTAATCTTAATGGCCCACTAGTGCACATATTGACCACTCACCTACTTACAGCTTACAGACTAGTCCTTTTGCCAATGAGCTAAGAACTCATTAGCAAAGGGACTTATTTTAGGAAAGTGGTACATGAGGTATTGAAGAAGGTACCAGATGTAGAGTTTGAGTAAAGTTCGGCTCTCGACAGCAAGAAATAGTTCTTTCCAAGTTTAAATACAGTGATGGTATTTAAAATCTAACAAATAAATCATAAATAATTTGTCATATAACCTATGTTCTATTATTGCTTAATCAATATCTCTGCCTCCACAAAGGCATGCTGCACTGGATGATACTGTCTTTGACCGAGGGCCGCACTCAAAAAGATTTAACGATTACATAATTTTAATGTAATTAAACTTTTAATTAAAAATTGAAGACTCTAGTCTTCAATTTTTCGCCCGCAACTCCGTTGAGCCAAAATTCGTTGATCGCGCGGGGACCGTACCTTTTTTGCGAGATACAAAGTGTCCTATGTCTCTTCCCGGGACTCAAAGGATCTCCATAGCAAATTTCAGCATAATCGGTTCATAGGTTTGGGCGTGAAGAGGTAACATACAGACAGACAGACACACTTTTGATTTTGACACAGCTCCATACATTTTCTGTCATACTCTTCATTAAATCAATGTTAAGTAATTAATAAATGTCTCTGAGGTGCGGACATAAGTGATGCATCGCTGTCAGCACATTATTAAACTAATTTCTACTTATTACACAGATAATTTGTCAAACTAGTCCTGTAAGTCTATAGAATCAACTTTAAACTTTCTTGCTATAATAATACGGCCGATCATAGTTCACCGAATATGTCACCGACCGTACATCAACGCTGATATTACGAGGTATTACGATCATAGTAGGTATATAATTGTTGGGATTTAATGTGTAGGAGTAAATGACAACTCGACTGTCAGATCAGAAGTGTATTAAACTCACAACAACATACAAGTTACAATGTAAGAACGGGCACAACTTGCCTCCGTCTTAACTACGTCAACACTCTACAAGACTATAACCTCACGTCTAAAGCTAGCTTGGGACTGACTCGATACAATACAAACATCAGCTTATTTATACTCGGGCTTACACCCTTCAATTCTTATTTCCCACGCTAACATAACAATAACAGGTGGTAAACAAACCAAAACAGTAAACACTTCCTAAAATCACACAATAGCATCATAAAATGTCGGCTCGTCTTTAAAATACTCTAAATATTAAATAACTATTGTCTTAACTCTAAACCGTAAACAACATCATAAATCGTCATTTATTTTAACTAATATTGTACATCTTGCGGCTACTTCTAAGAACACAGCAACAATAGACAATGGCTTGTAAAAAGTAATTCTTAGAATCAAAACTTAAAAACAACAACCGTGTACTCTTATCTAATCCTGGATTCACACGATCCTAAAAATATTGTGTGACCGTGACATGTGTGATGTCACTGCCACCACATTACCCCCCTTCAAGTGAAACGCACCGTAGGTTTGCTGATGCGGCCGGACCTTGTGACTCGAACTTGCGGCTGCGGCGTCTGCGGTGATTGCGGCGGCCGCGGCTGCGACAGCTGCGGCGGCGACGGCGTACTCGATGTATTTTCCGTTTCAGATGTCTCTTGGTTGAGTAAGTACGCCGGTTTTAGTCGATCGAGCGATACAACTGTAGTTCGAAGCGGCAATTGTATCTTGAAATATTTTTCGTTGCGCTTCAATACTTCGTAGGGTCCATCGTACGGTGGTGTCAGCGGGGCTCGTACGGTGTCGTTTCGTACGAAAACATGGCTGCATGTTAATAAATCTTTGTGAATGAAAGTTGATCTTTTCTCGCAGGAGCGTTGTTGCGGTTTTATCGTGGCCATCGTTTCGGTTAGTTTTCGTACAAACTCTGCATCTTCGATTTTTGACGTTGACGGTAGGAAGAAATCGGATGGCACTCGTAGCGTAGTTCCGTATGTCATAAGCGCAGGGCTCACTTTTGTATCTTCGCGGAGCGCCGTGCGGAGGCCGAGAAGTACAGTCGGCAACTCGTCTGTCCACTGCGTCGATGCTCCGCGGGCCACTAGTGCTGTCTTCATAGTGCGGTGCCACCTCTCTATTTGACCGTTCGATTGTGGATGAAAGGCCGTAGTTCGTATTCTTGTTATTCCAAACTTTTGTAGTAGCGTTCTGAATAGCGACGACTCGAACTGGCGTCCTTGGTCTGTAGTGATACGCAAGGGAACACCAAAACGAGCGATCCAGTTGTCGTAGAATGCCTTGGCTACGACTTCAGCTGTGATTTCTTGTACTGGTATTGCTTCTAGCCATTTCGTACATCGATCTGTCATAGTGACGCAGTATCGGTAGTCTCGAGATAAACGCAGCGGGCCTACGATGTCGATGTGTACATGGTCAAAACGCTGCGACTGCGGAAAATTCTGTAGCGGCGTGACGACGTGTCGCTGAACCTTAGCGCGCTGACAGCTGATGCATGTTCTCGCCCATTCTGTGACTTCTTTATTCATCGACGGCCAAAAATATTTTGACTGAATTAATCTTCTCGTTGCGCGTACGCCGGGATGACTTAAGTCGTGTTGTGACTTAAATACGGCGTAGCGATACACTTGCGGCAGGTACGGGCGAGGCGTCGAAGTAGATAACTCGCATGTTATCTGTCGTTCGAGTCCCGGCAGACTTATTTCGCCGAATTTTAAGTTTTCTTGATTTCTTAGCTTCTGTAATTGTTTGTCGGTGCTCTGGTCGATGGAAAGTTGATTGAAGTCGATCGTAGAAGGGCAAATTATTTCTTCGATTCTCGATAATGCATCGGCGACTGTGTTGTCTTCTCCTTGTATGTATTTTATCGCCGAACAGAACTGACTTATGAAATGCGTCTGTCTCTCTCTTCGCGGTGTGTCGCTACTGCTCGCACTTTTAGTAAGCGCGTACACGAGAGGCTTGTGATCTGTGTATACTGTTACTTCGCAGCCCTCTATTAATCTTCGAAAATGTCTTACGGCAGTGTATATCGCTAATAATTCGCGATCATATACACTGTACCGTTGTTGTGTAGCGCTCATTGCTTTCGAAAAATAGGCCAGTGGTCTCCAAACGTTGTTCGTACGTTGTTGTAGTACGGCACCGATGCTATGGTCGGAGGCATCGGTCATGATAGCGAGCGGACAGCTAGTTATCGGATAACTGAGTGTTGTAGCTTGTAAAATGCTTTGGCGGCATTTTTCAAAACTCTCTTCAGCGGCGGGCGTCCACTCTATTATTGTCTTGTCATTTTTCTTTCCGTTGTGTAGATATTTGTTGAGTTCGTGTTGAAGATTCGCTTGTTGAGGTAGGCAATGACGGTAGTAGTTGATCATGCCTAGAAAGCGTCGTAGTTCGAGTACCGTCTTGGGTTTAGGATAACTCGAAATTGCAGATGTTCTTTCTTCTGTTGGCTTAATGCCAGCCTCGGATACTTCGTAGCCCAAGAAGTCGATTTTGTTAACGCCGAACTGACATTTTTCAATGTTCAACGTTACGCCGTAGTCGTTAAGGCGGCGTAATACTTCGTGTAGCAGCTTCTTATGTTGCTCTTCGTTTTCTGAGTACAGCAGAATATCGTCCACGAAACAGAAGCAATCTTCGATGTTCCTGAGTACCTCGTGCATGAATCTTTGAAACGTTTGACTGGAGTTTCTTAACCCGAATGGCATACTTGTGAATTCGTATAGACCAAACGGGGTTATTATCGCAGTCTTCTGTGCGTCTTCTGGGCTCGCCATAGGTATAGAGTAGTAGGCCATTTTTAAATCGAGCTTCGTGAAAATCTTCTTGTTATGTAGCGAGTAGGTGAAGTCTTGAATTCGAGGTATCGGGTAGCGATCGGGTTTCGTTACAGTATTCAGTCTTCTGTAGTCGCCGCATACTCGTAATCCGCCGTCTTTTTTTCGGACTATATGCATCGGATTCGCCCAGGGACTATTTGATGGTTTACAGATGCCCATTTCCATCATTCGTTTAAATTCTTCTTTAGCAGCTTTGTATTTGTCGGGCGGAAGCGGGCGGGGGCGGGCGAAGAGCGGCGGTCCGGTCGTTTCTATGTGGTGGACGACGTCGTGTTTGACGGGCTTCTTGAGTGAAAAAGGATGAAGAATATCCGGATACTGCTTCAGTATGTCATGGTATGCTTGCTCGGATTTCAACAGGCGAATACTGTCGACGGAACTTGCGATCTCTATAGTCTTCACTGATAATTCTGTGACGCTGTCGATTAGTTTGTTCTTATGTAAATCGACTAGCAGTTGATAGTGGCGAAGAAAATCGGCTCCTAATATCGATGTCTTGACGTCGGCGATGATGAATGTCCATGTGAATGATCTTCGTAGCCCCAGGTTCAGTGTGATAGTTTTCTCGCCGTATGTCTTGATTTTTGTGCTGTTTGCGGCGTACAATGTGTATGGACCTTCTTCCTTATTGAGATGTAAATTTTAGTCATTGGCTGTGTATTACTTGTAAAAAAAAAAAAAACATGTTACGTTTTTTGTATCTGTGGCGCTAGGTTGCGCTGGGTTCACTTCCTTCTGTCAAAATTAATTAGATGAAGTTTTGTGTTTTTCTCAATAAAGATAATAATTCAAGTTTAAGAATTCTTACTCAAATTATGACCTAAATTACAAAAGGTTATGTGGCCCAGGTACGTTTTATAACGAATTGAGTAAAGAGCAGAGTAAAAGTACGTTTCCAAGCTAACTTGTGAATTGCCGCCCGCGTGGTTTTCCAATCTAACCTCAACATGGAAGTCACAAATTCGATGCGAGTTGAGAAGTTTAATGGCAAGGATTTCAGGCAATGGAAGTTTCAAATAAATTGCGCCCTAAAAGCGAAAGGTTTGAATATCAACACAGCGAAACCGACGACGGGTGATACGAACCAGTGGGAGAAAAACGATGGTATGGCCATGTTTATAATTACCTCTTCTATGGAGCTAAATCAAATTTCGCTGATTGAAAATTGCGAAACGGCCAAAGAGGTGATGAATAAGTTAGAGTCGATCTATGAACAAAAGTCAGAACTTAACAAAATGATGGTGCATGAAAAATTCTATCAATATAAGATGTTACCTACTGATAATATAGCACAACACATTTCCAAAGTGGAGAATTTGGCGAAACAATTAAAAGAAAGTGGAGAAAAGATAAGTGATACAGCCATAATGACAAAAATATTAAGCACATTACCCGCAAAATATCGCTCCCTACGTCAAGCATGGTTGTCATTAGATCCAGATTCACAAACAATTCAGAATTTAACTGCGAGATTGCTGGATGAAGAGGCAAGCTTAACAAATGAAGAAGAATCTGAGAGTGCTTTAATAGCTGTGAAACAAAATAAAAAGCAAAATAAATTCCAGAATAAAAATATGCAAAATAATTCTATGTCTGGCCAGCATAATCAACATAGATTTATATGTTATAATTGCAATAAGAGAGGGCATTTTGCAAGAGACTGTCGAGCCCCAAAGAAATCTGACAGGAAACATCAAGAGCAAAAAATGTTAGCATTTAGTGCTGAACAATGTTTACAATCTGAAACGAGAGAAACAGATGTATGGATCTTGGATAGCGGTGCATCTGCGCACATGTCATACAGGCATGATTATTTTTGTGAGTTACAAGAATACGACCAGAGTAATAATAATAAAACAGTGAGATTAGGAAACAAGAAGATACTCACAGTGCGAGGTCAAGGTAATATTTTAATTAATAGATGTGTGAATGGAAAATGGGAGCAGAGTATTATAGAAGATGTACTTTATGTACCAGAGTTGAGCAGAAATTTATTTTCAGAAGGTATGGCGACTAGAAAAGGCTATGTTATTATTAAAAAATACAATGGAGCCGTAATAATGAAAGAAAATGTTGTTGTTATGACTGCCACACTAAAGGAAAATAATTTATATGAAGTAAATATTAAAACTATAATGCAAATAAATTGTAACTTAGTGCAATCAAATTTAAAAATATGGCATGAACGCCTAGGCCATTTGAACTTGAAAGAATTGCAAAATATGAGTAAAAATGGAGCAATTCCGGTGGATTTGAGTAATGATAACAGTTTTATTTGTGAGGCATGTCAATATGGCAAACAAAGCCGTCTGCCATTCCAAAAATCTGCCAGAGGACAATGTCAAGTTGGTGACTTAACATACAGTGATGTCTGTGGACCCATGGAACACACTTCAATATCTGGCGCAAGGTATTTTGTCTTATTTAAAGATGGTGCCACTAGCTATAGACATGTATTTATAATTAAACACAAAAGTGATGTCTTTGATTGCTTCAAAAAATATAATGCCATTGTAAAAAATAAATTTGGCCATGGTGTTCGCGTATTGCACACAGACAATGGTCGTGAGTATATAAATAATGAATTTAAAACTTATTTGGACAAAGAAGGGATTGCTCACGAACGGACAGCACCATATACACCAGAGCAAAACGGCCGAGCAGAAAGAGAGATGCGAACAATTATGGAGAGTGCAAGATCTATGCTATATTCTCGTGATATCTCTTTAAGTCTATGGGCTGAAGCAGTAAACTGTTCAGTTTATTTATTAAATAGAAGTTCTTCTACACAAACAAGAAATGTTTCCCCATATGAGCTTTGGAATGGAGTAAAACCTAATCTTGAACACATAAGAGTTTTTGGTTCTGAAGGATATGTCCATATACCTGACGAAAGAAGAAGAAAATTAGATAGAAAGAGTATAAAACTGATATTAGTAGGATATGAAAATGACAATTACAGAATGTTTGATATAGAAACTGGGAAGATAACAGTGAGTAGAAATGTACGCTTTAATGAGAATAATTTACCAATACAGAGAAGAAATATCACTTCGATTTCCATCACTAATGAGAAAGAACATTTGGATGAAGTAGAAGATATACCAGTTTCACCAGAAGAACAGCAAAGTACTGCAGAGTCTAGCTTTGAAAGTATAAAATCAATAGAGGATCACAATGATGTGAGCTATGAGCCTTCAGAAATAATTCCTGAATCTAGTAAAAAAAATATTACATTAAGACCTAGGAGACGGAGAAATGAAGAAGCAAATTTTACTGAATACGATATACCCTGTACATACGAAGAAGCTATGAATTGCAAAAATAGTAGTAAATGGAAGGAAGCTATTAGAGAAGAATTGCAATCACTAGAGGAAAATGAAACATGGAAATTAATAGATAAAAAAAATGAAAAGACGGTGACATCGAAATGGGTATTTTGTTTAAAGAGAGACTCAGATGGTAAAATAGAACGATATAAAGCTCGTCTCTGTGCACGAGGATTTACGCAAATTAAAGATGTGGATTATAAGGAGACATTCTCACCGACGACTCGTTATGACTCCATAAGAATTGTGTTATCTATTGCAGCTCGGGAGAATTATGAACTTCAACAATTTGACGTAAAGACAGCATTCTTAAATGGTGAGTTACTAGAAGATGTCTATATGGAGGTGCCGGAGGGAGTCCATGCTGAGCCAGGAAAAATCTGTAAGCTTTTAAAATCCTTATATGGTCTTAAGCAGTCATCACGCTGTTGGAACAAAAAGTTTTCTTCTTTCTTAACTACCTATGGTTTTGAAATGTGTCCTTCAGACAATTGTATTTTTGTTGGGCATTTTAATAATTACAAAGTTATTTTAATCTTGTATGTAGATGATGCCCTATTACTGTCAAAAAGTAAAAATACTTTGTTGCACATTATTAATGATTTAAAACAGACTTTTAAGATAAAATTGTTAAATTCAAATGTTTTTGTTGGCATAGAGATAACTAAAGTTAATGGATCAATTATTCTGTCTCAGAAACATTATATAGAACAAATAATAGAGAGATTTAACATGTCAGGAGCGAATAGTTGTAGCACTCCTGCTGATAATAATGTAATTTTAAAGAAAAATGTTGATGAGTTTAATATAGATTTTCCATATAGGGAAGCAGTGGGAGCCCTGATGTTTTTGTCAACGGTATCTAGGCCTGATATATCTTACTCGTTGAATATACTCAGTAGATATTTAAATAACCCTTCTAAAGATCATGTAAATGCTGTTAAAAGAGTTATTCGATACTTGTTAAATACAAAAGATTATTGTATTACTTATAACTGTAATAGAGATTTAATAGGCTATTCTGATTCTGATTTCGCCTCAGATATTGATACTAGAAAGTCTAATACTGGATACATTTTTATGATGAATGGTGGGCCTGTCACTTGGGCTAGCAGGAAGCAAAATACTGTAGCTTTATCAACTACAGAGTCTGAGTATATGGCTGCAAGTGAAGCCTCTAAAGAAATTTTGTGGATAAGACAGTTACTGATTGATATTGGTGAACCTCAGTCAATGATAACTCTATGTGTTGATAACCAAAGTGCTATAAAACTTATTCATAATCCAATTTACCACAGAAGGACAAAGCATATAGACATAAGATATAATTTTATAAGAGAAAATGTAGAACAAAATATCATTAATATTAAATATGTAGAAAGTTCTAATCAACTTGCAGACTTTTTAACAAAGGCTTTACCTTCTAGTAAATTTATTCATAATAGAGACCAAGTGTTAAATAGGTATTAACTTTGGTTATGTGAACTTAAAAATAAATAAGTATGTTATGGTGAAGGGTTAATGTTCTAGTTAAGTTTCATTCTTTTGTTTATTGTAAGCACAGAGTATTTTTTTTTATATATATATTTTTGTAAGGTTAACATAAAATTTAAGTGGGAGTATTGAGATGTAAATTTTAGTCATTGGCTGTGTATTACTTGTAAAAAAAAAAAAAACATGTTACGTTTTTTGTATCTGTGGCGCTAGGTTGCGCTGGGTTCACTTCCTTCTGTCAAAATTAATTAGATGAAGTTTTGTGTTTTTCTCAATAAAGATAATAATTCAAGTTTAAGAATTCTTACTCAAATTATGACCTAAATTACAAAATTCCTTTTTCTTGTTTTTAATAGTGGCGGCTAACACGGAGATATCTGCGCCCGTGTCCACGAGGAAACATTGATTAGTGTTGCGATCGCGGACACAAAGGCGATTCGTCGTCTTGGGGACACCGACATCCGCCACAGTCGGTGTCGATCTTAGTTTTCCGACGTTTTATTTCTTCTGCAGCATGGCGACTCGCATCTCTTAGCTTTATCGCCAAATCGGAAGTGATATTTACACTCCCACGTCGATTCGTCTCTCGTTTCAGGCCTTCGGCGCGCGGACTTTGACCGTGAGCGAGAGTACCGCGTGCGCGTGTGAAAGGGACGGCGATAGTGCGGCCGCGATGAATGAGTTCGTAGTTCGGCCACTTGTACGGTAAGCTCTTCGATTTTCTTGGATATAATTTCCATGACGCTATTTTCTTTGCTGGTTGACGGTGCAGGCGACGACGAGACTGCTGCAATAGTGTTGTTGTCCCCGGAATACTCCATCATTTTATCGGCCATAGTTTCTGCTTATTTGTGCTTCTTTCAGTACGGGGTCACCAATGTTGGGATTTAATGTGTAGGAGTAAATGACAACTCGACTGTCAGATCAGAAGTGTATTAAACTCACAACAACATACAAGTTACAATGTAAGAACGGGCACAACTTGCCTCCGTCTTAACTACGTCAACACTCTACAAGACTATAACCTCACGTCTAAAGCTAGCTTGGGACTGACTCGATACAATACAAACATCAGCTTATTTATACTCGGGCTTACACCCTTCAATTCTTATTTCCCACGCTAACATAACAATAACAGGTGGTAAACAAACCAAAACAGTAAACACTTCCTAAAATCACACAATAGCATCATAAAATGTCGGCTCGTCTTTAAAATACTCTAAATATTAAATAACTATTGTCTTAACTCTAAACCGTAAACAACATCATAAATCGTCATTTATTTTAACTAATATTGTACATCTTGCGGCTACTTCTAAGAACACAGCAACAATAGACAATGGCTTGTAAAAAGTAATTCTTAGAATCAAAACTTAAAAACAACAACCGTGTACTCTTATCTAATCCTGGATTCACACGATCCTAAAAATATTGTGTGACCGTGACATGTGTGATGTCACTGCCACCACATAATTATTAATGTTGTGAAGTAAAATTAATTGTTTGTTTTTCTCTTTCAGGTAAGTACAAGTTATACGATCTCTACTAGCAGTAAGTAAGAATTAAATAGTAAATTTAGTTATAAAAGAGCACATAACTACTTTATCTTATAGTATTTTAAAAAGAAGTAATGTTTAGTTTCGGAAACACATCGAACAGTCCGATTTTAATGTAATTTTGCGCAAATATGAAATGTTAGAAAACATTGAAAAATGTACCTACTGTTACAAAACGACTAAGCAATTTTCGATCGCGTTAAATTACTTTTAAATGAAGAAGCAGTATAAATAACTAAATTTAAAAACGTATTATTAGTCTTCTAAGGCGTTATCAATTTTTTTAACGTAGGCTCAGTTTAAATAATAAATCTTCCAATTGTAATTAATTACTAATTATAGGCTGTTTAACTTACAGCCTGCGTTTACAGACAGTTCACATATTTTATTTTACTTTTCAATTCTACGACATTCAACCCTATGGCGATGGTATTAAGGGTCCCATGAAGGGTGAGTTAAGCAAGCGAGGGTATTCCCTTAGGAGGTAACACTCCTCCTCCCAGGAGGGACATAAAACAGTAGATAAAAAGTGGCTGATCGTGACGAGGCTTTTCAGGCATCATTTATATTTCATGATCAAAAAGTGGGAGGAAATTCATTGTGATAATAATATATCAAACTGTTTTATGGAGTTTCTTTTCTGTTTCTATAGATTGTTCTCATGGTACATTGGTTTATAAGTCTTGAAGATATACGATGTTGCCAATAAAAACGTTTGCTATGCTTTGCTACACGATTGTATTGAATTGAAGAGGTAAAAAAATGCTGTGTATTTCCGGAAAGATATGCCTGATTCGATTTTCAACCAGCCTTTGCCTTTGGTGAAGTATGCCCTGCCCTACAAACTTTGAGCCCATTACCACAGAATATATATTAGTAGCCATTACTATATCCTTTCTCAGTTCTAAAGTACTTAGTTTACAAAGTACTTAGTAAGTACTTTAGAACTGCGTATATAGTAAATTGTAGCTACATCTAGCTATATCTATACATATAATAAAACTGTAGAAATGTGAATTCTGTACATTAATATTTAATTAATTCTGTACACTATTTTTAGGGGAATAAAATACTGCGTTCTACAAGACGATATCGCTAAAACTGAAAAACTGAAAAATTCTCATTTAATTTAAAGGGCTAATCTCCCAAACGCTTTCAGTTAAATAGGGATGATGACAAGGTCAAAGATTAGCGATTTTTCGGTTTTTGCGATTTTTCGAATGCTACAGGTTCGGGAAAAATATTTTATCGAAATCGAAGAGTTTACAGACAGAGGGGCGCTTTTAGTAAGTATGGACATAATATCTAAAAGCCTACCTTTTGATTAATGTTTGTTCTATTTGGATACTGCTTGGGCGGCGGACCGAACGGGCGGGTGGCGCCTGATTGAAAGTCACACATTAGCGTGTCGTCACGCCGCCCGGTGCAAATCCCGCTGAGCCGCCCTGCGCCGCCCTGACCCCGGCTAAACACGTGTCAGGTGTGAGGTGATAGAGACTAATCGTTAATACGTCAAAACGCATATTTTGATTCTCATGCAATACTTACTCTTCTTCTCGTCGGGTCAGTTCCCGAACCGGTGGTAGGCCTCATGTTGATTTTGATTTTAATTTGCATTTACTGTCATTGAAAACACAACCGGTTGCACTCTGGGAGCTGGCAAAAGTAAAAACAACATAGCAAGGTCCGGGGAGCAGCAGCTTTTCACTACCAACCGAGTAGAAAGATAGGGGATATTGCCTTTCTATCTTACGCTGCTCAGGCGATCTACTCTCCCTCCAGTTTACGAATTTTCGGTTACTTAAAGAAGTTTCTAGTTTAAATGGTTTCAAACCACACATGTTCCCCAATCAGTTCGGATAACGGCGCTCTAAGGGTTAATTCAGACCGCAACGCGAGGAGGCGAGGCGCGACGCGATGCGACCTACATTTGTATGGATTTGACAGATGTCGTCAGCGTGAGACGTCTTGCGAATCTGTCAAATCCATACTAATTTAGAAATGGATCTACGCGTCGCGTTGCGGTCTGAATCAACCCTAAGTCTACTCAAATCCCAATAGACATCAGACTCTATCCATCGGTAATAGTCCCGTTGATCCGTTGAACAAACAGCGCGATCCTATCGCCTATTGATTCCTATTTGTGGAGCTTCACCCGATATTGTGGCTTCTGTAACTGAATAAAAGCATTTAAAAACTTTATTGCACTTTACAAAGAAAAAAATATGTTCTGTCGCGGATATTAAGTCGAACGAAACCAATCTTTAATCTATGTTTGTGGCATTATAAACGCATACCAAACTTGTAGTAATAATTACTTGCATTCAGTCTCTTCGATCGATCTAGGTAGATTATATATATTCTTATCATTATCGTTATCATATCCTGGGACGACATCATATTTTTCAGTTGCGTTGTTATTACATATTACATACCACAAAAGTTCCGAGCAAAATGAAAATCAAAACATTTAGGTAGTCCCAAAAATTTAAGCTTATCAAACTTTTTCACGTAAAACTCTAAACAACGAGAATAAATCTTTCGTGATAAAATTTGATTTATATTTCATGTATTTTTGATCAATTGTAACATTTGATTTATATTTCAAGCATTTTCGATCATGATTTGATTTATATTTCATGGTTTTCGATCCATTTTCAGCGCGTGAAAGCTCGGCCCGTGTTAATTGGTCCCATTTGGTCGGCGTTGATTTTGTTGGGATTTCATCGGCTCGGTTAACGAATTAGGATCAAAGCTACGAAATTGAAATGAACTGTGATCAATGATGTCAAATACGGAAATTCATTAACTAGATTTGCTGTGACTTTGTTGTGTAGCAATTCGTTTATCACGCGGAAACCGTTCTCTAGACAAAAACTAATGTGTCCTTATATTACGGACTCTAACGGCCGCGCTTAGAAATATTAAATGTAGATTAAACTTTACTTTAGTGAAGAGTTTGACAGATAATGATGTATATGTGAATGAAAATCTTAATTTAGTTACAGTTTGGTACTTAATTATTATTCTTCTCAGAGTGCATCCGTTATTTTTTTTTATTTAAATCATACACAATTTTATTAAAATCGAGCCAGGTAATAGACATACACTTTTACATATTTCATTATACAGTATTAGTGAGAATTTTGACAGTCTGAATGTTTATAATTTATTACCTCATGCCACCACTAATCAGATTTTGATGTCGTGTTCCTTCTGAAAATTGACTAAAGTTTGCCATGATGATGATGATGATGTGTGCGTCGCCGGCGGCGGCGATATTTCCGTTCCAGGCTTCTGCGGTTTAAGCCTCCATCTCCCTGCGCTTCCTGACTTCCTGGTTTTGTACTTCCGGTTGCGTAGAGCGTAGGTTTTTGGAGGTAGGAATGGGTATGTATGGGATTTAAGTGAAGTAGGCCTATTCGTATTTCGTATGTTGCGTTATAAAGATTCTAGTCGTAGATATTCGTCGCATGATGCGTGTTTGTAAAATGATAACTTGATTTTGGTCTAATATTTCATCGTACTTTAGCGTTTCGTTTTTTTCTTCTCCAAAATCTACGTACTTTTCAGGGGATACTGTCAGCCGTTGCAGAAGTGCCGATTCTACAAGATTGCCTCGTTTTAAGGAGACATAATTGCTCGTATTAAACCCGACAAAGACAGGGATTATTAAATGCTTGACTCTACGTATCTGTAAATTTAATTATTTATATATCTTTAAAATTGCAAGCACATCTTATATTTTAAAGACAATAGAAGACTTTTAAAGACGTGAATCTAATACCCAACTCGGTGTAACAGGCTAACTCGATGAAGTACTGAACGGATAATATAACGCTGTTAGTCGGTATTCTGAGTGCGAAGTTACAACTTTCAGACTTGTAGTTTTCCGTTAGACAAGTTTCTTGAATCCTTAACCGATTGCGTTTGGAGGGTTATGTTTTTCTGGTGTATGTTTCTTTAGTTCTCTGGAAGAGCCTAAACGGTTTGTGGAATTTGAGTTTGAGAGATATCATTGGATTCATCTGTAACTCATCTGTTCTTGTTTTTCTTTTTTTAGGCCCACTTGCGCAGATCTGAGTTAAAGTTAACCCTGGACGTTATCTCTATCGTAAAATATATAAAGAGTTTAAGAGATAAAACACTATTTAACCCATTATTAACTTTAACCTGGATCTGCGCAAGTGGACCTTAGTCAATTTGGTTTAAGTTGATTAGGATTGGGTGGATTAACCATTGTGATGTATGCTTAAAAAACTTTGCTACGCAACTATGGTTCGAGCCACAACAGTCATATAGCCTTAAACTAAAATAATGATTAAATATCTCTGTATACGATATAAACTGTGATTAATCTCGTATCTTGGACCACACCTTCAATGATGTTTTCTATCAGGCACAAACATACACACAGTACAAAGTGGCTCAAAGCGGCTCGTCACGCGTATTACCCTTTTTCTCCGACGCGATTTACATGCGACAACACTGTAAAAGGGTATATTTGTTATGCTAGGGCTGCCTCTTTGTAAAAAACAGTTTCATTGTTGTCCGTGTTAATCATAAAACTATTGTATAAAGGGATCTATGTAGAGTTTGATAGTTTAACATTAATATGTTAAAACTCTACATAGAGCCTAGTGAAAACAATTAATTACACGAAAGAGATATTCTATGAAAATTAATATAGCGCCTAATTATATTACATTAGCTGATGAATGATGATTGATTCCTTAGTCCCTCAGGGCAACCGTGGACAATAATTATTGTTCTTTACTTCTTACTCACCCCACTGTACTTTTTTTCTAGTGTATCGAACGTGGAGGTATTCCTATGACGTGGTGAATACTGAATGGTATGTGTCACCACCTTGACTTTGTATGCGTATGCGAACATAAATAATTATACCACCTTTGTTTTCAAGTCGGTCAGAATTAATTTTGGTTTTTATGAAACAGTCATTAAGTTTTTTTATATATTTTTTATTGAAATTTAGATTCAACAACCCTATTTCAAGGCTGTGAGTTCGAAATGGCGCGCGTTAAGGAATGATATAACTTATTTCGTGATTGAGGGCTTGTTGTAGCGATTTGCTTACAAATGCCGTGTGAAACGCCCTTAGGGGCGACATAACTCACAATGTATGTAGATCGTAGAGTATGAGAATATATTCGAATTTCGAAGACGTGTTAATCTTTGTAGAGTCTTTCTTTATGAAGATAAGCGGTTATTGTGCCTAAACTGATAAAAGTACGGTCTACATTGCCTACAGCTGCTGCCACTCGATAGTTATTATTTTTAAGGGAACGTACATAATATTTTCTAATCTTTTTAAATGACTTTCGAAAAGTCGTAAATTTATTATTTTTGGCTGTTTCTTAGTGTTGATTTTTTGTAGAAAGCCGAAGTCAATAATCGATAATCATTACAGCCATTGGACAAAGGCTAAAAATCTTAAGTATAAATTCGATATCCTAAGTATTTTATCAAAATTTATCTACTTTATAGGACGTAGAAGTTACAGCTTAGAAGACATAAAACACAATTTAAAGGTCCGACAAAAATAATTTGAAAGAAAAGGGAGGCGCAAAAACATTTGCAGAAAATGTTTAAATCAAAACGTTCAAGAAATATTTTCCGCCTGAAGTGACATTTCGTTTAGAGAAAAAAAGGTTAGGAACGGAAGTTGCGAGGAGTGACGACTGACTGGCGGAAACGCTGCGAATTGCGATGAGTTTGGTGAGACCAGCGTTTTTAGGGTTCCGTACCCAAAGGGTAAAAACGGGACCCTATTACTAAGACTTCGATGTCTGTCTGTTCGTCTGTCCGTCTACAGGCTGTATCTCAAGAACGGTGCTAGAGAGTTGAAATTTTCACAGATTATACTTCGTTGCTGCATCCTATGAGATTTAATAAACCTGTAGTCCGAATTTTGTGGTACTGCATCATCACACGCCATTTAGATATTATTTATTTAATTTAAAACTGAAAAAAGACAATCAATTGGTTTTATAGTACTTCCGCCTTGCTTTCCTAGATGGCGGTGTTAGTTCGTCCGTCATTCGTTTTTCGTGTGCGGCATCGTCAACACGTTATCCTTTTTAAACTAATTTCTACAGTGTTAAAGTGTTATAATTAGTGTAAATCGCCGAATAATATTGGAAAAAGGAAGAATAAGGATGATTACGAACATATTCGCCGCAAAATACGGCGATTGGAAAGTAAATTACGCTGCAACAAAGGAAAAGGTACCAAACTACCCGCATTAATTTTTAAAAATATTATGAATTTTTTCTTTGTTCTCAGCTATGGCATGGTAACGATACGTTAAAAAAGGACTATCTTAACGGGTTAATACGTGATATTAACCAGATAGTCAACCTTTTGTACCTTAAGGGGTAATACGCGATATTATCCAGGTTACAAACTGAGTCGTGATGATACGTGATATCATCCTGAAAGCAACTTTATGCTTTTGCTTATTCACACCGGACAAGATCCGAGTCATCAGCGTCTTCCTCCCGGGAAGGCCGCTGCGATAACGAGCACTCATCCGACGACAAAAGGCGCGATGAAGACATCGACGCGCGGGAGGCTCAATCTTGCTGTGGAACTCCACAATCTTTAGCCGACGTCGAAGACGTGGATTATATGGAGTCGGCCGCGCCTGCACCGGCGTCGCCGCAGGCCGCACCGCCGACATCAGCGCCGCTGAGCCAACCAGAAGCCACCGTGCCAGTAGATCCTAACCAAGAATCTACTCCCAGGTTACCACTTGAAATACTAAATATTCTTGGCAAGGCCAATAAAACAGAGAAAGCCCTAGGCGAACGCATTCCCACCGAACTCTCTGAACTTTGGGGTAAAATCTTGGTCGATGGTTTGGCTAAGGAATACAAGGAGTCGCTTGTGGCGAACATTCTTATACCGACTAACCTTTCGCTGGCACAAGCGCCTAAACTCAATCAAGAGGTAGCCGCAGTTCTACAGCAGGCTGCAAAACCGGTAATTTTTTTTTTTTATAATACAATCCAAGGCGTAAATTGTAAAAAGCGACGTCTACCTTTTCGGTGAAAAGCGCTAGCAACAAGCACTGCCGGGCAACTCCCGAGCTCCTCCTCGTCAGCAGTACGCGAGGCCAGCGCCAGCAGCGCCGGCCCGCCCGCACGAGCCGCAGCCGTCGACACGTCGGCGAGGAGGGCCCAGCAGCCCCCGCGCCGCGGCCGCCCCTACGCGAGCGCCAGACCGAGCAACGACAGGAGACGCTGCTACTAGAGGTACCTCACGCTGGCCGCATCCAATTCTTTTTACGCAATTGGCTTCTAATAACCTCCGACAGCACGGTGCAGGGCTGTCTTATGCTAAAGGATATTATAAAATACCCTTCTGCATTGAGTTATAAGTCCCTTCTGTAAGCCACCTTACCAACGTGTGGAACCAAGTAATCCACCTTTTACAAAGAGTCAGATGAGCAAAGCAATAAGTGAACTCAAACAATTAGGTGCTATTTCAGTATGTAATGAAAATTTGCCAGACCAATTTATTTCATACATTTTTCTTACACCGAAAAGTATCGGTGGGTTAAGATTTATATTCAACTCAAAATTACTTAAATACATTTTTAATTTGCACGTAATCAACTTTTAAAATGGAAGATATTCGCACTGCTATAAAATTGGTCTTTCCAAATGCCTATATTCCTCATATCTCAATCTCAAATCTCAATCGATCTCAAGGAATTGCTTGTGCGGTGTGCCGATTCATACATTACATAAATTTATTATTTTATTTCTTTTTGAGATTTCGATTTCATGATAATCTTTGTGAATTTAACTGCCTTCCTGTACGGCTTAAGTTCTGTGCCATTTATATTTGTAAAGCTTCAAAAGCCTCTTTTTATGTGGTCAAGAAAGCAGGGCCATCTAGTGGTCGAAATTCGAATCGAAATCTAAAGATTATGCTACTATATTATAATATTATATTAAGGTCAAAATTGAAACAATTAGGTTTTATTATCAACTTTGAGAAAACTAGTATGACGCCTTCACAACTTTGTAGATTTATTGGCTTTGACCAATGATATTATATTAGCTTTGACATAATATTAAATACTCAAGTCATGCAGTTACTCCAGAAACTAACTAGCCAACGAAATCCATAACAAAGCGCGATTTCGCGAAGTTCATTGGCACTTTAATTTCAGCATGACCAGCAATAGCATACAGCCGTGTAGTTGTATATTCTTTGATACAACTGGCCGCGTACTAAATACTTTGAACGAGTTTTTAGCTTCACAAAAATGTAATAATAATTTTGATTCCATCATGCCTGTAAAACCTTATTTGTACCACCAGTTGGTGGTGCAATATTATTTTTAATAGAATAAAGTAAGCTTTTTAATAGAATAAACACAAGTTTATACGAGCTGGAGATCTTCACAGACTCGTCACTCACTGGCTGGGGCGTCGCGTGCGACGGAGTAGTAACTAGATGCCATTGGTCTGCGGATGAAGCTCGCCATCATATCAATTATCTCGAATTATTGGCTGCCTAGGGATTGAAATCATTTTTCATTTCATCGTTGTGATAATATTTTAAATGTCTTACTAAGAATAAATAATACTACTGCCATAATTATATTATCTTATATTAATATTATAATGTGAAGTATTCAATTTCATCATCTCAATGAAATCGCGAGAGATATATGGCAGTAGTGCGAGAAACAACGCATATATAATTTATTTGCTTCTTATAATTTGTCACACAACAAGACAGATCGAGGCCATGAGGGGTTCAAACCGTTCAACATCGATTATATAAAAACACAGATGCTGACCAGGCGTCTAGGTACGTAACGTAACGATAGGAACTTACTAAAGATCTTATTGAGCTTCGGTCAACCTGACAACCTGATGGCTGATACCGTACTTACTCGCGTTGTGCTTTAGTAATAAGTGCTATATTATTATCTGCTAAGATATTATGTCTCTTGGAAACAAGACCCAGGTGCCTTCATCATCCTTGCTTTTACAATTTCATGGCACGATTATTTTTTCTATGCCTTTCCGCCATTCGCGCTCATACTGTCTTAGGAAAATTATAGAAGAGGAAGCGACTGGTAAATTAGTCGTTCCGTACTGGCCGTCATGTCTCGGCCGTGTTTTCCACTGTTTTGATCGCTTCTCAAATCTGACGAGATTTATTTTAGGCCAGATAAAACCTTCTGGCGTGCGCAGTATTGTGCGGAAAGTCTACCTAAGACGCCGAATACCGGAGATGTCTAAAACCGTTATCGGGAGGTACAATTAATCAGTATGATACAGGATTAAAACATTGGTTTAATTTTTGTCAAATTAATAATAATAATTGATTTGTATTAAGGATTCGCAGCTGATATAATATTACGAATTCTTAAATTTTAACAGAAAAACTTAATGAAAAAGCAAGTTGCGGAATGTTAAATTGTTATAGGTCTAGACTCTAGTTTGTCTCTAATCATTGGTAAATCCCGTTGCAATAACGATCCTAAGATTTTTTAAAGGAGTCTTTAGGAGTAAGCCCAGCTTCCTAAAGTATTCATTTTTAAGGGAACCTTATAAACTTTTGGAGTACGTATCTAAATTTTATCCGTAAGATTCTATACTTATTATCATTAGAAATTTTATATAAAAAAAAAAAAAAAAAAAAAAAAAAAAAAAAAAAAAAAAATTGTAACTCATTCTAATATTATAATAATTCAACTCGTTGTCGACGGGACAACGGGTGCAGACGTTATCACTCATAAGAAAAGAAGACGTTCATTCCGAAAATTCACGTATCGTAATCACTATTAATAATTATTCATCAAGCCCCAGCTAAAGCTTTATTTACCTAGATAAGACAAAAGAGCTGAGAAATGGCCCAGCTACTGATAAGCTCATTTTAACAACTAGAAAGCCTTTTCATAATGCCAGTTCCCAATCTATAAGTCGCTGGATAAAGAGTGTCCTCAAGGACAGTGGCATAGAGATTGGCGTTTATTCAGCGCACAGCACGCGACACGCCTCCACGTCGGCGGCGCGCTGCGCGGGAGTCTCCGTCGACATTATCAAGCGATGCGCTGGCTGGGCCGGCTCATCACTTTGTTTTGCTAAGTTTTATAACTTACCTTTACCAGATTTAGCACAAGACATAGCTTTCGCAGAAGCTATTTTTAATGTAAATTCAGATTCATAGCATATCCAAACTAATTAAGTAGTATTATTATTTAGAAGTACAATACTTTATTAACTAAAAATTGTTATGATGTCTATAATGTTATATCATTTTAAATTCCGTAATTAATTAACTTAATATAATTAATCTGGTATTTTATCATTCCGCAATTACGCGCTGAACATCTACAGGTTTATTAAATCTCATAGGATGCAGCAACGAAGTATAATTTATGGTTAATTGAACTTACCTTAAGTGAACTTCAACCAAAATTATACGAGTTGCTGCATCCGTAGAGATTTAAGATCCCACCCCACCCACTTCTCTTAGTTTGTTGCCCCTATTCTTTACTTGCGGAATGATAAAATGTTATGAATTATCCTCTCTAAAAAGAATGACGGACGAACTAACACCGCCATCTAGGAAAGCAAGGCGGAAGTACTATAAAACCAATTGATTGTCTTTTTTCAGTTTTAAATTAAATAAATAATATCTAAATGGCGTGTGATGATGCAGTACCACAAAATTCGGACTACAGGTTTATTAAATCTCTACGGATGCAGCAACTCGTATAATTTTGGTTGAAGTTCACTTAAGGTAAGTTCAATTAACCATAAATTATATGTATTTCTGTTGCTTCTATAACAAGAAATACTAAAAACAAAATAAATCAAATATTTAAGGGGGGCCATACAACAAACTTGATTTTACTTGGCATTTTTATGTATATCATAATATATTTGTAAGTATATCAATAATGGCTACACGTAGGCACCTGAAATACTCACAAAATACTTAATGGTATTATTACTTTAACAATTGATAATAAAATTAAAATAAAATAAATATTTAAGGCCCATACGAAAATACAATTTTTTTGCCTATTTTTTCTCTTAAACGCATAGGTATATTAACTTTATGCTTAAACGATACGGAACCCTTCGTGCGCGAGTACTCGCACTTGGCCAATTATTTACTTATTAAAACTCTATTTTTGTAATTTTTCCCTTTCCATTACTTTTGGTTATAATTGGTTTTATGTAACTGCAGTAATTGAAATTATAATTATTAAAGTCTAATCATTAGTTATTTTTCATTGCATTGCAGTAACGGTTGTATATCTACGTTAATTATATTTTGGTGGGAACATAGTACACGGTTCCTGGTTTTCAGACGCATAAAAAAGTAATTTTTGAGTTCATTTATTTTATTAAGGTCAATTTACAGTTTTTCTTTGTTTTCGAATAGCTTATGCCTGGCCGCACATAAATACGACAGTTCTGATCAGAAACAGTTGAACGTCCGCGCTGTCTCTTACATTTTGTACTGAGCCGAGTGAGCTCGAACTCGCTGGAAGGATATTTCGGATAATGTGCGGGGTGGTGGTCCGGCGAAATTCAAATGTTTCTGATCAGAATTCGGACAATGTGCGGCCAGGGTATATCATCAATCAAGAATCAAAAACATAGACTATCTATAACTATGCTATAACACGCCATTTTGACAAGTACTAACTGCAGTAGGTATACCGAAATAATTAAATAATAATTTTTATTGTGTGCGATCGTGCACAGTAAAATATATTTACACACACACACACACACACACACACAAACACACAAAACAATACGAGGTTTCGTTGATGAATAGAGTAAACAAGCCGCAGCGGTGTCGCATCTGGCTCGCGGCCAATCTGCGAGCGCCCTAACAAGCCGGCTAATTCCGCCCACGCCCAATGTCGAAGTTCAACGACTGGGAAAATTAATTAATGAATCATTATTTAGTCATTGACCGGCTTCGATTCAGGAATAGTTTGTAAGAGGGAACTTTTTGAGGAACTTATCTGATAGAGACGGGTCACACGTTCAAACGTTCTGAGTTCGCGTAGAGCAGAGAAGGCATTCTAATGTGGTTTCAAAGACCTTTTTTAGCTTACTAGTAAATTAAGTCGTGCATTCTTATTACCTGCTTTCATCCATACTATATATACTATTATAAATGCGAAAGTGTGTCTGTCTGTCAGTTACCTCTTCACGACTAAACCGCTGAGATTTGGTATGAAGATATTGCTAATTTGAATCCCGGGAGTCGGGACATAGGATATTTTTAATTCCGGAAAAATGTACGATAAACGAATTTTGGCGTAACGGAGTTTCGGGCGTCATCTTGTAAACTTATGTTTTAGAATGACGACGACGACCTCTGTGGCTCAGTGGATAGCACGTTGGTAGCTTAAGCCGGAGGTCGCGGATTCGAATCCCGACGACGGAACAAAAAGTTTTCAAAGTTCCTGGGTCATGGATGTGTATTAAATATATTTATCATATAATGAAAATCTTAAATATATGTATAGTATAAAAGTATTAAATATATTTCCATTGTCTGGTACCTGTAACACAAGTCCTTCAGGTACTTAGCTTGGGGCCAGACTGACGTGGCGTGAAGCGTCCATAGATATTATTATTATTAGAATATGCGTCAACAAGCGTATGTATGATGAAGGTATGACTGTATAAGAACTGATTAACACTCAACTATACATCAAGCAGGTGTATACGCCGGTATAATAATGTTTGAACACTAATTATAATGCTCGGTAATAGGATGATGCGGAGGCAATTTCACACTAAGCCGGTTCAAACCCGCGACCCCGATGTAATCATGATAATATTATATCTAGTGGCTTGTGTTCACCATTATTAGTAAGCGATAGGATAAACTTAAGTTATAGTTATGCTTTCTTACTATCCATACTTAATATTATAAATGCGAAAGTGTGTCTGTCTATCTGTATGTCTGTTACCTCTTCACGGCCTAACCGCTGGACCGATTTTGCTGAAATTTGGTATGGAGATACTTTGAGTCCTGGGAAAGGACATAAAATACTTTTTATTCCGGAAAAATGTACGGTTCCCGCGCGATAAATGAATTTTGGTGCAACGGAGTTGCGGGCGTCATCTAGTACTAATATAAAATTGTATGTGTATACTGGGTGTAATACAACAATAATTATGTGATAATACCTTAGGGTGTGTATAAGATCCATATAGATATCTCCTATATAGTTCGCTGTAAAAGTAGCAGTGCTGAAAGAGCAAATTCTTCTGTGCGTGGGTCCGACTTGCACTTGACCGATTTTACTCTACTATAACCTTTACTAGGTTTGTGAAGGATTGTCCTGTAGTAATACCCTCGTTTGTCTATCAACTATCCCAATGCTGCTGTAATGGTTATTGCCAAAGCGTGATGTTCGTTCGACAACGCCGTCTGAATTTTGATGGTTCATCATTGATATTGGTTTAATTATTCATTGTAGTGCCTATTGCGTACGTGTTAAAGGTCAGAATTGGGATGTTTTCGATTTTGTCCCTTGTATAGATGAGTATGGAATCTAGAATTAGATCAATATACTTGGATGTAGTTATATTTTTGCTTCGTCTAATTTACGAAATGCTTTGAATTTTCTGTAATAAACTATCTATAAGTGTTAAATATACCAAAAGTAAAAACGTTTATCAACACCGTCAAAAATATATTTAGATGTACCTAGTAAAATAGAACACAAAAAGCTTTAATTTGTAATAATTTTTTGTTGGTAAGGAGAGCGGTAATTGCAGTTTACAGCAGAAATAAGTAATTCTTCAAATATTTTTATCAAATTCATTGGAATTTGATAAAAATAATTAATATAAGTAAATAATTTCTAAGTTTTTATTTGAACAAACTCTTAAACTGTAAAACGTTTGTATCCACATTTTTAATCAATTTATTTACCTCTTTCTTGATTTTATTTATCAACTCTACCTTAAAAACATGTCGGTAATATGAAATATCATACAAACTCTTTGACATCGCGTTAATTTAATTAACTACTAGAGTTGTAAGTTTGTCTGCAGTGAGAGCGGCAAGCACTCTCCAGTTAAGAGCCATTCCCGACTACTCCCGATGATGCACGATCCTTCTCGATGTTTCTAAAGGAAAAACAAAATGAAAATGATATGACTCTAGAATAGTCTAGAATCTATTTGAGTTTATAAAGAGATGTTTACGCGAATTTCGAAGCTAACTTCAAGTAGTCTGATTTTCATGTAAGGTGCTCCAAGGCTTTAAAATTTAATTGAATGTGGACGGGACGCTGCTGGTAAAGGAGAACTATCAAAATGACGTTTAAATTACTATCAAGCAGCGTTAGTTCCTTTTCTCGCCACGTTCATTTAAAGCCTTGTCGAGCTGTATAAAACTTAGGATGATTATTATTATTTATGTTTTTTTTAATATTATAATAATAAGAGAAGGACGTACATACTTAGTGACCACCTGGACCAGTCAACTTACACCTCGAAACTTTTGAAACGCCTAGTGTTGTTTCCCATAGATTTTGCGATTGTCCACCATTCAAGATAAACCAAGTTACAGCGCACCCTGTGTTTCTAAAGGCCTAAAATTCTACACACATACACAATACACATGCATAGAACTACGCTACTTATAGCGTAGTTTAACGCACACTAATGAAACTTCGTCCTCACTTTGTTATATTCCTTATTTTCCTGTTCTGAGTTATATTCAGTAATCCTGTAGATACTTTAAGTATATTTTTTTTCAATTATATTTTTTTCTGATTTTTTCTTATTAAGCATGTCACGGGTACGCCAATAAGGTCCGCTCACGAATCGTTTGTACTTTAACTTCAATTTCCTTTGCATAATTAGATTTGTTCTAATCTTTGAGGGCCGGAGTCGGACGTTTTGTTTCAAAACTTTATGGAATATTTGATTAGATTTAAGAGCTTTTTGTTTGAAAATATTTCAAGAGTCTACGAGCAAAAGTATTATTGGATGGATATGTGCCAACAATAAGTTAAAAAGCGTCGTCTTTGCCAAACAACGTATAACGTTATTTTTTGTATTGCAATACGTAACGCTACCTACGTTACCCACGGTCGGTAGGTAAAGATGTAAAAAATAAAACTCAGTTTCTTCCATTTTTTTGCCGAGCGATCTTTATCTTTTGCGTGGCCTACAATGCTGAAACCCTTGTTCTGTTATTGTACAATTTATTACATCATAAATCTATTTACACGAATACAAATAAACGGTCCAAGTACCTACATAATAATATTAGAAGAGATTTTTTCCGGGAGCGTGATGCGAAAGAAATCAATTGTTGTGGGGGGATGAAGGGGGGTGCTGGGGGGTGTTTGGGGATGTTTGATTGACTTTGACGAGGGTGTGATGGATGCTCGTGTACACGTGTTACAACATTTACTTACTAGTGGTCTGTGCCGACCGCCAACTTAGAAAATATTATAATTCCAATGTCACTTTGTAAAACTTGAGTTTTCCTCAGATATTCATTGTTCGCGTAGTCGTTCTTCCGTAGAAATTATATTATTGTCCTTTCCGAGGATTTAAACTTAAACTTACCAATTTTTTTTACGTAACGGGGCAAACGAGTACGGCGAAAAACGGGTCACCTGATGGAAAGCAACTACCGATAATAATTAATTATTATTATTATTCGTGATGATCCGCTGAACTGGCGTGATACACTTTTTCATTAAATATATTATTTATTAGGATGATTTCACTTGTTTAAATGAGAATGTAAGTTCTAAAAGGACAAGATTTTTAGAGTTTAATCAATCAAAAGGGGCAAATGATATACCGAAACCGCAGTCCGCATCAATGCCATATTATCGAAAATGTATCTATCCCTTTTCTTGTCTAAGTTACAAAAAAATACCAGTTCTGCACAACCCTGGGTGCAGTCGCGTGCCCAAACGCAGTTATCGCTACTCGGAATTTGTAAAAAATCGATCGCACCGCAATGCGCCACCACCTGCACTGTACCACCAAACGTACCACTACACCACTAATCACTACCACATACATATACCACACCACCACTACCACAAAAACGTACCACTAACACTTTATACTGCACCCGATGCAATAATCTTAACGAGTATTGACTGGCCACTCTCATTAACAAACTTTTTGGACAAACCTTGTACAGTTCGATAAGGCTTTAAATGAACGTGGCGGGAAAAGGAACTAACGCTGCTATCATACAAAAACGTCATTTTTGACAGTTCTCCTTTACCAGCAGCGCCCATTGACATATATTCATTGAAAGCCTTGGAGCACTATAAATATTATATTATCCGACGGGAAAACTAACTTTATCGAATATAAAAGTATGTCTATGTCTTAATTTTATATTCGATAAAGATAAAGTTAGTTCCCGAACCGGTGGTAGGCCTTATGTAGACGCGACGTTCTAAAAGTGTTAATTTTGTTAGGTAACCTATTTACAAATAAATATTTTTGATTTTGATTTAATCCAGAGCCTACTTAGCATACAGCTTTTGACCAAACCACTGAAAGATAATAGTTTTCAGTAGGTTGTAATCAATATCATGTATTTAGTTTTTTGATTATGTTAGTAACATTATTACAAGAATAAGGGCCTGTTTCACCACTTCCTGATAAAGTGCCGGATAGGCTATCCACCACTTCACTTGACAGGTAGAGTATAGAGATACTGTCAAAAAAGTTGTGTATAGCCTATTCGGCACTTATCAGGAAGTGGTGAAACATCAGGCCCTAAGTCAATGAAAAGAGGAAAATAAGGATTAGGTATCTTTGGAAACGCAACGGTAACAGTAATAATGGGCGACCTAGATAGACCTAGGTTCTAGATAGTGTTTGTCCTTATCTTCATTGGCCTGGCCACGGTTATTACCTGTGTACAGTCCGACAATTGTTCAACGGTAAAATGCAATAGTATATAATATGAAGACATCATCGTCCACTCAGGACGAAGTACTTAGGTAACTAAAAAATTGAAAACTGTCGTTTTTGGATAAATGAGGCTAAATATTAAAATGATTTGAAATCAATAAATGTGGATTTTATGTACAGGGTGTAACAAAACCAAGTGATAATACTTTAGGGTGTGCACGTGTTCCTTGTAGAGAGTTCTCTGTGAAAGTAGCAGCGCTGAAAGACCCATTTTTTTCACTTTTGTATGAGGAAACTCGTGAAGCTGGGGCGCTTGCCCATACAAAAGTGAAAAAAAAATTTGGTCTTTCAGCGCTACTACTTCCATTGTGTAGTACACACCCTAAAGTATTATCACTTAGTTTTGTTACATCCTGTAAGTCAGTTTAGTTATTATTTATTAGATAATTATAAATTATGTTCAAATTATAAAAGAAAAAATATTTTGTAGAATGTAAGTTACCCACTTCTTCCACTCATGTCTTCATATAACTAGTCTAAACTCTAAAACTTCGAGTAGTAAATAAATAAACATAAGAAAACACATTTAATAAAAACATCAAACATAATATGCGCATACTAATGCCCCACTTGTGGAGGGAAAGGGGCTAAAGTGGAGTGAAGTTGGAAGTTGGAACCGACTTGGTACCGATATGGTTCTCGCCTCACTGGCTTAAGAGCTATTGAGTGAACCCTCTCCCCTCAGTTTGTGTTCTCAGTTTTATTTGGTTGGATTTGCCCGTGTCGCTTCATTTATTTGGCTTTCGTTGTGATTGATTTGAAAAACTTTGTTATTGGATGGTAATTTAACGCAACGAATTGTAATTTTTTCCGAGACTACGATAATATGACTAAATTTGACAATCGGCGTTTGAAGAGCTATATCAGACCTCAGAAGAATAAAATAAGTAACAGATAGATAAATACATTTATCGTATTTTTTAATAATAATAAATGTGGAAGTGATAATGAAATATCTAATGAAAATATGGCCTGAGATAGGTAATTCGGACTAGTTGACTGACGTTCGTTCAGAGAGGCCTAAATTCAGCAATAGAACTAAAAAGTAATAACTATGATTTTCGCTAAAATTAAAAAAACAGTTTTCATTTCAAAAATCGGCTATATGTTTCATTCCCCTCTATCGATGGGAAAGTTACTGCATACCATCACGTGGGCTCCCGATTTCCCTCCGCCTGCTGGCACAGTTTAACCACAGATGTGCCGCAAGTGCCCATAAAAGTCCCGTGTAAGGACATAAACTGAGGGATATATTCATAAAAATACCATTCCATAAAAATACCATAAAAGACTGTGTAACACAGCTGAAATAATATTATTCAAATACTGTGAGATATTGTTTTTCCATGCCTGCGGTCGACGAAAATATTTCCGTCACAATAATAATCCTTAATTTGCGCAAAATAAAGTCTGATTTTCCACAAAACGTAATTGAAGACATGAATGGATGAAGTGGGTAACTCACAATTTGAAAACTGACTTTAAGGCCGGGAAAAATGACTTGAAATAAAAAGTGATTTCTGTGTAAAATCTTGTTACCGTGGGATACTGTGTTTATATGATAGATACATTAATGTTTTGAATAGTATTCAATTAATAGATTAATTTTAAATAATTAGTCTATACCAAAGCGATTAACATAATTCCAATATGTGAACATATTTAGTATTTGCCCAGCGAGTTAGTGAACTAATTACGTACCTTATTAATGCATTGTTGGTACGCCAATTGCTTAAAATAATCACTGCTATTTTGAGTACTGGACTGGAGTACTGGACTAGGATTTCGCTACAGAATTGCCTCCCAGGATGATTTTGAATCTTGCCATCAGAAAAGCAACAGGTGAAAATTGTACTATCAGAGAAGTTGATTACTGGCAGGTAACGGACCTCAGTAATTTGGTCGCGTTACGTCAAACTCATACGACCGATCACAATAATTCACAGTTAACATTAAATTGACATAAGCCGACCACATAACGTACGAATCAACAACTGCCTATGAATCAATTTACTCGATGGTACATTATCTGCTGTAGTAATTTTATAAAATTATTGATCGTCCTGCCGATTATATTATATCCACCTTGCTGTGTATATGTGCTATATGCGGCCACGTTTGCCCATCAAAACATGATGGACCAATAAGATAGGATGGACCAAGCAATATTACGAGTAGAGGGTTAGGCGTCTCCCAGACAGACGCGGGCAGCGGTGGCGGTGGCGGTCAGTTGGATGACTTGAGAGTTCTAGGAACGACACAGACACACGCGGTGGCGGTGGCAGTACAAACAACTGACCGCCACCGCCGCCGCCACCGCCACCGCTGCCCGCCTCTGTCTGGGAGACGCTTTATTCGTCTATCGACGTCAGTTGTCCAGGTAAGCAGTTATGTTCACCATCAAAACCAGAATTATAGGTTTAGGACGAGAAAAGAGTGGAAAAATAGAGGCCTCTAAACGAAATCTGTCGACGTAGATTTCCCTTACAACGTATATTACGTCGTGCGTTCAACGTAGTACGTCGTATTGGGGTATTTTCAATAATCGTCCCGTGAATAGATCACGTAGATCCAATTGAGTACGTGTTTGGTATAAGTATATAGCGTGAATGCTGAATACCACATTTCCATACAACATCAATACAGCCTTGATGTGGTTTCGGTAGAGTCTCGGTAAAAAACAAAATGATAATATTATTCCGTTTTTAAGCAACCTGAAAAATGTAAAACATCATTTTTAATTTATTTTTACTTAACAATTTATTGCACATAAAAACAATCAACAAGTTACACATAAGAAGAAAAATGACACAACAGGATTTAAATCTCTAAATAAATTTCTTCCAGCAGTCCTAAGAAGAGAATATTAGATCAGAAACATCAGATAGCGTGCACAGATAAACAGATATAAAACATAATATTATAAATTATTACTATGTATACAAAAATAATTATTATTATAATATTTTCCACAAAATACTATCACCTGTGTCCAAAAGAGTTAGTTAACTAACTTTTATCTAGTATCCATCTATTAGCAAACCTATTTCAACTGATTTTAAAATGTAATTCACCTAAGTCGATCTGAATAGTAAACAAGTAGTATAAAGGTAAACGTACACAACTAAGTACAGCCTGCTGGAGTTATAAGGGCAGGCGCACACTCGTGACCCGGTCACAGATCTCCGGAAAATAGAATTAGATGAGGGAAGTGCATTGTCGAGCTTCACCTAGTGACAGTTTTATTCGTAGACGCTTTTATATGACCTATAAATCCCTACTTATATTTATTCCGAAAATATGTCTATTTTTAAGGTATTGCATAGCCTTTATCGCAGGTTTTGAGCGCGGCGACCGAATCAAGAAATTCCGTAACGAGAAAACCTAACACCTCCCATTCCGACCGGCCCAGCGGTGAGACTTCGGCACGGTGTTTGTGTGCGTGCCACTAGGCGTATGCTAATTATTATTGCATAATAGCTTTACCGCGGCAGCCCCCGAGTGCCAGTGCCACACGTATTTATTTTCTGAAATTAGAGACATGAAAAAAGGATACAAGAATTATATAGGATAGACAAATGGAAAGGAACACCTGCGCTCAAGTTTCACGTTATTAAACTAATAAGGTGTAAGCACACACAACTTTTTGTTCGCAGCTTCATACAATAATAAAGTTAGGACAAGGGTCTTTGTTTTGAGGGCTCTCATCATTTCTGTACAAGGAGATCTTGTAAGGGAGGGATATATTTTTATATCATTTTATGTATGAAAACAGTGTAGGTATATTGTGATTTGTGTTACTAAAAGTTATTGCCTGCAACTTTGTTGCGTTATTATTCGTTTATCGCGAGGGATCCGTTTATTTTCTTGGGAGAAAAATCATCCTTTGTCCTTTCTCCTTTCTCGGGAGTAAAATATGTATTTCCATTCCATATCCTAGCAAAATCGGTTCTGCGGTTAGGTCGTGACTCGTGAAGTGGTAACAGGCAGACAGACACACTTTCGCATTTATAATATTATATTAGTATGTTATAAATGCGAAAGTGTATAATATAATAATATTCATAACATTTTATAATAAATGTCGCGCAGAAAGTTAAAAACTAAATTAAGAGAACGATCTCTTTTCTTCCCTGATTTTGGTCTTCAGCCCCTTAGGCGGACTTGCGTAGATCTGGGTTAAAGCACAAGGTACTAATTATATATTATGTGGTTAAAGTTAACTCTTGAGTTAAACATCATGTCACATCTGTGATCTGTCACTCACTTTAAAGAGTGATAGAGACGACATGATGTTTAACTCAGAGTTAACTTTAACTCAGATCTGCGCAAGTGGGCCTTAGTATAAAAATAGTATTGTTTCACCATAAAGCCTAAATTACTAAACGAATGACAGGGAAGGAATACGTAATATAATATGTTTTGCAGAACCGTGCTCAAACCTATAATGACTTCGGTTCGAAGATTGGGGAAATCTCACTTACTTAGTTTCCTAAACTCAATAAACTTCCTCTTGTTAAAAGTTCGGTTTACAAATGGTTCAATTGGGTAAAGATTTTGTAAGATGCTTTAACTTATTCTTCTCTAGAATAATGGTATACATAATACACTTTGCAAAACAGGTTATTTAGTGGTATACCCAATGTTACTGACACTCAAAATACGTTCATTAATTACTTATCATTTTGATTTTTCCATATTTTCTACTACCGCAACTTGGTTGCACCAAAATTCGTTTATCGCGCGTTAACCGTACATTTTTCCGGGATGAAAAGTATGCTATGTCCTGTCCCAGGCCCAAGGTATCTCCATACCATAGACAGACAGACGGACAGACACACTTTCGCATTTATAATGTTAGTATGGATGTCGATTATATGACTACGATCGAAGTCCTCAATCAGGTTTCCTATGTGTTCTATGCTCTTTGCGTTCAGAGCTAATTTACCCCACAGCTTATACAAGATAATCCCAATACCGTCAGCATAAGGTTCTGTCGGGTCGGGGGTAATATAGTCGTAAACAGTCATGTGATTTAAGCTCGTCTGCCATAACTAGATAGTCGGCGTCGACTAACGCTGTTATCTCGTCACCACCTCATTGTATTAGCGCCATATTCACAGGAAATATGTAGTCGGTTTAGTCTGTTCCCGTCAGGACTGAAGGTGTTAATAAATCAATCATAAAATGTTACAAAAGTTCCTTCATTATTTTAGGGTCCAAAGTTACGTAATAGCTATAAAGGTATTCAAAGAAAGTGTGATATTGGAGGGTTACAAAAAATTTTAATTTTGTAAGAATATATGTGGATTGCACCCACTGATCTCTATTATATAAGTACGCTGGATCGATGATACCGACCTGCTTTTTGTGCCTATTTGAAGCGGAATCAGCGCCCCCGTTATGGGGGCTGAGAACTAAATTTGACGTAACCACAAATAAAAACAGTTGTCATCACTAGTATTAGTTCCAAGTACTCTCACTACTGCTATCAGCGCCAATATGGCGGCTTTCAAACGTCATTTTTACGTCAGATTTAGTTCTTAGCCTGATAAAGGGGGCGCTGATTCCGCTTCAGATAGGCACAAGAAATAGCTGTCATTTCAAAGGAAATCAGCAATCCAGCGTACTTGTATAATAGAGATCAGTGATTGCACCTTACTAAATGTTTCCCTGCATTTAATAAGGTGCAATGTTGCGTTGAATGCACGGTACTAATTCGTGGAATCTTCAAGATAAGTATCCATCTCCATACCCACAACAATTCATTAAGTTCAGTAGTTCAAACGTAGAGACAACAAACATACAGACAAACAGGCACACTTGCGCATTCATAACACCATGGACTGAACTAAACCTAAATATTTTTAGACACAAGTCACAGTATTCCCCTTGTTTACTGTTGTGTTATTCAAAAGGAATACTCCACAGAGCGGGAACCTTGAGGTATGTGGGTCACGCCGACAGCTGGACAGAGATAATAGGCCAGGGCTGGTGCTAGACTTTTCTACATGTTTTTCTTACATTAGCAATTACAAGCAGGTCCATAAAAATAAGGGTATTTGATATTCCATTTGCCACCATGTGTCGCTATGTAGCCTGGGTCTATCGTGTTAAATAGGCATAATTATTATCATGATACATGACAGCTATATCGTGACACATGACAGCTATATCGTGACACATGATAGCTATATCGTGACACATGACAGCTATATCGTGACACATGACAGCTATATCGTGACACATGACAGCTATATCGTGACACATGACAGCTATATCGTGACACATGACAGCTATATCGTGACACATGAAAGCTATATCGTGACACATGACAGCTATATCGTGACACATGACAGCTATATCGTGACACATGACAGCTACATCGTGACACATGACAGCTACATCGTGACACATGACAGCTACATCGTGACACATGACAGCTACATCGTGACACATGACAGCTATATCGTGACACATGACAGCTATATCGTGACACATGACAGCTATATCGTGATACATGACAGCTATATCGCGACACATGACAGCGATATCGTAACAGCGCTTTCACACGAGACACGACACGAGACGATTTAATAACTGCACGACAGACGTCACACAGGCTGTCGTTTGCACGTTTTCACACGAGCGACGATTTCGCGACGACACCGCAGCCACCACAGATTAGAGATTTCTGCTGCGACGACACCACTTATAGCTGGTTTACACGTAATATGGCTGGCTTACACGTATTAGTTGATAAGTAGTTGACTAAATTTTAACTTATTTTAAGTTGTTAATTGCATGTAAACACAAAAATTAAGTAGCAAGTTAAAATTATAAATTATTAAATAAATAAAACACTTATTTCTTCCTTACTTTTTATTTCAAAATTTTCAAACTCCGGCTCCAAAATACTGCAGACTAAGCGCCACGCATTTTTCCTCATTATTTTATCTTTATACCCCCTTTACTAATAAACGCTTTGAATAGTTAAACAGTGTTTTGTCTTCTTCAACCCAATTAAAAATGTAACTTGTGTGACAGGAACAAAACACTGTATAACTATCCAAAGCTTATGCAACGTTTATTAGTAAAGGGGATAGTGTTCACTACTTTTGTCCCATAAACACGGATTATTTTCCACTACCTCTATTAAGGCATAAATATCATAATATTTAAACTTTTCCATTATTAGCAACACACCGCCATATAAATTTCAAAACAAAATTAAAAGTAAACAAATGACCCACAGATAACTGTCATAATATCTTTGTAAATTTTTTATCTATGCTAAAAAACGTGACGACAGCGGATTGTCGTCTCAAAAACGTGTGTCGTGCTGTGCCGTGTGAAAACGGTGCATAGAAATGTATGGCGCGCTGAATCGTCACCGCTTTTTGTCGTGTCGTGTCGTGTCTCGTGTGAAAACGCTCTTATATTATATGACAGCAGTTTGACACGATAGACCCTAAGGCCACATAGCGGCACCTGGTGGCAAATAGAATATCAAACACTCTCATTGCTAATGATGGATCACCATAATAAACGTGTTATAGCTAAGCTATTGTGTTGAAAATCATAGCCCAAAGTAAAGATGGGTCTTTAGAAGAGTGATGAGAGATGTTTGAGAACAAATTGGCAACCCTATAAATACTAAAATTAATGCCAATTTTCCTTTGTATAAATTACAGTATTGGCAAATTTTTCACGAACATCTCTCATCTCTCTTCTTCTAAAGACCTACCCTGTAAAGAGCCAGTTAAAATAGTTTTTAATAAAAGTTTTAGTAAACTTCGTAGTTATCGATAAGTTGTTAGAAATTGAACAACCCTAGACGCGTGGGACGTTACGTAGGAAGGTAGTTAACAATCTAGGTGTATTTAACATTGAAATAAATCGGGTATTATAATTTGTATTTGATTATGGACTCAAAATTGTACAAAAACAAAACATTAAAGATTTTAAAGGTAGTAAATAATTTAAAACAAAACCATAACAACTCAAAGGGCCCGCATAATTTATCTAGCCGGATTACAATATAAACTACAGTAGACTAGCTTTAACTAGTTACTAAATCCCCAAAATCGGTCGCAATTACTAGCAGCGCACGGACACATTAACATTTCCAAAATCTTTGCGTCAAAAAAATACAGAATCGCGTAGCGTTGGCTCGAAAATTAATAATAATAGCTCCCACACCGGTTTCGGTGACGGTGGCCGGTTTCATTAAAACCAGGCCAGCTACGCAGGAGTAATTTTATAGTGCCCAAGTGTGTTCGCAGTACACAAGACCACTCTCAATTCCTTTACTCTCATAACCCAGTTGGACGGACGACCGACACGACCGGCGAGAGATAGATCGGCGAGGACCGACCTTTTACATGCCCATCCGACGCATAGATCATCTTACTTGTCAGACAATCAGGTGATCAGCCTGCATTGTCCTAACCAAACATGGAAATAACATGTTTCCAACGCGAGAATTGAACCCACGACCTCCGAGTCAAGAGCCGCGCTCTGTACCACTAGACCATGGAGGCGTCGAAAATTAATCTACATGTTGAACGAGTTTGATTTTAAAGATACACCTGAGTTACTCTACTGCAGCGACTCTTCAACTTTTTTGGTGGCGGAAAATGATGGAAAATTCCAAGGCTAATAATGTAGCTAAAAGTGATAATGTAGCTAAAAATAATGTAGCTAAAAAAACATTTGTTTTTGAAATGACTTGAGATTTCCCTCTTATTACTAGTACCCTCGCGGAGCCCTTTCAAAGGCTTTAGGGAGCCCCAGGGTTCCGCGAAGCACACTTTGAGTATGGCTGCTCTACTGTATGATATATAGTGTGGACTGTGGTGTAATTATAATCTGCAGGGAGATAGAACAATGGACATGGCGTCAGCGCGCTACGTGTATCTGTGTCACGGCAATGCGCTGCCACTACTGTATTAAATTAAAGTGTACATCATACTTTATGTCGATCTATAAATATATGGAACACGAAGTATACTTTGCTAAGTTACGAAAATGAGATCAGGAACATTAGCTGTCAGATTCAGAGGGGTAAACTATTGGACAAGGGGAATATTGGACAGTATTTTCACTCGCTCAATTTATAGCGCGGCGGAATGAAACGGAAGCGACTTTTTGCAACGAAACGCACTGTAAGTAGCACAACGAATTAACTTTATATCAAGTATTAACACACAACTTAAATACGAGCCAAAAAATATGACGCGCGTCTTCCGCGGAATTCTTGAGAATTCTCCGGTGCCAATTCCCTCGCATGCGGCGCTTCCATTCCGTTCCATTTCGCGGCAGTATAAATTGAGCCTTATACTTATTAATTTTGATAACTTTATGTTTACGCAGCTACTGAGCTACTGAGAATAATAAATATAAGGCGGCTGATTAAACATTGTTATAGAAACAATATATTTTTTTATTTATTTTTATTTTTTATTTATTTTTACAAAACTTATATTATAAATATACAAAAGATCTTGCCGCAAAAACTACACTGAGTTTATCAGGACAGGACAGGCGGTAGCGGTCTTATACTATGGTATTATTACCGCTACCGCCTGAAAATATTGTGTTTAACTGAAATATAATCCTACCGGTCCCAGCCCCCAGGTTTTATAACAATTCAAACAAGCGCATTAATGAAAACCTGAAAAAGCAACGTAACTCCGTCAAAAATAATATATTGTTGGTTTTTCAACAGTTTTCCTTATATTATGCCCTTATGTATCCCCAGACTCGCCTCCTGTATATTATTTAAATTCCCCATAAACTTTTCATTAATATATACATCGAAACTTAAAACGACTTCGTTCATAATGCCGCTGTAATATTTTATGTGTCGTTCAGTTTCGGTTGTATAATATATATTGTGTGTCCTTCAATCACGTACAATGTGGCCGACAATTTCACATAATATTGTAAATTATATTATTATTATAGTTTAAAAATATCCTGTGTCACTAAGCGTGGATTTTGGGATCATGCAAAATCGATCCAGTAGTACGGACTACAGAGCCTATTCCATGCAAATAATCAAATGTTTCCTCTTTATCACAAAAACTTACTAAAGTCTAAATATATATTTACTAGACTAAAAGCTTTGAAAGTTTAAAAATGTATAGCTATAATAAGCAACAATATGTATTTTTATTATTATTTAAAAAAACTTAACTAAAAGAGCTCTACATACCTTTTAGTACACATTTTCCAACAGTCCCCTGGTAAACTTAAGTGCTATTACCAGGGGACTGTTTAAAAGGTACAAGGTATAGAGCTCGAGTTTATTGGCGTTAGTTCAAGACTGGATTACAGTAACAGTAAATTAACGTGCTGAACATGTTGGGAAATCCCTCCAGATTCGATAACATGAAATAGGGTTAAAGTTCTTATTGGAAACTGCTTTTGTAGAAATACTAGATGTTCGTAAGGTTTCGGAGAAATTAGCTAACGCATGTCATATTTTAGAATTTATTTAGTTTAATGAATTAGGTGTAAATATTATGTAAAACACTTTAAATGTATGGGTTGAATGTTTTTCCTATCGTTATAAATTAAATGTCCACCAAATTAAGCAGAACAGTTTAACAATGTTTTGTTAATGTCTGTGTGCAGACTATGTATCACAAATATATTATATTATTTAGTACTGACGAAGCATAAATGAATTAGACCTTAACCTTTTTCGATGTTCATTGTTCATTTACTTAAACATAAAACACTTTTTTATGTTTAAACCCTAAAATGTTCGCGTTTTTTGTCAAAGGTATTCTCGTGTGTTTAACCCTTTACCGCGGCCGGTAATTAAAATCCGCAACATTTCCTTCAACGGTTTAGAATGAATTAAATAACCTGTGTTTTTGCACTGTTCTGGGTCATTGACGTACCCTTTATATTAACTCGCACGTAAAAAATCGACATATTAAGATACAATACAGCTTAAAAGTCGAGACACGTCTTCCGAGATAAAAGTTTAGAAGTTACTGAAAGTGTTGAAACAATGGAACGGACGACGCGATGGCGCTGAAATCAAGAATTCAATTCTACAACATTCATTTTATGAGCAAAATATTGTGAATATAATATGTTCGTAAGTCGTGAATTTTTCACGGAAAAAATCTATGAGGTACAGTGGTAGTTTAGGATCTAAAAAGACACAAAGCTCCTTATACCACGTTATTTATTATACAGGCGAAATCTGGACCAAAAGCTAGTCATATTAACCGCAATGTTCCTCGATATTGCACCTCAACGCTCGGGTTTGTGGTCGCCATAGGTCTGGAGGGCCACCTACCCTCTACCAGGGGGGGACGACTGCCCCACCAATTACACACGGCAGCAGTCCCCTGTGGTCGCCGGACAGCGCGATGTGTAATTACAACAGAGAGTCGTGGTTGAAGAGGTCGGGTTGTTTAGAAAAGGTTAAAGAGAGTTAGATGTTTGTAAATAAAAATAATATATTTTAGTTCTTTTATGTAGAACTTAAACGTAATGTTGTTAAAAGGAAATATTACTGGCCCCCAAAATTAATGTTTTGATGAAGTTTGTAAACTGTCAATTGTTTTTATATTTGTATAATTATAGTACCTGTTTAACCGCTAGATATTTTCTTAGATAAATAAAACCATGTCTTGATGCAATCCGATATATTCTCTATAATAATTAACAATGTTTTTCTGACAACATAAAAATACAAATTGTCACAGATAGATTTTTAATCCTAACCAGCCAGAGTTATACATAGCCCCCCCCAAAGACGACAGTCTTTAACTATAATATTATAGGCAAAGGATAGCACTCTATTATAAATAGCAACTAAAGATCTAACAATGTAGAAGATAAACTTAACATAACATTTCCCACAGGAGAAAATGATAACATAAATAAAATAAAAAATTAAGTGGACTGTATCTCAATCAAAATATGGTCGCTTACTTCTTCTTACCATACGAGTGATATTTTGGAAAAAGACATAATATCGTATAAGTTTGACAATATATAGTTACCTACATCAACAACATCTGTAACAGTAGCATAACAATAAATAAAATTAACTTTGACATTACAATTACAAAAAAAAATCAGGCTCACAATTAAACCTACAAGTTCTCTAAAAATAGATAAAATTAACTTTAAACATCACAAAAAAAATAAACAATTAATTATATTCTAGACAACCAAATATTATTCGGCAGTAGGTAAAACACAAATTTTTGATACAGGTCGCTTTAAACACGTATCCTTACATTTTATTTTTACCATCTGCGTAACCTTGTCCGACCCGGTATATGTTTCTTAACGATGTTGAATTATCACTATACAAGTATACAAGTCACTGCAATGCCCCCTCCTAGCAGCAAACCTCCTAAAAGCCACCAAAAACCTTTAGATGACAAACCACTAGCCACTACATAAAAAAGTTAAAAGACCAATAATTATGTCCCTTCTCTAGTTCCGCCACCCTTTGACAGCCTTAGATTAAGTGGTCCCGCATAACCCTTTACTATTATGTCCCTGTCCATTCCTTAAGTTTTCTATTTTTTCATAAAATTCTTGGCTTTGACGTTTTTTATTGCTCCCAGTTACTATCCAACCGAAAATCGTATTTTGTAGGACTAAAGATCCTGAAGGGCCCTTGCATAAACCTTCCTTTAAAATTAATCCATAAACATCCGCTCCTAACAGAAGATCAACCTTATTAGGTATGTAAAATTCCGGATCAGCCATATGGACATTATTCAGAACCGGCCACGGTTCAATCATTACTCTCCTAGGTGGCAATAAGCCTGTTAATTGGTCTAAAACGAACGCTTCGACTTTGATTGTACTATCAACTGTATAAAGATTAAGCTCAGTTTTCGACTTCACTACAACAGATGGAACGCCTCCTACTCCTGATATGTTCTCTTTAACTACTGATCTCCTTAAACTAAGTAATTGAACAGCTGCCTCTGACACAAATGATATGTGTGATGCTGGATCAATCAGAGCCCGTAATTGTAAAATCCTTCCTGTCTCAGACTTCACATTAACGATCGCCGTTGCTAATAATGAATAGTAACTTACATTATTTTGAGATAAAAAACTATTTGTTGAAGGCTCCTCCCTATCGTTGTGATGTTGCGATGCAATATATTTTTCCGATGCACTATTAACCGATAGATTCATACCATCATCGTTAGTAAAATGTAAGAGCGAATGGTGCTGCTTATTGCAAAATCGACATCGATTTGAACTCAAACAATTTTTCGCAATATGATAATTGGCTAAACAGTTAAAGCACAATTTATTGTCTTGGACAAAGTTACGCTTGTGGGCGATTGACAACCTTATGAACTCTTGACATCTACTTATTTTGTGATCATTTTGTTTACAAAAGCAACAAGGAATCTTGTAGGAGTGTAAGGAGTGTAGTACTCCACCAGACCTAATTTTACTATTATTTGTTTGAAATTTCGGTACATAATCGGGCATATTTGGTTGAAGATATTCAAGTGCATGGAATCTATTTAACAAAAAATCTTTGAATTGTTCTAAAGTAGCTAATCTATTAAATTTGGTAAACTCGCTTACCCGTGCCTCCCACAGTTTCCTGGACTCCCTGTCTAACTTCATACTTACTACGTATATGACAATTATGTCCCACGTGCTTGTATCAATACCTAAATTCGTAAGACAGTGCAACATGTTAGTGGTATTATCTAATAATCGTTTAAGAGCCGTAGCTGACTCTGTTGGAAGGTCGCTTTGATTAAAAAAATCCCTAAGTATACAATTAGCCAAGAAATGTTTATTATTATACCTCTCTTCCAACAAAGTCCAGCACTGATCGTAATTATCATTGGTAATAGGTAAATGAACTATAAGTTGCGCAGCTTCTCCGGTGAGATGGGCCTTCAGGTACTGCAGCTTTTGGACTTTGTCTATTGCCATGTTGTTGTGGATCAGTGATATAAACAAATCCCGGAAGCTGAGCCATTCAGTATAGACACCTGAAAAAATTGGTATACTAATCTGTGGTAGCTTTACAAACGAATTGGTCTGTCTAGAATTTCCAGCGCAGTCTTCTTCCATGGTTTTATCGCTATACACTGTCGCAAATTCCTGTGAATGGTGTTGTAATTCCGATTTGAAGTCTAAATAAAATTCTTCCATCTCTGAGTACGTATCGTCTGAAAAATATGCCAATTTCTGTTCCTTGCCGCGTACTGATATAATTTGTAAATGATTATCATTAAATTTTTGCCATTTTGCCTCTAGGGCTTGCGCTCTTGTTTCTACATACGCTCTTGTAATCCTTTCCTTGGAACATTTTTTAAAGTTTATTTTCAATTTTAAAAGTTGTCCTTTCAATTCTTCCTGAATTATTAGTAGTGTATCCATACTGATACTATTTTCCATCCGGCTCTAATACGACCAAATGTTTAACCGCTAGATATTTTCTTAGATAAATAAAACCATGTCTTGATGCAATCCGATATATTCTCTATAATAATTAACAATGTTTTTCTGACAACATAAAAATACAAATTGTCACAGATAGATTTTTAATCCTAACCAGCCAGAGTTATACAGTACCAATGAAGGTATTTTCGCGCTGAAATGTTGGTGCCGATTTAGTTTTAAATATCTCGTTGTTCCCTAGTAGTTTATTAAGCTATTAAGCTTTTTATAAGTCTATTTTTTAAATGTTGAACACATCTCTACTCACACACAGTCTTTACTCTTTTGCATTGATAAGAGGTCTCGTTGATGATGAATAATATATAAAATCTATTAAGCGCTTCAAGAAAATACAGTGCCCTTGCGCTTCGATGGACTCGTCTTGGCGTAGACAGTAGAAGCTATCGTGTCTAAAATGTTAAATATTTTACTTTTAAAACAATTCACAAACGTAAAACTAGTAAACAGTGCTCGCTGAGCTTTGCTTTAATTATTTTTTGCGTTGTTGATAGCAACGTCGAGTCACATTCATTATTTTAAACATACGAAATGTGCAAAATGTATGAAAACTAAAATAATGGTCCAGGAAAAAACTGGGGACGCTTTTTATATACCTGAAAGTTTGTAGTGATGACTGTAGAGATGTGCTTCATAGTGATATAAATCAAATCAAATCATTTATTTCGGGCATCAGAGGCCCATAAAACAAATACCTTAAACCTAACATACATATTGATTATATTAATAAATACCTTAAAACTAACATACATATTATTTTATATATACTTAAAAACTAACACTGTCACTTGTTGCCGGCGACGTGACTCGACGCTTCGTTTCGGAGTCTCCCCCGGAACCTCCGGTAGACCACATCCATCGGCCAGAACTCCGGCGCCTCGAAAGTCGACAGAAGATTCGTCGGTACTCTCACCACAAAGGAGCTAAAGTTAACCTTGTGGTGAGACTGCAGACGCTCGACCCTCAGGCGCAGTGTCGTCTTCTTCTGGATGTAGTCCACGACGTCCTCGACCTCCATGGACCAGTGCAGGCGGGATATGTACAGGGGCGTCGCGGGGACCTCGCTCCGCAGACAACGTAGACAACGACTGTCGATATTTATGATTGGAGAAAGAGAAAGAAAGGAAGAGTGATAAAAAATATTCGAAGAGTGACAAAGACAAGAAGAGTGACAAAGATTCTGAAAGATTTTTTTAAAACACCCGTTAAACTTGCCCATAATAAGTTATCACAGTGGCTTTTCAAGGCTGTACTGCTGAAAGTTGTAGAGCTGCTACGAAAACTTGTAGACCACAGCTACGAAATAATTTTATCAACCATCGCCACCTAAAATATTATATATTTTAATTAATTTTGGTCTAAATGTAAACAAAACTAGCTACTAATTAAAATATTACATATTTTATAAATCGTGCAATAAATACCATATTATGGCACAATAATTTGATATAATTTATTTGTAGATAACGAAATGGAATGAAACAACTTTATACTACCTCTTTATACATCTCTACCTCAAACACAAGAGTGAATGAACATTATCAGGTTTTAATATAACACGGCTCATTGAATGAGATCTGTTTCCCCCCTGTCCTGCCCCTTGTGGCCAGGGGGTGAGTGGGTCAGACAATATCAAGTTCATCACATTATACATCACATTTAATTAAAGTTTCATGTTTCATTGTTTTAATAAATAAAGTATTTTACAGTTGCTACTGCTTTTATTGTTAACCACAACATTATTTTTATTTATAATTTTCGTCTTCGTTAAATACGAACTGGTAATATTGATAATGTAATATACGCCATTGAGGACTTATGCGCAGCGTGCAGAAGTGTCAAAATAATATAATTATAATATAAATATTATAATATAATTATAATAAAAATATAATTATAATTATATAAAATGTATATAGTGGTGGCTCTAGGCGTCTTGTCGGCGGCTCCCGACGGCTTCGTGCTTATGGTGCTTTGCAAACTTTAGGCTCTAAATGTAATTTTCCGTTTTCTTGACTAGGAAAAAACGGAGTCCTCTCCAACCAAATTTCGCCGACGCCCGAACGTGGTCCAGCGCCGACACTTTTCGCATCTCTCAGCTGTAGTCCTATCAATGCTGATTCTAGTTGGACCTACTTTTTTTTTATTAAACTTCCATTCTTTTGTTTCAGTCACGTGACCCGCACGGCGCACTGGCTGCCGCCGGCGGAGTGCTGGGCGGACGCGGGCGACGAGCTGCCCTACGGCTGGGAGCGGGCCCTGGACGCGCGCGGCAAGCCCTACTACATCAAGTGAGTACAGACGAGAGTTATAGGATATAGATACGGTGTGGGCGTAGAAGGAAAGTGCACAGCATGTGGAAGGGATGCGGTCAGGATTTAGAAGGAATGTCTGGGTGTGAAAAGATTGCGTATAGGATTTGGAAGGGACGGCAAGCAATGTCCATAACTAAAATGACCTAGTGCACTAAAAGTTTTTTTGGTAAATGTGGTCTTTCCAAAAGGTGTCCCGCCATAAAATGCAAATCTTAAGATTGCGCATGGTGTTGACAATGGAGATAATGGAACCCTGTTTCGTTGATTCTGCTTGCGATTTGACGCCTCTACTACATCAACACAATTTGTTATTCAAGGTAAGACTACGACAATTGAGTGAAAAATAAGATTTTGAAACATTAGTACAAAAACGGCTATAGTATTCTCTCATATTTTCTTTACCAAATGTAGATAATGCCAGAAAGTAGAGTACTCTAAGTTCTAACCTATACATGTAGAGTTGCGTGTGACCCATATTGCTATAAATTGAGTTGCAACACTCAACAGAGCAGAGCAATATGTTCAAACGCGATCAATTATTGTTATCGACGTCTTGCCCGTATTGTGGCGAGCAAACTTCCATCATTGAGATGTGCAGGAAATAGTTATTTGTTACATAATATTATGTGTTTAGGTATGATTTATTTGCTTGTTGAGTAATCTAGGGTAAGTTAGGTTAGCACTGTGAAAAAATGGTCGTGGTTTTCGAATTGTGGTGGATAGTGGAAGACGTTATTGGAGTAAATAAAGAGTAATTACTCCAAAAACTTGTCAAAAAATCTTAATTTATTAAATGTGTAATTGAGTTCAAAGTTTCGCTTGACAAAATGACTAGAGTTTTAAGAGGTTAATGCTCACTAACAAGAATTTTCCCTTCCCTCTGCCTTCTCGTAAGATTGTGCTTCGGGAGGCCAAAGTTAATTTGTTGATTCCGGAATTACTGACAAGATAATTAGTCGACTGCCTGATCTGAGTTAAATTGACATTATCAATCACTCCAAAACCAGCGGGGTGATTAAGCATTCTAGTTGGACTTGGATTCGGTAATTTAACGAGGTGTCATTAGTCAATGAAGTTGTTGAATCTTAGTCGAATTATAGTTAATTAAAGAGACTGTTTTGAGTGAATGTGAAGTTTTTGTCATCTCATAATCCTCTTACCGTAAATACATGTACGACAAATTGTATGGCATCGAGTTGCTTACAAATGAGTTTCCACTAAAGGCGCTGTCTCGATTTGCTGTTTGAACTTTAGTGTAAGTACATCCTCATAGTCCTCATGGTGAGACATGACTGCAAGTAACATTAGCCTTAGATCCCAGGGCCCTGATTCACAATGCCCAATTCGACTCGGATTCGGAAACTTCATCGCACGACATACAATAAACGCTCGCCGCGCTAAGCATCAATTTGACCAATGACGAAATGAAAGTTTCCGAATCCGTTTCAAACGGGAATCGTGAACCGCCCAGGCTGGTCTTGTATATTTTTTTTACCTTTCTCATCTAACCTACCTTTAACTTCACAGCCACGTCAACAAGACGACCACCTACGTAGCGCCGGTCGGCGGCGGGTGCGAGTCCCCGCCGGCACCGCGCGACGTCGTCCTGACGCGGGACCCCGAGTTGGGGTTCGGGTTTGTGGCCGGCTCGGAGAAACCCGTCCTGGTGAGATTCGTGACGGACAACTCGCCGAGTGTGGGGAAGGTTAGTTAAATAGTACTTTAGTATTTTGTGTCTACACAACTGCAGCAAAGCCAAAGTGAGACAGCACTAACCGACACAAAGTACAAATAATATTGTACGTGTCTCGTCGTGTTGCTGCAGCGTAGTGTCGCGAGTGCGGTGTCGCCTTACTGGTAGCGGTTGGAAGCGGGAGCGGCATAAATCAACAGCAGACGACAAGTTTGTATGAAATACCTCACCGTAGTTAGCGACTTGAAGTTCATCGTGTCGCTGTGACACGTAGTCTGTTGTTGCTTCAGGTGTCCCATACAATAATAAAATAGAGTTCATTATTTTTTATTTATTTATTTAAATTATGATTAGTAGTGCTAAAAATGTACACTATTTGCTCATACAATTCCAGCTGGAACCCGGTGACCAGATTCTCTGTGTAAACGGCGAGGATGTGAGCACGGCAGCTCGCGAGCACGTCATATCAGCCGTGCGCGCGTGCACCGACCGCGTAACGTTACGAGTCTGCCAGCCCGCGCGCACGGGCAACTTAGTGCGTCGCTCCGCCTTCCTGTCCGCGACGAAACGCGCGAGGCTGCGCGCGAGACCGCCCCGCGTGCGGTTCGCTGACTCTGTACAGTTGAACGGCGCGCCTATGTACCCGGTGAGTGGGATTTTAGGAGTAATATTTGTGAGCTAATGTATTTCCTAACATTACCATAATCTTCGCCTTAGCAACAAAATTATATTAAAATCATGAAAACATCAAGTTTAGAGAATTCTAAATTCTATAGTAATGACGCCGAAAATAATTAGTAACGGAGAAAACTATCCTTTTCTAAATGATTTTTTAAATGTTACTGTAGTAATAGTAGACTAGTTTTAAATAAAATTGTTACTTAAATTATGATTAATTTGTAAGTATAAAATATGGTGCAATGTATTCTAATAAAAACATCCTACCATTACAGCCTTCAGCCTTCTCCCTCGGCGACCTTTGTCTACCCCCAATGGCGAACGTCCTTAAAGTGTTCCTCGAGAACGGGCAGACCAAGTCGTTCAAGTACGACGCGACAACAACTGTCGCGGACGTTGTCGCCAGTCTGCGCGACAAACTGTGCATCACCGCGGGCGAACACTTCTCGCTTGTTGTGGAGCACGTGAAGAGCTTGAGACGGAATAAGTTGACGTTACTGGACCCGAAGGAGTCGTTGGCTAGGGTAAGGATAAACTGAACTCTTACAATAGACATGTTCGTATCAAAAAGCACATTTTTAAAAGTTAAAATATTTAGTAGAAAGCAAATAGAATACCACGTCATAATAGCTAAAAATTGTTTTTATTGACGTCATTCAGAGACTAATGATAATAATAATATTTAAAGCCGATATTATATCGCTCTTTCAATAAATTTAGGTACCAAATGTTTGACCAACCGCACCTTAACTTAAGTGTCCCCTAGCGGCCATTAAAACTCTATTATGCTATTAAGTTTTGACCGACGGGCCATGTTTAATATCACCTACGCTGCGTCTCAAGGGTATATGAAGTTTTTACGAACTTTATAAAAACCTACGAGTTGATAAAAATGCTTTTGACTTTAGATACTTGCGTCGAAAACCCAACTAGGGAAGATAACGTACCTATATTGCGACAGCAACACAACAGGACAGCATTATGCAATGTTAGCTGTCTGCTAGAAAAATATTTCGACAAACAGCTAATAATTAATATGCAATATCATTATTTGAAAGCATGTTGCATTGCTGTCGTAATATACATAAACACCCTGCAGATTAGTCTATTAAAATTTAATTTTCACAATTCCAGATAGCGGCTCGTCCCGGCTCCCACAAGATGCGGTGTTTATTCCGTGTGGCCTTCATGCCGCGTTGTGCTGCCGACCTCGCTGCTCGCGACTTATCCGCTCTCGACTACCTCTACGTGCAATCCTGTAACGACGTGCAACAGGAACGTTGCGCGCCCGAGCTCGCGCCAGACGCGGCCTTGCGGCTCGCGGCGTTACACGCGCATCAGCTCGCGTTACAGCACAATATCGCCGCGAACAAGCTGAACGTCAAAATCATAGAGTAAGTAACTATAGACAGCGTGTTGTCCTGTAACGTGCAACGGGACCATTGCGCGCCAGATGCGGCGTTACAGTTCGCGGCGTTACATACAGCACAATATCGCCGCGAACAAGCTGAACGTCAAAATCATAGAGTAAGTAAATATAGACAGCCTGTTGTCCTGTAACGTGCAACGGGACCATTGCGCGCCAGATGCGGCGTTACAGTTCGCGGCGTTACATACAGCACAATATCGCCGCGAACAAGCTGAACGTCAAAATCATAGAGTAAGTAAATATAGACAGCCTGTTGTCCTGTAACGTGCAACGAGACCATTGCGCGCCAGATGCGGCGTTACAGCTCGCGGCGTTACAGCACAATATCGCCGCGAACAAGCTGAACGTCAAAATCATAGAGTAAGTAAATATAGACAGCCTGTTGTCCTGTAACGTGCAACGGGACCATTGCGCGCCAGATGCGGCGTTACAGTTCGCGGCGTTACATACAGCACAATATCGCCGCGAACAAGCTGAACGTCAAAATCATAGAGTAAGTAAATATAGACAGCCTGTTGTCCTGTAACGTGCAACGGGACCATTGCGCGCCAGATGCGGCGTTACAGCTCGCGACGTTACAGCACATATCGCCGCGAACAAGCTGAACGTCAAAATCATAGAGTAAGTAACTATAGACAGCACGTTGTCCTGTAACGTGCAACGGGACCATTGCGCGCCAGATGCGGCGTTACAGCTCGCGGCGTTACAGCTCGCGGCGTTACAGCACAATATCGCCGCGAACAAGCTGAACGTCAAAATCATAGAGTAAGTAACTATAGACAGCACGTTGTCCTGTAACGTGCAACGGGACCATTGCGCGCCAGATGCGGCGTTACAGCTCGCGGCGTTACAGCACATATCGCCGCGAACAAGCTGAACGTCAAAATCATAGAGTGAGTATACACAGTATGATGGTGTTCCTTTGAGGTCTCGATCCATTTTCACACAATTGGTGACCCTCCACACTCAACAAGCCTACTTTATCGTCATCATGAGTCCACAGTAAAATAAGAGGTAAATGGGCTGTTATCTCGTCTAATGGTCGGTCGGTCTTTCCACTCGTTTACTTGCCCACTTGTCGCTGTTAAGGAAAATAGCACTACAAGTTCCAACCTAAATTGTACCATTAGTCAAATCACTCAGTTTCTGTAATAAATAACTCACTACAAAACATATACCTAACGGCAGTAAAAGACTCGATCATGATGCTCAGACGAAGCCATAAAGATACATTGTCTAAATTGTTTTATCAGTAAACAAAGCGCTCTAAACATTAGACGAGGGGCGAAAACCTCATTTCCATTTCATTGCGATGTTGTAAAAAGCTTGTTCCCGCTTACCGAGGATCGGCAAATTACAAAAATCAAAAGTGCAAATGGCCGTATATACCAATTTACATAATTACATTACACCGTGCGGCGTGCACCCTCGCCATTATCATAATTTTATTTGTTGTGACGCACAGTGCCATCTATTGACGTAAATTGAGTTTGTGGTCCTGCGTTTACAGTTTTAGTGTTTGACGCTAGATGGCGGTGTTTTTTTAGGTAAATATAATTAAAATACATGTGGCACTCGGGGAGTGCCGCGGTAAAGCTATTGCATAGCATTTTTTTATCAACTTATGTAATTATGATTCGCATACGTCTAGTCGCAAGCACACAAACACCGTGCCGCTGCCAAACTGAAATGACGTTAGATGATTTTTTCTTAATTATAATATTTTTAGTTCAATAATATTATTTTTTTACGTTCCAGGCGCGAGTTCGGTTTGGAACGTCTGATCCCGGGCAGCCTGGCTGAGGGTATGAAGCGGAAGGAGTTACGGCGGCTGCTGGCGCACTTCCTGAAGCAACACCAGCAGATGACCGGCCCCAACAAGCAGCTCACACAGCTGCAGGTTGGTGACACTAACGTTAGGGTTGCCCGTGTTAAGGCTTTTTGGAATTCATATTAAAAAAAACATATTCACGTTTTTGATGAAATTTTATATAGAGATACCTCAAGTTCAGAAAAGGATTATAGGATAGTTTTCATAGCGGAAAAAGGTACGATTCCCGCCTAGTAAAATTTAACAAATTGCGCGATTAACGAATTTCTGCACAACGGAGTTGTAGGCATTAACTAGTACGTTAATAATTATTGTCGCCATCTTGTTTCCAGGCGAAACTCCACTACCTGGACATAGTGGGCGGTCTGCCGAGCTACGGCGCGAAGTGTTTCAGTTGCGCGCGCCCCGACAGAGTGCTGCTGGTGTCGCCGCGGCTCGGCCTCGCGCATATACTGAGCAGGGGCGCTCCTGTAAGTATTGTGACTATTACCTGCACGAAATTCGCTTAGCTTTAATATATTTTTCAAAACGAAAAAGATAAAAAGAGACGATACGGCTATATTATTGTGTATGACGTTGCGTACCGCACACGCACGCGTACGAATTTCGTACTCGCTTGTGCGTACTGAATGCGTACTGCACGCATCTGTGTTCTGACGCATCTGCGTACTGTACACCGCATAATGGATATGACTTGCTGCAGTTTTACGTATTATCGGTAGAGTCGCCACTCGATCATGCATACAACAATAAAACGCTTAGCAGCATCGCAAACGCCAATAACCCGCTCATAAACTCTCGTGTTAATAATATGTAGTTTACCATCGTGCATCGTTTTAAAAGATGCGGTAATTTCCTTTTTGAAGTTGGTCAATTAGGAAATTTGTCGATATTGTAGTGCACACTTAAAATTTAGTTTTGTTGATGTTGTATTTATTTTTATTCCAGCCTCAGCCCATAGCCGAGTTCGAGGAAGTGGAGGGTATAAAAGTGCGGGGGGCGGGCGGGGGCGGGGCGGACGTGCGGATATTGCTGTCTCACTCGCGCGAGCTGGCGTTAGTGATGGACGAGCGAGACGCCGCCGAGATGCCGCTAGCTGTGGCCGGGTGAGTCTGTCAATTTGTCTGATAGTGAGTCAGTAGACAAACTGTGTGACGATGAGGATTTTCGATATTTTATTTGTCACCAGTCACCACGTATATTATGTAACTATTGAGTCGTATTCTATCGTGTCATAGTGCTGTCATATTATGTAACGATATAGCTTTTATTTTAAGTCTGTTTCACAATATGTGAAACGAAAGACCCAACTGCTATAAAGATCCACCTGATAACAAATATCAAAAACCCTCATTAGCAGTCTCGATGGACGTCTGTGAGTCCGACAGTTGAAATTAAGTAGTAAGTACCCAAGCCAGCTTCAAACCAGGAATAAATAACAACCAATGAAATTGCTTGTTGCAAATTATATACTACCCTACCTACCTATTTATTTAATCAGCCTATACTCGTCCACTGCTGGACATAGGCTTCTCTCAATGATCGCCAAATTATATACCTATTAAATCCTCAATTTTCCAATTTCAGGTATTACCGCCTCACGACGGGTCAAGAATTGAATGTGGAGCTTGAGAGAGAACCCATTACAGAGGATATTGGTAAATATTTTTTTATCTTCCAAAAATACGTTAACATTGGATTAACAACCCTGTTATCCCTGAGATATTATGCATATCAGACTAATCAGAGTAATTGTAATATTCACAACACATGCTTATGATAATTTATTTTTATTTCCAGCACCGCCATATGTATCTCAACACAACGTAGTTCCAACGAAATGGAGTTACTTGCATCACGAGGATCCTACAGTAGTCTCTAAGAAACACTTCGCAATATTCACGATGCCCCCACCCTATCACTCAACACCCGACATGAAATCAAATCTAGATGATAACATGAATACTACAATATCAAATAGAAATCATTCGAATAGCCCCCTTATAGGATACGAACCTAGAAGTATTTCTGAACCAGATTTCGAGAAGCACAAACCTAACGACGACTTTAAACTGTTCGATCCAAACGAAACCTGCTATTTGGATGACGGCATGGGCTTTGACTTACAAAGTGTACTGTCTATGGAACTGTTAGAAAATGCTGGCGGTCATCCGCGTCTAGTTGAAGCTAAGAACGAAGCAGTTTTGCGTAGGGTAGCCGAAATGCAGAAATTAGTTGAAAACTCAGAACAATATTTGACTGAAAACTGTGATGTTTATGCCGAAAACGGGTATGATGGTATACTTAGGGACGAATTAGTCGGTAGAGAAACTTGCGTGGACCCAGTAGAAAGCGATACGGAGTCGGTAAATAGTAGAATGTCAGCTGCAGATGATGCGCCTGGTATATTGAAACATAGCGACTCCCTACTTCTGTTGACTGAAACTATTAACCAGGGACTGACAGGCTTAAGTGTTGGTGAAGTGAAAAAAGACTGCAATACAGACTTAACGAACAGACAATCTCAGGGTCTTAGTGCTATATTAAACAATTGTGGACTTACTGATGCTCTCTTAGCTTTGAATAACGACATGGTTTACTCTGAGAGTGATAATGATTCATCGTATACACCCACAAGTAGTCCAATAAGAAAACACCAAAATAAAACAAGTAATAAGGCCAACAGAACAAGCTTCGGTCTACACACCCCAGACGTAGCGATAGACAATAAGGAACCTAACTTAAAAGAATATCTGAAGCAACTTAGAGAAAAGAGTAGCAAGGAAGAAAATACAGAATCTCCCTGTTTCTACCAGGAAAGTTTGGTAGACAATGACGCCGAGCTTATAGATTTAACGCTAATACCCCCTCCGCTGACTCCAGACGAGTTAGACTGTGCCACTCAAGTGCCTCAAGTATTACCAGTAGTTCCACCGTCCTTTGCTGACGATAAGGAAAGTAGTGAAGCCAAAAGTAACGATTTAGAAGAATTCATAGCTAATGTTACTGTCCAACCACCGACAGTCAAAATAACACCGGCGGTAGAACTGACCCCTGAGGAAATAATGTCGTATATCATACCACCTCCCCCGGGCTCCAATAACTCCACTTTAGATAGCAATAACACAAATTTAATGCAACCTCGCAAACCAGTGATTACTATTGAATCTAAAACTGGTAAAGTAACTGATGCCAATACAAACGGCGAAGTAGTGAGAGGAGCGCTAAGTGTTAGCGAAATTAGGAATATGTTTAATTCAAAAAGTCTCAGTGATGCTAGAAATAGTTTACTTTTAAAGGATAAAAGTAAAAACCAAACTAAATCCGATTCACCAAAAGGCAAAAGAAAAAGTATGGTTAATGATAAGCATCTCAACGGCAACGGACATATAATAGAATATCCTACCGTCGAGAGAAAAGGTATGTTCTCCTGCTGTAGTAAAGACAAAAACAAATCCGACGAGAGCAGCGACGAAACTGAAAAGATTGGTCAAATACAAAACTCGGATTCCATACCAGACGTGTGCGAGGTGAGACCGCCTCCGAAGAGAAAACCAGAAATAAAGCAGCCGCAGCGACCACCTAAAATACCACCAGTGCCCGCGCCTCGGCCGAGGTCGAACTCCTTTACTTGTCCCAACAACGAATTGTGCGTCGTAGAGATACCAAACAACCAATTTAGCACGCTCAACAACAGGAAACTAACCTACAGAGCGGTATGCGAGGCCAACGAAGGTACGGGCCCACCGCAAATACCGCCCCGATCTCAGGAAAGGGTTCTATCCCCACCTACCGTGCTCCTACCTCCCAAAAAACCGCCCCTACCACCAGTACCTAGCATAGAAGTGTTACGAATGAAGACAGCCAAGCTCTCTCCTGTGCGAACATCAGAAAGATTAGCCAGCATTGGATCTCCGCACCTCCAACGAAATCTCAGCACCTACAAGAATCTGGAAATCGAAACGTTACCAGAAGAACCGAGCGTAAAAGTTAGTATACAGCCGTATTCCACTTTACAAACGAGACACATCCGCTCAAACTCCGAAACGAAATCCACGATACTCAAAAACCGGGAAATTTCTACCGGACTATCTCTCTGCTCGCCTCAAATGAACCGGCGGTTTAACAACCGGCCAGACATTCTGAACGGTGCTCCTGGCTCCGATCAAAAAGTATTTTCGCCTCCTACAGACCGGAAATTATTTCGGAAGGACAACGACAGTCCGACCCCCACTCCAAAGTCCCAAAACCACGTGCGTTTTAAAGATGTAGACGATATCCCTACACCGCCCTCACCGCCATCAATAAAGTTCCCCGAGTTAGGTAACAACGGGCACATCTCTATCGAGAACCTCCTCTGCAAGACGGAAGTGGCGGTTGACGGGTTACTGGCGCGACTGCACCAAGTGGCGCAGAAGTGCTCGCACCAGCACGCGCATGGCGGAGGAGAGGACATCGATGAAGTTAAGTTCCAGGTGAGCGCGTAGCATTTTCATAAACAATTAAATATCATGTTACGAGAATTATACATAATACCATATTGTACATTTCACTCTGGCAAATAAATTATTATTATTATTTATAACTGACGACCTCTGTGGCACAGTGGATGAGCACGTTGGTAGCTCAAGCCGGGGGTCGCACACTCACAAAATTCTCAAAAAGTTCTCACTACAGTTCTCACGCTTCAGTCGGCTCGTTCATTACTGAGAAACATGCGAGTGTGGAGTCAATACACGTTCTCGCCTGTCCTCACACTCTCGCGTTCCTTTATCTCGCGACAAAAGCCGGAAAACAACAAGAGAACTTGAGAAGAATACGCGAATCGCTTCCACATTCTCATTTCTCACATTCTCCCGAAATTCTCTCGAGAGTGTGGAGCGGGCATTATAATGTATTTGTAAAATCATCTAGATTCTAGATAAATAGTTGAAAACATAAAAACGTATTATAAATAATATCCTTTGTTTCTAGCGTGCACGGAGCGAGCTAACATCATGTGCAGTGTCACTGGTAGGCACTTCTCGTGCGCTGGTGGGGGCACTAGGTCCAGGGTCGGGACTGGGCGCTCCCGCGGGTAGCTCCGCCACTGCAGCCGCGGGGCCGCCCGCGCCCCTCGCGCTAGCGGACTGTCTGACGCCACTGAGACGACTTGCTGACCTTGCACAGGTACTAATAACTTTTTTATTTCTTTTTGACGCTCTTTAATATTGCCTTGCTTTGCACAGTGTTGTAAATGAGGATAGTGTAACACAGATCATAGGTGAGTAATGAGCTATGGTAATGAGTCATTACCATAGCTATGGTAATGACACTAATGAGTATAACAAACCCTACATGTTCCATGTTGGAGAAAATTAACGAAAAATAACAAAACAAAACGGCGTCGTAATATTCAAGATTCAACCAATCAAATCCCAGATTTATTTAGTGTGGCTTTATAAAAACGAAAACAGCTTTCAAAATAGTTGATTGTTGTTATTTAAATCATAAAGTTAATATACCTAGCGGAATAGAGAAACAAAGGTCTGAGCAAGCGAGATGTCACTATCAGTAACACTTCGTGGTAAAAAGAGACGTGTGATACATGACAGCATCACTCTTTTTTTGACGTCCATCAGCCCGGATCAGCACCGTTGACAATTTAATCTCATAGAATTCATGTTCAATCATGCTTGTCTAAGTGTATACGTACACATATTTTTCACACAGATGAAAACCAATTTCGGTTACGTTTGACAGCTCGAGTTTGTTGCTCTATTCCGCTAGGTATATTAACTTTATGATTTAAATAAAGTTAATTTAATCATCACTATTAATTTTTTTCAGGCACTCGGCAGGCACACATCAGCACCGTTACAGACTAGGAACCTAGTATTACGCGTGTACGATGTCACCGCCGCATTCAAAGAATTAGCGGGAGCGGAGATGGCACAGATTATACATGATCATAACGCCAAGACTACACAGGGGACAGGCCAGGAGAATTCCACGCTAGAAGGCCAGCTGGCCCTCCGAGCCGAATGCCTCGCCAACGTCCTGGCAACACTGCTCCGAAGCCTTCGAGTGTTCTCTCCCTAGTATATCACTGACAGCCGCTGTCACTGTCAAATTTCCCGCCAAATGGACACAGATTATATACTTACATCACAGATTAAGTAATATATACGAGTTTAATTTAATGTAGCGTTAAAGATAAGTTGTATTCCGTTGTTTGACCATTACTAAAATGAGACCAAATAGTTAGATGTGTTATAGTTGGCGACGTATTTTCTTTAAGTTGTAGTTTGTATATTCTAACGGATGTTATGTTTTATTGTTATGATGTTGTTTGGATTCGCGTATGGCCTAGGTTAGACGATTTACAAGGATTATGAGTTTTTACGCCAATTTTTCAGCTAATGACTAGGCCAGTGGCTATGAGACACTTATCACCAGTGGTAATCGTGACTGGATACAAATAATTTAAAGCTTTGTGGTTAATAACTCGGTGCTGATTTGCATTGGTACAGTAATTACTGGCAACAGTAATACTGGTCCTAACCTGAATTTATTCAGGACAGGACCACACATTTTTTCACACATTAATGTACCGTTAATAAAGATTAATGGATGCTTGGACGGCTAGAAGCATTAATGTAGTGTTATTACATTGACAGAATCCAATAATGTTGCCAGCATACTATATAAATGTAAATCAGCTCTTAAAAATAAATAATGTGGCCCTTACTAATAAACGCTGTATAAGCTTTGAATAGTTATTCAGTGTTTTGTCTTCTTCAATCCAATTACAAAATGTCACTTGTGTGACAGGAACAAAACACTGTATAACTATTCAAAGCATAAACAACGTTTATTAGTAAGGGGGTGTATCTCTAATGGCAGCTACTATGTGTTACATTTATCATAGAGTTTGTCGCTTATCATTCATTTAATATACGGCATGTATGATTATAATATTTATTTGTAGTAAATATTTCATAATCAACACTATTAGTCGAGTACACTGAAAGTATTTTGGTTGCACAAAATAATTTAGAATGCTTCTAAAGAACAGAATCCAAAATATGTTGTAGAAACGCAAAATGAACTTATTTTCTCTAGTAAAACTAGGGCGGTATATTCTAGTGTAGGTAATTCATGACTTTATTCCATCCATGACGACAAATAAAAGTTTTTTGCGACTTATTTAAATAATTATTATAGGTAGGTACATTTAGTAGAATGAGAAATTAGGTTTAATTTCCAATGCCCAGATTTGGATTCACCGTTCAGAAAGTCGCGACTACCACTGGTGCATCTAGAGAAGGCATATCGACAATGCTCTAAGTAAATTAAAAAGTAAAAATGTTACCATAGCAAATAAATAAGTTTTATAAAATGTTAACATATCTATTTACTTACACTATACTGTACTTATATTTTCTAACTTTAGGTATGTGTGATTTTAAAATAGGGTGCAAAATGTAATCGTAACTGTATCATAAATTGATAATAACAAAAATGTGGATGCATTTCGTTTCATAGATGGCGTTGTTTTGATTCTGCGTTGCTAGTTAATGTTGCCAGTGTTATGTGCTAATATTTGATATTGGTGCTATTTTATGATGTTTGTATTGTAATTGGTTATGACTTATGACTTGCACCAGTGATTTGACTTCATGTCTATTTAAAATAATGCAATGAAATTATTATATCTTTATTATTTTTCGCATATATGCATTATTTTTCGTCGTTTCTTATTAGAAACTGGTTTTACAATTGTTTTATGTAACTACAGACTTTAAAGTATGGTTTTTGGAAATTTAAACTACTGTATTTCATTAGAAATATTTGCAACTGAATATTAGAGAAATTCTTCAAAATCTTACAGTCTGTAGTTTTATAATTTTCTTTTATTCATGAGTATTACTCGCCTGCAAAGTACAATTTATTTTCGATAGTATGTGTTCGCCAAAGAAGAGTCTTATGTACGCCTCATTCATTCCTCTCTAGCATTGTAAAATTGATATATTTACGGAGATATATTTATTCCACTTTCCGTATATTCCGATAGGATAAATAATAAATATGTTTATTCTTAAAATAGTTGAGAACAGGTACACGTCAAAAGCACAAACGATATTTGAACGTACATACATTAAATTAAAAAAAAAAACAATCAGTCATTTTTTTAAATGGAAATCCCTAAAAAATCTTTTTTTTTTTCGGCACTAGATTAGCAAGGACTTATCCTGTATAGTTTTTGGCGTGTATATGTTTGGGGAACATAATTGTATGATAGTGTACAACTAGTGACAATATACAGATACGACCATGTTATTACACCGACATTATTTATCGACTAAACCACAATGCAATGCATTTGATGTAATAAATGATTTTAATCAATTGTGCTTTCTTTTCACCTATTCTATTACTTCCGCACTCAGTGACATTTATTTTAGTGATCACTACAATAATTTGAGAAAAACTGTGGGGAACATAAAGTTCCAAAATTCATTAAATTAAAGCTAAGTTATCATTACATTATTTCGCAGTTCGCAGCGTCGGTGGACTAGATGCTTTAGTGATCCTACTTTCTATATATATAATATAGAACTTAGGGTGAAGCCAAACGAGCGTAATTTATTAGTTGTGAGTCGCAGAATTTCGGTCGCATAAAATTATTTCATACAAATCATGACTCACAAAATTACGCTCGTGTAAATCAAACAGGGCTTTTGTATGAAACTGAATGCAGCAGAATTCCTGCCAGCCGAAATTCTGCGACTCACAACTCACAAATTACGCTCGTTTGGCTTCACCCTTACATTTTCTATTACTCTCACGAGTCACGACAAATTACCTTTTGGTTATGTAAAATCGTCATTAAATGATAGATAAGTAATTAAATATAATAAATAACGGCCGCACTAAGAGCTATTTAATGATGATTACACTTCAATTTAATTAAGAGTTTGACAGATAATGTATATATGGCTTATGTCAAAATGTTCATTTAATTACAGTTAAGTAATTAATACATATTCGTCTCTGTGTGCGGCAGTTAGTCTCCGAGTGCTGGCACCTAGGTATGTGTCGATAAAAAGTCAATGCGTTTGTCATAACACCCGCGCCCAGTTTGTTCGCACGCTCGCTTACAACCGGTCCCCAGCCCCGACCCCCCCCCCTTCCTCCCCCACTCCCCGGGGACAAACAGAACAAATAGAAAAACACCTCTAGGACTTAGGACGTTAACTCCCATTGCACTTTATATGAATTAGAAATCAACTTGCAACGAAGTTTATTTCAAAATGGAAGGGCTATACCTATAATAATATAATAAATTTTACAACGATTCCATTCAATCATATGACTGGGCAAAACTACTTACACACGCGTAAAAAGTGAATCCCATGGATTATGAAGAATATGGAAGAAAAATGATTGTATTTTATTTACATTGAGAAGTCTCATACCCAAACCGCCAGACCGTCAATTCAAAAATATGTACTTATTTTACTTTAGTTAAGTATGCTACTACTTTACTTTTTCATAAACTATAGCATACTTACTTAACAAAATTTTACATCTGTAATAGGTAAGTAATAAAATTTTTGCAAGATCTACAATTTACATGCCAGTTGCAGTTGTATAAAGGCTCCATTCCACCGCGGTGCACGCTGTGCACGGCCACGCGCACGCGTAGACGTGCACGGATTTATTTCTTTGACTTGAGTCAATTCGTGCGTAGCGTGTCCGTGTGTTGCAGTGGACACAGTCACATAGTATATTTTCTTACAAAGCGAAGCTTGATGCACGTGCGTAGTCTCTCCGTGCGCCGCGGTGGAATGGAGCCCTAATGCACACCATAAAGACATTTGGCGATTGCTCTAAAAGGACAGTTTTGAATGGTTTTGACTTAATTTTTTTTTTGTTAGAAAATGTTTTCTTACCCTCAGCCTCAGATGTAATGATTTCCGTTCAGTCATTGATTGCGATTGTGGATCTAGATAGTACTTAATATCATAACAGAGATATTTGTACCTAACGGTGCCTTTTTATGTACTCTACCTAGGACCTAGGTTCTAACCTAGATGATTTAGTACCTATATCAATATTGTCGGGCATGCTGATCGCCTACATCATACATGTAAACTAGTGTCCTACCATCGGCTTTGGCCATCTTTGGCCGAAATAACCATGTTCGGCGTAATCCCGCTAGAAGCTGAATTCTGCCGTTCATTACCAAGAAAATACAATATTATGTCGAAATTAACAACTGCAGTTATACTGTACTTGGCGAAACATGGCGGTAGCGGTCATTGACTCCCTGTCAAAAACTTGTCATTTTCTATACAAAGCCGCGATTGATAACATCTGACACTTCATTGTCAATTGCGGTTTTAAATTATATAGAAAATAACAAGTTTTTGAGTCAATGACCACTACCGCTATGTTTCGTCGAGTACAGTATAAATACCCGAACTAATAAAGTAACAGTCGATTTCGAAAACTTCTACAATTTAAGTTTTAGAGCGACCGCAGACTTACAATTTCAAGTTGTACAACTACAGTCTGTCAAGAAAGTCATGACAGGCGGGAAAATTTTCTAAACGTAATCACGCTTAAAAGGTGTATTGTTTTCTTTGTATTTTTACAGAGAACGCTTATTACATTTTAAATAATGTCACCTTGTACATTTTTATCTCGAATTAATAAAGTTCTCATATTATTTTTTTCATTTAAAAATTGTAGTTGACTGTAGTTGTACAACTTGAAATTGTAAGTCTGCGGTCGCTCTTAAACTTCAAGTAGGAATATCAATTTTTATAAATGTTAAACATTCAGCAAAGATAATAACCGATCGGCTTCGGCCAGGGCCTAAACTTCGGTCACAATATATAAACACACCGGTCGCGCCGCTCTAGTCGCATTAAATATTAATGCCTATTATAAATTACAAAATATTGTCGACGATCTGCGGCTAGAGCCGAGATAGCGAGCCAGAACAAGACGGGCAAAAATAGTGCAGCGTAGCCCCGTGTCACAGTACAAGCTGTAATATGTCGTAGACGTAGATTACACGTTTGGTTTCTCATCAATTCAGTCCATCAATCTGGTAAGATTGACGCGAAACTGAACGTCTTATCAGTTGATTGACAGACCGATCATTTCTTTATTTTAGTACTTTTTAGCCATCAACCCCAAAGTAAACCTGTAACCTACGACTGATGGTAGCAAATAGCACAAAATGCTGATGCAACGCGATATAATATTTATTGCAAGATAGATGATGCCCACAATGATACCGTTTATTGTGCGGTGTGCCGATGGATGGCCCCTGCTGTAGGCATAAGTACCTATGATTACCTACTAGATCAAACAAAACACGAAAATCCTGTAAATGCATCATGATATTCCCGGCCGAAAATAGAATGTCCCAGTATAATAATATGTCGAGTTCGCAACTCCTCCCAACATCTCCAATAGATGAGGATTTTGCCAGGAGCCATGACAGAGCCTTCCTGTTGAAAATAGTTTTGGGAATTTTGGCGCAACGGAGTTGTGGGCGTCAACTAGAACTCAGAAGACTATAATATATAATATAAAATAGCATCAGATATCTTTAGTCGCAGTGTATCGCGCACCTACCGCTACCGCTGTTTACAAATAAGGATCTAGGAGTGAGGTTTACTGAACCCGCCATATTTTTTCTCCATTTTTATCTCCGCGGGCGCAGTGACACAATGCGTCTATTAATTGAATAAAAAACACAGTACAATGTTGTGTGAAAACGGGACTGGACTGATGATCAGGCTGAAGCCTATTTAATGTAATTGATAGCTACATTGGTCTATTTCAATAAATCGCCTGTGGTCCAAGCCACGAAGATTGTCACAAAATTTTAGCTTTTGTTATCAAGTTTTGTATGTAGGTACGAGTATCTCTCATTTTGGTTTGGACCGTAATTGGACCAGTATAGTAATGGCCCGGCCGCACCTGCGTCTATCGTCCGAAGCTTCGTGCTATGAGACGATACTATTGGACGATACACGCAGATCGTCCAATAGTATCGGTTTTAGCGCGAAGCACTACGCATATGCGGCCGCGGCATAAGTATCAGTCCTATAATTAATAGCTGTGCTTTTTTCCCAGATTTTATTTTTAGGGTTCCGTACCCAAAGGGTAAAAACGGGACCCTATTACTAAGACTTCTTCGTCTGTCCGTCTGTCTGTCTGTATGTATGTCTTGAAGCTGTAACTTAAGAACCGCTATAGCTAGACTTTTGAAATATTCACAGATTGTGTATATCTGTTGCCGCTATAACAACAAATACTAAAAATAAAATAAATTAAATATTAAAGGGGGGCTCCCATACAACAAACTTGATTTTTTTCCTATTTTTTTCTCGATATCAATAACGGCAAACAATAGGCTCTTGAGATATTCAAGAAATACTCAATATTATTAGCACTTTAATAATTTTCAATAAAATTTAAATAAATAAAATAATTAAGGGGGCTCCCATACAAAAAACACAATTTTCAGTCTATTTTGCTCTATTGTGGTACGGAACTCTTCGTGCGCGAGTCCGACTCGCACTTGGCCGATTATTTCTAATAAGAAAAGTACGTAAGTAATATGTATTAATCCTATGCGAATATAATAATATTATGTTATACATGGAGTGGAAAAAGGCTACATAACATGTTACATGATAAACAGAAAATATTTAAGGCTACGCCTCGCGTTGAAGTCTTTTATATAGAGCACTTACTTGATATTGAACTTTCAATATATTTTAACTTTTAGGGCCCACATTAAAAGAAAATTAATGCTAACTTTAAAGATACCCTGAATCGGGATTTTTCAAGACTAAAACTAGATTGTTTGGTGTATAAGAACAATTACTAATGAATAACAAACTTAGTATTGTTATTACCAATATTATATAGTTTCAAAATAGGAATAGGTACGTTTAGAAAACAATGAAAAGCGTTACATTCCATCTAAAAATAGCGAGTTTACGTTACAGTAACTTAATACGGTGACCCATAAAATGATGGCTGACATTAAAATCTAAAAAACCACCCTCCATTCAGGTGGTTACACCTGCGTTCGCGGTAACTAGTAAAGGTTAATGCTGGCGATTAACGCGGTAAATGTCGTACAGCTTACTATGTTGGGACTCGTTTGTCAGGGCGTTTTGACGCGTGAGTTATGCGTGTGCGCAGGTATGTTGGGAGGAGAGAGGCTGTCGTCTTTTAACGGAATTAAAAGTTGTTTGCGTCATGAAACAATATTATACGTTTTGCTATAATTAAAGTCCAAACGGCAAATCGAAAGTCAACATTTGTATGAAATTCTGTCTCTAATATCGTCATTTAGATAATAATAATATAGTCAATTGTTTTAGTTATGTAGGATTTTAGCGCTACAGGATGTAGGTTTTGGTTACGTCTCTTCATTGTCCAAAAACAGATCTGAATATTAGCAAATTGATTTGCTTATGTCTCGACTATCGGCAAATATCTAATACCTATATAAAATTCTCGTGTTACAGTGTTTGTGCGCGAACTCCTCCTAAAATTGGAATGTACATTCGTTAGGCCTGAGAATAGGCTATTTTATCTACTTTTTATATTGATAAGTGCATGTGTTTAATAAATAGTAGTTAATTATATTAACTTTCTTAAAACAGCGAAACGAAGTTCGCGGGGTCAGCTAGAGTATTTATACATAACGCATAAAGTATCCGAAAGACGTTTTGTGCAACTCTACCTTATGTACTGAACAAGTAAGCTTATTTCTGTCGTAGCTATGTAAAACATTGGCATCAAACTCAGTGAGTGTCACAGGCCAGGTCTAAGCCAGTCTAAGCAGCATAACTGAGCGAAGTCAATGATTCCGACATGACCGCGCCGCAACCGTCATTACAATTTACAACCATAGAGAAGAGCGCCATCTTGAAAATATAACCTCAAAATTGCGACGCTCAATTATTACCCAATTAAATTTGCAATTTTTATATGTTACCTTGTTATGCGAGAGCAAATATTACTGTATAATTAACTTTATGTAGTTCTATTAGCAATTATAAATAATAGGATCTCTGATGAAAGCTATAAATTAAAAAAACTTAAAGTAGTGCTTTCAGTTTTAAAAATTTAAAATATCAACCTCAAGGTAATGAAAGAACCAGAACTCAGAAGGTAATGATCTACGGATTAAAAATCTACGGATTCCACGCGAACCAAATTCGGCGCGGCGGAGTTGTGGGCGTCATCTAGTGTTGTATCAATGTTTTTTTTTTTCAGAGTGTCAAAGTGTAAATTTGCAGTATCACATTCGCGTGTGGACGAAGATGAATGGATGTTTAGGTCGAGATTAGCGGCGAGCGGCCAGTGCAATGCTCCCGACCGGTTCTAACGCGCCTGAGAAAAACTTAGAATAAGTGCACGCCCGCACCCCCCACCCCCTCACCACGCGCCGCGCGACAGCATTCTGGAATTCAAGCCTGCTGCCTAGGCTGTATAATCTAATGCGGTGCGACGTGGGTAAGTAACGCGCCGCCATGGCCTAGGACTTGGAGTTAGTGCATACAATGCGAAGACATGAGTCTGGAATTTATGCCTAGGCTCTTTAGTGTCTATTCGGTAAGACGTGGAAAAGGAACACGACCCAAGGAGGACTTAAAATAAGTAATGATGCGCGGAGACAGTATTCTGGAAATCAAACTGGCTGTAGAGTGCGAGTGAGTGCGAAAAGACGCAGTAAAACGTGGCAAAATTAGTCGCCACCATGAGATATGGAGTAGCAGGGTTCAAGCATTAGGCTGTAGTACAGTGTCTAATGCAGCCGTATCGGAGTAACGCACCTCCACGCTGATATTAGTTAAGATTTAACCAGCAGGTGACATCGTGATAGAACGTAATGCATTTATTTATGTATTCTAGATGTTATGGTAAGCACCATAAGATCTAGGATACGTACGGTTGTATGGATAGTAAGTCCTGAGAATATGATCGCAAAAAGGAATGGGTCATGAGAAAAAGAGTCTAAAATCAGAACGAGATTCGAGGCTCCCTTTATCTAAGTCTTAAAAAGTTACTAATACCTATGCCTCATTAGGAATATTGCGGCTATAGCTAGTAGATATACATAGGCCAAATAGTGTCTGTGCAAGACAATGCACAAAACTTCAAATATATACAAGGGTCCCCTTCCCATGATTTCACGTATTAAATAGATAAAATAATCATCTTTACGATTGCAAAAAGTTGAATGAGCTTGGAAAAAGCTCGGCGTTTAGTTAGCTGGCTATTAGGGCGCGCACCACAGCGTGACTTCGATTTCGAATTGATTTGTATGTACTTTTAGTTCATTCACAGCGAGAGACAGGAATATGCAGGCAGCGCATGCGCTTTTTATGCAATACTTAGTTTTGTCCGTAATTTTATCTGTGTTAAATGGGGGGATGGGAATACGTCTATGGGGATGGGCATATACGTCTCAATCTCAAGTCGTCTATATATATATGTGACATACGTGAACATAATATACGTCTAAAATCTAAAGTAGTATTACCCAACCTGTAGTCCACGGACCCGTGGGGGTCCGCGAGTATATGTATGTCCGCGGTGTCATCTCTGGATCATACATTTTTTTTACTGTTTGTTTTATTAAGGGGGTCCGTGAAAACTGTGTTCGATTTCCTAGGGGTCCGTGTCTGAAAAGGTAAGGAAACACTACTCTAAAGAACTCTCTTTACATGGAGCCATGAAGGACAATGATTTTCAACATGATTGCAAATCTGTGGCATGCACGATCAACTTCGATGATGGGCAACCATGGACGTATTACATAATGGAAACGCGTCAATAAAATCTGTGTATGTTACATTCTCGAAAAGTTACAAAACTCCATTAAGAGCTACTTGTTCATGGCAATCTAGCCACTACTATATTGACCATTAATTAAGGACTAACTCAGTTGAAGACTAAGTAGCCATAATTGAACCTATGTTTGCCATTATGACCTTATAGAGAACAAAAGTGGCTCGCCTATATTCACAAGTAACTGTTACACATCAAACTGAAGATCCCACGATAAGTTATCATTAAATACCTTTTAATTACCCCTGGTCAGGCACTGTGAAATGTAGAGCTTCTTGATTTAATATATTACTGTCGTAAGGACGGGCCTGTTCGAAGGGTTACAATGTCTCCAATGTGAATGTCCCCTTGGGGCCAATGTCATTTGTTTTTTGAGTCTTAAGAAGCCTTCTAGGAGTCCTCGTAAAATTAGATAAGGAAGTAAGCCATATTTTTGCGTTGTTTGAAGTCAGGCGTAAGAGCCAGTCCACACGAGGCGTTCCGTCAGCGTTGCGTCGACGCAGCGCCAAACATCGGACAAGCCTTTCGTTTATCGCATAAGCTGGTGCTGCTTCTAGCGTGAAAACATTGCAATAATAACATTACTACAATGTTTTAAGAATACTTACTGCAATCCAATAATATTCAACTATCTCAAGAGTTTACATAAGTGTACTTATAAAAAGACCTTTTTTCAATTCAGTAAAAATCGGCCAAGTGCGAGTCGGAATCGCGCACGAAGGGTTCCGTACCGGTATAAAGCGAAATTAGACAAAAAATTGAGTTTTTTGTATGGGAGCCCCCCTTAAATATTTATTTTATTTTAATTTTATTATTTGTTCTTATAGCGGCAACGGATATACACAATCTGTGAAAATTTCAGAATTATAGCTATAGCCGCGGTTCTTGAGTTACAGCCTGGAGACACACAGACGGAAGGACAGACGGACAGACATCGAAGTCTTTGTAATAGGGTCCCGTTTTTACCCTTTGGGTACGGAACCCTAAAAATGTAATCCGTAGCGACATATCCTTACTTTAAAATTATTTGTGCCCTCCTCATTGTTTTATACCAACTTACCAAGAGAGAATTTGCCGTAGAAAATAGTACATAATGACTGAGCATTTGCTCTGATTTAGTTTTAATTGTTTATCGCGAACTGTTAAAGTGGCTGGTTAAACTATAGTTTACTCTACGAATAAAGAACATAAGCATAGTTTACTGTGCCAGTCACTTTTGCTAACGGTTTTGCTACAAACGCCATATTACGGCTCGAGAAACAATTGCATTCTTCTTAGTCGAAATAAAAATAAGTGGTGCAATTGGCCATTAAAGCCCCTCCTCACTGCTACGTAGTTTATATTCTCTTTGCTCCTCAAGTCCTCACGTTGGCCCACGAAGGATAAACTATTATTAAATAAATAAAATATTTTTTTATTATTTCTGAATGAATTTGAAACAATAATATTCTCAGAAAGTCTACATGGTGCCTACTGCCTACCACCGGTTCGGGAACTAACCCGGCGAGAACCGGCGTAAAAAACTCGCACGGGGCCGACTTTGCCACCAATATTGAACAATCTGTCTACAGTAGGAATTATACACTCGTACGTCAATCATTCACAATTAAAGACGTCTATGACTCTACGGTTCGTAAATCGTAATCGCCTGCTGTAAATGAGCCAATGTGATTGCATTTATGACTTATAACACCTTAGGAAACTATATATTTTATTAGTTACTGCATTTATATCCATACATAGCTGCGAATCAAATTGCAATAAATAATTTCAGCAATAAATGTACGGGTGAAACACGAATATAATACGAAGAAGTTAAGTAGGCACCGCTTTCTAAGGAAACTCTATGGAGGCTACGTCCAAGTTAATTTCTGCGTTGTAAATTAATTTTATTGCCCAGACAGAAGCGTTTTGATGACTACCTCCTATAATGACTGAACAGAAATGTTCTGCTGGCTGCCGACTGCCTGAATCACAATAATAATGCTACCATAGCAAATTGCAATCAACGTAGAACCATTATTTAATCTATAAAATACCACACTGTACCTTACTCTATAACATGCTACCATTTTTAAATTCTCTAGCAGTCTATATGAATCTCTGTCGTTAGCTACGAAACTATTCTTTAGGAAGCTTAACCGCAGTCAGTATGACAGTCTATCGCAGTCAGTATATAATACAACCGTATTTAGTATAAAACTCTATCGCAATTAGTATGAATCTAACATGTTATGTATAAAGTTTTATACATAATGAGTTAGGTAAAGTTTTAACTCAGTCTGTATAAAGCTCTAACGCAGTCAGTATAAAGCTCTACCGTAGTTTGTATAAAACTCCACCGCATTATCGCAATAAGTAAGAAGTTGTGAGTATGACACAGAGTATGTCACTGGCATGACACCAGCTCGTTCTTTTTGAATGAACCACCACATTCAGTATGAATCTTTATAACAGTAAGTAAGTTATACCACAGCAGTCCAGGCGCGGTCCGAAGGGTGGGGGGGGGGGGGTCACAGGGGACATGACCCCCAATCATAGGTCAAATTGAAAAATCTCAAAATCTTGCCAAATAATAAGAGGAAATTTTTGCCAATAAATTTTAAGTATAGTGAGTGACACCCCCCCCCCCCCCAAATTTCAGGCTGCGACCGGCGCCTGCCGCAGTCAGTATAAAACACTACCACGGTTAGTAGGAAACTCTATTGCTGTCAGTACGAAACTACCTATATCGCAGTCAGTATGAAGTTCTACCGCAGTGAGTATGAAAACCCAGTATGCCTGGCGTGGCGTGGGTCAGTTCGGAACTTTCGCTGCGGCATTTCTCCTCAAGGCCACTAAACCAGTCCGCAGAATATATAGTGCTGCGAAAACGATTATCGACTTAAATCTATCGAAAAGTCTCAATTGGGTGAGTTATTACTTTTGACTATTCCGATCAGATCCAATTTCGAATTCATGTAAACAAATATAAAACAGAAAGAGAAACTAGAAAAATCAGCCAAGTGCGAGTCGGAGTCGCGCACGAAGGGTTCCGTACCGTTATTACTGTTAAAAAACATTTTTTGCCCTTAATTATTTATTTTATTTTCATTTTATTATGAAATATTAAAGTACTAATATAATTAAATAGTTTGTGCATATTTCAAGTGCCTATATGTTGCCATTATGGATTACGAGCAAAAAAGCCAAAAAAATCACGTTTGTTGTATGGGAGCCCCCCTTTGAATATTATTTTATTTTGTTTTTAGTAGGTATTTATTGTTATAGCAGTAACAGATATATACAATCTGTGAAAATTTCAGAACTCTAGTTATAGTGGTTCTTGAGATACAGCCTGGAGGAGACAGACAAACGGACAGACGGACAGACGGACAGACATCGAAGTCTCAGTAATAGGGTCTTGTTTTTACCTTTTGGGTACGGAACCCTAAAAATTAATTAAGACTTTGTGTCTTCAAATAAGTAAGAGTGTTTTGACTAATTTTGGTAATGAAAGTTCTAAGTGAATGTAATATTATCTCGTAACTGGTTTGCCTATGTAATCATATCATAATATTATTATTACTTTCTTTACAAACCATTGCAAGCAAGAAATTGCTCGTCGTTACTGAGTTATCTGCAATTGAAGTTGTTAGAAAATGTAACAAATGAGTGTGCAGTAAAGACATGACAACAGAGGCCCAATGGCCAATGGCCCACCACACATTTCCACCACAACTCAAGTGGACCAACCATGAAAATCCTTTAATATGATCTCAGGGCTACCCAAGAGACAAACTATTAAAACTGTCTTGGGATCCGCAACGAAATTATTCAGAAAAAAGGTAGGAGGATTAGGAAACATTCCTACTTCCCCTCAACCAAAAGCCCTCGACAATTTGTATCTTTCCATGCAATGATTGCCAATTTGATTCTCAGGACTGTTTCATCGATATTTGTACCACAACCAGCACAACCCTAGCTTCCACCTTGCAGTTTATCCATACAGATCTATATAATTATTATTGAAATTACCAAATTCGTCGGCGCACTCTATCAAAATCCGACCGAAACTTGACACCTTATCATACAACGTCATCGAAGAACCAAACATGCTGAATTCTTGATTGATGACGTAATAATAATATACATAATATAATATAAGCCACCATAGCTAATAAGACATAAGTTATTACAAAGTTCGATCGAGGGATAGAAAGAAAGTTTGCCAAACTATACTTGTCTCGGTCGATGCAAAGATCAAGAAGCAAATTGATTATTTTCATATGCATGAAAGATTTATGCTTCGTTCAAACCTACGCGACCACGCGACTGCGAAGCGGGAGCGTCAAGTTGTCAAATGTTGTCAAATGTGTTTTTTGAATACAAAACAAAACAAACATATTTTGACAACATTTGACAACTTGACGCTCCGCTTCGCTTTCGCGTTGGCCTAAGCTCTAAGCTAACTACTACCGGAGTACTATTATATATTCTGTGCTACTACTGGCAGTAAGTACTAAGCACTGGCTTAGTACTTACTGCCGCACTCAGAGACAGACATTAATTATTTTACGGTAATTAAATGAAGATTTTGACATACGCTCCATACATTATCTGTCAAACTCTTCATTAAATTGAAATTGTTCTCTAATCGTAATCGGACTATAGCAATTTAACCCACTCTGAAAAGAATATTATGGCTAAATAGAGAACGTGATAATATGGTCTTCCTCATTTCTTTTATTGCGTCTACTTCATCATTGTCGATGGATCATGAAAAATAAAACCTTTAAGACCATTTTTGCTTCCCGTTGTGCAACTAAAAAATAAGTAAAAAATTCTAATAGTTTTGGACGCATGACATTATGACCTCTGTTTTCAGGAATTCAGTTTCTTGCAGCTAACAAGAAATCAACTCATATGGCACGAACATTTGAGTCATTCTAACAATCCTTAGACCAGTCCCGGGATGGCAAACCCTGAAGAATGTCGTCCTCGTCTGCGGCTGTTTTTGCTCCCTCGCTACTGACCAGAACATTACAATGTTCAGAAAAGACTTAACTATCATCCCACCGAGCTAATTCCAACTTTAATGTGATAGCTTTCAGTCCATTTTACGTTGAAAGTGAGGGTAGTTACGACTTTATAAGGTATGTAATGTTGCAATGCAATGTAATGGTACTTTGATTTTATATTTATCATGTTAACTCCTGATACATCCATCTCAATATGATCGGATACAGCAGAGAACATGATTCCAGAGAATTTATCAAAGAAATTAGCGAAGGTTCTATTTATCTGGTGATACAATCAGGACAGATTGATCTGTTGCGTTGCGTTGTCGTATCGTCGTACGGTCGTAGTGATCCTTCGATATTTTACGTACGCAGTTTATGGTATTATGCTACGAATAATAAAATATTATTCGTAAGTATTATGCGTATTAGTGGGTTGCGTGATGCGTCGTCAGATTATTATTGTTGTGGGAGAGTGATTTCATGTGAAGTTGTTAACAGTTAAGCAGATAAATGGAGCCTTTGAGTTACTCCTGTAACAATTAAATGCTATTAGATTTCCAAAGTGTTTATTGGCACTTTAGAAAATAATACTATTATTATTTAATCTTCATCATTCTCCTAGCTTTTAAACTAATTATAATTCGATTAGGCTAAACATTATCTGACTATATCAAACTACCCACTTGTTCTATTCAAACGTATCTTTATCGATGGCGGATTTCGTGTTAACACGTTATTTTATCTCTGTCACGCTGCCGGCTAAAACTAAGATGGCGTTGAATGGCTATTGGCTAACCCGTGGATTTCAATGGCGGTTTTAATCCACTTAAATCCCGGTAATCGCGTGCTCAATCCTAGACAAGAACAGCTGAATACATCGTGCATGTCCTGGGCAGTACACACGGACGATATTTTAGTGAACAGTTTAAAGTTTGTGGAAGTTCAAATGTATACTTAGCCCCACTTTTACCAGTTCGGATTAGAGTTAATCGTTTGTTAAAATACAATGCCTTCTTATTTCATAAATGCGAAAAACGAGAGAGCTGTTAGTGTTTCGTACACAATCTAACTTAACTCTGTCTGGTGTATGCGAGCTTGAGGACCTCAATTACTTTGACTTATTTTATTATTTTACCTTCATTTATATCCTTTTATAGATCAAGATAAAAGCACATGCACGTTTGTTAAATAACCAGAGAAAAATAAACAAAAACAGTCAACTACAAAAATTGTAAGACAAATATAATATTTGGTAGAGTTTAGTCAATCTCTATTTACCAATAGCTTTTGGGTTTCTTAGTAACTGCTGCAGGCTATAATGATATTCATCTAGATCTATAATACACGTTTTTACAGTAATAAGTTTCAATTAAGTCGACTAGTCAATAAATAATTTATAGAGGTCCATAGATGCTGTCCAGCAAGACATTTAATTTATCAAAGTAACGTATTCTCCTTAGAAAATAATTAAAAAACAAACGACACTCCGGGCTGTCGGGTAAAAAAGTAGACAAACATCAATTCTAAGGCATTGTCATTAAGAAAAGAAAAAAAATCGTCCGCCATGTTTGAAATGCGCGGGAACAGCCTGGAACTGCAGCTTATGGATGCGTTCATTATATTGACATGCGCCGTATAAGGACCCGGTGCGTCCACCGAGTATGGGCATGCATTAGATACAGCCTTACACAGAAAATACTAAAAACAGATAATCTACGATACTCGTCTAGGATGCAACTAATGTTTTTTGCATGAAGCGTCAAAATTACACACAACCTTTAATAGAATACGAATAACGAATGAACTATAAAAGAGCTGGCAGATGATAAAATTTAAAAAACTACATAATTCAATTTTCAAGTAGCAATGGCGCGCAAATAGACGCTGGAAACCTGGAAACAACGAACTATTAGACATAACTTGTAGATAAATAGTAAAACAAAATGTATCCCTGAACCTGCGAGCACTCGAAACAATGGCTATTGTGTTGTGTAAACATTAGAAATGATCGACACGTCGCCCGAGCTAGGTCGTAAAAGGCACGCAAAAGTATAAAGACTAGGGTAAAATCCTAGAACCTAAGGTCTTCCTAGTTTTTAAGTTGAGAAGGAAAAGAAAAAAATATTTTTAGAGCCATGACTCTTAAGTCTTAACCCCCGAACGGCCATAGTGGGCCGCGATAACAATAGATTTCCAAGAACTCCACGATCGACGGATTAATTCGAAGGTCATTGATTATTTCCAAAATAAAGTAATAAATGACTATTCACTTTTTTATCGTGCACTTCAGCTATTTATCTTAGATAAGTCATACACTACTTAATGATTTACATAAAACTAAAAATGCAAATAATAAAGTAAATAAATTGACTTTATCGACAGCGTTCATTTATAAAACGGGAATATATTAAGTAATCTAGTTTATATTATATAGAGTAGACTTAGGATATTATTTAGTGTATACCTGGGATATCGATAACATCATCAGTTAAGCGTCACACAGGGTACAAAAACGCTGCGATCTAAGACTTAACATGTAGTTAAGTACAGACCTTCAAGAATCTTATGGCGCTTGGTTCTTATGGTTAAGGAGTTGATACAAAGCTTCTGTCACTAGAAATACACCAGTGCAAGTTTATGTCAGCCATATTTAAAATGATTATATTTATTCCATGTCCAATCCAAGTCCATGTCGACTTCTGTCCATGTCATCAAAAATCTAAACTGTATCTCAATTCTCAAGTGACAGAGATAAAAAATGTAAGTCGTAGCCACATTAAATCTTTCGTAGAGCTGCTACACAACATTCGTAGCTTCAAATAGAATTGCGTTATTCATGCCTTTTTTGCTGTATCGTCTTATATTTTTGGTGAAAAAATATAAACAGCATAACATAGTACCTCTTTTTTGGAAGTTGGTTAAAACGCAGTGCAGCGTTTCCACACCGTGTGCGTTAACGTGTTCGGTCCGGTTGCTTAGAACCAGTCGCTTATTAGAAGTTATTATGGATGGGTTTTTGCCCGGCTGCCGTTTTAGCACTAATTGCTGCCGTGAGAAACATCCCCGGGATCTGGTGTACCAACATCATCACCTTTTCACCAATTCATCATCACCACCATCAAAAAGTCAATTAATTTGTCTTCCGCCCTAAATCATAAAACTGTCATTTTCGTTAGAGCGGCAAATATTAACGATATTAATCATAAAGTTAATATACCTAGCGGAATAGAGAAACAAAGGCCTGAGCAAGCGAGATGTTACTATCAGCAGCTATCAGTAACACTGCGTGGTAAAAAGAGACGTGTGATACATGACAGCAGCACTCTTTTTTTGACGTCCATCAGCCCGGATCAGCCCCGTTGACAATTTAATCTCATAGAATTCATGTTCAATCATGCTTGTGTAAGTGTATACGTACACATATTTTTCACACAGATGAAAACCAATTTCGGTTACGTTTGACAGCTCGAGTTTGTTGCTCTATTCCGCTAGGTATATTAACTTTATGATAATATTAACTAACTAATGTGAACAGTAGTCAGTACATAAATGATCTAAACACTTAAGAGTACTACTTTTGTACTGATAAAAACTTAGATAAGTAATATGGTTTTATTATTTACCATAGACGTAGAAAATTTATCAAAAAAACTCTTTGACCAATATCACGATTGCCATTACTTACACGAATAACCAACAAAACGCCATCACTTAGGGCATAGCAACAGTTTTACTATTACCTTTACCGACCTCACCCACTAGTCAAAGTCAGGGCTTCCCAACCTTTTACTGGCCCTCGGATCATAAAATATTCATGTTATTACTATCATGCTTGCTACACATTGAAATAAATGTATTTACGTATTTCTATACAAAAATAAAGTTACAAGTATTCTTGATTGGAATAATTTAAATCGCAAGACAAACTTTTCAAGCTCAAACTCTCTCAAAAGCAGGAATACCGCCAATTTGTAGAGCTCCTGTATCTGTCACGTTTATATTGTGTTTACAAATAAAATATTATCTTTCCTATTTAACGGCCCCTAACATGTTTAAATTCCCGTGCGTCCCTACTTGGGAAGTTCTGTTCAACACAATGAGTGAGGTTAGTTTTTGCTCGCGGTTCAAAATGGCAGGACTCGGGTCATTCACGTCGCCGATCACGCGATGCCCACCTAATCTATTGTCTACAGTCTACACCATACACGCTGAAAAACTACGCGGCATCGGCACGAATGAGTCGGCTATATTGACGTACTTTGTTAGTATTATGTCGGCAGTGAGTAATGACTTAATGAGTGTAAGAAGTAAATGAAGAAGCTTCGTTACGTCATGGACCAATCATACATAGACAATCAAGTCCCATACAAAATTGCGTGTACGAGAAAAGCAGGCTAAATCTAGATGGCGCTATCATCGATTCTGGCTATATCTGAAAATGATATATTACAACAAAACGAGCTCATCAAGTCAAAAGGGGTAACCTTAAAACACGAAAGAACATTTTTCTGCATTTTTACAACATCATTAAAACACTCGTAGGATCATAATTATGATTTTCTAAAAATACTTCCCAATCAATGTTTATTGTTAGTATTTAAGCAACAATTGTTAGATGGCGCCGCGGCCGATAGCTAACACGCTTACTAAGTAGCTTGCTATTTGAACACTAGATGGCGCAAAACATAATTATTTAATTATAATATCTATGTACAATATACTTTGAATAACTACAAATTTTAATGAAATCGTGTTTTGTTTTGTGTGTTACAAAAAGTGAATGTGGGTACGGCATTATCAATGCAATTATTAATCGATAAAACGCCGTCAGCGCGACAATACTATTCAAAAATTTCGCTAAGATTGCTTAAGAATTCGTAGCCCAGCGGTTTCGTGATCAAGCACTACGTAGGGGCATATAGGGGTATCGAGTTCAAACCTTTCATCTGCTTAAGATTTTTTAAAAGTTTTTACAAGGAAATCTTATGGAAATCGACTCAAGATTATAATAAAAACTAGATGTTCCGTGCGGCTTCGCCCGGGTAATTTAGGAATTTCCCGGAAACCGTACATTTTCGTACAACGTCGCAAAGAGTAACAAACATCTATTCTATACATATTATATTTAAGTACAAACTTTCGCCATTATAATATTAGTAGGAAATTAACTAGAATAGTTATAGGTTATAATATATTACAAAATATGTGTTTTATTTATTGTACATTAAGTGAAATCATAGACTAGGGAAATACTTATAGTATTTCCTTAGTCAATGATGTTTAATAATAAATAAGTAATAATATTAACCTCAAGTAGATGGCAATAAATTTCTCATTACACAATTTTCCATAAAATCAATTTATCCATCCACATAAATTATAATTTATAACGGTTTATAACAATAAAAGCGGGCGAAAGAATAGCTAAAATAGTACAGCATAATATACTGAGGAGTGAGGAGGCATGGCATGGCGCATGCCCCGCGCCCGCCGATCGCACGCGCGGTGCGCCGTGTAGGGCACTGCGCGCGTAGTGTATATTTTCTTTGACTGCGGGGCCTCCGCAAACAACCGCGGCGGCAGACCAGCCGGGCCGACCGCGGCCGCAGGCATTGTGCAAAGTGGATGCATCTACATGACCATGCAGAATATTAGGCGCTTTCCAGACGACGGGGCGGGGCGGGCTTTTTGTCCGTGGACATGCTGCGCCGCCACGTGCCGTGTGCGTTGGTAATAATAATAATATGATTCTCTTTGTGCTATAGTTCGCGGCGAAATTAACAGGCCCGCCCAGCCCCGTCGCGTCGTCTGCAAAAAATCTCGCTTACTCTCGCTAGGCTTTTTATCCTATCGTCATCACGATCACGTGGCGATGGCGGCAAATTAAAAAAATCGATCTATAGCAACCCTGTCTATAGCCGGAATTATAGTTTTGATCTTCGAACTATAGGAATAATTATTATTTTAATAATTTAATAATTATTAACTTTATTATAAAGTTCCTTAGTTTTTATTATTTATTAGGGAGTAGGAAAGTCTTGAATTATACATTGAGCGGTATTTATTCGAGCAGAGTTTCACCTTACACGTTTCAAAGTTAATTACAGAATGAATCAATCAATGCAATATGGCTGGCTTTTATACCATTTTACACAAAATGGAACGAACTTCCGTTGACAATTCGAATATAGTAAAATCATATAAAATACATTAGAAATTAAGAATGGCTAAGAATAAGTTAAGTACATAATTCTAAATATTAATTAATGTACTAAGATCTGGGGGCACGGGAGTGCCCCCGCCAAGATGAGCCAAGCGAAGCGCGCACGGGCACTACCTACCTTTTCTCGAAACGTTTCGTCGTATTTTTGCACCATCGTAACTTTGGTTTGGATAATGCCAGATAGTTGAAATTTTCAAGATATTATGACATGAGTATAATAATTAAATGCGCAAAGTTTAAATATTGTTGCTTTAGATTTTATAGGGGTCCAAAAACCCCACAATAATGGACTGACTCACTGATCATCAAAATTGTTAGGGTACTTCCTGAAGTCATAGAAAGCTGAAATTTGGTATGTGACATACTATTAGTACAGAAACAACAAAAAAATTATCAAACCCAACCTAACCTATCCCCATCCCCTTGATATAGAGAGGGGATGTTAGTATGAGATACCCCCGTTTCTTGTGCTAGATAAAAAATTAAAAATAGAGTATAAAATAATTCTTGTGCCAAAAAAAATACGTATTAGACATGAGAGACCATAGAATCACAGAAAACCGGCGTGAAACAGCGCTTGCCCTGTGTTTCGCTTAGTGAGTGAGTTAAGCGGAGGCCCAACTGCACCCTAAACCTTATTCCCTATCCCTGTTCTCTTCTGCTGATTCCCTTAGCCTATTCCTTCATAAAAATACCCAAAACGCACTTGCAACACTTCTGATGTTAGTGTCTATAGACGACGGTAGAACTTACTTTCCATCAGGTGACCTGTTTGCTCATTTGTCTCCTAATTTTATATAACAGATCCCCTCTTAAAAGCTGGCAAAGCACTTGCAACTTTTCTAATATTGCGAGTGCACATCCTCGTTAATTGCCCCTTAATTTCATAAAAACGTAATAATTTATGTGGTAATTTTTCCATCATCCAAAGAATCATCCCGTACCTCCTTTTAAATAATATTATATCTATACTAATATTATAAATGCGAATTGTAAGGGGGTGAAAATGCGTAAATTTGTTCAAATAAAGTTAGTTTCAAAAATTCATAATAGATGGCGCCGTGCGTCTTCTACATCGCACCACCGCTTACCCAAACGTGTTTCTATAAGAGGTGGTAAGGATGAACAAACTTTTTCGATTAATTTGATGTTATACAATATAATATTTGAAATATATTGTAATAAGATTAAGAAGAGTTGATGTTCGACTTCGACCCCACCCCACTCCCCTGCTGTTAATAGCCCCCTATGCCCCTATGCAAAAATCTATTATAAAAAGGGGGTCAGATTTTGTATCAAACTTTTTTCTTTAACACGAAAACTACTGATCCGATTTGCATACAGTTTTTGCAGATATATTTGTCTTCTTCCAACTCAACATCTGGTGTATAAAAATCCCCCTCTCCCACCCTTCTAAGGGGACCAAAGAGGGGGTCAGATTTTGTATCAAACTTTTTTCTTGGACTTACTTCGTAATATTATTAACTTTGTTTTCTAACTTAACATCTGTTGATAAAAACTTTCCCACCACACCTCTTAGGAGACAAAAGAGGGGATAATATTTTATATCAACTGATGAAGTAGAAATACTTTAAATGGGAAAACAACGATTGCCGGGACAGGTAGTTTAAAATATTATGTAAGAAATATTTTCTGTCTGTAAACATTGAAGTTTGAACTAAGCTTCCCTCGGAAGCACCTCTAGTCTGTCGTGCAAATGCAATTTGCAGTAATGTAGCAACGAGAACTACTTACCATATTATATTATTATAATATTATAATATAAGTTACTTTATGACGGGTACTACCGCGAGCTATTTAAAGCTGAAGTCCACGCGGACGGAGTCGCGGGCAACAGGGCAACAGCTAGTATAATATACTAGTTAATTAAAATATTATTTTAACTGTATGTTCCTTATATTATTAATAACTGTACTTTGCAGACTCTAGACCTTAAATCATTTTAAAAATATGTAAGTTCAAAGTATAGCCGTAGTCTCAGCATTTCTTTGCAAATATTTAATTGTAGGATATAAACAACATCGGTTAGTTCAAAGAAAAAAACCTGTCCCTAAAAGTTAAACGGCTATATGAAACATCATCACGTCAAACAATAGTGCGATGGAGATTATAGATACCTAACAGTGACATCTCTTATTGACTAGAGTACATTTACAAGTATTATGCGATGTAGACGACCAGCAGCGACATCTATTATTTATTAATTATTATCAAATATCAATTATAGGAAAACATAAAACCACATTTGTTGTATGAGAGCCCCCCAAAATATTAAATTTATTTTGTCGGCGCATTGACATCGGCCGAATGCACCCGAGCGGACCGCCTCGGGCATCGTCGGCTGCGCGTGCGCATATATCGCTAACCGCGACCCGCGCGCCCCGCCGCTCGCGGCTCGCCACTTCACCTTCAGAGCTTGTACGCATTGCATATGGGCATTGGGCATTCTTTTGTATATTACGAATATATTTGTTATACAGTCCACTTGCGTTTATTTCAAGTATAAACCTCATTAGGGCCTAAACAATTTTGTTTTTGTTGCTATAGCGGCAAGAGAAATACATGATCGATGAAAATTTCAACTCTCCAGCTACTACCGTTCTTGAGATACTTCCAAGAGACAGATAGACAGACAGACAGACGGGCAGCTGACAGACAATGAAGTCTAGGAATAGAGATCCGTTTTTACCATCTGTGTACTGAAATCTAAAAGAAATACACCAAAAAAAGAAAGAAAAAAATTAACTAAAAAAAACAACGTAAACCACCTTACAAAAAGAAATGAAATCCCACAAAAAACATTTTCATGTAAAAATGTTGCCAAGATGAGAACATAATATTATTATAGTTCGTGGTGTCAAAAAGTAGTGAAATCTTATGTAGAGCCAAGTTTCTAACCTTACATACTTAGCGCTAAATCTAAAAACCTTAATTTTACACCAAAGCGCGGCAAAATATTTGATAATAATATAATGTGTCAGCCGAACGAGAAGAATCTAAAAACTCTACACATTAGTCAAAATCGGTGGCTTGGCCATTTTGTTATTCGGCAGGGCTTTGAACTTAATATACCCTAACTAAAGAAAAATGGCCAGGCTATCGATTAGAAACTTGGCTCTACATGAGATGTCACTACTTTTTGACACCACGAACTATAATAATATTATGTTCTCATCTTGGCAACATTTTTACATGAAAATGTTTTTTGTGGGATAATTATTTACTGAAATATGAGAACAGGAAGTTTTATCGGAAGTAAGTAATCTATTTGTCACAATCAAGTACCTTACTTATTACTATTTGAAATATAATTATCACTAATCAAAATTATATAAAGTGACCAACATAATAGGTATACCGATTTAAATACATTTAAAATATAATATCATGTAGCTTGGCCATTGACAACCGCTAACATAATATTTGTATTTCATACCCTTCGGGCGAACTTCGCCGCGCGGTGTCGGAAACATCAAAGGACACTAATTTTTTTAACCTATACCTGCTATAGATGAATCATACATTACAATAATAATAAATATTATATATATATTGGTCCATGATATTATGTTATATCAGAGACCAGACTAGTATGTCTGGTCTCTGGTTATATGTATATAGTCTCAGAGACCATGATACAGTTATATATTTTATTTTTAGTATTTGTTGTTATAGCGGCAACAGATATGTAAGTAACACAATCTGTGAAATTTTCAAAAGTCTAGTATGTCTGGTCTCTGTCTCTATTCTAGCTAATCTAGCGGTTCTTGAGTTACAGCTTGAAGACATACATACAGACAGACAGACGGACAGACATCGAAGTCTTAGTAATAGGGTCCCGTTTTTACCCTTTGGGTACGGAACCCTAATTTAAAAAGTTTAAAACCGTGCTGATATTATATTTCTAATGTCGCCGCGCGGCCGCAGCCGCCGCACATGCGAGGAGAGGGTTGCAAAGTGTGAAAATGTGATTAATAATCATTGAGACTGGATTTGTGTACTTACATAATATTATTATCACAGTATAGCAATATAATATCCCTACGCCACCGGTGTAAGTACCAAGCAGATATGCCAGGGTTGCCACTTGCCACGAAACGGGAAATAAAATAAAAATAAAATATTGTGCTTGTAATTAATCAGCGTGTTATATTTACATATTATGTCGTACTGCCAGATATTTACGTGAAACTTTATTTTTAGATGATTTGAGTTCTTTACTAGATGATGCGCGCAACTCCGTTGTGCCAAAACTCGTTAATCGCACGGGAACCGTACATTTTTCCAGGACAAAAAGTATCCTTTGTCCTTTCCCGGGAATCAAAGTATCTCCATGCCAAATTTCAGCAAAACCGGTCCAGCGGTTTGGGCGTGAAGAGGTAACAGACAGACAGACAGACACACTTTCGCATTTATAATATTAGTAATTACATAAATAGATGGTAATTACTAATTAGTATGGATTTAAAAATTTCATTAAAATAATGAAGACGCATTCGGATATATAAAATATCCAACAATAATTATTAATCATATTATAACAATTGGTAGGTACGGTAGGCCACACGTCAGGTGTAACAGAAGCACTTCAAAACTCGCTCTTATTACGTGCGCGGTAAGGGCGGTCCAAAGGTCATAATGTTACACTTGATGTGTGGCCCTGTGTACCTAGCTAGGTAGGTACTAATTAGTATGTAACAGGGTATTTGACAGTTTTTATTTTTATTTTTATTCTATATTGTTTCTCTCCTTGTTACACTTACAACGTAAACAATAAAACAGAGATGCAAATTGCAAATAAATGCCACCAAGGCCAACACAATATTAGTGTGAACTGTGAGTCGATATTATATTTTATGACAATTTAAATCCTTTTTGTTTTTTGAATCAGATTTACATATTCTGTACACTGAACACTTATTATATCCCATTGTTTATAAGATAAGTTATCGTTTCACCGCACGGCGCACCGCATCGCTGTGGCCTGTGATACAATGCTGTGAATTGTGAATGGGTAATACTTGATACCTCAAGCCGGTGGTCGCGGGTTCAAATCCCGCCGACGGAACAAAAATTTTTCATATTTTTTAAAATTCTATATTTGTAAAAAAAAATACAGCTATTTTTAAAGAGCCAAAAACATTAGTTTAAGAAAACTTCAATAAATATAATTTCCGATTAAAATTAATTAGCGACATCTCTGAAAGAATTTTGCAGTTAGCGAACGTGTTTTAAAATAGTCTACTAGATGGCGTTTTATTTTTTACTCCTTGGGCCATCTTGGGATAATTTGATACACTCAATGCCATCTATCGTTCAGATGAGAACTAAAAACTGCAGACACGCTGGTTTGTATGGGCTTTGAAACTCTATTAACTATTTATTACTCTATGGTTACGTTGTTAGAAACAGTCGTTCCTTTGGGCTTTGAACGACTCTCTGCAAACTTTCCGTGATTGGACTAGTTTAATTTTTTTATATCCAATCCAATAGAATAAATCTGATTAAATCTTACTTTAACAAGTGTAAATTTCAATCACGCTGCACGTCGCTCATAATTTTAATCCAGACGCCGCGCTTTATTAAAATGTAGGTATGAGGATAGATAGAGAAGAGAGAAATTGATGTCGACCGAACCGGGCCTGTCCTCATACTGTCATTCTGTTGAATGTACTTACCATATTTCGACCCTATGACGATGGTCATAAGGCTTAAAAGATGTTTTAGAATTCGACTGTACTCTTTGACTCGCCGACCAATATTGCACAGTACGCATGCGCACGTGATGGCATGCCAGACGGAATGAGGAAGCGTCTGCCAAGTACCTGCCAAGCTAGAGTCATAGTATAAAGAGGGGAAGTAAGTTATCTTCATACAAAGGCACCGCGCGCGGCTTGTATGTGTGCGTCATAGTATCAATGCGTCGCCGCACGCACACATATAAAAATCTCGGGTGGATTCGGGGTGTACCAGTCGGGGCTAACACTGTACGTGGCTCGTGCGTTCACGGCTTTTCGGCGCCGCGACACGAATCAAAAATTTCTGATAATAATCGCAGTAGAAACTATTGCTGTGTATTTGGGTGTTTTAATAATAATAATTCAACAATTCCATAATTATCTCTGTTCAGATTACCTATTGAACAGGAAAGGTACAATTACTAGTTAGTACTCACTTATTCTAGCATATAATTTTTACTTGATGATGACATACCTACTTACTTCTTTATTATTGTATTAGTAATTTTCTATGACACAGAGGAAGTAGGTAGGTCTACTTTCCCACTAGAACATAGTAAGTATAGGTAAATAAGGGAATGTTTTAGGTACTTTTGATCCGTCGACTAATTTGTCGCTATTGCTTTGTTTACGTTTAGTAATGCCATTTCTCTGTATTGTAGGTATATTACTATTTACTAACTACTTACAGTCAATTAAGTACTTATTTTAAATCGTAATTAAAAATAAGTACTTAATTGACTAATTGTAATACATATACACATGAAGCAAAGTTCGAACCATAGTTCAACAGATTTGTTTATAACTTTATAGTTTATAGTTTAAGAGATAGACGTAAAATTTGTAATGTTGTTTTACAGGGTATTTTTAAAATTGTAATTAGACATAGGAATTCGGATTATATGCACGATTAAAGTGCCAAAATATGCATGCAAATAAGTATGCACGAAAACTGGCCAAAATATGCACAAAATATTATGCACAATCAAGAGTCACTTATTATTAAAAGTCGGGAGACCGCGACGCGACGTTGCCGCTGTTCATGCGGTGCGATTTGCGAACAAAGTGCAGTCAGTCGCGCCCACATCACACCACCCCACCCGCGCCGCCGCGCCGTCGCCTAAAATTGACAACCCTAAGACAGTAGGTAATTATCTCGCGGATTGGGCCGGAGTTGACTTACTTGCTCTCCTTTTACTATGCTAGAGTTACTACTTACCCTAGCTAGAGTTACCTGGCAATTTGTAAAGTTCGAGAAATTTGAAAACTACCCGTTCTATTCGTTTTACGTTAGCTTTTGTCAAGCGAAAATAGTATGAATGGAAAGATATTTGGGTTACTTTTTCTCACAATTACTATGGAACAGATTTTGATTGTCAATAGTTTAAGCTCTGTAGTAAGTTAATAGAACTAATAACGCATTAAGGTAAGAAAATAGTGCCAAAATTAATTTGAAGCTTTTCTTCTAGGCATAGGTAAGTACCTAAAGCAGCTCTTGTGTATTTATGGTACCAACCTAGGCTAGCATACATCACTATAAATACTACTTAAGTTAAAGTAAATCTTTGAATGGAAGACCCATTCAAAGATTTACTTTACGCCCTTCGTATTTAAGATAGAGAAGGCATGAATCCACGATTAACTTTAGCTTAGTCAAGGGGTTCTAAATTGGGGGGTCTAAATAGCCAAGGGGGGCTTGTCTATCGCTGTCAAAATTTCTGGTGGTGATAACGATTGTATAAGCCTGTAAAGATGTGGTGGGGTTTTGTGTCTCCGGTAATTGCGGGCGGCTATTTACACAGAACCGAGCGGACTACGCCCGCGCCGCGCCCGCCATACGAGCGGGTGCCTCTCACACCGAATCAAACGAAATCAATTTGAAATATTATGTGCCTGCAGAAAAGCAGTATGCCACAAACGTACATTTTTCGGCGACATAAAGTATCCTATTTTCTTCTCCGAGGTCTATTCTATGACTATGCTCAATTAAATGAAATTCGCCTTAGAAGTTTCGGAGCCAACTTGATGCAGTGCGGCGTTTATTCTTTGTTATAAGTATCGATAGCTTTATAATCTTGAAGCTATATCAGCTCAATTGGATTAAAAAAATACTAGATATTCACAAAAAAACAACAAATAACTATAATATTATCATTTATATCATGTAATTTACATTCAAGTTATACTAAAGCACATTTTACTAATAAAATATTTACACAGAATATTCAAGGTCCGCTGTCTTTGTCTGTTACGTGAATTTTCCAATATGCCAGACAGAGACAAGCAGACCTAGGACCTTCTAAAATTGTTAGCTGTGTAATGTTTTATATCAGTACGAGGGTTTAAACAAATCAGCCATGGATGCATTGGTGTATAGAGTACAGACTCTACATTTTACACGGTACACATTGGTCTCTATAGGTTTTTTAATTTTTTTTCTTTTTTCGAACTTAGAAAAATAAACACTAACTTTATATATTATCCCGGGACTTTTTAACATAGTAATTCATCGCTCAGTGGGTTGTGTAATGTGTGATAAACATGAAAACGTTAAAACTACATAAAATACCTCTAAAAGTAACAAATAGTTAGCGAACCACGCCTCCTTTTGTTAGATCAATTGAAATTATACGCCAATGGCATTTTTCTGTTCACATCGGTGCAAGTGCAGCGCTGTGTACTTAGCTGCACACACACACTGACGCGGCGACGTGACGCACACATAGCGCGCGGGGCAACGTCCCTTACCCAGTACCGAACGATAGTTATGTTTTATTTATACTTTCTTAGCTCACGGGATGCGGGGGAAGGCACGCAACTGAAAATTTAGAGCCATTTTATTAAAAACTAGCTTTTGCTGCGACTTCGCTCGCGTTAAGAAGTATTATTATATACAAACTTTCAACCCCTATTTGAACCTCTTGGGGTGAGAATTTATCAAAATCCTTTCTTAGCGGATGCTTACGTCATAACATCTACCTGCATGCCGAATTTCAGCCCGATCTGTCCAGTGGTTTGGGCTGTGCGTTGATAGATCACCATGTCTTTGAGTTTTATAATATTAATAATATAAAATATATAGATTATGGGCACAAACATTTCTAAGAAAACTAAGCTAGGACTAAATAACACCACATGGATGATAAAAATACTGCTGACTAACGGACAAGATAGCTTGCTTATCACAAGGAAGTTAGTCAGGAATTGCTAGATAATTTCTGGTTGATGTATCATCATCGATTTTCAAATCAAAATGTGTCACGAGGTCAAGCTAAAGGCATACACAACAGACTAAAATATGTAGTTATAAAATTGACCCTCATTAATCCAAATCCCACACATCAACTACTATTATTTCCAGCACAAAATGTCACCAAAGTGCATGGAAAAAGTGCAGGTACGTCGGTGTAACAATTTCCGTCGGCGTTAGGAGTTAGGAACCGTCGCGTCTGTGTCACGTCGCATACGCATGTGTGGGTGAGTGCATCTGCGTCTGTGTGAGTGAGTGCAACTACATCTGTGTGTGTTAGTGCATCTCCAGCTGTGTGAGCTGTGTGTGTGTACGAGTGTGCGCGGGCGCAGGTAACCGGGATCGTCTGGAGCAGCCTCCATTTTGAAATATGAAAATTGTATTAGAAATTTCGCTCGGAACGTTTCAGATTCTTATTAGAGCTATACTATAAGAATTTGCAATAATATAATGTGTTTTATGGAGAATCGAGAGAAAAATATTACATACAGTTTACGTGTTATGTCGTCTTTATAAATACATATCTGTTAATAAACAATTATGTTTATAGTATTATTATGTCTGCCTTTTGTTGTATTCTTATTATTATGCCAGATAATTCTAAGATATCAAAAATCTCTAATTCCTAATATTGGTCATCATATTGGTAACACTCTACATAGAGCATATTATCGACGACATTTTGGGTGAATGAAACATCTAAATTCTTAACTAATAACAACTTTTTTTTTCATTAATTAAGGTTTTCTCATTAATTAAGTTTTTAAATTTTTAAATTACGCAATAGAAGTTTTCAAACCAAAGTAGAACTTCATGATATTTTCAATGTTTTGCAAATAATGAGGTTTGAAAAGACCACAGTTTGGATACAAGCTAAAGATGACTAATAACAGATTTATTAGTATTTCTATCATTATTGATGTTATATTTACCAGTCTAAATTCTAATGTAACTTTTTTTTTTTTGATGCGCAGGGGAAACCCCATCATGGGTCCCCCGGGTTGGGTATGTGCTCAGCACCCCGGGGGTATGTGTATGTTGGCTCTCTCCTGGCAACCTTACACAGGTACTCACCGAAGCATCCGTGCCCGGTGAGTACCTGTGTAAGGCGGAAGGTGAGGGGTTTCTTCTTGCGGCGCATCCACGCCGCAAGAACTGGACGCGGTGCCTCAGCGGTACGTTTACCGTAGGTACCGGGTCTGCGCCAGATCCTCTTCCCACCTCCTCAGCAGCCACTGCTCTCCGAGTCTCCGGAACCGCCTGAGCTCTTCCCACGAAGCGGCTTCGCCATTCGACCTCTCCTCAGTGATGAGGAGGTTCAACTCGGCGAGCACCCTCGCCGTGAGCTCCCATGGCGGTTCCCCCGCCAGAGCAGTTGCTGCCGCCCAAGAGACTGTACGGTAGCTCCTGATGACTCTCACCGCAATGACCCGCTGCATTTTGTGCAGCAGGGCCCTATTACGCACGGTGAGAGCATCCACCCATACTGGAGCACCGTACAGAGCCATACTCCGGCACACCCCGGAGTACAGCTGCCGACAGGCTTGACTGGGTCCTCCTATATTCGGCAGGAGTCAACCCAGAGAGGATGCCGCTCTTATGACCTTCGGTCCCAGCTGCTGGAAATGGGGACCGAAGGTCCACCTTCCATCCAGGGTGAGCCCAAGATATTCTAATGTAACTGGTTTAACCATTTACATTTTTAAAATATTGGTGTCTGTAATTAACACTTTCACGATTTGATGAATCTCAAAATTCCGAATTCGTGTAGATTGTATCTAAATTAGGAGGTCTAATAATTGTATTTCTTGTATGTTTATAATGCAGGCTGATTTTTTTTACTGTTTTTCTACATGTCTGCTTTTTTACAATGTTTTTTACGTTTAAAACACAATAATATGAATTAACTATTCGTAAAGTTTTTGGACCTCGCCAAAAAAGTAAGCGTTATATGGTATAGTCGTGTGCAAAATTAAGGTAGGTAATAAAGAATCATTATATTATTTTAGTTAGAAAAATTACATATTTTTTCCAAAACGATATTAAAATGTAGTTGTAATTTAAACACCAAATACCAATATAATATTTTAAACAAATTTTGTGCATTATTATTATAATAAAGGTGTTGTCGATCCTAAAAAATGATTTGTGAGGAGATTCACTTTTTGTAAAGCGCTCTGCTATCGTAGATTTCGGAAATCCGCCACGGAAACGGAACGTATTAAAAAACTCGACACAAAAACGGATCGCCGAAATCTCGCAAGAAATTACGGAATAAAAAGAAAGGGGTGCGCGGGCGCTGACGTAACTCGGTGTAACTCGCGCGCGGCAGCTCAGTGGAGCCCGGGCCCTCGCGCCTCCCGCACGCGCACCCCCACACCACCACACCACCACCGCACCACCAGACTCACAGTTGTGCCCACTGCCCCGGCCTGCACGTGCGCTGACGTCACCACACCGGTGAGTTGAATTTCGAACGTGTCAATTTTGATCTTGCCAGTGAATGGTTTGTGGTAAGAATTTTGAGATTAAATTATGGTATTTTTGAATGAAAAATATCCCGGTGCGTATCAAAATTTTGTTTAAATTGTGATTTTTATGTGTCAAAAGTAAGAAATTATTTGTATCCCTCTACATTTTGTGATACGATATTTAAAATGCCTTAAAAATAAGATACTATAATTTATCTCAATGTTCATCTTAATATTTGGCACCATTTGGTTGTTTTTCTTATTTGTGTATCCAAAAATCTACCCTAACACAAAAGTAGTGTTATTAAAATTTTATAAAATGAAGTAACCGAATAAAATTTTAAATGAATAAAAACCTACTTAATATTATATTATAAAATTATACATCACTGAAACTTACACATGGTGCAAAGTAAAAATTCCTTTAAACTTTTTGAAAATATGTTTAAACAAGACCATATTGCGTGTTACTTTATTTTTTATAATTTTATAGAAAAAAAAATCCTTATAATTTTGTCCCATGGTGGCCATGTTGGCGCCACCACGTCACCAACCTAACCTAGGCCAACATAGACGCATCGGAAACGTAGGTCAATACACTCGGTCATGGCCGCGCACTTTCACGAGCGTACAATTATTCTTGTTTAGACTGCGGCCATTCTAACTCACACCACACCGAGCCGGCCGCGGCACACCGCGATCCCACACCATTGGAATTCCATAAAAAACTTAGCGCAAATTCATTTTTTACACACAACTCATAGGTAAGAATTAAGATGATTATTATTGCTAACAGTTTTGTACGCGACTATACGAAACTGACGAACGATGTTTTAAAATTTGAAAATAGAATTTTCTATTTTTTTTTCGCTTTATTGCACTTTTTTAATGTTGAAAAATATGGCCTAAGCCTCTATTAAAAGTCTTAAAAAATGGTAGTATATACAATATACATACCTATATAAACGCTACAATCTCTACATGAAGCTCATAAATTCATGTACAAAGTTTTCAGTTTTCCAAAAACGTTATTTTACCATTACAGAATGGACAAAAAAGAATATAAATTTCAAATCTGTAAAATTTCGAGATTTAAAAGGCGGGAAGTTTAGAAATAGAATTCGCATCTCGGCGTAGGTCACGGAGTTCTAGGTTACAATCGAGTGTGGTCGGCTAGGCTAGGTCAGTGTACTGGCCCCGAGTTTCCACGAGCGCCGCCGAACTTTCCCGACGAGCCGCGACCGGCGTACACTCAAACCATTCATAATTTTCGCGTTACAGTTATATTTTATGGTCCTTAAATGTTCCAACAGTTATGCTATAAGCTGAAATTGCATGCATTGTTTCCTGTAGGTATTGTTAAAAGTAACACATAAATAAAATAAATACTTAGGGCCTATTTCACCACTTCCGGATAAAGTGTCGAATAGGCTATTCACAACTTTTTTGACAGATTCTCCATGATACTCGATCTGTCGACTGTCAAGTTAATTGGTGGACAGCCTATTCGGCACTTATCAGGAAGTGGTGAAACAGGCCCTTAATATGTATTATATGTGTAGAAAATTATAAAATTGGTCCACAATTAAAATGAGAATTGAAAAATATGCAAAAGACTGAAACTTTAGTTTATCTCAAAATAATAGAGGTGAATTATATTCTTTTGTTTAGAAAAAGCTGTGTCCTATTGACATGACGAAGCTCCGCATGTGGAGCTTATCTCTACACCATTAAGCTCTTCTTGTGGGCAAGTGCCGGATAGAGTATCCACAACTTTTTGACAGATTCTCCATACTATACTTGTCAAGTTAAGTGGTGGATAGCCTATCCGCCACTATCGGGAAGTGGAGAAACAGGCCCTAAGCATCTAATAATATGCAAACGAGGCTAGGTTCTAAATATTAAAAGCTAGAATTAGATTTCATTATTGACACGTTAAATGTCAATATGTCGAGAAAAAAGCTTAGTGAAGTAAATGGTACCACTCAAGTTGTTTAGGTCCCATAACCCATTGTAACATTGACCTTAAAGGCCTATAAGGTCGACCTATTTCTATCTCTCGTTTATTTCTTGTTTAAAGTCTTGTGTGAATTTTCACAATAGGCTACTTGACTTATATTCAATTTCATTGAACAAATGCATATTTCTAGTAGAACTTGGCGTAGGAAACCGTATTTCACCCTTATCATCAAATAAAAGCTTATGATTGATAAATAAACTCGATTTGAAAATATGATTTTATGAAAATATGATTTGTACTGACTAAAACGCTTTTGCAGTACTTCCGATTTGGATGTGACGTCATCATGTTCGTAATTTAATATCTTTTATTTATCGCGCTCGTTATGTGTAAGTTTATTTGTACATAAATAATAAGAATAAGCCTAGAAAGATTTGCAAAATATATTTTCTTGAGTAATTCAAATAAAACACCAGTTTTATATATTATCTCCATTTATTGTAGACAGGAAATGAAATGGCCAAAACTTTTCTCCAAAAGTTTTCAACATTACAAATGATTTCTAATTTCTTATTTAATTCTTTTATAATTTTTGGGCACCTTAAGGGCGACTTTTACCAAGCGGTTAAACATGTTTAAAATTTTATTTAAGCACAAAATTCTGTTTAACTACACAAGTTGTCTTGCACCACAAGTTAAACATGATTACTGATCTGTCAAATTTAAATAGCCAAATTTCGCTGTTTAAGCTGCTAAACGTATTTAGCAGTTGAATTTGAGGTTAGATATTTTTTGGTCGAGAATAATTTTCGAAGAATTTATGTGTGAAAAGAATATTAATGAGTTTATTTGAGTTTCTTTTTGATGATATTGATGACGACGACGAAGAAATTATTGTCAACTAGGTATATGAACATTACTTGAGACGTCAGGGTTATTGAGGCAAGATCAAATTTGTTTGAAACCCTGACGCAGAAAAAGTTCTTTCGAAGATTTCGCCAAAAAGACGACGATGATTTTGCTATCTAGATTATTGTTTAAAACGGAAGAGTTACGGGGGCCACTTTTTATATCACTCATAATTATTAATTGTCGATTACTCTACTAACAGAACACCTGCACGAGTCTGTACAACAACCTAAAGTATGTGAAACAAAACAACATATTGTGTACAACAATACAAACATCTCAAATCTCAAACAAACCCTTGCGCGGGCGGCTGCCGGCCACAGACTACTAAGGGATACTAAGGGATACTACCTGCGGGCCGCGTCTGACCCATTGATAGAAAACTCGTTTTACGCATAAAAACAAACCGAATTTCGTCAAACAACCGTGAAATACCGTTATTTGTAACGATACTGCTCAAATCGTGAAATGGAACGCACAAGACATAATGCAGCAACACTCCAAAATGCGTTTAGTTAATTTCAAGCTTCAACATCGTGGTGCAAGACAAACTTAAACAAGTTTAAATTAAGCGTGTTTACAAATGAAAACATATTTAACTAAATGCGTTTTAACTTATTTTAAACAAGGTTTGGTAAAAGCCGCCCTAAGACTCGTACATTTAGCACATAAAAAAATGTTAAATAAAAAGACTCTAAAATACAAACAGCATGACGTCACACTATGGCGGACAGTGTTTTCGGCGCCATTTATAAGGCGTATTTTTCAATCAACATTTTTATGGGTTTTTACTGTGTAAAATAATAAAATATTAGTTTATTTCGTGAAAATTAATGATTAAGAAGCGATTAGCATGAAGAAAAAAATTAGGTCAAGTAGCCTATTACTTGAATAAACATTCAAACTCGTATGTGGTAGCGTGGCTCTCTTCGCAAAATATTGTTTCTATTTCTGGCCTAGTTTCAACGAAACTGGCCACCGTCACCGAAATCGATTAAGGAGTTATTTTATGAATACGTTATGATTTACAATCTACTCGCTGACGTCGGCAACCACGTTGCGCAAACAATCATTTATCGCGCGGAAACCGTACAACTTTCTGGGACAAAAAGTATCCCATGTCCATAGATTAATGATTGGACAAATCATTAATCTATGCCCATGTCCTTTTCCGGGATACAAAGTATCTCCAAACTCAGCAAAATCTCATCAAAAGTGAAGAAGTAACAAACACACTTTCGTATTTATAATATTAGTATGAAGCACATGAATAAAATAAGTTATATACTTATAAACTTGCATCAGCTGATAGCTAATTTAATGTACCCCTATGCAGTTTTTATGGTGAACAGCTGTGGGGAAGGGCGCGGGTTAAAGGGCACAGGGCGCAGGGCTGCGGACGGGCTACCTGGGCTCAACTGACCTACAGACAGGTTTTTTGTTACTAGGGAATAGGGATGCGCTTGACGCGTGTCGATCATTGTCGATGAGTTTTTAATTTTTTTCCCGACTTCCAAAAAAGGAGGTTCTATTCGGCTGTGTGATTTTTAATGTCTATATTAATGGTTATTATGAATGGTATATTGGTTGGGTATCTATAGTATCTTGTGTGTGTATGTTTTTTAAATACTTCCACATTAAAAGCTACTTAATTTTGACCTTAAGTCTGGTTTTGTTTAAGCTCTACATTACTTTTGATCCCGAATAATACAGTAGACGTAGCTTGTATGATATTTAAAAGATTAAAAACAATTGATGGTAATTAGGTCACCAGTTCAAAAACCAACACCGATAGGTCTAATGACGTGGCGACGCATTACTATATTCACAAATGCTAACATCTGTCACAATACGTCAGCTGTAATAATTAATTCATACTTCGTATACAATAATTAATTGAACGACTCGATAAAGCCGTAACAATTTCTCATCAACTCGTAGTCTCGTCAATTATAATAGTCAATTCGTATAGTTTATCGACTCGATATATCCGAAGGGTTGTTTATCGATAGTTACACCACTAGCGACCGTCACGCGACTCCGCTCCACACTCACTGTCAAGGGCTTTATATCATCATCGTTAACAGTCAATCGACAGGCACGAAAGTTTAAAAATATTATCTGAAGACGCAAACTATCTAGCGGCTAGTCAATATTATTCTCGAAATTATACTGAACTAGATGATGCCCGCAACTCCGTTGCGCCAAAACTCGTTTATCGCGCGGGAACCGTACATTTTTCCGGGATAAAAAGTACCCCATGTCCTTTCCCGGAACTTACAGTATTTCCATACCAAATTTCAGCAAAATCGGTTCAGCGGTTCGGGCGTGAAGAGGTAACAGATAGACAGACAGACAGACACACTTTCCGATTTATAATATTACACTAATTAGTATGGATTTATTACCATTTTGATACCTCAGTAATTGAAATCTTATCAGTATTTGGGATGCGAGTAAGAGGAATTTGATCACGGTGTTTTATCGTAAAAATTAAATATTCTAGACCCGGATACGTTGGCTTTTCAAAAATTCGAGCCCTAAAAACACAGCCAACTTAAAAGTTCAGCCCAAAACTGCTGACTCCTTAATAATTCTAGTCCCAAAACCGCTTAATTTCGGGTACAAACTCTGAGAAGTACGTTTTATAACGACAGATAGGAATCGTGACATACCTGCGGCCGCGACTCTGTTTATCGACAAACCCGTTCCATTAGCGACTCGGACTGACAGACAAACATGTCAAACTGGAGTGCTATTAGTTTCCGCGCACGACGTGAGGACCACAGGGAATCAAGGAGTTTTGTCTTCATTCTGAATCACCATTTTTTTATAATATCGTTGACTGATAACCATACTGTGTCTTAAATTTTTGATAACGAATTCTTTGAACTTTGGAGTAACTTAGCTGACATTACAAAATCATAACGACGATTAGATATGCAATAATTCCACAAGACGCCAACGGCTTTTTGTCTGGTTTGTTACTCAACTTTGCCAGAAAATGTTAAAAGTAATGTTTTTGGTAGTATGTATTTATTTTTCTGGACGCTTCAGACCCAAAACGCCACGTTACATATTATGCGCTTGTAAGTTACCATTAGATAATGTCTTACTCTTAAGTGTGGCACTGGACAATGGGACTGTGAAGACTCTAAGCTAACGCTTTTTTTCATTTCCAGTATCAATATAACGGCAACCAGGTTGTTAACTTTTTAAAGAAGGCAAGTTTCTATTTCCCATATCTTGGCCACCGTGGTAGTGGTGTAACACTGACATAGCCCGCACGTGGCGGAAACAGATGGTGTTGTTTATGGTCGTAAACGTGGTTGGAACACCGTCGCCACCCGAACTGAACGGGGCGAAAGAGTATATATACTAAGAATACCTAGAAAACTTTAATTCGATAATTTTAACAGCGTTAGAGAACTTGTCACCTACAAATATGTAGGTATGGGACAACGCGTCGCTTAGGGGCGCTTGCGATCCGTATGGTAGATTTACGTGAATTTTCGATTTCTAACTTCATTTTCAATGTTATCGAATGTAATTTAACTTAGTATCCTCGTTTAGCACGATAAACAAGGAAATCTGTCAATATGTTCCTTAAATTAGTGTTTCTATCTGTATTTCTGCTGTCGAGTTAGGTATTAACTGATTAAATTACATGTTATAGGACATAGGTATTTCAAACTCTTCGGGTTAATTAAAAGAAAGCACGATGATTTGACAAACGATAAACTCTAGAAACGTATTTTTTTGACTATACTGAATAAAAAATCGCTTTTTACCTTCATAGAGCAATTTATTCGGTTACCAAACTTGTCGTTAAATTCCGTTGACTATATTGAATGGGCATCAAACAATTGCACAATCCCCTACTAAACGTTGGTGCTACTAATATATATTCTGTGCTAAACGTTATATTTGGCCTTGACGAAGGACGATTACAAACTGAATCATCCTATGAGTGAGATTACTGATTAGCTGTGTGGTCCAGTTAGATAAGACAAAATATGCCACTGTGCTACATTAAGAGCGAAGCAACATTGTTATTCGTGTATGTCACTTTAGTCATTCAGCAATTGCAATAAGTCAAAACATAATCCAATCATAGCCAGATTATGCAGACTGATATTATGTAATTTATATTATCTACTAGTTGTAGCATAAACGCGAACGTAAAAATACATGTTTCCATAATAAAACTATTATATAATCTTTTTCCACGATCCAGAGTATCTCAATGCTAAATTTCATCAAATTCGATTTACTGGTTTAAGCGTGGAGAGCTTACAGGCAGATCAATACTTTCAGTATTAGTACAGCTACTTATTTATAGCAAATAATATTATTAAAATTTAACTTAGAAGCTTGTAATAGATTTCGTAGACGTTCGTAGAAGGGTCTACGAACTACGTAGCGAACGTAGCTAGACCGTAACTATGTACTTTTATATCACGATTATTTTGTCTTTGTTCGAAAATTTGGCTTTACAGGAACCCATATAGGTTTGCTTAAGCAAGAAATATAATTATAATATTATTAAAGGGGGTCGATGTACTTATATCTTTTTACTACGTAGTTTTAGCAACTATTTATTAATTTTCCTCCTTCCTCATCATATTTCTTATCATCATCTCAATCATTTAGGAAAGGCTGTCTAAAATGTTAGCTTATGAGTTATGACCATACAACGTCCTATTAGGGTCAATTCAGACCGCAACGCGAGTGCGACGCGTTTTTTAGGGTTCCGTAGTCAACAAGGAATCCTTATAGTTTCGGTCTGTCCGTCCGTCTGTCTGTCTGTCCTTCCGCGGTTTTGCTCAGAGACTATAGGACCTACAAAGCTGTAATTTGGCATGAATACACATATTAATAATGCCAACAAAATGGTACATAAAATATTTAAAAAATATTTTTTTTATTGTACCTCCTACACATCAAGCGGGGTTGAATATTTTTTTTTCGCGCCCACCCCATCGTGTGGGGTGTCGTTGGATACGTTTCTTAAAAATATTATGAGTATTCATAGATCGTTTTTCGATTTAGGTATCCATTTGTGAAATATTAAATTTTAAAGTGGAAAAAATCGTTAGAGTCCAGTGTCCCCCCCTTCTACCAGCTAAACGGTTGCTTCTGGAAATGTGAAAAAATTCACAGGAGTAGGAAGTATGCTGAATTTAAAAGGAAAACTATCACGGCTAAGAAGACTTCATAGGTTATTGAGTAATAGTCGATCAACTAAAAAAATGTATTCGGCGAAGTATAAAGGAACTTTTCGTTCAAATTCCTTTGAAAGTAACTGAGATAATGTTATTAGTAGTGTAAAACATGTTATAAATGTACATTCATTGATCATACAAAAAATTTCAAAAACTAGCGGTACTACGGAACCCTATATTGCGCGTGGCCCGACACGCACTTGGCCGGTTTTTTTGAATTGACAGACTTGCATGACGTCTCACGCAATTGAAGTCTGTCAAATCCATATCTACGCCTCGCGTTGCGGTCTGAATTGACCCAGAGGTAAAGTCTACACGTCTGCCAGTTTATCTTTATAGTTACTCGATATAACATAAAATATAGTTCAACAATGTAAACCTATTCAGTATTCATTAAAAGACCGACACGAAGTCCAGTTTTTCCCCGATATACTACTAGTTTAATTGTATCATAAAGTTTAATGTTAAAGAAAGTTTAATGCTAAAGAAAGTCAAGCTCAAGCATCCGCCAGCTCCTTGGTTGACTTCAGAAATTCGAGAAGTGATGAGGCGTAGGGACTGCGCATATAGGAAGTTTAAAAGAAATCGATCGATGTCCAATTGGGATAGCTTTAAGTCAGCTAGGAACCGTTGCAACCAGATGATACGTAATGCCAAACGCCGCCATATTTTCGAAAATGTAGCTTCCCTATCCCCTCCTAATATTTGGAAATTTCTTGGAACTATTGGTATTGGAAAGTCGCAAGAAGTTTTTAAACTACCCAGTTCTATTAGCCTTGATGATTTAAATCTTCGTTTTTCCTCCACAGTTACACTAGATGACCATACAAAATTCCAAACCATTAGTTACCTTAACAGTTTACCTCGTCCTAATTTAGACCCCTTTCAGTTTTCTCCGGTTACTTTAGACGAGATCGACAAAACCATCAAGTCCATAGCATCTAAGGCAGTAGGTTGTGATGACATTAGTCGCCGCATGATCACGACCATCCAAGACGAACTTCTGCCAGCCATCTCCCACATTATAAATTTCTCCCTTATTTCCTCAGAATTCCCAAATCTATGGCGAAAAGCATTTGTACGTCCGCTTCCAAAAATCCCCAATCCAACTGATCCTTCACATTTTCGTCCTATCTCCATTCTTCCCTTCCTATCAAAGGTTCTCGAAGCTTGTGTCCATAAGCAGCTGTCCGGGTTTGTGTTCAGAAATAATTTGCTTTCCCCACTTCAATCGGGATTCAGACCTGGACACAGCACAACCTCTGCTCTGTTAAAAGTAACAGGTGATATAAGAGCTGGTTTTGAGAACTCCTTGATCACCATTTTAGTGCTGGTAGACTTCTCTAACGCATTTAATCATGTCAATCATGACATCCTACTGGCTGCACTCTCTGGACTTTCGATTTCGTCTGAAGTACTTACTTGGATTTCCTCCTATCTTCGTGGTCGTCAGCAGTCGGTACGTACGGAGAGCTCATCGTCCGAGTGGTGCAATCTCGATGCTGGCGTTCTACAAGGCGGTATTTTATCTCCCCTACTTTTCTGTATTTTTATAAATCTACTCACTAAAAGACTTCATATTGCGTATCATCTGTATGCGGACGACCTGCAACTCTATATCCAGGCAGGATTAGATCAGCTATCAGCAGCCATCGCAGAATTAAACGAGGTTTTAAAAGCAATAAAAGACTGGTGCGATAACTTTGGATTATCCGTAAATCCCGCAAAATGCCAGGCAATAGTGTTAGGTAGCCCAAGAAGATTGTGTAAAGTAGACACAGGCGCTCTTCCACCTGTTATCTACAATGGTTCTGTGATCACTTTTAGTACAAGCGTTAAAGATCTTGGTTTACATATCGATTCCTCTCTAACTTGGCAATCCCATGTTTCTAATGTGTCCAGTAGATATGAGCGCCGCGCCGACGCGCCGTCGTCGCCGCGAATTCTCACGACGCGCCGCCGCCGAGGAAAACGAGCGACGCGCCGCCGTGTCAAGTCACGACTTGTCGGATCGCCACGCCGTGCCCGATGTCGCGCGCGCAGCATCTACTCCCCCCACGATGCTCTCCCCGCCCCGCCCGGCCGGCCGCGCGTTCGCGAGCGCGCCTCACGGCCCGTCCAATCAGTCGAGTAGAATACTTTACCGAGCGCGGTGTCCGTTTCGTTATTAATGCAGCGGCGCGGCATAAACAATGGAGTCACAAACTAGTATTGACGTATTTAAAACAAAAGTTAAAGATATTTTCATCACACCAATGAAAAGTCTGTCTACAAAACATACGCAGAGTTTTTGCTGGACCGAATTTGGCCCGCTATCTGTCGACCTGCAAGGAAAACGAAGAACTGTTTTAGTTGATCAAGTCTATTGTGCAGCTTGCTTGCGAAATGCAAAAAATGAAGATGAAAACAGTGTGTTTTCGAAGTAAGTCTACATATTATTATAATATTATTTTTTCAGTAAGTAGTTAGAATGTTTATTAAATAAATCTAATTTTGACTTGCGAATGTATGTACTTACATTATCTCCTTAGGTATTTAAAGCTGTCTTGTTAACTACTATTTGGCATATTTTATAATTATGTATCTTAGCTACTTACTACTAGATCAGTGGTTCTTAACCTTTAAGTCATGAGGGGCCATTTTACAAATTTTTGTCTTGCCGGGGGCCACCCAGTTGGTTTACCTATTTGTACCTAAATTTTTACAAATTTCATCTTTCTTTTCAGGGCTCAAGTGAAAGGTTACGGAAAAAGCGTAGCGACGAGTAATCTTCTAAGACATTTAAAAGATGTCCATAGTTTGGAAGACAATAAACCCCAAAAAATTTCGAATATAAAAGAGTTTTTCACTCCAAAGTGTTCGAGAACACCAAGTATAACTGCAAAAAAACGCGATAAGTGGGCGCTATCTCGAGATTTAGCCCTATGGTTTGCTAGATCGCTGATGCCATTTGATACTGTGGATAACGATGCAATGATCGACTTCTTTAAAAAATATAACATCATTGTCTCCGAAGCAGACTTACCTTCTAGACAAAATATAGCACGAGAAGGTCTAGAAGATGTATACAATAGCATGCTCGCGTTCATAAATAATTTCATTTCTAAGCAAAACTGTCGATTTGGTGCTTTGACTGCTGATATGTGGACCGATAAATATAGACGACGTAATTATATAACATGCACTTATCATTTTCTTGCGGAAGACATGACGCTTATAAAACTAACACTAGCAACAAAACGAGTTACGAAGAAACACACTGGCGAAACAATTCGAAATGAAATTCAGGAGGTGTTGCGATCTTTCAAAATAGAAAATAAAAGCTTTTATTTAGTGACTGATGCCGGTGGTAACATGAAGCGCGCTGCAAACTTATTAGGATTTGATAACGAACTCTGCCTTGGCCATGCACTTCATAATTTGGTCAACGTAAACGGCATCGAAAAGACCAGAGAAATATTCAAAATTTTGAAAAAATGCAAAAAAATTGTAAAGCATGTTCGCTACAGAGCACCTCAGGTCGAAGACGCTGCTTCTGCAGAACAGCGAGAGTTACTGTCGTTTATTGAAGACATTGGCGAACATGTAGGAGATAGTGACTACGATACGAGTGAAGACGAATCAGGCTCTGAAGCAAGTGAGCAGACTACAGGACCCGCTTCAAGTTCAAGACAATATTTGCCACCACCTCCACCGACGATTAAAACGAGCACAAGTACGAGATGGCACAGTATTTTGATGATGTTACAGAGCATTTCACACCGTGCCAATCGCCAGCCTATTAAGTTGATTCTCAGCGAAATTGGTAGAAATTACCTTATTTTAGAAGAGTCCGAATATGTAACGATTGAGGCTTTAATAAAGTTTCTTGAAAACTTTAAGAAAATGGTTGAGTTACTTAGTTCGGAAACTCAGCCTACTATCAATCTGGCTTTAGTCTTTCGCTCAGAAATAAAAAGATTGCTAGAAGAAGTGAACGATGATGAGCCTCTCGTAGTATCAAGGCTCAAAAATAACATGTTAGAGGGGTTAGAGTACCGTTTTCCTCTAACTGACTTAGTTGTCGCAGCAACGTTGCTGGATTGTCGGTTTCATGCTATTCATGAAATCGACGAATACATGGAAAATCACCAAACTACTAAAGTTACCTTCATGGCAGATATGATCAACAGGCGATTGACAGCAGAAGATCTTCAAGAAAACCAAGTAGCTGATTCTGCTAAAGCAGAACCGAGCTCTTCTGCTGATGTGTCAAATTATTTACTTGATTTGGCACGAAAACACACTTCTGCTCACCGTGATTCTGACAGTGCAGTAGAAAACGAATGCTGGAAGTATTTCAGTACAGCAAGACCTGAAGATTTAGAGCCCTATGGTGGAAATATTTTACAGTTCTGGAAAGACAGAAAAAACTCAATGCCTGCGTTATACGCACTTGCACGCTCCATTTTGAATGTGCCGGCGACCAGCACCCCAAGTGAGAGGGTGTTTTCAACGGCAGGACTGGTTATAACTGCCAAACGTTCGCGTTTGAATCCACTTAGGCTTAATAGGATAGTATTTATCCATGATAACTATGCGTTCTGTAAAGATACCGTAAATTAGTTAATGGATCTTTATTTTTTAAAGCATATTTTGTCCTTTAATTTATTTTAAAGTTTCATATTAAAATATTCAAGCGATTATATTATTTCTAGGTAAAAAACAGAAGTTTTTAAAAAAGTGTTAAAATAAATAATTTAAGTAGTGAAGAATATACTTATAGAATGTAAGATTGCTACAAGAAGGATCGTATTTTTGTTGAATTTTTTAGTTACCTGAGAGAGTTTTTAGTCTGAAGAGATTTTTTTTATTAATTTATCTTATTTTTAAAATAATTTAAATATTTATACAATGTTACCTTGCTAAAGGATAGTCTGAAAACCAAATAAATAGGTTGTATTGTTAAATAATTATTAAAACTTTGGAAATAATGTATGATTAATCCCATTGCAAAGATCTCAAAATGTTTGTTCTTAAGTTTGTTACTTAAAGATTTAAAAATTAATAAAATATACCGTTTTTGTTCTCAAAACCAACCTTCCTTAATTGTAAGTAAAGTTATTTCTAATTAAGGTAAAATACTAGTAGATTGGACAGTACCAGTCATTGGAAAAGCACAAAAACATAATATTTTTTAATGTTGCTTTAAAAATTTCCTGTTTTTAAAGTAAAAGAACGCCTGTTTTTAAAGAAAAGTCAGTTTTTAAAGCAACATTAATAAATATGGTGTTTTTGTGTTTTTTCCAATGACTAGTACTGTCCAATCTACTAGTCATTTACCCTACTATAAAAAAAAAACAATTCAAGGTAAAAAATCAGGTCACGCCGCCGACGCCGCCGCCGCCGTAGTAATTTTGGACCGGCGCCGCCGCCGTGGAATCGAGCTACGGCGCTCATATCTAGTGTCCAGTAAAGTCACCAATATACTACGATCCTTTTACCGGTTCAAAAATTTCCTCCCCACTCCGGTCAAGACCTTGCTGGTCCAGTCCCTTATCTTTCCTATAATCGACTATGGTGACGTGTGCTATTTAGACCTTAATGCAGACAAACTCGACAAACTCGACCGATTGTTCAATAATTGCCTCCGATTCATATTCAACCTTCGAAAATACGACCATGTTTCTTTGTATCGTTCCAAGCTACACTGGCTACCCGTACGTCAGCGTCGCTCTGTACGGGCACTATGCGTGCTATATTCCCTGCTGCATCATCCCCATACCCCCGAATATCTAGCGCCTCACTTTCAATACCGTTGCAGCAGGCACGATAAAAACCTCCGATCCACTTCAAATCAGCTTTTAAGCTGCCCATCCCATAAGTCCAGTTCCGTCCACTCTTCTTTTAATATCCAGGCTGTTCTCCTCTGGAATGCTCTTCCTCCGGAAATCAGGATGTCAAAAACCAGAGACACTTTTAAGCGCAGGGTACGTGACTTTTACTTGAAACAGTTGGCAAACTCTTAGCTTTCATAATTTATTGTATACATGAATATTCATAATTTTTTTATAAGCACGTTTATCTATAATATTATATACCTATTTAATTAATAATATATATGTATGGTTATTGGTTTTATTTATGTTATAATTTTATGTGTGATTACTTATGTATCTTAGTATAGTATAATATTATACAATATATATTTTATATAAGTATATTTAGTTTATTTGTATATAAATATATATTTACTTGTTGGTTTTTTCTTGCAAGTTACTTTTCCTCTTTCAGCACGACTGGCACCTATATAACTTTGTTCTTGTATCGCCCAAAGGTTGACTGGGAGATAATGCCATAAGGCATTAAGTCCACCTTTGTACACTTATGTGCATAAAGTTTTTAAATAAATAAATAAATAAAATAAATGTTTGTCAATTACTGTTATATTAACCGGGGGAACTAATTCAATTACAAAATAAATACTTTTAAATTGCCACCATATATGGTATGGTATCTTAGTTGCTCTTAGTTTTTATGATACGTAGTTAAAGTCTATTAATTTTTAGGCATTTTATTTCTTTATCATTTTAACCTTTATGACTTATTTCGTAGCTTTGAGATGATTAAGCGAATATTATGTTATTTATTTTAAAAATGCAGGTTTGATTTGAATTAAGAAACCCTTTGAAAAGAAAAGGATTTTGAAATAGCCTTTTTGTGGTGAATAATAAATAATTATTCTGTATATATATTGTATGTATGTATAAAGGATGTTCTTACAAGTTTTTTTTATTTTTTCACTTTTTTAGTAAATAAAATTGATCATTAAAGAACAAAGACCACGTTAATTTTAAGAGATCCCCTTGTTTAGGTCTCCCCTATTTCAGGGTCATTTAGCGGTGCACGGGCGCAGGCGCGGGTGTCAGGTTGCACCGGATGCGCCGACATTTTGTCACTCCTGTCATGTTTCCTGTCAAAACGTTTTAGAGCGCTTAACTGCGTGTTAACTGAGTGCTAATCAATGATTCAAAATGGCCGATCTAAAGCTTTTAAAGGTTCGTTTAAATTACAGACTACAGCCTTTCAAGTTTTAAGTTGGTTAAGAGTCTTGTCCATTTTTGTGTAGCTATGATTGAGAAGTACAGTGGTAAGTGGTAAATATCGACAAAATAATATTTTGATCTTAGGGCTGTCTTTGCGCATAGGTATCTGACGAATAAGGTACTACCCGTTCGCGCTAAGTTTGCCGCTGTCATCGATACATATAAATCGATGACAGCGGCAAACTTAGCGCGAACGGGTTATAGAGCTCTTGCTCTACCATCTCTATCACTCTAAATCTGTTTGTCCAATAATTGTGAATGGTTAATAGTCATCAAAATTATTCACTTTAAAAATTTATGATAAGTGTTCCAAAACGAAAAGATACTACCACGTAGTTATTATGAACCTAAAACATTAGAAATTGCCACAGCCAGTGGAACACATAACCTCATTTTTAACGTTAAAAAGTTATTCAAACAGGATGGCGATTGGCGATGCAAATTCGCGGGAATTTGAGCAAGATGGCGCCGGTGTAATGACAGTTCACAGTGACATTCCGTCGGTGGGAAAACATCACGCTACAATGACGGGGAAGTGCAGCGGTATGAATTGTTAAATAATTCACAGAATTATACAATACACTCAATAACAACATATTACAGTAATATGTAACGTAGACTGTTCATAAACAATAAAAAGATCTAAATGTTGGTAACAAGATGATAAAATAAATGGGAATTAAAATACATAACATAATTAATTTTCTCTCTCACGGAAATATCTTTGGTAGAGCATAGGTATTGGTATTTGTTTCGTTTAAACGGCCACAATGTGGGGAGATTTTCTACCCTCGTCTTAACTCTTAAATACCACTAGAACAAAAGAGTAGGGCAAAAATCGAAGCCTATAATTTCTAGGCTTCGATTTGCTACTCTAGTCATTATTCTTTCGAGTCTAGAGTCTAGACTCTATGATACTTTAAACAAAAGCTAAAATCTAAGGCGTGAGCACATACAAAACTGTTAAATAGTTTTAAAATGTTCTTTGATAAGAATATATATACCACATTATGAATATATACCACACCGGTAAAATACTTTTAGTTAAAGTTTCGGTGATACCAACTAAATAATTCGATATAAGAGAGTTGTGTGCTACTGGTAGATCTATTGCATTTAAACGCCAAGCACGATCCCTGAGTAAGGTCATATAACTGTACTCGCCTTCATTAACTTCAACCACTAACTTAACTATTTATCGTTTATTTTATACCTGTATTATGAACTACAGATGCATTAAAGTAAGAAACGAGACTTGCACCGAAAGCGTAGTTAAAGTTATCGTCAAATATGACAACTTTTGCTAGGGATTTGACAGTTAATTTCACATTTTGTTATAGTTAAAGTTACAGTTATAGTTAAAGTAGGTTGATTCAACTCACTCTAAGGCGAACTTGCGTAGACCTGGGTTAAAGTTAACTCTGAGTTAAGCATCATGTCATCTCTATCACTTATCACTTACTTGGTGAGTGACAGATATGACATCATGTTTTAACTCAGAGTTAACTTTAACTCAGATCTGCGCAAGTGGACCTAAGAGTATCGAAATTTGATGTAATTGTAGAGTCCTATAGTGTTATGTTATAATTTAGAATAAGTTTCAAAGATCTATGAATTTGTTTTAATGATCTATTCAAGAATTAGAGCTTAGGTATACCACATAATATAATATGATTTCCTTTGCGATCATTGTTTAACTAAAAAGTAACTTTGAAAACGCATTGCATGTATCTAATCTCGAATCTATTCAAAAGTTTTTAAATTCATCGCTAGTATCATATAACTTGTTGACAGTAACAATATTCAAACTGAGTAAAAACTGAACAGAACATCTGTTTAAATATACAAACACTCTCTAAAGTTAAACACACGACCAAACTAATTTTAAATGTAACGAATTCTTGGGGATAAGAATAGTTCTTTAGGGAACGCAAATAAAAACACAATCGAATATAGAGCGTTTTCTTGTAAATCGGTGAAAAAGTTTTCATATTGCGCTTGTGGCTTATATTTACATGTAAACCAGTAACTAGATTCTACAGGGTGTAACAAAACTAAGTGATAGTACTTTAGGGTGTGTCCCTTTTAGAGAGTTCACTGTGAAAATAGCAGCGCTGAAAGACCATTTTTTTCACTTTTGTATGGAGGAAACTCGTGACGCTGCGCGCTGACGCGCTTGCCCATACAAAAAAAAGCTTCGTTTCGGGAACGTCCCGTTCGGTCCAGTACGTTTCCTATCAAAACACCAAAAATCTGATTGGTCAAAACTCCATATCAAAGATTAGACGTTTGATTGACTTTTACGATACTGTCTTGCTGTTATAGTAAACGGACGAAATCGAACGACGTACGAACCTATATCATTGAAATAATATGGTAGAATCGTGGTATAGATTTCTGCGACCATTGGCCAGTGAGCCTAGACACAAGGGTAATTTAGTTTTTCTTTTATCGTCTGTGGTTTCGTTTTGTGGTCAGGTGGTCTTTCAGTTCTAATAAGAAAAAGACGTGCGCTTGATTATAAATACATAGTTTACATTGACTTCAACGTTATGTGTTGAGCCAAGTGCTTAGGGAACTTGCGTTTAACGTTAGATAGCTTGATAAATAATCACGGTGATCAGACAGCTTACATTCGATAATTTTAACGGTGAAGTTAGAAAGAGCTTGCGATGATACGATTTTTTAATTTCTAACTTCGAATACAATTTAGTAGAAGATATTCTTGAGCTAGTGAACGTATTGTAAAAGCAAGATTTCGACTAAAATGAGGGCTAAATATAGAAGTAAAACAATAATTGGTCCGGGGAGGCGGTCGGGCGAAACGAGAGCCCTCCAACCCTCCGCTCCCTGCGCCGAGATTCCACATACGAAAACCTTTACTTTCATCGGCCGACAAAAACATACCAGACATGGCCGGCCCGGCATTCCACGGCACTTGTCAAAAAGCAAATAGTCCCTACAAAGACGTCGGGAAAAACGGGAGAAACAAAACCAAAACGGGATCGGAATAGGAATGAGACGCGCAGTGTACTGGCGCTGCTCGTTTACATAACAACAGCGCATAAACAATAACGTTTTAACGTTAAAAGGTCACTTTATTTACTAAAAAATGTGGATAAAACTGTCGGAGCTTAAAAAAGCTGTCAGCCGCGGTTCAGTCGGTGCGACGCGGCGCGGCGATGCGCCCGCGCACGCCCGCCATTGGCCGCGGCGGCGTGCGAGCGAGACGGCGCACTCTCTCCGCGCGCCGGAGCGGGACGGAGCACCCCGCGGATGCGAGGGTTTCCGATCGTTGACTCCTTTCAAGGCCATGGACAAGTTATTTTTTGTAGTGTGTCATTGTAATGGTCGTTTTAAAGTGCCGAAGTGAAATGACCTTGGATACTTTCTTTCGAGGTCACCCGAACTCCGGCGCGCAGGTAATTACATTCATTCACTTTCAGATCTTATAAGATTATCACTATTATCTAATAGGCGTGCCCAGTTATTTAAGGTTTGCGTAAATTTTGTTTTGTAATGATGGTAAATCGATTGAGAGAGCCTTTCCTTTTTAAAAACTGATAGAAAAATTAATTTGTTAATAGCTGTCTGCTGTCTTCGTTTTCTGTAATCATGACAGATGTAGATATAATAAGAAACGATTATAGCGTAGCGGTATAGGCGTTGAACTCTACCGATAGAGCTATCGATTTAAAAGACTAGGTAGAGCTCACAAACTTTAATTTTGAAGAACGACCTGAACTTAACTATAGCTATCTGATAGTTTAACTATCTTATAACTTATATATAATAAGCTACAAGTATCTATACCTATAATTTGAAAACTCAAAAGCCAACGCCCGCGCCTCTTATATTTTGTAATAGTTGAACGTTGTGTACAAGTTATAAAAGTGATAATTCCGACCTACCCTCATGACAAAGGCTGGTTAAGGTGTGGGGTGAGATAAGAGATGATAAGATACGATGGGTAGACACTAGACAAGCGTTATGCAATATATCAATATAACGCTATGTTCTAAAAAAAATATAAACAGACGAACGTATAACCTCCTCCTTTTTGGAAGTCGGTTAAAAAAATAAAAAAATAAAAAAATAAAATTGTTTTATTTCTGAATAGATTTTTAAAAAATGCTTTCAGAACGTTGATACTACTGGTGCCTACCACCGGTTCGGGAACTAGCTAGTTAAAAATTAAAAAGATAGAGCTCTATACTTTTTTATCATACATCATTATGGTTGTGACTGCCACACTCAGAGACGAATGTGTAATTAATTTCTTACCAGTAATTAAATGAGAGTTTGATGTAAGCCCCACACGTTATCTGTCAAACTCATCATTGAATTAAACTTGAATCATCGTCGTTATCTGCGATTTGCTATGTTAGTTATTTAGCCTGAAAAATCTGAGTTCAGGGAATACATCCTTTAAGGCCTTTGTGAAAATTTCAAGTGCCTACCTGTTGCCATTTAATTGATATCGAGCAAAAAAGGCCGAAAAAATCACGTTTGTTGTATGGCAGTCCCCCTTAAATATTAATATGTATTATTTTGTTTTCAGTATTTGTTGTTATAGCGGCAACAGATATACACAATCTGTGAAAATTTCAGAAGTCTAGCTATAGCGGTTCTTGAGATACAGCCTGGCGACAGACAGACAGACAGATGGACAGACAACGAAGTCTTAGTAATAGGGTCCCGTTTTTACCCTTGGGTACGGAACCATAAAAAATAAAACATAGGAACACAGCTGCTCAAGCCTTGCTTTAATTCTTAATGAAAAAAGTACTTACTTAAATCGGTTAAGATTTGGAGAAGAAATCAGAGGAAAACGAATCGATGATTTTCTGTTCTTTTATTAGAACTTTTGTCGTGAGGCGAGGCTTACGATTAGTGAGACAGCAATAGATTTTACAAATACTTGTTTTCAATTTCTCTAGCTCTTGGTGTATCCTCTAAAAAAGGTTTACTTTCTTTTGCCGTTCCAATTTTAAAGGGGAGCGGGAAACCAATAATAAAAGCGGCGAGAAATTCTATACGAGACTTAATTAATTGATCAAATTGGATTGTTTAACCCTTTGCAAGCCGGTAGAGATCAAATTAGCCATAAACAATGCATAAAACCTCCATTTTCAACTTTTGTAAAATAATATTTTGTTTTGTTAAATTAGCGTCTGTAGTTATTATTATTCCATTATTTTACTTAGTAAAGAAACCCCTACGGAAATTTCACAAGGATATCAGCATTGGCTTAAAACTTATACAGTCTACGCTATAAAGAATTAAAATTAGAGTTGACGAAGCACAAATTTTTTAGAGCTGGTTGCACTTTTTCACCATACAAAATTGATTGCATTTTGATCTGAGCATAACGTCGATAAAAGGCTTAACTGCCACTGGGGCAAAACTGAAGAGACGCGTCATGGTTTTCGCCAAAGCATATTCATCTCTATTAGTCTATTATTTAAGTAGTTATAAATTTCTCCTATGAAAATATGGAAGCGTCGAAGAACGAATGCGGTCTGAGTTGACTCAGTGGAGCCAAAATACCGTCTATACATTTTAACACGAAGTCATCTTAAGATTAGCAAAACATTTCGGGAGTTCTGTTCGACGTTATGTATTATTATTTATTATCTCTTATCGGTTATATATTATCAGGCTGACCCCTGGGTCATGAGTCACGATACCCGCGATTTGGCGTTCGTTTTGTTTATTTTGCCGGTTTTGATTATGTTTGGGAGAAGCACTTAGCCACTGATTGTATCTTTTGTTTATTTTTTGGGTCACACTTGGTTCTAGGTAGGCATACTAATATGTATTATGAATGCAAAAGTGCCTGTCAGTAACCTTTTCAAACCGCTGTTAAAGACTGAATTTTGACAAAATGTATCGAGATATTTTGTTTCGACGAATAGTTTTTTATCGACGAAGTTACAGTCATAAGTTAACTAATTACCTAACTAATATGTTATAGTCATAACTCATAAGACGTATCGACATACCTATTGTTTACAGCACTATTTTACGGGACTCGCTTTTTTCATAAATCTTTTTCATTATCATAGATCGCTATCTTAGTTATAAAGTTAATTTCAAATTATATCATGAAATATCCACATATTACGTCGACCTAGTAAAATGAACATGACAATTTACAAGAGGGTTACAGACTACAGTGCCTAAAGCGTACATCTTTATATAACTTTGACCCTTATGTCCATGTCATAGAGGTGATGTGAGGGGTAAAATACCATGATAATAGTCACACGTGTATGGGGTGAGCGCGCGACGTCCGGTACGCACCGTCGCACGTGTACGTTTGTGTCTCCAGTCTCATAAACAAGACGTATTGTAAGAAGTTAAAAGATCTTTTGTCTTCTCTCTGCCTTGACCAACAAGGAAAACATCTTCATACAAGTTCACAGAATAAAACTAGTCGAGGTACCTCCTATAGCTAAGCTTTAACACAAACCAGCAGCCCCAGCAGGCTAATTAGTAGGCCATCCATACTAATATTATAAATGCGAAAGTGTGTCTGACTGTATGTCGGTCTGTCGATCTGTCTTTCTGTCTGTTCACGCCCAAACCGTTGAACCTATTTTGCTGGATATGGAGATAGTATCTCCATACCAAATTTCAGCAAAATCTACTTAATCTATTATTAATATATATTACTCTAAAAGCCCACTTGCGCAGATCTGAGTTAAAGCTAACTCTGAGTTAAACATCATGTCATTTCTATCACTCTTTTCAGATCTGCGCAAGTGGGCTGTGGGCCTAAGTATCTCCGAGATACTTTGAGTCCCCGGAAAGGACATAATCTTAGATAAATGATTGGTCTCGCGCTCCGCCGTAGCGCCGAGCTCGAAACCAATCATTTATTTAAGGACATAATATTATGATACTTTCTATCCCGGAAAATGTACGGTCCCACGCGATAAAATAATTTTGGCGCAACGGAGTTGCGGGCGTCATCTAGTAATGTTATATCTCGTCTATATTTTAACCCGACTACAGCACAAGGGTTATTTACTCTGTTGCCTTAGGGTTTGTGTAAAATGTAAACCTCGAAAAGGAAAGTTATGACTTATAACTTTATAAGACACTAGCTGTCCCGGCAAACGTTGTTTTGCCATTTAAAGTATATTTTATCATCAGTTGATACATGTTTTACCCCCTCTTTTGTCCCCTAAGAGGGTGTGGGGGGGGGGGGGAAGGTCATACACCAGATGTTAAGTTGAAAAACACAGTTAATACCTAATATGAAGTAAGTCCACTAAAGAAAAAAGTTGTATACAAAATCTGACCCACTTTGGTCCCCAGAGAGGGTTGAGAGGGGAGGGGGGGGAGGATTTTTATACACCAGATGTTGAGTTGGAAGAAGACAAATATAATATATCTGTGAAAACCGTATGCAAATCGGATCAGTAGTTTTCGTGTTAAAGAAAAAAGTTTGATACAAAATCTGACCCCCTCTTTTGTCCCCTTAGAGGGGTGGAGGGAAAAAATTTTATACACCAGATGTTAAGTTGGAAGAAGATAAATATATCTGCGAAAACCACATTCAAATCGGATCAGTATTTTTCAGATCAGTATTTTTCATAAACATACAGACAGACAGAAAGAGTGACAGACAGACAGACAGACAAAAAACTAACCACATTTTTGGCTTCTATAGCGATGTAGTGACAAAGGTGTAATTTCAGGTGTCATTTCATATCTTTTATGTACAGAATTTTCATTTCTACAACAGAATATTGTCTTCCTCCGCTCGCGCTTTGGTGACGCCTACTATCGTAATATTTTAATTTCGCCATAATTTCAAAACCAAACGTCCAATTTTAATCATTCAAAGACCAAATATTATCTACATAAACTGTACTTAGTGATAAAATAATTTATTTTGATAAGGATTAATAGCGTGAGTAAAATATATCCGTTTAAATTTAGTCCAAAAAAAATTCAGGATTTTTAAATAAATAAATGGTTATTGTGCCTCACTCGACATAGATAGGTATAGTGTGTCGCGGACTTTTTTGTAGATATTTATAAGATCTACAATTACTTAGAACATTTTATGGTTCTATCTTTTATAGTTTAGGCAGCGTACGCAAAATAAGTAACTTTTCTAGCTGATTTTTTACACCTTGCGTCCGAAAAACTCAAATATCTTACGGAACCCTACTTTTTTCCAAAATAAAATGTAGCCTATGTTCAGCAGAAATAATGTGAGATTCCAATAGCAAAAGAATTTTTCAAATCGGTCCAGTAGTTTCGGAGCCTATTCGACTCAAACAAACAAACAAACAAACAAACAAACAAACAAACAAACAAAAAATCAAATCTTTCCTCTTTATAATAGTAGTGTAGATGCTTATTATTCAGGTCTTATTTCATAGAGTATAGACGACTATATGGTTACATAGCTATTTTCATTCACAACTTGTAGTTACTAGTTCCTGGTTTTATCCAACATTTCGATGCATTCGGTTATGATTTAAGGTCGATCAGCTCATACAGACTCCCACTACGCGGCCGTATTTGGTTACAATTAATAATACATATTTAGTGCAGGCCCTATCACCTTTCTCCTACTTGCGTCAATGTAATAATCGACACGGGATTTTGAACATTACTGCGATAGCCATAAGGGCGATATAGCGAAACCCCATGGATGTGCGTAGGCGCACCCACGTGAGTGATTCACTATGGGAACCCTGTTCTATGGTGTCAGCTTTTTAAAACGAGTTTAGTCCGTTAAAGTGAGGCCACATTGCTTGGCTGCGCTGCGGTGCGTCGCCGCAGCGGTATCATTACGACGTTTTAAATAATTATCATAGCTTTATGCTACATTGATGCATTGCGTCTTCAGTTGGTGTTTTGACTAAATGAAGCACCGAATGGGTGAAGTGGTACAGAAAAAACGTTGCAACACACGCTCAATCCCATCGCTGCTGCGTCTTTACAACTTCTCAACGTTCCTTTGCGTCATTCTGTACCGACAACGCAACGCACCGAAGCCATGTGGCCTCGTTAAACAAGCTTCAATTTAAAACCCCGACCTACGACCACTGCTGTGACAATAACCCAAACCTGATTATTTATTGCTATTCGAAATCTATTAGTTCCTCCATAAATTCTCTGGAGTTTGGACTTGGGATAAAATATTCCATATGTGTCGAAATTGATAAATATTAAATTGACCTAAACTTTTTTGATTTATAGCTAAAAAGCGCTGTTATCATTATTCTTATGTACAATTTTTTATTGTTTTCAGGGGTTACCGACTTAAACAGTCAGACACAAGAGTGCGGCAATCGCTAACCAGGCAAACCGTCTGCTCCTGTCCTGCGTCTGCATCCTGGACATTAGACAAACCTGCAACCTGAAGAGTTATAACGAAGACGATTATTTGGATCAGCTAAGAAGACTAGTCTATTTGCGCTAATTGTTAATGTCAGAAGATGACCCATCAGCCGTGTTCACACTTCACAGCCAGCCAAGACGTCTACTGTCTTCCTAACACGAATAGACCGTACAGTGTTACTTCGGACGTATTTGGGCCTGGTAACTCCACCACCGTTGGCGTTGCCATCGCCAACGGGGGCAGAGTTCCTGCTCCTAGATGCGCGACTCAACGGGAATGTTCTGGAAACTCAACGGAAGAATCACGACTCAACTATGAACTTTACTGAAGAATCAAGACTCAATTAAAAAATCAACTAAAGAATCGTGACTCAACTGAAAATTCTACATCTCATACTCGTTTAGACCTAAACACAAATAATATTAAACTCGTAATACAACTAGGGTACCCCTTTCTGATAGAATAATTGTTGCAGTCATCTGGTTGAAACTCCTAATTGATTGAGTCACTAGCGAATTTATTGAATGAAACCATTTAATTTTATGATTAAAGGCCAACTCGTCAAGTCTTTAACTGTAAATTATTTGGTTTTATTCAACCAGATGAATAGGACATAATTATTATGTCATATACACAGTGGATACTTAATTAAGCTGCTCCACTTTTCTTGTCTATCAGGATAAATTATTATTTGTGCGATACGTATGAATATAAAAGAAAATAATAAAAATAAAAATCGGCCAAGTGCGAGTCGAAATCGCGCACGAAGGGTTCCGTACCATTATAGAGCAAAATTAGGCCATAAATTGTGTTTTTTGTATGGGGGTCCCCCTTATTTTTTTATTTTATTTTAATATTATTATATTATTATTAAATATTAATTTTGTGAAAAATTCAAGTTCCTGTTGCCATTAAAGTATTCATTTTATTTTATTTTTAGTATTAGTTGTTATAGCGGCAACAGATATACATAATCTATGAAAATATCAAATCTCTAGCTATTACCGTTCTTGAGTTACAGCCTGGAGACAGCAAAAAAGGCCAAAAAATCACGTTTGTTGTATGGGAGCCCCCCTTAAATATTCATTTTATTTTATTTTTAGTATTTTTTTTTATAGCGGCAACAGATATACATAATCTGTGAAAATATCAAATCTCTAGCTATTACCGTTCTTGAGTTACAGCCTGGAGACAGACAGACAGACGGACAGACGGACAGACAACGAAGTCTTGTAATAGGGTCCCGTTTTTACCCTTTGGGTACGGAACCCTAAAAATAATCTTATTCATTAATTTAAAAATATTATTGTTAATATTGTGGGTACAAGCCACAAGGACACATAAAATCTTTATGCCGAATGGAGAATATAAAAATATTAGATAGAATTAAGATTTGTTTATTACCTACTCTTTTATTAGTTACAATGGTTAGCTAAATTATTGTGTTACTGTGTAGTTAAAAATAATAAAGTGCAAGTAGCATATTATTTCCATGTTAATAATTGATTACATTGTGTACAATGTGTCTATAAGTTTCAATCTTACTTTTTATAGAACTACTATACTACATAAATAGATATATTTTATTACATTATTTGAATAAGCATGATAAGTTACAGCTGTTGTGAATAAACGAAGTTTATATTGTTGGCTTCTTCTATGTGTTATAACTTATAAACCTGTTAAACCACTGTATCTTTTATTTGAACCTGCATTAAAATGTAGTTTGAGCACAGAATAGATAATAGTACAAGTGTATGAGTAGTTTAAAAAATATATTAAGAAAGGGGTGGCTTTTTGTGGTTACACTATGTCAAGAACTATAATATTAATAAAAGAGAATATGATTTAAAAAATGGTATTTATTTACATGTTTACAACAAAACGTTAATATAATTAGTGTTATAACTAATGTACTATCAGAGAAGTTGATTCATAGGCCGATGGCGGACCTATGTAATTTGGTCGCGTTATGTCAAAACCAGTCACGTGACACGTCACGAACATTAAATTGACATAATTCGACCAAATGACGTAGGTCTGTAAACTGCCTATGAATCAATATCTTCGATGGCACAACGGCGTGGGACATGTGACGAATGGCTCATCACTGCAGCGTGGTAGCTAATTTACCAATAACTTATTAATAAAAGTATTAAGACAACAAATAAGCTATTCAATAGTCTATACGCTATAGAATCTAACATTTTGGAAAAGATACTCGGACAAAGTCAGCAACATAAGTGATATAGTTTATGTTTGGACGCTGTTAAGCATTTAAATATGTATCATCCCACAAAAAAACGTATTGAGGAATGCAGTTAGTGGACACATGTTTTCAAAATCTGTCAATAAGAATTTTCTCGCAATTTTCTACCACCTCCACCAGGACCCAGGTGGATCTAGCGATAGGGTATGAATGAATGAATGAATGATTTATTGCATAAATGTGGTACAAAAAGGTCTTACAATATTATTAATACATAAATGAATCCAACATTCTGCCTAATAAGTGGCGTGCAAAATAATTTTAAATTGTATGGCATTAACATAATTATTATAAAAAAAGTACTAAAATTTAATAATAACTCATTACATTTGCATTATAGTATTTTGTGTCAATTGTCGCGCCAACAGTTGTTATACACGAATTTAAAAAAGCAAATAAATTATTGATTGAAAACCCCCATTGAGCATAATATAAAATATTATGTTTTGATTAACTACCACGATACTAAGTGATGTTTGGAACCTAAAACCTCTATCTACCCTTGGTGTTCTAACAATAATGCACGATGTAAAGGCGAGGTCTCAATATCTAGCTGTATTCTACTGAAATCTACTTATAAGATATTGCCCTTAAATATTTGTATTTGTCGTTATATTCGTACCTCGTTGGAAATTGTCTGTTATGGCTCCTATATACAGGCAGACCGATCGATTCGAACTGTGATTACGTATCTTGCGACACTCGACAGTAATGCAACAGGCTTTTGATAGCAGATTTATTTATTGAGAAAAATTACAGCTACTTTAACAAAGTATTCTAATTACTGTAAGCCATTAATAAGTTTCCACTAATATGATTTTGGACAATATTTGTTGTCTGTCAAAAATTTAATATCCAAAATATTGTGCAACATCTGCTGTCAAATGCTTTTTGCATACCGGACTCGCATTGTGTGCACGAGCCCAGTCAGTGCCTGTAGACAAGTGGCAAAACGCTAACGCTAACGCTAACGTTACAAAATGTATGGGATTTGACATTAGTATTCGCTAGCGAAGCGATGACTTATGTCAAATCGCATACATTTTGTAACGCTAGAGTTAGCGTTAGCGTTTCGCCACTTGTCTACAGGCACAGGTCGGCCTGCAATCAGTCCGATTCTAAAGATCGGCTTTCCGATACGTAGGAGCCTTAACGGCAGACATCCATTACTAAACTTTTAATTTAAACAACGTTTAGCCAGTATTCCTAGTTGAATTACAATTTACATTATAATAATAACTATGTTATAGGATATTTTTTATTGAAAGAAATCATTTTTATAGTCGACATATTCTACTCTGTATGTATACTAAAATATATACAGTGCCATTTCATATAGCTACAAATATAAAATCAACTTCGACATGCAATAAACATAATATATTACATACAGTGTCTTTCAATATATTTCTCTCTATCCCCTTAGTAATAAAAATATTTATTGTGGATACGCTATTGTTGTCCTTGTCTCTCAAGCACCTTTACCATTGTAACAGACAAGAACAAAACATTGTATAACTTCTTTTATTAATAAGGGGCTAGTTTTTTGTCTCCTTTTTTTGGGTCTGCAGTCTATGGCAGTGAATTTTGGCCAACTGAAATCATAGACAATGAGTAATATCTAATAAGTAACACGGCAATGTTCATATATTGCACTTTTCTTTTTGATTGGGAAATTTATTTTATATTTAATCTACACAATAGATGTTTGCGGAACCGTATAAACCTAACTTTGTAGGTTTTGGCTTGTGACTGTAATGAGAACAAACGCCGCCATCTTGTAAATTGTCATTCATGTGACAGTTGTTTCACGCCATCCCCTTTTGTCAATGTCATCCAAGTATCATGAAACGGCCAAATTAAAAATTATTGCCGGTGTCAATTTGTACATCGCATCCAAGTATGCCATCTTTGTAGCTCTGTATTTATCACAGCTTTCAAGTTGTAATTTAGAGATCTTTTGAGAATTTTAAACAAACTTCTAACACGCGAAGTCGCGAACCAATACTGTTCGTCAATGAAGATTTTTTGTAATTTGTATATCACTTCTAACATTGATCGCAATATTGATTATTATCAAAATAATATAAATAAATTGTATGATATTACTGATTTGTATATTGTATTCAATTAGAGTCTAATAATTATTAGACCTTTGTCTCGTTACTACATTGATTTGGCCGACTTTAGCCTTTTAATACGGAAATATTGTGAAGACACGAATTTTTATCTTCGAGTTTTGGCTTACGTAGTAAGTGTGTGTCTAATGCCAAAATATTTCAGTGATTCGACCGAATAATATAACATATCGCCGTATGTAATTACGTAATTTCCAGTCAACAAAATTAGGAGAACCTCCAAGTCAGCAAATTGACTGACAAGACTCAATATGCTAGACCTAGAACTAGGAACTTATATTCAGTACTATAACGCCTCAAAACAGTAGGTTTAAAAAACATTCCCTTGCCAACTACACTGTTGAAACTTTTAGGGGTGATCTGCCCACACAATCCTCATCTATTTCAGTAGTACCCGGCCAAAAACACACACATTTATCTTTGTCAATTACTCTTTTAAACGCTATGGGTGAGTTCTGAAATATAACTCAGTATACTGACTTGAGCTCATGACATATAAAATCAATTCCATACTTTTGATTCGTTTCGAAGTATTATGTCAGTGAACTGACGTACACTTTGTTGGGATGTCGTTATTGTAATTAATATGACATACTTAATATCCTACGAATAGGTAAAACTTGTCATGCTAGTGGCAAACAAATACAACATACCGTCGGATACATGACGTCACGAGCACTGGCCAGTATACTGGGTTACATTTCAGAACTCAAGTTTAATGACTTACTAAACGACTCTTACATATATCTCTTTTTAAAGATCGATGCGCTTTCGGCCGTATAATATACCACAAACAGATCACAAATACAATACTAACGAGATCAATATAATCTAATAACATAAGCTGTTGTTTTAGGAACGCGCCTTGGCACCGCATTGGCTGGTTCTATCAGTATTATATCTGTGATGCCAAATAATAAAATAACGTAAGATATAACATAAAATATAATAATATGTATTTACAAGTGACTCGATGCATGTAGGACCGGAAAGACCCTGTCGCCTCCTTTTACCTGAAATTGTAAAAAAAACACAATTAATCAAATCTCCTTATTGTCATATTGTGAGAACGCTAATAATGATGTTTTATAACTTATGACGTCAGTTTTCTGAACTAGATCAAAATCGATCCATCCGTTGTTGCTGCTGTTGTCCAAGCTGAATGACATCCGACTCGTAAAGCAGAGTTAAGACACTCATCTATGTTTTCTGTCGAGGGTCAAAAATATAATTTAAAACATGTGAACATGTTTCATTATTTTGACAGTTACCATTTTTGCTATCTTAAACCATAACATTAAAACATGTATCAGATTTACATCGTGTACGCATGTGCGTGCTGTTTGCATCATGTTTTTAGTACGGATATGATTTGCGTTCATGTCTACGAGATTATTGTTGTTTTTTCTAAAGTTGAACATAATCAATAAACACATCCTAATTGCGGCCGTTAGTATACCTTACGTATAGGTCGCGTGCACGTGTGTGGTGCACTGCACTCACTTGCATACGAGATCACACAATTAAAACTATTATCATTAAATATCCTGATTGAGGCCATTACTATAATTTGCGTATATGTATCGTACACGTGTACGCACGAGCGTGCAAACTTACGTATACGTTGCGTGCACGCGTACGCACGAGCGTACAAACTTACGTGTACGTTGCGTACACGCGTACGCACGAGCGAGTAAACTTGCGTATACGTTACTCACGTGGCGCGGCAGGCGGGCGAGTGCATGTCTCTGTCTGCGCCGCCGGCGAAGCTGATGTTGAGGAGCATGGACTCGAAGGGGTCGCTGCGCATGCGCTGCTGATTCGCCGCCGCCGCCGCGCCCGCTTCGCCCACCACGCGCGACTCTTGTAGTCCGTCCTGAAATGTGCATAGATAATTCGTATTAAACAGCTAGTTGACAGAATCAGGCTATTGCGAAATTTACAGTATACAACTTAAATAGCCCCCCCCCCCACACGGGTTTTGGTGACGGTGGCTGGTTTCATTGAAACCAAGCCAGTTACGCAGGAGTAATTTTTACAGTGCCCAAATGTGTGCGCAGTACACAATAACACTCTTTATTCCTTTACTCTCATAACCCAGTTGGACGGACGACCGACACGACTGACGAGAGATCAGGCGCAGTATCGACTTTTTACATGCCCATCAACGTATGGATCATCTTAGTTGTCAGAAATTCTGGTGATCAGCCTGCACTACCCTTACCAAACTTGGAAATAAAATGTTCTCAACGCGGGAATCGAACCCACAACCTCCGAGTCAAGAACAACGTGCTCTAAACCACTGGACCATGGAGGCTTCCAAACATAAAAATGATACAAAGTGTCAAAAGTTGCGTACTTCGGGTCGGGGGCTCCACAGGCGCACAACGGCCTCAATACCGCTGGTAGCCAGCAGGAACTGCGAGGGGTGGAGCTGCACGCAGTTGACGATGGACTCGTCGCCGCGGAGACACCGCACGATGTTGCCAGACCGACGGCACCAGATGAACATGCTGCCGTCGTCGGACCTGCGAGAGGATTAAAGTAAGGGCCTGTTCCACCACTTCCTGATAAGTGCCGAATAAGCTTTTCACAGCTTTTTTGACAGATTCTCCATACTTCATCTGTCAAGTTAAGTGCTGTGGTGCATAGCCTATTCGGCACTTATCAGGAAGTGGTGAAACAGGCCCTTACATGTTTAGACGTAGATACGATTGTTAAGCAGATCCTTTGTGTCTTTCCGCGTAAATTGTAATATTGTTAATTGTAATTGTAACATTGTAAAATGTTTCTTGAGCACAATAAATAATTAAGTAAGACATTTACTGCATAGGTTAAAAATATTTTAACACCCAGTTGAATACTGTCGCTTCGTGGGCCACGAAGCCACTATCTCCTTGTCAACCAACCCTAGAGAGTATATTAAGACCTTATGCGGGGGATATTATAAGAATCTGCTAAAAAGGCGAATGTTAGTTTCTTTTTTACAGTATGGTGCAATGAAATGGTTGAAATAATGTGATAAATATTTAGTTCTTTGAGAAATATTAAGTTATTATGGGTCGATCAGGTTAAACACACTTGAGTCCCATGTTAAATAGATCCGGGACATCCCTCAACCGCAGGTGGTTTTAGTGAATAGGAGTCTCACATACCCCCGGGGCATACCCAACCCGGGGGACCCATGACGGGTTTCCCCTGCGCATCAAAAAAAAAACAAAAAAAAAGGTTAAGCACACTTGCTTGGTATGTGTAGATCATGCCTATAGTTCGGTCGAAGAGCACTAAAGTTATTCCCCCCCCCCCTCGTGTATCATGTGACTCACCCGGCAGCGATGAAGTTGGCATCAGGCCCGAGGAAGTTGGCCTCCTTGATGTCTGTGGTGGTGTTGCAGTGGCCGAGGAACCGGTGGCTGTAGTCCAGGGCTGAGCCGCGCAGCTGACGCTCTAGGAGGCTGCCGGACCCGCCCTCCTCCTCCGCTGTAATTTGAGTTATAAACAGATATCCATACTAATATTATAAATGCGGAGGTGTCTGTCTGTTACCTATTCACAATTAAACCTCTGAACCGATTTTGCTGAAAATTGGTATGGGGATACTTTGGGGAAGGGGATGTCGTCACTGTCTCACCGCAACCGGGCTATATATTAAATAAAATACCTTCGTCGGGCTGCATGTCTGTGTTCTGCAGGGCGGTGGCGATGTCCTTCTGCAGCAGGAACACGGCGTGGCTGGCCGCGTGCTTCGGGAATTTGTCCTTGAAGTATAGCAGGCATTCGCGGGCCTCGCGCGCACGCCTACAAAAAGGTTTTACCAAATGTTCAAATTATTTTGACCGTAAATCGATAAAATAAAATAATATTTTTTTCTCACGATAAGTATGAAAAAAGAAAAACATTATTTTTACATAATTTAAAATTTCGCGCGTATTTCGCAAAAACGCTTCCGCTAGTAGACGCCATGTTTGCTCTGTATTGCTCTATGGTCATGACGTCATTGGGTGAGTAAACAAAGCATCAATTTACATAAGATATTCGGCACTGACAGTTGACGCAGTTGTCATTTTTTTTGTTTACTATCCCAATGACGTCATTAGCATGGCGGAAAGATTTCGGAGCGTTTAAAGACAGATAAAAAATCTTGAAATCTTTAAACTACATTTAAAAATATAATAAGCTATCTTATGAAGTCAAACTAACATTTTCCGATTGCTTTTCCTCTAAACTATCATAATAATACATTTTTTATTTTTTTCTCATATACACTTAAATACCCTATTACGTTTCGATACATGAGCTATCATTGCCGCAAAAGAGTCAGCAGGACTTTCTCTCCAAATCTTTCGAACCCTAGCATACATAATAAATGTATGCCGAGAGAGAGAGAGGGACAAACAGATAGAGAAAGAGATAAAATATATTCAGTACATACATAACAGTTTCGTGAAATATTTAAATAAGACATTACTTGAGGTCCATCAGTCCTTTAGCAAGTCGGAAGTGCGACTTGACGTGGTTGCTGTCCAGCTTGATCGCGCGGTAGCAGTCGCGGATCGCAGCGTATGTGTCGCCAGACCTGCAGGAATAAATGTAAACAGTTATTTAAGCAATCCAAATTAAAAAAATATTATTATTTAGGTAACAACGCAACGCACGTTTGTTTGCACGTACGCACGCCGACTAAGGCTTCTTACAGATGAACGGCACTTAGCGGCGGCAGTCGACGCATCCTTCGACACTTGTGCCGTTCGTCTGTAAGCGCTCTTATACGCAAACTCGTTCGCTTAAACGCACAAACAATAGCTTATACATACGTGTGGTCTCTTACAAACTCGTACGCTCGCTAGCGTGCACGCCCACTTACAATTTGTGTGCGTATGCGTGTGTGTTCGCGTGCATATAACATGATGTGTCTCCTTGCATGTATGTGTGGGTACGTACCATCCCCTCCTCATAAGCGCAGCGGCGCGGTTGGAGTAGAGCAGCGCGCAGTCGGGGCACGCGGCGATAGCGCTGTTGTATAACTCCACTGCGGCGGAATAGTTGCTGCTGTTCACTAGATCGTTAGCCTGAAACATACATATAATGAAAATGACTATAACAAATTACATATTATGCCTCCAACAGTTTTCGTAACTATAGCTAGTTTCGTTGAAAGTCAATGGCCACACTTTAAACTAATGGCCCACGCTCGTCCATATAAAGTCAGATTGTGGAGGTAAAAATTCCTCCAATAACTCGCGTACTCGTCAAAGCAGCGGAAAGATCAAAGATTTTCTTGATATTTAACACAATATTCTTGCGAGAATGATTTTGATTATATGCTATTTTCTTTTAATATTGTAGGGGTTTATGCAATACAGCTTCTATCTTTCTGAGTATATGTTTCAGTTTGTATGCCTGCCACAAATATATGTACATAGAGACGGAAAGTCATAAACCGTTACAATTAATCTATCAATTGAAAATCTATTATGTCTGTGATTCCCACGATCGAGGTATTAAATATTTCTATTCCACAACCAAAAGTATGTTTATGTAGAGCCATAAAACGAACCTTCCTTCTCTTCATATCTCAAACTCACCATCTCCTTAAGATGTCGCACTCTGTCCGGCAACACGGGCTGCGGGTCCACCGTGCCGTTGTCCCCGGCGGTCGCGCCGGCGCCGGCGGCGTCCCGGGTGCCGTTCCGCTTGTCGTCGCGGTGGCCGCGGTTGTGTTGGATGATGAACGACTCCACTAGGACGGGACGACGAGCGGAGTTCACGTCGAAGAGGTATACCTATGAAGAAAGCGGTGTTAGAGACATTGAGCCAAAAGACATAATATGGCGAATCTAGGTGATTGGGTTGGATTACAATAATATATGGAGTCCAACCAACATAGATGAAATTAATATATAGAAAAAGTTAATAATATACGTGGGAGAGCCATGCTTCGGCACGAATGGGCCGGCTCGACCGGAGAAATACCACGTTCTCACAGAAAACCGGCGTAAAACAGCGCATGCGCTGTGTTTCGCTGAGTGAGTGAGTTTACCGGAGGCCCAATCCCCTATCCTACCCTCCCCGTCCCTTCTCTATCCATTACCCTATTCCCTCTTAAAAGGCCGGCAACGCACTTGCAGCTCTTCTGATGCTGCGAGTGTCCATGGGCGACGGAAGTTGCTTGCCATCAGGTGACCCGTTTGCTCGTTTGCCCCCTTATTTCATAATAAAATCAAGCTGTGCAGAGAAAACTGTTTTAGACTACTGCTCCTCTAAACATACATAATATGATCAGATCAGATCAGATCAGTACTTTTGTGTACGTGAAAAACCGAATAAATTATTCAATCTCGTGTTGCATAGACAATAGACATGCACATTATGCCAAGATACAGCGAGCTAAACAGACAGATATATATACAAACTTCCGCTTCCATTTTCTGAGTACGACCTCGTTTATCAGCTAACTGACCTGTTCAGATCCCAGGTTGACGAGCAGCTCGTTGCCGTCGTTGCTGAACGCGACGTAAGTGGTCGCCTTCTTCGGGAACGTTGGCTCATTGGGGCCGATGGACAGGTGACCTGGAACAAAATTAAATAGAGATGGACAAAATGACCAGAAAATGCCAATTACAAAGCAAGAAAAAGGTTGTTTCTAAGTTAGGACAATGCAGGCTGATCGCTTCATTGTCTGGCAAGAAAGACGATTCATACATTAGATGCTGTAAGTTTGGTCAGGCGCCTAAATAAATTGTAACTTATAAATGTTAAAGGGTAAGAGAAGAATCTGCCCGCTACACCGCAAGCAGCGTAGGAGACTTATACAATATAAATATTATCCTACCTTGGTAAGACAAAAGGCATAAGTGCTAAACATTTTCAAAATTATTTGTGCCCTGAGAGTCAGTCCACACGGCGCGTTGCGTCGACGCAGCCCTGCCGTTTGACGCATAGCCGGCCACACGAGCGCTGCGTCAACGTAGCGTTATAACGAAGCAGTCTTAGGCCGGTATAAATACGGTTCAGGCTCTGTGATTGGTTGGCTGTCAAAATTTGGACCAATCACAGAGCCGAACCGCGTCTTGAGACCGGGTCGCATCTTAAGTACTGACTATTTATACAAGCCTTAATGTCAACACCCCCACCCGCTTCGTCTCGACGGGCTGCTGTCTGTCATGACGTGTGCGTTGCGACGACGCGCGCGTCAAACACCTTGGTTATTTATATGTAAAACAACGCATCGGCAACGCTGTGTCGACGCAACGCGCCGTGTGGACTGGCTCTCACCTTTCCAAAAGTGGGTTATAATGTGACTAGGCAGGATAAAATTATATATTTTTTTAAAACTTTATATCAAGTTACCTGGTGCGAAGTATGTGACGGCATTGCGGGGTATGTTATTGTCAGGGTCACCGTACCCCGCCCGTGAGCACCGTACATTCTGCCGCTCCCACATCAGACCAGACGAGGGTCCAGTGATCTGTGTCTCCTAAAACAATAAACAAAATATTTGTTGTTTCTAACATTATTATCGTAAGTATTGTGATTAAATCTAAAAGGAAAGTTTAGCAAGTCCATGTAGTTTAGTAACTGACAACTGTACAGTACTTGAGTATCGTTTATTTCGATGATCTACATTCCAGAACTTAAAATTTGTAATATTTCTTAATAATTATCTGAATAAAAATATTTCTTTCAAATATCAAAATAAAGTTTGTTACTTTTCTGTATTTTTCGTAACATAAAATTGACTTAAAAAAATGGTCAAAAATGTAACATAACATATTCAAGAGCAACCTGCCATGTTTACTGAAATCTTTAAATACGTGTGGCACTGGTGGAATGCCGCGGTAAAGCTATCGCATAGCATTTTTATCAACTTCATTAATTCACATAATACGACTAGACGTATGCACGCACGCACACAAACACCGTGCCGAAGTCTGGCAAACTGAAACTGTGTGCCGGTCGGAGTACTCGTAGAGTATGTAACTGCGTTACGTATATCAATTAAACACTCCCCAAATTTTACTTACCTGCAGTCTGGACAACTTGATCATCCTGGTATCATACAGGCGGACATAGAAGTCGTTGGCGCCGACCGCGAGCTGGTAGGGGCGGCGTGGGTTCACCGCCACGCACTTGGCCTCGGCGTAGCGGCCCAGGTGGTTGAGTAGGTTGACCAGCACGTTCGCCGAGTCGGCGTTGCAGCGGTGCGGGGAGCGTAGGTCGTGTTGACTGCAATTAATATAATAATCACAAGAGTATGGGCGACATACAACTTTAAGATCTTTCGGCAAAAATGGAAGAGTATTTTAGTGTTGGGCGAGGAGTGAGCGGGTTGTTGCAGCAGGTTGACGTTGGCTGAGTCGGCGTTGCAGCGATGTGGGGAGCGGAGGTTGTACTGGATGCAATGGTAGTTAACGATCGATTTGTAAGACGGAAAATTGTAAGCGTTGGGAAGAGTAGTATAAAAGAACTTTTAGGGGACCCCTAACTTAGTTGAAAATTGAAATTAGAATCTACACTTGAGACGGCATTAGCTGCTTCTATCTATACTCACAGCACTAGCCCATCCTCCCCGGCCGACCACAGCAAATGCGGGCGGTCAGGCGCCACGGCCAGCCTCTTCACCCGGCCACAGTGACACGAACACTCCAACAGTGATGTGCCAGATATGGAACGCGCGCGCACGGATCCGTCCGCCGCGCACGTCGCCAGAATTTCCGGGGATAGGAACTGAAATAATGATGATGAGTGGCCACATCAGATGATGGTAGAAACGAAGCCACAATGCTCAATACATTAGATGACAGGACAAGTAAGCGTGGAGCAACATTGCTTTGATGTGTTGCGTCGTCCCAACGCGGGTGACGTCCTAGATGCACATCCTTTTACAACGCAACAACGCAAGTTACGCTGTACTGTCACAAATAACGTATTTCTGTTGCCACTATAACAACAAATACTAAATAAATATTAAGATAAATACTTAAGGGCCCCCCCTCATTATCAACAAAAATTAAGTGTGCCTCTCATGCAAAAAACACAATTTTTTGCCTACTAAAAAAATAAAATAAAAATAAACATACTTCCATAAAACATATTTATCAGCATCTTAGACATTATGTACAGGCTACAATCTACAATATGGAGATGACATCTTATTCATACATATTGAAGCATCACAAAACCAATCTATATAATATAAAACTCAAAGGTAACTGACTGACATGGTGATCTATCAACACACAGCCCAAACAACTGGACGGATCGGGCTGAAATTTGGCATGCAGGTAGATGTTATGACGTACGCATCCGCTAAGAATGGATTTTGATAAATTCTTACCCCAAGGGGTTCAAATAGGGGATGAAATTTTTTATGTAATAATACTTCTTAACGCGAGCGAAGCCGCGGGCAAAAGCTTGTTATTTATAATAATGTTTATTTTATTGTTTGTTCAAACAGTGCAAAATTAGATGAATAATTTATTAAAATATTTACATACTTGTGGTAATAATAAATTGAAAATTTTATTCATGTCACTTTAGTGATCTGCATTTAAGCTTATTATGTATGTGCATAAAATATGAATAAACTAATTTTAGATTTACATTACAATAATAATAACATTAAAGTGGCTCAGATAGAATACTAGCAGAGTTTATTTAAACATTAGAAAGAATTTTATAAAGTGAATCAAATTACAGACAGGCAAATAATATATATTGAAAACATAATTTTAACTCTTTAATTGTATACACGAAGTAAGTTGAAAGATCATCTACAATCTAAATGTTGTCTGTGGTTAGAAGCATCTGTAATTTTGGTAGCAATTTATATTAAATTAAGCAATTCATATCAAACATTTTATGGACGACATTGCATACAATTTGTTAAAACCTTTAAAAGTTATGTATAAAGATGTAACTGTAAATACTTCCATTGTGGGAATCGCAGACACAATAGATTTTCCATCGTTATGCAGCAGCCGGCTAGGGTTCTTTACTCTAAGTTTAGTTTTATTGTATTGAATAAAAAACAGATCAACCAAGATCTTAATTATTACACTTGGTAGAAAATTACTATGATATCTTAGTAGCTGCAATAGTTGTTTAAAATGATGTATTAACAGTATTGTTTTGAAGTAGTTACGCCAAGTGATATCATACTTGATAAGATAGCTGTGTGATGAGTCTACAGTCTACAGCATCATTCTTGAGTAAAGATTAGCATGAAGAAATTTAAAAAATGTTTTTAATGTCTACCATGACATTAAAAACATTTTTTTAAATTTCTTATTTAGAAAACATTCATGCAGAAAATATTTACTACCTCACATTATACTACAGTTTACATCATGGTTTTTCCTTTTGTTGCATTGGAAAAGGCACTTGATAAACAGTGACAAAACAATGTATAGCATATAAATATTGTGTATTAACTATTATTATCAGAAAGGTCAAAGAAGAGAATAATATCACCCCTCATATAATATGAATTTTGATAATTGTCTTTATGTGTATAAATTCTTAAAAAAACATCAGAGTGAATAAGAAAGCAGATTGTTTACATTTTGTTCCTGTCAATTTACTAATATGAATTTGGTAATTTAATCCTTACCAGTATCATTGCCAAATAAATATCGTTTTGTTTACATGTGTTGAAATCATCGAAATAGGAATTTTTCAAATATCAGTGTTGTGACAATGTTTTCATCTAGATCTTTCCAGAAATATAACTTAGAAGTAAATTACCTTCACAGAGAATATATTCCCCGTGTGTCCTGTAGACATATTGTGAAGCTGCTTGTATCGATAGGGATCCCACAGTATGACGTGGAGATCGTCCGACGCGGACGCCAGGACACTGTGACGCAAAAAGCCACGTTAGCATACAATCAGACCTAACACTAGCTCTAGCGTTCGGAGGTTAGTGGGACACTTACGACCCATCCCTGTTCCACTCCAGGCAGTTGACGCAGCCCGTGTGACCGTGCAGCTCCTTCTCCAGCCCGAGCCTGTCTATCATGCTCCGAGTCACAGTCAGTCGGCTCTGGAACTTGCGGTCAATGTCACCCCGCTCCCGGGCCGCGGTTAACCCCACCGTCCCCTGCGCCCAAGCTGGCTCCTCTCGCCTGCCCATCTTTGCTTCGCTTATTTTCGCTTCAATATGTCCGATCCACCATCACAAACGATTTGCGAGCTAGCTGCACTCGATTCTATTTGTAGTGGAGTGTTCATCTAAAGACATCCCACAAAGATATTTGCTGTAGTACAATTACAAAATAGGAGCGTCGAAAAACAATGAATTACGGAAAATAAATAGCTTTTGTAGGATTGTAGGTCGAGAATCTTTCGAAAATTAGCAAAGCTGTCAAACCACGGACAAATCTATTTGTCAAACAGCTGTAAATGTTACTATCTGGGAAAAAAAATTGTATTTTGTAAAGGCAACTAGGAAAAAACCATGATTTCTTGGAGAAAACTGAAAAGTAAGTTGGAAATCATATTATTTTATTAGAATTTTGCCAAAGTTTTGATGGTTTCTGACTTAATTCTTCGAAATTCTAATATTTACTATAAGGTAGAAAGGTTAGTGTCCATTCGCATTATCTATATGTCCGCATACTTAACCAAACAAGTGGTTTTTGCCCAATAACATATTCTGTTATCTTACGTTTATGATTTACTTTTTACTGCTTAATGCTTTCCATGTGTTTCTAATCTTTGCTCATCGGTTTAGGCAGTTTAAGCATTACAGGCATTCATATTTTGTTTTTTTTTATTTTCCAGAATAATCAACGATGGGTGAGAGAAAGGGCCAAAACCTTTACTATCCCCCCGACTATGACCCTAAAGTCGGGGGGTTGAATAAATTCATGGGCACCCATGCCCTCCGGGAACGAGCTCGTAAGCTCCACATGGGTATACTCATCATCCGGTTCGAAATGCCCTACAACATCTGGTGCGACGGCTGCAAGAACCACATAGGAATGGGCGTGAGATACAACGCAGAGAAGACCAAAATCGGCATGTATTATAGCACCCCAGTGTACCAGTTCAGGATGAAATGTCACCTATGTGATAATCACTTTGAGATAAAAACAGATCCAGCTGTAAGTGAATTTTATTTCCATAAAATAATAAGAACTATAGCAATTATCAGTTATCACATTATTTCTTTATTTACACCTAATGTTACACATTTCATTTTCAGAATTTAGACTATGTAATAGTATCAGGGGCTAGAAGACAAGAGAACAGATGGGATCCAACAGAGAATGGGCAGATTGTTCCCGAGACAAAGGAAACTCAAAAGCGACTATTTGATGATGCCATGTTTAAACTTGAGCACAAAACAGGCGATGAGGATGCCAGTAAATTAGAGAAACCTCGGCTGAACAGACTTGTGGGTAGAAATGAGAGTGTATGGAAAGATGATTACGAGGCTAACTGTGCTTTGAGAAGAAATTTTAGGGTAATTATTTTACATCAATTTATGGTATTTATATCTTGATTAAATTACACATGAATCATTATGTCAAGATATTGAAGTAGCCTAAATATAAGTAATAAAGAAGATTTAGAACTTAATTTTCAGGGTTCCGTACCCAAAGGGTAAAAACGGGACCCTATTACTAAGACTTTGTTGTCTGTCCTTCTGTCCGTGTCTGTCTGTCTGTTTGTCTGTCTGTCGCCAGGCCGTATCTCAAGAACCGCTATAGCTAGACTTCTGAAACTTTCACAGATTGTGTATATCTGTTGCCGCTATAACAACAAATACTAAAAACAAAATAATATTAATATTTAAGGGGGGCTGCCATACATCAAACGTGATTTTTTCGGCCTTTTTTGCTCGATATCAATAATGGCAACAGGTAGGCACTTGAAAATTTCACACAGGCCTTAAATATATGTGTATACTTTAATAATTAATAATAATATTTAAATAAAATTAAAATTTAATGGGAGCTCCCATACAAAAAAACACAATTTTCGGCCTATTTTTGCTCTAAAACGGTATGGAACCCTTCGTGCGAGAGTCTGACTCGCACTTGGCTGATTTTTATTACATTTAAGTATGAAGAACTTGTAAAATTAAGTTTATGCTATGAATATATCCATTTAATTTTTTTTAAATCTCTTCCATTTACAGAAAAGGAGGAAAGAACTAGAAGAATCTGCAGTCAATGACAGTTTACTTTTAGCCAAGTCTTCCCTAGACATAAACTTGTTACCAGAATCTGAAGAAGATAGAGACATGGCTTCTCTATTGGCTCTGAAACCTGCCAACAGTATAGAGGAGATACAGAAGTTCACAAGAAATAAAATCATAAATAGTCCGGCATTGCCAAGTAGCAGCGGCTTGCTGACTAGTTTTGGTGGACTGAAAAAGGAAGAATCACTAAGCAAAAGTATACCACTTACACGAAATTCATTGGGCATTACTATAAAAAATAAAAGTCAAAACAAAGATACAACTAAAACAAAAGAAGATAAAACTAATGATGAAAAGAATCCCAAGTCACATAATGATGAAGTAAGTAAAGAAGTTGTAGATAAAAGTGATAAAGCTATTGTAAATGATAGTGAAAATGAAAGTTCCACTATTAGTAATGAAAAATTTAGTGATTCTTATAAGAATGGTATTACAAATGATGTTAATAAAAGTCATACTGAATTAGAAGATGTGTCAAATGTTAAGCCCTTTTCACTTGTTGGCGATTACAGTTCTAGTGAAGAAAATTCTGAATAGAAAATGATGATTATTGCTGACAAGATATAACTATAAAGAATATAGTATTTGTCTATAATAATAATTAAGAAGAGAAAGGATCAGTGGAAAAATAAAAGAATTAGGATTTACTTGAAACATTTTATTTACGCAGTTAAAAAATTACATTTAATGTTGTAACATTTCGATGTACACATAGTATATAAAACATGTTTACAATAAAAGCATACTTAAATATACATAATATATTTTATTTGACTAGACAGTGAGATCAAGAGCTGAATTTTCTAAACAAACAGAAAATGTAGATCAAAACCAAAAAAGTCTTTGACCATGTATGTTTTATGAATAAGATTAATAATTTTTTTTTATTTAAATCAACATAGTGTAGGAGAATAATGGTTTGGAAATCATTTTACAACGTACATAGTTGTTTGTAAATAATATTTCAATATCCTTTAGGCTAGAAACAGGCCATTTTAAATGTTTTACTAAATATCTAAATATACATGTAACGGCCCGGTCGCATCTGCGTCTATCGTCCGAAGCATCGTGCTAAGAGACGATACTATTGGACGATACACGCAGATAGCCCAATAGTATCGGTTTTAGCGCGAAGCACCACGCATATGCGGCCGCGGCATAACTAAATTAAACATTCATTTAACATAATTATTAATAGTCAGGACGCGTTAAGAAAGCAGTGTATTGTCTTGTAGGAATAAAGTTTTTTTTTCGGAATTTAATATCTTTTTTTCTTTAAATGCTGCATTTTTCACGCAAATTCACCCAAAGAATGTCTTTTAGTTCTGAGGTTTAGGTGTAAAGAGGTAACAAGCATACTCACAGACACACTTAACAAGAATATTGTGGTGGAATCGATTTGTTTGGTCAATAATTTTAAGAAAACGATACTTTCTTAACGCGTGTAAACTATTTTGTTAGTATATAATTTTACATTGACTAGGAATGTTTCGTTAATAATTCGATACATTTAACAACAAATATTGACTACTCCATTGTAACAACAGCAATATAACTTAAGTACACATAATATTATGACACATACTAACTATTAATTCATTTTGATCTTAATTTAAACAAAAATTTTCAACACGACCGTGTTAAAATGCCATTGATTCCTTTATTGCGCGAAACGACGCGACATTAAAATTAGTAACATTATAGATGCCCCTACCTTTGTTAACTAAGACCAAAACGAATAAAAACGGAGTATAAACATTATCCGGTATAACGTGTCAAACACCTTTCCAGCTTATATCTAAATGCTAACACAAGAATATTCACAAAAAGGGAAAAGCTATTTAATGTTCATGTCGTTGTCTGTCCAGTGACTTTTCTGAGAAGGACAGCGACATTGAATTGTTCGCTGTGTACAAAAATAACGTATATTATAGCTAATACACAAACATTGTTTTGGTTTTAATGAGTCAAATAGAAATACGAAAATGGCTGTAGTAAAAATAATCTCTGAAATAATGTTGGATTCGACCTAAAATCTTAGTACTTAAGTATATAAAATCGGATAAAACTAAATTCATGGAATGAGGAGTTTTGTCGCATTTTTAACATTTTAAATTAATTGTTGTGCTTTAGCTTCAATGAATCTGTAAGTAATTCTTTGATAAGCGACAGATCATTTTTTCTATAAATTGTAGAACCTACTTACATTAAAGCATTCAGGCTATGATTGCGTCTATGTGTGCTATAGTGTAAAAACACAGCATATAGATATGATAGAGGAGACCGTGACAAGCACTACGGCCTCAGCCAAAACCGGCGTGAAATAAAAGAGCTAGATGCAACATAACGAATTGCTTGTCGTGTGAGATAGAAGATCTATCTGCAGCCATTATTTCCGGTGGCTTTTTCGCTGATGCCTGTGTCAGTGTGAAAAATGCCCAAGAGCATTCACATTATACGATACGATAAATCGGAAATGCCTTTATCGGTTGGGTATAGTATAACGCGTTTTTTCAATGTTTACATTTTGTCCGATATCCTAGAGAAAATGACAATAACTATTGTATACGTATCAACTTTCGTACAAAAATATCCGTGTCGTTTCCGCTCCTATTTAATCGCAGGAATATCCCATATCGTAACGATATTCAATATCGCATCTTTATCCGATAATTAAATGACATTCAATATCGTAACAATATCCTATATCATGCCTTAGATACCATGTCATAATAGGCCCCAAAATGTTAAAAAACCTAATGTCAATAAATGCTGGCGAGTGGCGATATCGGGTGATTTCGCAGCGACATCCGATATCGCATCGCGTAATGTGAAAACCCCCTTAGCTACCATAGACAACGTTCTACTGTTCAGTACATCGCTTGTCCTCTAACGCCTGTATGAGTGCACACTCGATCTTCGTCTGCAGCCAGCTCAACACTTCTGGGTCTTGCACTTCAATGACTTTCTCGTCTGTAGAGAAGTAGTTCACCATTTCGTCCTGTGGAGTTGAGTACTGTAAGTGTCTTATGGTTCGCAGTGAATCATTAGTACTCTTGATGACTACCAAAATGCCGGTGCTCATTTATCGTGCGCCTCACAGTCCTCACTCAAAATGATGAGCTTTTCACCTGCATATTGAGTAAACTACAACCTTTACTTAACATAGCAACTTAGTAAGTACCTGTTTGATATTTAGTATGAGTTTTCCGTCACTGGCGAGGGGCGGTCCCAACAGGCCGTCGAGTCGCACCGCCCACTCCGCGCGCCACCCGCCCCCGCCCCCGGACCGGATCAGGTAGATGTGCCTGAAAAAAATTGTTTAATTAATTAATTAATTGATTAATTAAAGATATACCAACAACACATTGCGGCAACATTCATAATTAAAATCTACTACAGTTATGATAGATCTAACGCAATAGTCTATTACAGGTATATACAGCTGAAAGAAGAAAGGAACAACTAAAGAAGCTTTCTGATTAATGAAATTAATCACTGTTGTCGAGCATGCAACACCCGTTTCTCAACATCGGCTGGTATCAACGCAGGCGTTGTTTTACACCAGTCTTGCACGAGAGAGAGAGAGAGAGTGAGGTGTACTCACGTGGTGGACAGCAGCAGCGTGGTGGGCGAGGCGCGGGAGAGGTGCGCGTGCGCCAAGTAGCTGTCCGCGCCGGACCGCGTCGCCAGCGCCAGCAGTGCGGCGCCGCGAGCGCGGTGGGCGCAGTATGGTCGGATACCCTTAAATAAAAATGGATATTAGCATGTTTTCGATGCATCTGTACTCTGTCTCCACCAAATAATTTTTACTATAGTATATTTACGTGTACATGCAAACAGAACCGTGGCGGCCGCCCACACGCCCGCACACGCACTAGTGCCCGCACGTCGCACGCACAACCAAAGATGTTTCCTATATTATAGGTAATCAAGAAAAAAAGTTTTGCATACTCACATGTATATGCGAACAGAACCGTGGCAGCCGTCGCCGTGCCACGAGCCCGCCGCCGGCGCACGCCCGCAGCGCCGCCTCCGCCGCCCCCACGCCTGCGCACGCACTCGAGCCCGCACGCCGCGCGCACAACCGCGCCGCCTCGCGCGTCACGTCTACAACATGACGGAGATTTTAAAGCAACTATCAGAAGATATTATTACAGTATATTTTATAGGATACTTATAAGGAAATTATAATATCAGAAAATATGCATAGCAAATTGTAATTAAAAGCACTTCTTCCATTTCTGGGTTCGCGAACGTCTTTAAAACGGCAAATGATAACATCACAAAACATATGCAAAAGTAAAAGAAAGATTATCCAAAACATAAGATAGTTAAAGAATTATTATCGCGGCTCAATGGTGAAAATTAATAAACACGAAAAGAATTATTATTAAAAAAAAAGGACGTGTCTCCATCAAGTCTCCATGCACAAAAGACAAAAATGATAACAAGCAAAGAACAAGTAGTATTGTCATTTGTATAGTCGTACTCACATTTCATTACAAAATTATCTTCATCTAGAGTTCATAACGTGCACAAAAAAAGACAAACATTATTACTCTAGGTTCATAATGAATAGAAATTATAAAACATGCAACGTGCTTGATACAAATAGATTAAAATTACATAAACACTTTCATCTAGCTTAGAAGGATTCTGGATTTCATATAGACGAATAACGTTCGTAATGAGAATTTTAATTAACAGGCAAAAATTGTTACGTTATAATTACATTATTACAAACAAACGAACACAAGTACGCACACAAGAACAAGAAGGTACGCGTGCACGCAAGTACGCAAATTCGCACTCAAGTACGCACACCCATGAAATCCTACTCACCATAGGACGGCCTGGCTATCAATCCCACGAGCGCCAGCGCGACGCTGGTGGGATTGGTGCGGTATGCCTCTAATACCGCTTCGGGCAGGTCATCCACAATGTCACCTTCCTCGCCTGAAATATTACGTCATATTTTATGAAAACGTAGGAAAGTATAAATGTGTAGGACGGAATAAATGTATAGGACGTTATTTAGCACTACGGTTTTTTCAGAGCTATTTAACTGCCGATCGTGATATCGAATGGTTGCTAATGAAATATGCCAATGAAATATTTAGAAACCAACGTTACTTTTAGATGCAAACATAGCTCTCGCTACTTGGAAAATGCTCCTTAAACCTCTGCCGTTATGGCAATGAAATGAAATATTTTATTTTGCCAAGTAACATAGACTCACTTGTTAGTAGAGGCTTACTTATAAATTGTTAGTAACATAATAATCTTGGTTTATTTAAATAATGCTATGTAATAATATAATAACTACATTGTGCATCACTTCTGCTCCATGCCGTTAGATATGGCGCAGCAGTGACGCAAATAAGGACAGTCCAGTCGATTGGCTATCATAGCAAGTATGCTGTTGGTAATGCCCCTCACTCTGCGCAACAAGGATGCGCATCTTTTTCGCATAGTGGCGTAAAAACAATCCACCCGTGCCACAGCAAACATCCCTGAAGCGCTACAGTAGCGGAGAAGGCCCAACAGCATCCTGAATGCGTTATTAAACTGGACACGAAGAGTGCTGTAGGCCCGGAGCGTGTATGAGTTCCACAGGCTGCACGTGTAGAAGGTGGTGCAAAATGCTCTGAAAAGAGTTATTTTGACCTCCCTCGTACAGCGCGCAAACCTGCGGACCAACATATTAGCACGAACCGACAACGCCCTTCGTTCTCTTTCTATGTCGTCATCGTCCTTGAGGTCGGAAGTCAGCATGGTAGTTATGGTATCGAATCACCACTTAACTTACCAGCCCTCCTCAGATATGAGCGTTTTTCGACAGGACAACACCACCGCACGAGCTGCGCGCCCGTCACCCCGCCCGGCACCGACGACCGCCCGCTTGTGGAGCCCTACGTAATATAATATCGTAAAGAAATACTGCTATATTATTGTGTTGTATCACTTGTATGGGACGGTTGAGAAAGATTGTAACTTAGGTTTAAAACACGTAATAGGGTCAATGCAGAATTGCAAACGCAACGCGACGCGTGGATGCATTTCTAAGGCATTTCTGTATAAATAGTCAGTACTCAAGATGCATCTCGGTCTCAAGATGCGGTTCGGCTCTGTGATTGGTCCAAATTTTGACAGCCAACCAATCACAGAGTCTGAACCGTGTCTTGAGACCGAGATGCATCTTGAGTACTGACTATTTATACCGGCCTAAATTTGTATGGATTTGACGGACTTCAATTGCATGAGACGTCATACAAGTCTGCCAATTCAATACAAATTTGGAAATGCATCCACGCGTCGCGTTGCGGTCTGAATTGCCCCTTCGAATTCCAAAACAAGTGACCAAATGATCGTTGACGTTTGAAAGTGTCTAGGTTACCAAAGTCCCCTGGACTATAATAAACCTAAGAATACTCACACAACACGGCTCATAGTAGTTCTTCAGGGCCTTAGTGAAGTCCCCTATATAGCTGTACGGGTTCCCCAGGATGTTGAGACCCAGCACCAGCACGTAGAACTGCTGCACCAGCTGCATCCAGTAGTGGCGGGAGGCGGCGTCCACGAGGCTGGGGATGGTGATCGGCGCGTTTCGGAGCTCGAGGTAGCCCATCCTGGTAGATAGGGGTTTACAATTAGTATTAAAATTACTCTCTGTAAGCTAGCAAACGTGTGACTTGATGGAAAGCAACTACTGTCGCCCATAGACACTCGCAACATCAGAAAAGTTGCAGGTGCACTGCCAGGCTTGATATTATACTCATTGTATAATATTTATGGATTATCCGGTCTAATTGCTTAAGGGCCTTTCCACACGACGTATTTTTGCGCACAAGACGACGCACGTTTCTGATGCGCTCGCCTTCTGCGTGTTTTCATCGTGTTTTGGCAGATATAAAGTTTAAGGGCCTTTTAAGTTTTAAAAGTGTCAGCTTCCTTCCGTTTGCTGAGCGTTCAACTTGCGTTTATATCGATACAAACGAGCGTAAAAAAACGTCGTGTGGAAGAGCCCTAAATGATGAAATGATTTTCACAACGATTTTAAAAAGTACTAACCTGATAACTACGTCCTTCATATCACAGAGCGAGGATCCCCACGAATTAAACAGGAACTCCAGTAGGTCACTGTTGAAGAGTTTCGGCCGATTCTCCCTCTGCCCATACTTCTTCGGACTATCAGCACTCTCCGTAGAATAACCCCTAGACGACAGACTTAGAACTAATTTTATGGGGGATAAATGAACGAACTCGAAAACGACGTTCTTTTGTGCGCTTGTTTGACTCTTCATCGCTATGACAGGTAGAGGCATGTGGACTAATGCCAGATCCGCTCGCAACCTCACAGCCGGCTTCTCTTCGATCTTCCAGTTGTTGAGAATATCAAAGACGTGGTTCACGAAACCTCTGTCCAAATTCACGCAGTACTCCTGAACCAGAATCTTAAAATATTTGTACACGTCCTGGTTCAAGGTCGGGCGATATTGCTTCAACGTTATAATCTCTATTGCGGGTTTTTCGTTCCTGGATTTGAAGTTAGTAGCAGGCGCTGGGTACAGCACATTCGGGAAGACCGCATCGTACAATTGGTTGTCTATCTGCAGGTTGTGTAACTTCAGATGGTGGAAGGAGTGGGTTTCCGATTTGCGGAACTGCAGCCAAATGCCTGGACTGTATATCCTTCTCAGCTCCGAGAAGAAAGGCTTCGTCATGTGCATTTTCTCCAGGTCTATATGCAGGAACTCCTTCAGCTGACACTTTTTCTGCTCTACCTGATAGTTCTCCTCAATCCAGGCGGTGATGTCGGGAGCCAGCTGCTTCCATTTGTTGCTGACGTTGATCTCCCACTTGGGGACTGAATCTGATATGCTGATATATGACAGTTCCTTGACGCTGTTACCCGTTGGCACGCACACAGAAAGACCGACGCTGGCCAAGGACAAGTACACTTCATAGCTGCTCTTCTCCAAGTTTATTCTGGTCCTGTACTGGTGCGCTATTTTCTCGTCCTGGGCTAGTGCGAACACTCGCTGGTATCCATCCATAAACGATATCCAGTAGACGATGACCTTGTCTTTCCTCATCTTCTTGCCTTTGGCGTGTACTTCCGGAAGGTCGGAGCTGTCGGAATCGTCGCTGCTGGAGGAGCAGGGTTCGGGGGATTTGGGAGCCAAGCGTGTCAGAGTGCAAGACAGTTTGGATGTAACGCTACTCTTCACTACGACTGTTGAGTTCTTGACGGATCGGTAGCTGACTTTGATCTCACCAAACCTAAACAAAACGATACAATATTGTGATACAAAATTATCTGTTATTATTCTCAAACTACTGACTCGCCAAAAAATGACGAATTAAATTAACTACTTATTTGATTTTACTTGACATTGATTTGCAGTCGCTTACCCATCCTGGGAGAAATCAGCCAAGAATCCTTTGCCCTTATTGGTGTAGATATTCCATGTCAGCTTGCGTTCCTTCATGGGGTCGTCCCAGGTGTAGAGCATCGACTGATACGGACTGAGCAGAGCCACTTGACCTGAGTCCACCTGTTCAAAACAAACAAAAATGTTTACTTCTTGACACTACTTATGACGTCATATTTTGTTTTCATCATTTATGATTCTCAAACATTTTCAGGCAAACATACTTTTGGCTTACTAACATAATATTACTGTCATGGAAATTGTTTGTTACAATAGATCCTATTTCAAGAAACTTGGTTGTTTCATAAAATATACTTTTGTTTTGTCATAGATGTGACGCGAGTGTCGGTCCTACGCCACTTCCTACGGTGCCTATCGGTGGGACGCTTCCGTGGTCCAGTGGTTTAGAGCGTGACTCTTGACCCCGAGTCAAGAGGTCGTGGGTTCGATTCCCGCGTTGGAAACATGTTATTTCTAAGTTTGGTTAGGACAATCTGATCACCTGAATCCTGATTGTCTGACAAGTAAGATGATCCATACGTCGGATGGGCATGTAAAAAGTCGGTCTTGCGCCTGACCTCTCGCCAGTCGTGTAGGTTGTCCGTCCCACTGGGTTATGAGAGTAAAGGGAATAGAGAGTGCTCTTGTGTACTGCGAACACACTTGGGCACTATAAAATTACTCCTGCGCAACTGGCCTGGTTTCAATGAAGCCGGCCACCATCACCGAAACCGGTGTGGGAGAATTATTATTATTATCGGTGGGACATTGGAACCTCTGGACTCTGGTCTCTACATACCTGGTGCATCTTAAGGAACAGGTCATCACACAGGTTGTCGATCCGGACGGGCGCGTCGCCGGCGGCGTACGGCCGGAACGTGATGGTGAACGGACGGTCCGTCCCGCCTGTCACGTCTACGCAGATCGCTGACTGGAATAAGAACAGTTTTATAATCATTAACTATAACCTTCCTACGGTCGCACTCATAAAATAAATATCTAAATCAGCTTTTTATTGTTATGAGATTTTAATATTTTTGTCGCAGATTTTTTAATGTCTAAATGCATTAAAATTTTGAACTTGAACATAAGTACTTACTACTTTTAATAGATTAAAATTTGCACACTTTTGTCAATCTAGAATCTTGTCCCTAACAATGATAGCAAAAAGGGAAACGTTCTTAAATAGTTTCAAAAATATTTCCGTTAATATATTATTTAAATTTTGATCTACTAAAGTAAATTTTACATAATAATAATTATAGTCCATATTTTTTCACTTTTACTTTCATTGCAATTATAATGCCAATGTAAATATGACCTACATTTCTTTATAACATGTTATGTATTTTCTTATTGCCATAATTTTAGTGTTCATGGGTTTATTTCTTTATTTTATTCGGAAAACTTACACCTTACAAAAATTATAGAGTACAGGTTTCAAATATAAATTCATATTTTCTTACCAAGCAATATAATTAAATGGATATTTTTATTTTATTTTATATAGGTATTATATAGGTACAACTAAGAGTATGTCGCTGTCATAACTAGCGCTACTTGCCACCACATTGTATAACACTAACAAGCTGAAGATAGAATTGAAATAACATTAAAAATAAATACGTTGCGGCAGATACATTAAAAAACATAATAACTTGCACAAGGTACTCTTGCATAACCCGCGCGCGTTATGGTCACCAACACTAATTTAATTCACACCACTTTCGAACGCGGTATAAGATTTACGCGCCAATTTCTCTTCCTCTCAGTCCAAAAACGCCGCTCGACATGTCGAGGCTCCTCCTAATAGTGTGTTTGGTGCTCGCGGTCCGAGCTCACGACCCCTGTGACACTCGTACGAGGATTAAACGCTCCAGAAACTACTACGGGCCGTCGCAAAAGTTCTACAAACCACCGCCCAACGTTTACCCCGTGAGGGGTCCCTTCTCCTACACCCCGCCCCCAGGGTACGGCACGGACGGACCCCCCGGTTACCGGCCAAAGGTTAGTAAACGACACAACCCTGGTTTAGGTGAGGAGGACATTCACAACATCGTGAAATACCTCTCGAAACAAGACCTGGATAAGATATTCGAGCTGGCTCGGAAGAGGGGAAGATATAGCGGCGATTCAGATGATCACAGTTTTAATGAAAGTCCGACTAATTACAAAGAAAGTAAACCTATCGGTCAAATGTATCCTGATGATGTTGATTTCCAAAGTACGAAGATGTATAATAGTCCTTATGATAATAATTATAGGCCCCGACCGAAGGGATTTGAACACGATCCGATGCCCAACCTCTATAACAATCAGGAATATCTAGATCAACCACCGAGAGGCGAAAAGATTTACTCGCAACCTCCTTTAGATACTGATGTACCGATGCCGAGTATTAAAGGATTCAAGGATGACCCAAATCCTAACATTTACAATAACGACGAGTATTTAGATCGAGGACCACCAAAAAGTGAAAGATTTTATTCCCAAGCACCACTAGATGGTAACGAATCGAAGGTTTATCAAAATATTTCACCGCTAGATGAATATATCGACAAAGTTATAGCCGAGGATCTACCGTTTGCTAATGATAATGTTGAAGTGACTAAAGTCTCCGGAGAATGGACACCTGAGCCCATTAAAGACTTTGAAATAGCGTTTACAAACAAATCACCAAAGATAGTAAAATCTGAATCGTCGTCCTACAAATTGGAGAATTTTGCCGATCTACCTCTTATGAATTACGACTCCAAGCTAGACACAGTTAATTCGTACAATGTACCACATTATACCGTAAGTAGTTTTGTTAAAGAAATAAATATAAGACTAAATTGAATTATGAAGCTTGATCGAATAATTAGAAATCAGGAAGATCCGATTAAAAAATTAAGTGTTTTAGAAAATTAAAGAATATGCCCTAAAATGCCTAAGACTGGATTCGAAAATTATTATAAATCAATTAAAAAAGACGTTAAAGATTTAGATTCATAATTTCTTAAATAATATTATGTTGTTGCTACTATGAGTATATTCAAAATTGTAAAAAATATAAATTGTTTGAAACATTTGTTTATTGTTACAGGTAACATCACATCAGAGTCAGTCCCAATCACCAACGAATCCCTTCTCACAATCGTCAGCGGGGCAGGACCAGAGCGACGCTCATCTCAAAGCCATCAGGATATGGACGCACAAGTCTAAGGGTGCTGCGTATACACTGCACGACGACGGAACCCTGTCCCCGGAGAGACCGAGTAGGCCTAAGTTTTAGCTTTATGTAGATAGTATTGTTGGTTCGTGTGGGATTAAGTGCTCCGCGCGCGTGCTCCAAGGAATAATAAGGAAAGATCGGTAGGGAGATTGTAATAATTTAACTCCTTTCTACGAAACTCGTCTAAGAAGTACCTATGCTGGCAAGAGGTAGATGTTTTAGTGTAAGTTTCCACTGCAGAATTGCTATTCATCATATTGTGGTAAATGTAACTAAATAAGTAAAAATTTTTACTAATAATATTATAATACGTTTCGATCATGAGTTATGACTTAAGACACCAACTTGTTAATTTTTTTAAATTATCATTAATTTATTCGTAGGTTAAGGTTTTTAAGTTTTTGTGGCGTCCCACAAGGCTACGTGAAAGGGACCTTTCCTTTTACGTGAAAGTGTTTCGTCAATATTCTGTAACTGATAGGTAATAAGTTCTTGGACAAGGTCAGTATTCAGTAACATGTCAATGTAATGTAACTAAATATAGTATAAGAAAGTAAAGCTTTAAAATGTGTGCTTGTATGATAGGTTTACAATACAAAGTATACAAAAGTATGCTAGTAAGTGTGCTAGGTCTAAATTGGAATTGAGTTGTTATTATAAAAGTGGTTTGAAATATAAGTTATTTTTAAATATGATGTCTCTTGTAAATAATTATTTTTATGAAATATATAATATTATTATAGTACTTAAGATGCACAATGATATCATTACTTAATTGATGTCATCTTAGGTACTCTTATTTGAATAAAAATAAATTACTACCTATAAAAATATCAATCGCTGTTTTTGTTATACGACATGTCACTTATACATATAATTGCTTATTTGTATAACTGTCAGCAGCTGTAATGTTACCTACGTTGTATTGTGTGAGATTTTCTTATTAACATGTTCAAATCATCACATGCTTACTTAGCCTATATAAATTAGGTAGGCTTCTTACTTCTATAGTCCGGTCACGGAATGGAAATCGTACATTAGTCTAATGCTTCTTGTCTTTTTCTTTCACTTGGTCAGGTTATGTCAAGCCCCGCTACATCACGAGTTACATTAATTTGACATAGCCCGACCAAAAAGCGTAGCCTTATAATTATGGTGCCTCTGCCCAGATATATGAGATAGGAATATAGATTCAAAGACTTTATTAGCATCATATATAATACAAACTCAGCACAGGATGTTGCTTGTAATGCCAGCGCCCAGAAATGGGCTTCAAAATATTTTGAGCAAACTTTTTGAAAACTTTGACGTGCGCAAACAGGATCACAAAATAAATGCCTGCCAGACTTGTTTTCAAATGTTTTACGGCACAGTTATTGCAAAAATGAATGACAGATTGGACGACGATTTTGTGGACGCCGTCAATCTGTTTTGAGTGCATTTAATTACCCGACTGCCAGGAGGGTTATGTGTTTGGCGCGTATCTTGTATGTTTGTAATATTCTTTATTACCTCGTATCTTCAGAACCGCTAAGCGGATTTTCATATTTGAGGTATCGTTAGATTTGTCTTAATGGCCCAAGTGTTCTTAGATAGGTGACATGAAGAAAAAACCAAAATGGTGGACGTTTGACGCCATATTGTGAGGTAAAAAAAAATAAAAATTTACCAAGCATATCGAGTGGGGTATCAAAATAAAGGATTTTAAACACTGATTCTAAGTATGTATATAACTTGCAGTTTTATTATTAAATCGAACGATAAATCTACACTAATAGGGCAAAGAGGAAAGATTTGATTTTTTGTTTGTTTGGCTCGGAAACTACTGGACCGATTTGAAAAATTCTTTCACCATTGGAATTCTACATTATTTTTGCTGAACATAGGCTGAATTTTATTTTGGAGAAAAATAGGGTTCCGTAAAATATTTGGGTTCTTCGGACGCAAGGTGTGAAAAATCAACCAGAAAAGTTACTTATTTTACGTACGCTGCCTAAACTATAAAATATAGAACCATAATATGTTCTAAGTAATTATAGAACTTGTAAATATCTACAAAAAAGTCCGCGACACACTATACCTATCTATGTCGAGTGAGGCGTAATAACCATTATTTTATTTAAAAATCTTGAATTTTTTTGGACTATATTTATTCGTCTTTAATTTACTCATTCTTTTAATCCTTATCAAAATAAATTATTCCATTACTAAGTACAGTTTATGTAGATAATATTTGGTCTTCGAATGATTAAAATTGGATGTTTGGTTTTGAAATTATGGCGAAATTAAAATATTACGATGGTGGGCGTCACCAAGGCGGGGGTGCGCGTGCGGGAGGAAGCATAGACGGACCTCCGTCCATGCTGATTGTCTACCTAGACAATCAGCTGTGCAGGTAAAAACCCGCCTGCATGGATAAAATATACAATCTATAAAAATAAGAACATTGGCTACATTACTGCAAATTGCAAAATTTGCACGACAGAGGTGCTTCCGCGGTACGCTTACTTCAAACTTCAATGTTTACAGACAGACAGACAGACACAAAACTCTTCTTACTTATTATTTTTGCGTAGGGGGTTAATAATTGGGGAGTGGGGTCGAACTTCGAAGAGTTCGAAGTCGAACATTGACTTCGTAAGATTTCAAACATTTCTTCAAATTAATCGAAAAAGATTCCTCCATCCTTACCACCTCTTATAGAAACACGTTTAGGTTAGCGATGGTGCGATGTAGAAGACACACGGCTCCAACTTAATTTGAACAAATTTACCTACGCATTTTACCCCCCAGTTAAAAAGTAGCCTATGTCCTTTCTCAGGCTTTAGACTATCTGTGTACAGAATTACATAACAATCGGTTCAGTAGTTTTGGCGTGAAAGCGAGACAGACAGACAGACTGAGAGACAGACAGATATACTTTCGCATTTATATTATGTATAGATTTGTATTTAAAAGCGACATTTAGTTCCAACTTCCGTCAATAGATTTCGCTGTGCTTTCTTTAGATCGCGCTATCGCTTGTCTGTACACGTTTGTATAAAGTCTTTACGTTTTTTGATGTAACAAGTTAACAACTGAGTAATTGTCCGTGCTAAATTACTGTTAATGGAAAATGTAAAATTGAAATATAATAGTGTATGAAAATAAAATATATTATAAATTATAAACCATTTCGTTCGAAACATTTATAGTTGTAAGTTGAAACTTGAAACTTTAATTCGTAACTCGTAAAAATACTTCTCTATTATCATTTATCTTTATCTTTAAGGTGCTGGGCAGTGACGGTGCATAAATTACAGGGCACAACTTTAGACCGAGCAGTTGTAGATTTAAGTAGAAACTTATTTGCAAAAGGTCAAGCTTACGTTGCTTTGAGCAGAGTGAAGACTCTCTCCGGACTTGCAATTAGTTCTCTTGACGCTAACAAATTGCTAAATCAACCACATGACATAAACTCATTTAAATAATTAATCCGGTTACGTAATCTTTCTTAACTAAAAAGACATAAATAAAGTAAATTAATTAAAAAATCAAAAAACCCGACTGCAAAAAATTTTAACTAAAAAGTCCGAAACAAGACCTAATTCTGCCGGAAGCTTCAAGCCATGTTTAAATTGATACGACCATTGCTTACGAGATTCATGTCAAGATGAATAGAAGGCTACATTGAAAGATATAGAAAAAAATGGACTACAAAATGCAGTCGGAGGCATATTTTATGATTTTATTAAAAGGTTTAAATTGGTGCGACATGCCTCCGACTGCATTTTGTAGTCCATTTTTTTTCTATATCTTTCAATGTAGCCTTCTATTCATCTTGACATGAATCTCGTAAGCAATGGTCGTATCAATTTAAACATGGCTTGAAGCTTCCGGCAGAATTAGGTCTTGTTTCGGACTTTTTAGTTAAAATTTTTTGCAGTCGGGTTTTTTGATTTTTTAATTAATATAATATTATAATAGGCTACTTGACCTAATTTTTTTCTTCATGCTAATCGCTTCTTAATCATTAATTTTCACGAAATAAACTAATATTTTATTACTTTACACAGTAAAAACCCATAAAAATGTTGATTGAAAAATACGCCTTATAAATGGCGCCGAAAACACTGTCCGCCATAGTGTGACGTCATACTGTTTGTATTTTAGAGTCTCTTTATTTAACATTTTTTTATGTGCTAAATGTACGAGTCTTAAGGTGCCCAAAAATTATAAAAGAATTAAATAAGAAATTAGAAATCATTTGTAATGTTGAAAACTTTTGGAGAAAAGTTTTGGCCATTTCATTTCCCGTCTACAATAAATGGAGATAATATATAAAACTGGTGTTTTATTTGAATTACTCAAGAAAATATATTTTGCAAATCTTTCTAGGCTTATTCTTATTATTTATGTACAAATAAACTTACACATAACGAGCGCGATAAATAAAAGATATTAAATTACGAACATGATGACGTCACATCCAAATCGGAAGTACTGCAAAAGCGTTTTAGTCAGTATAAATCATATTTTCATAAAATCATATTTTCAAATCGACTTTATTTATCAATCATAAGCTTTTATTTGATGATAAGGGTGAAATACGGTTTCCTACGCCAAGTTCTACTAGAAATATGCATTTGTTCAACGAAATTGAATATAGGTCAAGTAGCCTATTACTTATTAAATTTTTGTTCAAACTTTGCACAAGCAAATGTTAGTGCCACACTTGGCGAATTTGTAGGTATTAGCGTATTTGATCACATGTCTGGCGCCGGCATGAAAGTAGTAACAAATATTGTGGATGTGTACTGTGTGTGATGTGAAATGGGTAAGGGGGTGTGTCAGGGACCTAAATTGTACCGCATACGGTACAGTGATTGGAAAGTATTGCAAGACCACGCCCGAGTATTTCGTATAGCCATGGAGGTGTTTCGTGCATAGCCATGGAGTCCGTTTGATCCCAGTAAGCTGCTCATTGAGCAGGTGTCAAGTCCATCCATAAATAAGCTACTTTACTACTAACATTGACTAGCTCTAACATTTAAATAGCTCGGCCAAATAACTCCTTTGATGGCTACATGCTCCGTGATTTTATTACACTCACCCCTTTATCCATCCTCAGCACTGTGCAATGCGGCACGGTGACCGGAAAGTGTTGTGACACCACCCCTGAATCCCGGTATTTCACATGCATAGCCATGGAGTCCGTCTGAGGCCAGTAGGGGGCGCACTGTGTAGGTGCGAGATCCATCCACAAGTCAGCCGCTTCGTTCTCCTCCATGAACCTTAAGTGGCGCCGCGTGTCGTTGTACACGATGAAGTAGGGTAAGAGTGTCACGATTTTGGTCAGTTGGGGACATAGCTCGGAGAGGGTTACCTATAGGGAAATAGTAGGAGTTATTTTTAATATATAATAGACAGTGGAATAGTGGGATATATAGGAATCTTTTGACATATAAGTCAATGGCCACGGCAAAAGATGTGTTAGTAGTAGGCGTTTTATAGGATGCGTACAACGTTAAGATCGACGGCGAAACTGGTATTGGCCCCACCAAAGTGACCTACAAATTAACACTGCACTTTCAATCCCCTTTCATATTTTGTGAAAAGTGATCTTAAAGTTGTGCGCGGCTTATAGAAACTGCGATTGAAGTGTCACAATGGCTACGTTACTTCTGATTTTAGCCACGCGCCCAAAACTCTTCATAGTCATTTTATTTATTTGGAATTTATGACGTTTCTTTTTATAATACTTTTTTTTAATATCTATGGACGCTTCACACCACGTCAATCTGGCCCCGTGGTAAGTACCTGAAGGACTTGTGTTACGGGAACGGACATACACGACGGAAATATACTGCACTTAAATACGGACAACGGAAATATATTGCACTTAAATGCGCTAGCTACATTTAAACTGCTAGGCAGCGATTGAACTACAGTTCTTCAAACTCACATGCAGCAATATTCGGTAACTCAGCCGCCTTTCAGCGTGCGCGCACACTAGTAGCCCAGGCGAGTGAGCGAGAAGGCGTGTGGCGCGGGACCAACCCGACTGTTGCGCTCTCACTCGCACCCGCTCCGCCCCGCGAGTGCCCCGCTCCCCCCACAGTAGCGCCTCGTCCGTCACAGAGTAGCACTCGTCTGAGCGACCCTGTGGTTGTCAGAAAAAATTAACATAGTAACTGACAAAATATAATATCGCATGAGTAGATAAAGGGTGGCCAAATACACCCAAGGATAGAAACGTGTGAAAGTAAAGAGCCTTTGCCCAGCAGTGGGACACTATGAGTGTGTGCATATCACTTTTTTGAAAGAAAGCCATGAAAGTTTCCGCACGAACGTCTTTAAAACTGCGCTCTTTTAATCAGACAACATCTCGGTCTATCGTCATTCTGTCTGACCCGTCTCTCTATCTCTCTCTCTCTCCTCTGTGTGTGTGTGTGTGTGTGTGTGTGTGTGTGTGTGTGTGTGTGTGTGTGTGTGTGTGTGTGTGTGTGTGTGTGTGTGTCTGACCTTGATCTGCAGCGGCAGGCCGGTCTTGTTGATGAGCCAGCAGGGCGCGTACAGCAGCAGCCCCACGTCGGCACCGACGCGCAGCCGCGCGCGCACTATCAGCCGCCTGTTGCCGCCCTCCGTCTCGCAGTCTGTCGTCATGCTGATTGTCTTTTCTAGCATGTCTGCAAGACAACAGCTGTGAGTACTTGGCCTACAGGCGCGTTAGAGGATGGGATGACAAAGTTCTGAAGAATAGAAACTGGAAGATACAGTAAGAACTTTCGTTTTGACCAAACTCAATTTATACTTGGCAGAAAAGTTACCACGTCATACTGTCATAATGTCTGACATTACATCATAACAAATCTTCATCTCATAAGTTCGATTTTAATCACATTCAAACCATGGATGTTAGATGTAATCTCTGTCTGTGGCATCTTCACTTTTGTTAGCTACATTTTTAGGAGACCAATATCAACGGTACTGACCTGGCGCCAGCGTGAAGGAGCCGGACCACGGCAGGCCCAGGTACTGTATCTCCACAGTCAGCCTGTGAGTGAGTGCGGGCTGCAGAGTGTATACGTGCGCGCGCTCGCCCGCCTCTATACGTATGTTCACGTTCTCGCCCGTTAGTGTGAGTGCGTGCGGCAGACGGTTGTGGACGCCTAGGGGTGGTAACACCCGGATGAGCAGGTTGGGGATGGCCCGAGATACCTTGTGGGATTGGCAGCCTGTAAAAAGACAGTATTTAGAGTTGTTGTAGGAATATGTAATTGCAAATGAGGTAGTAGCGATTTCTTTCAAAATATAAGTGTTATACACACAGTACTAACAGAATGAGGTAATAGAGAATTTTTTTACTAAAATAAAACGCAACATTTTAATATCAGTCTTAATTTTTTATATTTCTATTAGTGAATGTGAGCATGGCTTATGCATCATTAGTCAATATACAAAAATTATTTGTCATTTCACTGTCTTCCTAACGTGAATGAGCTTTAAAGTAATAATTACGTCCCTACCTTCAACAGCCAGCACTCTCATGGCGAACACGCTCGAGTCACCATCGGCCATGGAGGGACAGACGACGTCGCGCGGCGTTCCAATGTCGTTGGCCAGGTCCATCCACCATATGCCTTGAGCGGCCGCTTGGTAGCTTCTGTAAGAGGTTGTATTATGATGTACTGCTTAGCTCACAAACACACGCATTTTGAAACAAACTTTATGTAAAGTAATATGATTAACTGTCTTTACAAAACAACTAGGTATGTGCGTAGTGCAGCTTCAATGACTTTTTCGGCCCCATAAATTTTCTTCATAGAAGGTTCTATGAAGAAAAATCATGGGGCCGAAAAAAGCAAAATGAAAATCTTTAATTTAAAATCTCTTTTTGTCTTTACATTGTTCACTTATAGCTTATTGATATACTATAGGGCTAAAAAGGAAATGGGTATATGTATAATGATTAATGGGCCCCTGTAGTAAACCAAGTGGTCGTATAAAAGATAGGAAAATATGTGTTGTTATTACATATAATACGTGTATATATTATATTCTATTCTAGTATTTAATTTATATTTTATATACTATATATTTATATATTATATATAAAAAAGGTCCATGGCGTGATGGACAACAATCACAATATATTGTAAGTAATAAATTATCCTTGGTGCGAATAAACTAAATAAAGATGGCAAAAAAAGGATATGAGCGGATAGCCCATAGATGGCCCCAAATTGTAAATAAAAAAAAACCAAGTGGTCAACCCAGCTATAACATTATACACTCACTCGAAGTTAGTCGGCACGAGGTACAGGCCTCATATTATAAGTTGTTGATGTAGATTTGAAAGAATAATGTGCTAACAATGGACCCTTGTAGCACACCCCAATTTTATTTCATCTCGAACTATATTACTCACTCAAAATTAGTCGGCACGAGGTACAATCGACAATGATACGCGATGTACAGCGGCACGTTGTATGTGTCGTGTGGAGCCAACACCGCCAGTCGGAGTAGTCCACAGAACGGGTTCCGAACTGAGCCTACTGGTTCTACCCCAGCTGCTTCCAACTCGGATTGACGATACATCAGCTCCAGGGCGTAGGATGTCTCATTGCGAACCTGTGAGTTAATTTGAAGGTTGTAAGAATTACTCCAAAGAGATGGCGAGATGAACTGGATGCCTACAAGCCAGGCTGGCCTGCGGTGGCGTTAGAGCGAGACAGATGGAAGACCTTGGGGTAGGCCTTTGCCCAGCAGTGGGATAGTATAGGCTCATAAAAAAATTACTAATAATTTGGATTTTGGTTGTAAGATCTTATGGTATTGTGACATAAAGTAGCAAACAAATTTTGAAATAACAAACGAAAATTGGCAAACTGATATTATGATCACCGAACACAACTTCTGGCCAACTAAAGGCAAACAACATGGCATAATATACGTCGATAATAATGCGATTAGAATTTAGATGATGACACGTTATTGGTAGATATATAAAACACACGCACCGATTGGCCCCTCTTTTGTCGTGCCATCTTTAATTGGGCGCGACCGCAAAGTGTCTAACTATAATAATTTATAGTTAAAATAGTAAGATATACTTAATAAAAAAATATAAAACTATAATATCATAGTAGAATAATTATATATTGGAAATCTCCAGTGAGCAGTATGGAAAAATAGCTATATGGCGCAAAATAAGCCATTTGCCAGGTAGGCACACTTTGCCACACTCATTATACCTATTTTTATAATAGGTTTAGTTCAACATATTGCTGTGTTTACTTCATAATATATTCATCAACATCTTACCTGTAACGGTGACCGAACGATGATTCTCTTATTATTAAACTTGGATTTCCTGTCGACGACGATATAGTAACGCGTGTTGTTCTTGCTGGGGTGTAGCACGTGCAGCTTGGAGACGGAGCGTTGCGGACATAGGATCTATTGGATATTGTTTGGATTTAGTTTTAAAAATAAGTAAGTCTGAATTCATACTACGCAACGCAATGCATTGTAATGGTGTATTGTACCTAAATTCAAAATCCGTTTTAATTGTGTGGCGACAACACAACAGTGACACCTACGTGGTCTCACTTGGGTCTCACAGTATGTAACTTATGTGATGTCGTAAAGATATGTTTGAATTCGGTCTGTCCTCGATTTACAATACTCACTAAGAATAGGTTCCATCATCTTTTTAGACTCACAAATGCTACTATCTAGAGCTTAGCATTACAACAAAGCGACGTTACTGCCTTCGTTACCAAGGACCCATAACAACGCCGTTCGAAGCTGTTATCGCGTCGCATATCGCCTTACTGCCGTACTCAGAAACGAATATTAATTACTTAACTGTAATTAAATTAAGATTTTGACAATAAGTCCTATATTGCGCGCACTTTCTGCCGCGCACTGTAAAACTCTGGAACGAACTGTCACCAGCAGTATTTCCGGACCTATATGACCTGCAAACCTTCAAGAAGAGAACGTATTCCCTCTTAAAAGGCCGGCAACGCACCTGCAGCTCTTCGGATGTTGCGAGTGTCCATGGGCGACGGTAGTTGCATACCATCAGGTGACCCGTTTGCTCGTTCTCGCCCTTATTTAATAAAAAAAACATCATCTGTCAAACTCATCATTAAATTGAGTTTAATCATCATTAAATGTCTCTGAGACCGGCCGTCAGACACATTGTGACGAGAAGGCGGGGTATACCATCAGCGCTCACTGGAAATTAACTGATAAGATACAGACATACCGTCAGCTGGTCAAAGTCGTGCAGGCGGATGCTGAGCGTGAGATCGGTCAGTCGACGCAGCAACTCCTGCGCGGTGGGCGGAGCGCCCGGCGACGTGTGCGGCGCGCACCCCGGTGCCGCGCTTACGGGGAATCCACCCTCGAAACTGACACAAAAATTAACTTTTCAGCACAGTTTTTATACTAAAATCAGATAATTTGAAAACTTTAAGAATGTAGGTTTTTATAAACCGGAATTTGGAAAATATTGATGTATAAATGTTTTAAAATAAAAATGTCAGAAAGTAGACTCTATGAAAGTAGCAACATTTTTTGTAACGTTTATAGTTTTTGATGTTTATTTTTTTACGTGATCATTTGGCGAGCCTTCAGCATTGGCATTAATTTTGGCTAAAGTCAAATATATTTTGGCCTCCGGTATCCGAATCCGATAGTATGGTGCTAGTGCATCTACTACTAGTTACTACGAGAATCATATATGTAACTTACCAGTCCCATTCATCACTAATGTCAGTCATCTCCTGTTTCGATTCCTTCTCTATCTCTTCTAGAAACTCAGCTCCGGATAAGTCACAACCTAAAATTTTGTACCCATATTTGTTTAGTCATTTATAAGTAAGTTATATTCTATAGACATAACGCATCGCTAAGTTATAATATATTGTATGTCGCTTCCGATGCCCCAAATAGTCGTACATTTTTATTTCTAAATACAACATTAAAATTTAAAACTATCCAATGAAACTGGACTAAGTACACTATCTATTTATTTCCCATTTTGAATAAAACACACTACAACAGAGCCCGCACTAAAATATGGTGATTGGTGTCATTTCGTATTACCTGGTGTGCTAGGTCTGCTGGAGTCGTCGTAGTTGGCAACAGCTATAACTCGATCGTTACCGGCCAGGTCCGTTTCAGCGCGCGTGCGCAGGTGCACAGTTGATCCAGGACCTGTAGGGGTATTTAAATAAGTATTATTAGTATTTGAAGGCATTGTTAACTTTTAGATAAGTTTCTGAATGCACGAAATAAAGGCATTATAAATCAAAGAAAAGTAATACAAGAGAAATTAGAGCTGTGATCAGCGTAAAACGAACATAATAAAAAGTATTTTCCTCTTCTGTATTTCTTTTCTTGACACGAACACAAAAATAAGCTACCAAATGCGTGTAAGCCGTAAGCAAGGTCATATACTCATTGAGTCTAAGTTGACTATTGACGAGGGCACCTAGGTATCTAAGATCAATATTGGAAACATTCTAAACCCCCACAACTCACCTATGTCGTTGACCAGCTGCATGTGGGGGTGTAACGCGACTAGCGCGGTGACGGCGGCCGCGCGGTCCGCGAGCGCCGCGCCGAGCGTCCGCAACACGCGCGCGCCGCCCGCACCCAGCGTGCAGTTGAGCGTGTGACGCGACTCCAGCATTATGTACGTACACCACCGACTGTCTTCAGATTCTAAACTGTCTTCGCGACTTGGTTCCTGGGATTAAGACATAAATCCAGACACTATAAACATTAATTAAAATTAAGGAAATGTGATGAAGTCAGAGATAGGTATGATCCAACTGTACCAATGCATTAGTACACTCAGCAAATATAAACACGTCTATCTGTCATTACAATTCATGAGACAATCGTTAAAACAGTACTTTTATTGTGTTTAGCTCAAGTTTTATCGCAAAGCAGTATAACAGTTCTTTTACTGCGCGCCAGTACGATTTGACAAAATTGGACTGGCCATCATACAATTCTGTCTGGTAAAGAAATTAAAAACGCCTCCTACCTGCACAGTAACAATTTTCTCCTCCTTCTTGGCTTCATCACCATCCGCATACGTCACAGGTTTGTCCTCGTCGCCGCTGCCCGCCTCGCTCTGCGGCGCGGACGAGTCCTCGTCGTTGCTGTACTCATCCGCACTTGAGTCACTGCTGTAAATCAAAATTAATCTATTGGCCATTCATTACAAAAACATTGACATAAAACTCTATAATACCTAAACGATTAAAAAACTGAAACTGTTTGCATACAGTTGCCGTGAACCGCAATAAAGCTAAAAGCGTGATACCACAAATATATACTGTAGTAGTTTGAAATGTAAGATAGTAGATTTATCTATCGCTTGTTCTCAGAACGTTGCATAGGTGTGCTAGAATTTAATTTGAAGCGCAAGGGTCGGTTCTAACTAAAATACATAGCTAACTATTTTAACACCTTTCACAAAAGACAGTGACTCAATGAGACGGGCTGAAACTAGTCAAATCATAAAGCACTTACTCGGTGAACAGCTGCCCGATGGCATTCGACAGCTTATCCTTAGCTCCACCTTCATTCTCCGAGTCCGAGTCATCCCCATCAAACGTTAAGTTACAAACATTGAAGTCCACGTTATATCCCTTGTTCTGTTTCCCATTGGGATTCCTGATGAAGACCATTTCGTTGTCTGTGTCTTCCGCCTCGTCAGCTGAGGTTTCCGATTCGAATCCGTGCCTCTTCTTCTTCTTACTTTCGGTTGGAGCTTGATCTGTCATTGTGACGTCTTGAGTGTTGGTTACGAGCTCTGAAGACATGGGATACGATTTTTCCTGCACAACAATACGATATTTTTACGCCGACATTTCTCAATCACTAATTGATTCCCTATCTTCAGCAGGTGCACTTACAGATGTCAGTGTAGTGACGTTTTTACGTTTTGTCGAGTTTGAAAATATTTAACTTCTAATAAAGTGAAATTTCTTTACAAAAATTCATAACTAAACTGACATTGCAAATACGTAAATCTATTTTGGTACTTAAACTTCATTATCATTTTTACCGACAATAACATGACTTGAATCTTACCTGGAAGACCGTTGCAGTGATATCCCAGGGTCTCTGCCTGTTGTCCTCCACTATGGGCTCTATGAGGGGCTCCCAGACGTCGAGGCGGTCGTTGTATGTGGAGGCCTGGATGGTGAGGGATCCGCCCCCGTGAAGTTGCCGCGACCAGTCGTGGAGAGTCGCTTCCGCTGATAGCTGTAGAAGATTAAGGAGCTGTATCACCACTTCCTGATAAGTGCCGAATAAACGATCCACCACTTAACTTGATAGAGTATGGAGAATCTGCAAAAAAGTTTTGGATAGCCTATCCAGCACTTTTTGGATTACACTTATTAAATTCCATATTATGCAATTTACCTTAACCGACAACACCGGGACTCTCACAGCTTGCTCCAGCTCGAACATGACCCTCACACTTGGTACCGTCACGAGCACAGTCTCCGAAGGTCTAATCGTGGGATACTTGGGCTGGACGTAGGTATCCTCTACGTTAAATCCAATATAAGTCTCCAACTTCTTCGGTGCCCAGAGGTTTTCGTCCTGTTTCTCTGGCCGCGGGTTGTAGGTCGCGAAATTGAAGAGTTCCTTTTCATCCGGTATCGTCAATTCAGTTGTGATTTCTTCGATTATATCTACGAAAGAGATGAATGTGACTGTAGGAGAGTACAAATACATTTTTGATTTTCCACAACACTAAATAGCAAGAATTTGGATAGTTGATGTTAGAGAAGGGGACTTAATTCTAATATGATTAAATATTTACAAAATTTAAAATATTTTCTCTTTAAATATTATAATGCATGACGCCAAAAATAATAAATGATGGATCAGCTAAACACTACTTTGTTTAAATGTTCGCTTTGGTGGCCCAATTGCGCCAATTTGGATTAAGCTAATCCTGCATTAAAATATCATGTCTTCTCTTTCATATACACGAAAAACAAGAGACAACATGATGATGAACTAACTTTAATTAGGGTATTACACAAATTTTTGAAATGTATCCAAAAACAATTCTAGTGATAGTATGATCGCTAAAAAATAAAATATTTTTTTTCTCACAAACATTATTTTTACATAATTTCAAATTTTACGCGTATTTTGCAAAAACGCTTCCGCTAGTGGACGCCATGTTTGCTCTATGGTCATGAGTTCATGACGTCATTGGGTTAGTAAACAAATAGGCATCAATTGACATAAGACATTCGAAACTGACAGTTGACACAGTTGTCATTTTTTGTTTACTATCCCAATGACGTCATTAACATGGCGGAAAAATTTGGGAGCGTTCAAAGACAGATAAAAAATCCTAAAATCTTTAAACTACATTTAAAAATATGATAAGCTATCTTATGAAGTCAAACTAACATTTTCCGATTGCTTTTCCTCTAAACTATCATATTAATACATTTTTTAATTTTTTCTCATATACACTAAAATACCCTAAAATACCTTTGCATCCGTTATGGATCATTTATATAGTTCATAAATATATAATATATTTTCAAAAATCTAAGCAAAGTACCTATAACTACTCTTCAAATACTCTAGTAGTGCCTGAGACACGATTTTAAATATCCGTATGGGCATAACTAAAAAAACTTACCCATAACAGTATGTACAGTAGTAGCCGCTATATGGACGTCGATTTCCGACACCGACATCCTCACAATAATACCCTCTTCTACATTCTTAAAGCTCTTAGAGAATTCCACGTCACACGGTCTTAACACACATTGGGGCGCTAAGTTCTTTAGCTTGGACTGCAGCTTCGACATTATTTGGAAACCAGCCAGGGACACCTATTGGTTTTGAAAATTAATAGTAAGTTTCCTGACAAATAAAAGTAACTTATTATTTTGATTAGATCATTGTAGTACTACTTATGGACTCCAAAAGACAAGCTTGATTTTCTGAGTTCTGAGTTTCCTAAAGTCGCCGGACAGAAAGAAAACTTAACAACATTTTATGTCAAATTCGACATCTATGACCTTTAACTTCGCTGTCGAAAGTTCTAAGTACTCCGATTTCTCTCTATCAGGCGACCGGACTGTAGTAATAAAGTTTTGTCTTCCTGCAATTAAAAAAAGTATTTACTTAATTAGGTATATTACTTACCACTAAGCTTTCAGTGTTGGAGTGACTGGAATAATCTATGAGGAGCTCAGTTCGGAACAGCAACGCTTGTCCTTCCGGCTTAGTTAGGTCTGTGAAGAACATGACTTCCGGTTGCCTGCACTGCACCGATATGGAGAGGCTGGGAGGGTCTTCAGATATGGAATTGCCTGGAAAACATCATCATCATGAGTATAGATCTGTATATTATCATAATAATATTTGGAACAATAGAATGAAAAAGAAGAAGAATAAGAGGGAATGTAAAATTATAGCTGTCTAACATGTGATTTAACAACGACATAACGACGACGCCATAAATAAAAGCAGCATTTAGTCCTGTATATCCTAATAAATTCGATTATATACAAACCTGCGGAGAAGTATCCGCTAGTGGAATCACTAGTGCTGGGGTAACGTGCGGCGCGGTTGTTGTTGCGTGCGGGCGCGTCGCCCACGTACCCGTGATTCACCACGCCCCCCTCTAGCGTCTTGTCACCTGAAACATTAATGTGTTAATTATTATCTTTCTTCTAAAACTGCAGTGATTAGCAGGCAATGTTATAATTAATGTGAAAGTGTCTGTCTGTCCGTCTGTTATCTATTGAGGCTAATGCTCAATTAAAATGATTAAATCTGGTACAGGTAATCTATATTCAAAAAAATGTCTTTGAAGTTTTTCTACTTTAAGTCTGCATTTAGCTTTCTTATATCATAAGATGTAACAAAAAGCGACGCGACAACACATAATAGTGATACAACATTGACATGTCAAGTAACGCGACGCAATTTGACACTTGAATTTTGCACTCCTACTATGGATCGTTATATCATACCCCTTTTCGGTTATCCTACCTTTAGAATTTAGATCAACTTGTATCAGATTATACTCACCGGGTAATGCATCTAACAGGGCACGAGCTAGACGCAGCAAGAAGGGCGGGGCTAGATTGAGGCGTGTACGTTCTAGCCGCAGGTCGACGGTGACCGCGCGCGCCGAGCGTCGCACCGACGCCTCGAGCAACGCCGGCCGCGCGACCGACACCCGCCCCCCACAGACACGCCCCCCGCCCTGGGACTCCAGGATCCTGAGGATTAGGCAGGTTAACGAGTAAGGTTACGTGGCTTTGGCACATAGCGATTAGCGGGTCACACGTTAATATTTATTTATTTATTTATAAAAGTTAATTATAACGGGTGACCCCAATTATAATAATTAACTACAATCTTGACTTAAAATTAATACAAGACAGTGACAGCGCAACACGTTGTTGCGTAATGCGTCAAAAATCGCGTACGCACGCACGCGCACGCACCACGCACTTAATATATTATGGATGTCAAATGCTCAGACCAAATAAAAACTCAAGACAGAGCGCTGCGAACAACAAAGTGAAGCCGATCGAAAGTACGCCAGCTGTGTATGTACACGCTTACGCCCACATACGCAAAACGAAAGTACGCCAGTTTTCGTCGTATATATCGCGACTCGTGATTTTAGAAAATAATTTGTAAACACTTTAAAATGCCGAGCTGTGTCGTGAAAGGGTGTAAATATTATATTATATTTATTTCATTGATTTTAGGGTAAGTAATTTGAATAACATTGCAAGTTGAAACACTAGCCCGCGCAGTGCGCGGCGTGCACACATGCTTAAAAAACCTGCTTCACTCGCGTTGTTCGCAGCGCTCTGTCTTGAGTTTTTATTTGGTCTGAGGTCAAATGTGGATCGTTGGCGTTGAAACTCTTGCCAGTTGTACCTATAGTGTATACGATTACAAAAAACCTTAAGTGTTGCGGTTAGCCTTACGTGTACTACAAGTTCTGTAATAAGTTATTAAGGCCGGTATAAATAGTCAGTACTCAAGATGCATCTCGGTCTCAAGACACGGTTCTGTAGGCCTACTAGGAAACTGTTTTGAGACTCAAACAATCGGACGAGAATGCCGCGTCCTGCTCTAACAACGTAATTTCACGTTTGTTAGAGTAGGATGCGGCATTCTCGTCCGATTATTAGAGTCTCAAAACAGTTTCATGGTACAAGGCCAGGCTCTGTGATTGGTTAGCTGTTAAAATTTGGACCAATCACAGAGCCGAACCGTGTCTTGAGACCGGGTCGCATCTTAAGTATAATAATATTATACTGACTATTTATACGGGCCTTAGTATCTCGTTAACGGTTAAACAAAACTTACTTTCTAATAACAACCGTGGTATCCGGTCTTATATCTTCTATCAGCAGGCTCTGAAGGCTGGCCTTCATCTCCATGCTGCCGTCAGAAAAGTAGTCAAAAAGAAGCGCTGCTTCGCCCGCAGTCAACTTCGCTAAGCCATGGTTCATGTCCCGTACTGGGGAACTGAGTACTTCGTCCATGTCAGAGAACAGCTTCATCTCTACTCCGTCGAGGGTGAACCTGAATTTGACATTGTGGTTGTAACTTGTAAGATGAAGATAAAAGGCGAGAATGATGTTTTAAATCGCAAAGTTTAATGATTAAAGGAACCGAAAAATCTAAAGCATTTAATACCTATGTGTGTTTAATATGTGTGACTGTCTAAATAATTTCACTCATGTTTTGAATGTGTGTCCATGTGTAGTGGAACACTGCTTTTACTTTGTTTTTTTTTACGTTTATTAGACCGTTTTCTATCAATTTCTTGAATTGATCAACGCGTACCTTAAAATCAGTAAGTACTAAAAATTTATACCTTAAAACGGACTCTTTTCTAATCGGCTCGCCTTGTGCGAAGAAAGCCTGTAGCTTCTTGACCGTCACGTCAGAGGGCGCCATCTCAACGGGAGACGTAGGCGGTACCGTACCTGTAATATAATACGTATAAATATTGGAAAGAAAAATATATCCTATGCTTTGGTTTCTTCACGGAGCACGAAGAAATTAGTATGTTAACTTATCGACCTAGCTAGTAGCAATCCAATAAACTAGTCATAGATTTAAAATACATCATAATATTGTCTCTTTCATTCTTCATATTAACGAAAGAAACGGTATTTTAACACGTACAATAATTATAAAATCACATGGTGGATTCGGATCTTAAAACCTACGGCCTACCTAATAATAGAGAATAAGTGGTAACTTTCTCGAAAAGTCAAAAATGATCCTCACCTATATAATTCCCTTCGCTCAAGTTATCGCTCCACACAGCTAGCACCGTCGCCAGGTCCTTCTGTCCAAGGTTCAGGACTACAGTGTCCATCACCACATCGGCCTCACATAACAGCAGGTCGCGGTATGCGGGCGTGGTCGACACTTGAGTGTAGCTGAGCGTGCGCTTGAGATCACACTTCACTGAAATGGGTTCTAGGATTGGCTCCTGTTGGGAAAGTAATGGAAGACTGTTATAACAATCCTACATAATAAAATGTTATCAGCTTCACATAACAGCAGGTCGCAGTAAGCGGGCGTGGTCGATACTTGAGTGTAGCTGAGAGTGCACTTAAGGTCGCACTTCACTGATATGGGTTCTAGGATAGGTTCCTATTGGGAAAAGTGATAGAAGAATAAGATATCAACATTATTATAAAGGCACCACAAACTAAGTTTGCACCCAAAATTGAGTAAAAGCGGTTGATAACACATCAAACGGTAATACGTTGCGTTACACTGCACAATTTGCGGTGACAGTGTGTAAACAACCACTTTGTATTAAGAAAGATTTATCCACAATTGTAACATTCATTATAATTTATAACAAAGTAAGCCCCGGTCACCGAACAAGTAAAAAGTCGGCCATTGGTGTATCGCTTCTTATGTCTCTTTTATAGGAACCGTCTTTTTTACACTAACGCCTTATCTTTCGAAATTTTCCTTAAGACTTTATATCAATGGTATTTGCATCTAGTTCTTCACTTACCTGCACCTCCAGTGTCCCAGCCAAGGTCATCACAGCTCGTGACAGGGTGATATTCACCAGCTTGACAAGTATGTTGTCCACCACGGGACTGGCTATGGGAGCTGCTGCCTCTATACTCGTGTTCACCGTCTTGAAGAAGTTTTCTACCAGCAGATCGCCTGCAAAACATAAGACATCTTGTTAGCCAACCAATAAAAAATCGACACGTGTTAAGATAAGTATTAGATATATTTTATAAGTACGGAAAACACTGAAGACATTTCTTACTTTACTAATGAATAGTAACGAAAAAAATGAGAAAAAAACTAACAATTAGCATTTAATTTGGGAAAAAGCACGTGAAGTTTAGATACCTGTATTGAGGACAAGTAAGTTTGGCGACGACGGCTTCTGTGGCAGCAATAGAACCGGAGCATGTATCTGGTAAAAAAAAATCAAAATTCAAACCTTTTGACTTTGCCGTAATCAATTCAAAAGAATAATACCTACTGACTGGTGACTATAATATAGAATAGAGTATAGTATAACATGGTCCGTTATTACCTCAATAGCCAGGCTAACTCTATCAGGCGCGGTCCGCAGCGCCTCCGCGCGTCTCGCCGCGGCACGCTCCGCCGCCGCCGCCGCCTCCGCCGCCGCACCGCTCGGCGCGAAACTCTCCATTATTTGCTGTACAATTTGATAAAAAAATTTGTAGATGTTAGCAAATAAGTATGCAACATTAAGGTATTTAAATATGCCTAAACATTGTTTCTAGTCTACACTGCACCACTGTAACCACACGTGACAAGTTAGTAAGCAAAGTTAGTAGCATTTTTTTTGCTTCGATCTAAATGAAAAGAGAAACATACATTACAAAGAATGAGACAGCAATACCTGCAGGTGGTACAGCAGGGAACAGAACAGCACGACGTGGACGCGGCCGACGTATATCCGCAACTCCGCCGGCCGCTGCGGCTGCCCGCTCGCCGCTCGCACGTACTTAGCCTCGATGACTTTGTCGCCGTCGGGCCATACCAGCTGGAAAGTTAGCTTGTTAATAAAGTTGTAGAAATAAGCTAAGTTAGTCAAAAGTTTTAACCAAATACAAATACGTAGTAGGTATGCATTTCTTTATTGAGTACCCAGTAGCGGTAACATAGAGAAAAAAATAATAAGAGAAAGCAGTGTTTACAAACAGAAGTATAATTTGAGAATAGACCAAAATTGAATTTGGTAGTGTGCTTTAGATGGGGCTTCTCGATATTTCTTTCGCCACTAGGGGAGACACGACTTTCACACGGCGCCACCTGGTGGTTTCGTAGTTTTGAAACCTGTTATTAACTTTTTTCAAAGCTTTTTTAATCTGCCACTAAGAAGAGCTTTGTGTCTAAGGCCGGACATAGACGGACCGCATCTTGCAGTCGAAACCGACTGCAAAATACGGTCGCCACACTGCGATCTGCAGCTTCCATACTAAATTCATACCCGCAATACAAGGACCGCTCTAGCTAGCAGTTCTTGAGCGGTCGGTGGCAACGCGACCGCTCTGGAGCAGTCGCGTCGGTCCCGACTGCAACTTGCAGTCCGTCTATGGCCAGTCTTACATGGGTCGTGTTCTTCGGCGTAATTTTTAGCGCATGCACCGCAAAACCTTTTATTGCGCATGTCCAAAACATGTATCGATTAGTTCTTTTGCCAAAAGATAGTTGTCACACGTCACCAAAGAGAATATAATCACTATGCACGTCACGATCAAAATCCTTATTGATTAAACTATCGTTAAATACCTTCGGATACAAAGTAGCTTCGGTCAAGTCGTCCACATGGAAAGCGCCAAGGAACATCTTGAAGATGAGTCTGTCATTCGCCCGAAACACGCAGTCACTTTCCAAAGACAGTATTCGCATCTCGAGCAGTGGACCTTCAGCTGCCCAGAGACGGGCTGTTGCTGATGATACCCTGTAAAATAATTGGCTGATAACTACCTCAAGGACATATCTGTAGACTCGGGCCCGTAGCCCGGGCACGGGAACAATAAATTTAGAATAGAGAGATAAATAAAAAATATTTAACAATTAACAAATTTATTTAAGTAATAAAAAAAAATAGCCTAGACAGCGGAGAGCGGGTACGCAGGGAACGGAAGATTAGCCTCAGACACTTTCTAGGTCTCTAATATACGGGTCGTGGGGGAAAACACGGCACTTAACTCGCACAAATCAGCAACGAGCGGGACTCCAGCTCCGCAGGTCTCCAATTTGTTCTCGACAGCGCGCAGTGGTTGAGGCCGGCTGTTATTGGCCTAGCTCCCGTAGAGGTTGCAGGTCCAGGGTGTGTTCCAGTAGGGGCGTCAGTCAGACGGCATTGGCAGCAGTGCACGTGGTCGTCTCAAGGCGACGGTAGGCCGAGCTCTCGTAGCCCAAACAGAGTTTGGCTCGTAGCCCAAACAGAGTTCCAAACAGAGTTCCAAACAGAGTTCCAAACAGAGTTCCAAACAGAGTTCCCCTGGAACGTTACGGACCAGAGTCTTAGGAGGAGTGTTCACGCTGCTGATGGCCCGCCAAGCACGTGTTTCCCGGAGACCGGAGAGCACGTGGTTGTGGGTCCATCACAAACGTTACTTACTCATAAAAAAACAGTAATAATTTAGACACAGAAACACAAAATACAACAGTAGTAGTAAAAAGGTTAACGAACTTTTGACAACGAAAACTAGGTCATTGCCAATTTTGTTATGACAGATAGAATACCAAAATAATAATATTATGACCACGGCAAGAAAATCTAGTTTGCACGTTTAATATTTTAAATAGAATCAAATAAAACAAGTAAAAGAAAGTGAACACGTGGCCTGTCACAAAAGACAAAGAAATTTTACAATTTAGACAAAATACTTGATTTTCGCCACGATGAAAACAAAAACAAATTGCAGAATTACAGTTAAATAGTAAAATGAATTAAACGACAAATATCTAGAAAAAATTCTACAGACACCAAGATATATCGCACTCACCGATAAACCAGGGATGATTTTGAAGTGAAATAAAAAGAATGATCAAGATGTCGCCCGGGCTTTTATAGTTCCGGGGTCGACATATTTTTTTTAATGTTGCCAGTTAATAAGTGTTAAAGGAATAAAGATAGAAAGTCTAACTCCGAGTTAATATAATATTATATGTTTTAAGAAAATAACTTCAGATGTTATTGAAAATAATCAATACTTTTATTTAATCCGGAAATAATTAAATAAAAGGGGAAAATATAGCATAAAAAGGATATCGTAAAAACTGTAGTAGATGCACCATTATCCAAGAGATGGCGCTACTGACCTCATTTCGAGTTATCTTCAGCTCTAAATCTGTTAGGCGTAAAGCGTAAAGTTTACAAATAGGCCTAATAGATGTCGCTATGCGACATATCCCCCCTCGCTAGCTAAGGATTTTTCATGATAAAGGAAAAATCCTGAAAATAGCTAAGCTAGAAAAAGTGGGAAAACAAAAAACTAAAACAAAGGGGAAAAAGCAAAAATAATAGCCCTTTGGGAAAAAAAACTAACAGCAGCCCTTAAAAAGGCCCTTTGAAAATAAAGGAAAAAAAAAAAAATACAGCCCTTTGGAAAAAAGGAAGAAATTTAAATGGTTTCCCTTTACAAAAAAAAAAGGAAAAAAGAAACCGCCTTTTAGAAAAAAAAAAGGGAAAAAAAATACAAACTATTAAAAGTTTGAAAAATGAGGACAAAATGGAAAAAAAAAAAAAATATTTGGGGAAAATGGTGAAATGGGAAAATGGTGAGACAATTCCTGTGTCAGCGCGCGAGTAATTTTGACCAGAGATTCATAAATCACTTACATACATCAACTTACATTTTTGCAGCTCGGTCATATAAGAAGACGCGAGACGCCCTAGCACACGAGTATTATCCTACGAATATGAGAAGGATAACACCCAAAAAAGGTCGTAGATGGTACTGTACACAACTATAACGTTTGATTTAGCAAACGATACAGCAACTAAGCAAGGCGCGAGACAAAAGGTCTTACCTAATTAAACAAAAAAAATTAAGGTTAAATGAGAAGAAAATAATTAAAATTTAAAATTTTTAGATAATTTAAGGTCTTTTAAGTGCCAAACACCAAGGTCTTTACCTTGCATGTCCTGCAATTCGTAAACCAAAGGAGAACGTTTACCTACGACTTTACATTTTATAAATTTAGGTGCTAACTTTTTACTAAAGTATTTATCTTTATCGCTAAGAAAATAAGTTTTCTTAAAAACAAAATCTCCTACGTTAAATTCGGCAGGCTGGCGACGTAAATTATACTGCGAGGTGTTCTTAACGTGGGCTTGCCAAAGACGCATCTGTACGTTGTCAAAGATGGACGACATACAACCTAGATTTTCTGCGTAGGCGTCGCGAGGTGCAAAAATAAGGTCGTTGGTGCTGTCGGTATCGAGGTAGTGAGAACCGCAGGACACCAATTCCCTACCGAAAGTTAGAAATGACGGTGTGAATCCTGTCACCTCGTTTACAGAGTTATTAATGGCAAATTGTATCTCTGGGATATGTAAATCCCACGACCTATGGTCGTCTTCCACGTAAGTAGAGATACATGTAATAATAGTTCTATTATACCGCTCGACAGTATTAACCTGAGGAGTATAACGCGGGGTTAAGTACACTTTAGGTATATTATATTTTTTAAAGAGCCTATTAGTCTCATTGCTAATAAACTGGGGACCGTTGTCCATAATTACAGTTTGAGGAATACCGTGAACTAAGAAAACGTTTTCCTCTAAAATCCTAGTAATAATATCAGAAGTAGCACGTTTCATAGGAAAGATAAGACAAAATTTAGAAAAGCAACACGTAACAACTAAGATAAAATTGTTACGCCTCCTAGTAACAGGCAGAGGTCCCATTATATCCATAGAAATGACCTGAAAAGGTCGCGCACAGTCTTTAGGTCGGCCCATCTCGCCTAGGACTTTATGGTTCTGGGACTTGTACTGCAAACATTTAGAGCACTGCGAAACATATGCAACTACGTCGCGGTACATATTCGGCCAAAAGTAATTTAGAGCGAGCCGCCTATAAGTTTTAAAAATTCCCATGTGACCAGCAGTGGGCTCATCATGGTTAGAGCGAATGACATCAGTACGAAATTCTTTAGGTACTACTTCTTTCCAAGAAAACTCAGAAGTTAAGTTATGTTTATTTTTAGATAGTCTAAACAATTTATTATCTTTAATAGAAAAGTTAGGGAAAGAAGTTGGCGAGCTATTACAGCCGTTAAAGATATTTAAATACCAGGTGTCAGTACCGGTATAGTTTTTCCAAGAGGTAGAAATAGCATTAATAGTTACCGCGCGAGAAAGAGCGTCCGGAATAACGTTGTCGCTGCCTTTACGGTGTTTAATTTCAAAGTTAAATTCCGATAACCTAACACACCAGCGGGCTAGTCTGCCAGTGGGGTTGGACAAGGACAAGAACCATTTAAGAGCACTATGGTCAGTATAAACAGTGAACTTTTTACCGTTCTCTAAGTAACAGCGCCAATGTTCCAAAGCTACTAAAACAGCTAACGTCTCACGCTCAGTGATGCCGTAAAGTCTCTCCTGCTTGGTGAGTGAGCGACTCATGTAGGCGACGGGGTGTTCCTTGCCATCGAACTTTTGGGTGAGCATGGCCCCTACACCGTAGCTACTGGCGTCCGTATGTACTTCGAAGGGTTCGTCGTACTTCGGACAGCGCAGTACCGGCGCGGAGACCAAGCACTCCTTCAGTTTGGTGAACGCCGCGTCCGCCTCTGAAGTCCACTCAAAAGGAGGGGCATCCTTACGCGTAGACGTAAGCTTATTTAATGGCCCTGCCAAAGTACTAAAATTAGGCACAAACCGTCTGTACCAAGTGGCAGTACCAAGAAAACGCTTAACACTCTTTCTACAAGTGGGCGTAGGAAAATTAACAATCGCGGCGACCTTGTCAGGGTCAGTACGAAGACCGTTGCCGTCGATAACATAACCTAGGTATTTTAATTGAGGCCTAAAAAATTTACATTTTTCAAATTTTATAGTAAGGTTAGCCTCTCTGAGAGTTTGAAGAACTCTCAGGAGCGTAGCTACATGCTCGTGAAAGGTTTCACTAATGATAACCACGTCGTCCACATAACAAAAGGTTTTAGGGCCAAAACTGCCGAATAGGGAGTCCACCAAACGTTGTTGCGTGGCGGGTGCGTTGGTCAACCCGAAAGCCATACGCTTAAATCTAAACATCCCGCGACCAGGAACGTAAAAAGCGGTCTTATCACGGTCGGACTCCTCAATAGCCGTCTGCCAGAAGCTGTTAGAAAGATCAATAGTTGACAAGTAATGAGCGTCATGTAAACTATCTAAGATTTCAGAAACATAAGGTAAGCTATAGGCGTCTTTCTTAGTCACAGAATTTAATTTTCTACTGTCTAGACAGAACCTAAATTCGCCAGTCTTTTTAGGGACGACAAGGACAGGAGAACTCCACGCAGATTGACACGGTTCGATCACGTCCATCGCCAACATTTCGTCAACCTGTTCAGTCAAAATCCGCTGTTTTTCAGGAGACATCCTATAGTAACGTTGGCGAATGGGTAACGCGTCACCGGTGTCAATCTTGTGGGTTATCAAAGAATTTAACCCTAAGCCCTTTTCTTCAAAAGAAATCGACTTAAATTGTCGAATGATATCATCGGCCACCGAACGCTCCGAGGGGTTAAGATGTTCGTACCCATTGATAACCGGTTTGGTCACTGGATTAGAAGTGACGTTTTGTTCGGAAGCCGCACTAGTAATAGAATTAAGGTATTTAGGGCAAAGCTTAAAAGTACGCCAAAAGTCAATACCTAAAATAAGGTTGCTAGTAACCTCTGGTACTACATAAAATTTTAATAAGTGAAATTGATCTTCAAAAGTAACAGGTAAATTTATATAACCGATAGATTTTAAAGTTTGACCACCAGCTGCAAAAATAGAAATATTATTATTATCAGTTATGAGCTGATAACCTCTATTAATAATATCTAAATGAGAATTATTTCCCAGTAAAGAAATGCAAGAACCGGAATCTAAAAGACCGCACATGCGAAAAGAGTCTATAAGTATATTGACATAAGGTCGAGAATCAGAGTTATTATCCCGGACCGTGTTCACTGAATAGTATTTAAAAAACATGCCTACAGTATTGAGCCATTGTTTCCAATCTTCTAGATCGGTAGTGTGGCTAGAAGGCTGAACACGATCCGAACTAACTAGTTTTTTGGACCGGTAGGAGTAGGCTTGCGGCAACGAGGGCAAGCAGGACGTTTAACACCTGGACTCCCACAGCCAAAACAAAATATTTCTGACCTATCCTTCGGACATTCTTCAAAAGTATGAGAATCAACTTTACATCGAAGACAAAATTTTGGAACCGATTGTAAACTAGAAACTTGTTTGTTTTTGTTATTATTAAAATTATTAGAATTAAAATTATTAGAATTAAAATTATTAGAGTTAAAATTATGAGAATGTTGCCGAAACTGTTTATTTAATTTGAAATTATTAAAAGAATTATTATTATTAGGTTTACCACTAGATTTATTTTCACTACTAGGTTTATAAGCTAGGTCCGGTGCCAAAGTCTCCGTTGTGACCTTCGGAGGTTCGTGGTACAACGTTAACCGAGACTGCACATCCTCATAGTTTTTGCAGACCGACTTCAGCTGTTCTATAGAAGTAACTCCAGGAGACGAAGCTAGTATGTTAGCGTAGCAAGGTTTAATATTATGGAGAAGTATCTCTAACTTCTCACCCTCCTCGACCGGCTTAGTGAGGCGAGAGAAGAGACCCTCCATAATAGCTACATAAATAGTGATGTTCTCTGTTTCGCCCTGTGTACGACTACGAATCTCATTCATTAGCCTGTATTCGTAACTAGGCTTGTCAAAGTCAGCATACAAAAGATTTAAAAGCTCTGCCCAACTATTAACTTTTCGGTAGATGCTACGGTACCAATGCAAGGCATCACCAGTAAAGAGGTCAAAAGCATGAGAAAGAATTTTAGAATCCTCAACGTTATGTTGTGTACAGTACTCATTAACACGAGATATGAAAGCACGGACACAAGACTTGCCATCAAATTTAAGTTTAAGATCTGAAAATAATTTTTTATTCTCACACTGGACTGTGATATTCAGTGGAGGTACAGTGGGAGAAGGAGTAGAACCAGGCAAAACAGTGCAACTACCAGAGTTTTTAAGTTTATTAAGTAAACCCAAATAATTTTGAAAAGTATCAAGGCAACTATTGTAACTATCAATAAAAGGATCATTATTAGAAATAGAAATTCTATTAATTCTATACTCTAAATGTACTAAGTAGTTCTCCGCCCGGAGCAACGCATTGGGAGCTGGGTGAGAGTCGAGTTGTTGTTTGACTTTGTCAAGCGTAGCCTCAACTCCCAACAGGTCGTCACGGACGGGAACAGTAGACTCTAAAATGTCCTCCGATGGATATTCCTCGACCAGTTTTGAAATTTGCTTTCTTAAGTCAGCAACAGTAGCAGCTGGTGTTTCATTTCTAATAAGTACTTCATACTCCAACTCAGACTTTTGGAGTGAAATAAATTTAATTTTGGCAGACATATTTAAAAAGTTAAATTTCAGAAAAAAAAAAGGAAAAGTTTAAATTTAATTTATCAAAAGTTAAAAAACAATAAAAAAGAGAACCCTATTGGTGAGTGAGATATACTGTGTTTGTAGATAACACAAAACAATCTAAACAAAAGTATAAAGTATTGTACAACTTAATACTTTACACAAAATAACAGAACAACAGAACACAACAAGTTACTGACTGACTGACTGTTTAAGTAAAATTATATATTTTAAAATAAAAGTTAAATGCCGCAAAATAGAAGTTAAGTTTAATTTAAGTTATTTGGCAAAATATTATTAATCAACAAAAAAGCAAAGAGAATTTAGAATTTAGAGGTTAATTTTGTGTTTGTTGAAATTTATTCCAAAAAGTAAAAAGCCAAAACACATAAGTGTTACAGAAGGTAACACTGCTGTGTGCGCAAGAAAATGTGTGTATGAATGAGTGAGGGTGTGTAGGGGGTGTGTAAATGTGTAGTGTAGTGTAAGTAATATATATATGGTATTTAAATATTTAAGAATTTATTAGGCAACAGTGCCACAAAAGTTAAGTGGGAATATTCCCAAAAAGGAGAAATAACCAGCAAGGGTATATTTCTTTAAAAAGTATGTATATACCTTTTTATAGAAAAGGTATATATAAAAAAGTATAAATATCAACAGAATATAATAAATAAATATAATACAGTGTGTAGTAAGAGGTGTCTTTTTCTGCCTCTTACACAACCTGGACACCAGCAGAATGCGGCCAATTCTACCCCGGGCCGATACAGGGAATAAAATAGTAAAATAATAAAAGAAAAGAACTTACTCAAACAGTCAGTACAGTAGGACAACACAAGACACACACACACACTGAACTCACAACCACGCAGAGACCAAGAAACGACTGAGGCTAATATATGATATTAAAAAAAAACCGAGTGGGCGCCAATTGTCCCGTAGCCCGGGCACGGGAACAATAAATTTAGAATAGAGAGATAAATAAAAAATATTTAACAATTAACAAATTTATTTAAGTAATAAAAAAAAATAGCCTAGACAGCGGAGAGCGGGTACGCAGGGAACGGAAGATTAGCCTCAGACACTTTCTAGGTCTCTAATATACGGGTCGTGGGGGAAAACACGGCACTTAACTCGCACAAATCAGCAACGAGCGGGACTCCAGCTCCGCAGGTCTCCAATTTGTTCTCGACAGCGCGCAGTGGTTGAGGCCGGCTGTTATTGGCCTAGCTCCCGTAGAGGTTGCAGGTCCAGGGTGTGTTCCAGTAGGGGCGTCAGTCAGACGGCATTGGCAGCAGTGCACGTGGTCGTCTCAAGGCGACGGTAGGCCGAGCTCTCGTAGCCCAAACAGAGTTTGGCTCGTAGCCCAAACAGAGTTCCAAACAGAGTTCCAAACAGAGTTCCAAACAGAGTTCCAAACAGAGTTCCCCTGGAACGTTACGGACCAGAGTCTTAGGAGGAGTGTTCACGCTGCTGATGGCCCGCCAAGCACGTGTTTCCCGGAGACCGGAGAGCACGTGGTTGTGGGTCCATCACAAACGTTACTTACTCATAAAAAAACAGTAATAATTTAGACACAGAAACACAAAATACAACAGTAGTAGTAAAAAGGTTAACGAACTTTTGACAACGAAAACTAGGTCATTGCCAATTTTGTTATGACAGATAGAATACCAAAATAATAATATTATGACCACGGCAAGAAAATCTAGTTTGCACGTTTAATATTTTAAATAGAATCAAATAAAACAAGTAAAAGAAAGTGAACACGTGGCCTGTCACAAAAGACAAAGAAATTTTACAATTTAGACAAAATACTTGATTTTCGCCACGATGAAAACAAAAACAAATTGCAGAATTACAGTTAAATAGTAAAATGAATTAAACGACAAATATCTAGAAAAAATTCTACAGACACCAAGATATATCGCACTCACCGATAAACCAGGGATGATTTTGAAGTGAAATAAAAAGAATGATCAAGATGTCGCCCGGGCTTTTATAGTTCCGGGGTCGACATATTTTTTTTAATGTTGCCAGTTAATAAGTGTTAAAGGAATAAAGATAGAAAGTCTAACTCCGAGTTAATATAATATTATATGTTTTAAGAAAATAACTTCAGATGTTATTGAAAATAATCAATACTTTTATTTAATCCGGAAATAATTAAATAAAAGGGGAAAATATAGCATAAAAAGGATATCGTAAAAACTGTAGTAGATGCACCATTATCCAAGAGATGGCGCTACTGACCTCATTTCGAGTTATCTTCAGCTCTAAATCTGTTAGGCGTAAAGCGTAAAGTTTACAAATAGGCCTAATAGATGTCGCTATGCGACAAAAACATGGCGTCGTTATGACGTCATCAAATCAGCTATAGACTAGGGTTACACGGTCAGTCTGGTGTCAGTTCAGTCCATCAGTCCGATCCAGACTGACGGGAGAATTATCGTGTAACCGTATGAATTGTGATTGACGGACTGATCTTTTTTTTTATTATGTAGTTTCCGGCCATCATTCTGGCGTCAGTCTCAGACTGATGGACTGAGCTGATGCCAGACTGACCGTGTATCTGAATTGCAATGTATCGTTTTATGGTATCGTGTACTAGTTACCACTAACCTGACCGAGTAGCTGAACTTCGTAGCTCCCGGTGGCACAGGCGGGTCCGCTTCGGGCTGCATCATGTAGTCCCACAACGACCGGCTCTTCGGCACTACGCTTTTGATACTTATCGAGTGACGCTTTTCTATCCTGTTATAAAAAATATTTTTCAGCTATGTTCATAAATTTTTGCAAACATGTTTTTTTCTGTCATGTGGGCAACACGCGCGCGGTCAGGAGCAAGTTGTCACTCGCATGCAAACCAGAAAAGGGCCCTTTTACGCTTTCACGAGCGCTCTTACATCATGTACAAGCACGTCACACGCACGCAAGCGCGCACGTCACGACCTAGCAACGTGCGCATTTGCGTACGTGCGTACGTACACGCTCGTACTGTGTCTGTAATATATATATATGTGTGTGTGTGTGAGCACTCACTTGCGGCGTATGTAGTGCAGGTACTTGAGGAGCGTGGTGAGCGCGGTAGCGTGCAGAAGAAGCGCTGGCGCGCCCACGTCCGCCACCAACGAGCGTTCAACGCTGTGGAAGTGGGACCGGAACTCCGGACAGTTGGCTCGCACCTGGTAGGACAATATGCACTGCAGTCATTAATCCTGGGATTTTGGAAGGAAATAGATTCCCAAGAATGCAATGAAAAACGCAAAAAAAACTTTAAAACTTGAAATAATTAGTTTGCTGTCTTGTTTGTACTGAGTTTTGTCAAAATATGTAATAATAAATGAACTATAATAACATATGTATTACCATAATATTTACCATAGCATACCCAAAAAGGACTATGTAAAACGCTAATAAGAAGAAAGAAGAACATACCTTTCTATACAGCAGATTGAACAGTTCTCCCGAACTGGTCAGTAGTTCCAGATACTTTCCATTGGCCGTGTGCTGTTTGTCGGCTAACAGTGCGTCCCCTATAGACAGTTGTATTGCAGGCCCGTACGCCATTAGAGCGATGTCCAGGCAGACTTTACTGACGCTTAACATTATGTACGGCTTGTCCGTTAGCTCGCTTGAACGGCTCAGGTTTATCACTATTTCACCTGAAAATTATGGCTGGTTGAGAAATCTATATAGCTAAAAGTGTTCGGGCGTTTTTATAATGATTTCGATGTTGGAGATGCTGTAAGTTGCTGATGATACAGACACGAATGGTGATGTAGATAATGCTACTGACGATGATGACAATGTGGATAATCAAAATTAATAAAATGAAGTTTATGTTGAAAATAATGATGTAATTATTTATGATGAGAAGCAACGATATCTAAATTTCTATGATGAGAGGTATTAAAAATAAAACTATGAAACGAAATACGTAATCCTGCTGATAGTTATAATATGTATTAAGTAAATATCGCAAAAATGAAACGCCTTTTAGGCTTCAGTCTCGCAGCGGGCAGCGGGGTAGGAGCGGCGGCGGCGCTATCCAATGTATAGATTAATAATATGGATAAGCTGTCTAGTACGCCGCGCGCCCGCGCCGTTCGGTTTTCGAAGCCTGTCCATAATATAAATCTCTACATTGGAACGCGCCGCCGCTGCCGCTCTCGCCCCGCTGCCCGCTGATTTTGAAACTGAAGTGTAAGGGCCTGTTTCACCACTTCCTGATAAAGTGCCAAGAAGCTATTCACAATTTTTTTGACAGATTCTCTATTCTCGATCTGTCAAGTTAATTGGTGGATAGCCTATTTGCTACATATCAAGAAGTGGTGAAACAAGCCCATTGTCTAGAACATTAATAGAACATTGAAGCTATCAAAATAGCAACATAACCTCAAACTTACCAATAACGAAGCGCATGAGCGTATTAATAGTGTTGCTGGGGGAGACGTTGTCGTCAAACCCGGGCAAGTCGACGGAGCGGGCATATTCCTCCACGTCCTCATCGCTAAAGTCCGCGGGCAGGGACTCGTCCGTTGGCGACTTGGCGCTCTCCCCGTCTGTTTGGGTTTCCGCCGCTCTGAAATATTGTCATTTTTTTTCATGTCAAATTCTCACATCTTACCTCTCTAGGTAAGAGATGAGATATGAGAATTTGACATGATAAAATCGGGTCTTTGAATAACTTTAAAGGTTTTGAACGTTTCACACATTCAAAACCTTTAAAGTTATTCAAAGACCCGATTTTATCATCTCTGGGTATGTATGTAAATTGTTGACAACTATTATCACAATTGACGCGACTTGTCTCAATTATGGCTTTTTGGCGTGTGGACTCATTTACAGATTTTTTATTGTAATTTTGTGATTGTGATACGTTAAATTTGAGGAATAACTATTTGACAGTGGTTTTGGCCACGGAACTAATACTAAGGTTTTGGCACATTTCGTGTAAATAATTCATTTTAATGTGATCTGCGTTACATTCAGCATTGAACAGCCATGAATACCTAAATGAATATGTATCGCCTCTTTTTAACTTACGTAGTCGGTCACCGTTTCGAGGCTGAATACAATACAGAACTATGACTATTTTACCAATACAATATTTTGTTGGCTCACCTATTCCTACTAAAGTACGCCGCGACGATCTTCTGTCTCAACTTCACCAGATCATTATACCCAGGGTCCGCCTTCACCCTGTCGAACTGCAGGGTCTCCGCCAACTCAGGGTCCTCCATCTCTTCCACATAGTCACCAGAATCGATATAGGAGACCGGTACAGTGTTGGGTACTGGTACCGGGAGATTGTCGCAGAAGTCTAACAGCTGGCCAATGATGCGGTCAGAGAGGTTCAGACGCACACTCGACAGGGATATGTTGAGTTTGTATCTGTAAGTAATCAAGCGATTAAATACCGTACTAAAGTTTGAAAAAAGTAACTTTTTTATTACCTTCAAAAATCATAATCAAGAACTTGATCACATAGGAGAGAGTTAGAGAGTAGAGAAGTTAACGGGTTTCTACTTCTACAGGCAGTATACTGCGTACAACTTAACATAGACGTATTGTTTGTACTAATTTATGTATTGTGATATTGTAAGCGAATTGTAATTATAGTATAGAGCGTAATACAATACGCCTGTCTATGATGACCATATTTCTATCATAAGGCAGCTCTCTCAGGGTTGATAGCAAGCTAATAGAAGCTATCAAGCGCTACCCACACTATCTGCGCCAAAAATATAGGCTTTACAGAATATTATATTATGCACTAATTTCGAGTCCTATTTTAGTCTCTTAGGCCGGTATAAATAGTCAGTACTCAAGATGCATCTCGGTCTCAAGACGCGGTTCGGCTCTATGATTGGTCCAAATTTTGACAGCCAACCACAGACCACCAACAAATCACAGAGCCTGAACCGTGTCTTGAGACCGAGATGCATCTTGAGTACTGACTATTTATACCGGCCTTAGAGCTAAGATGTTAAATATCACCCCACATATACATACCTCGGCAGCAATTTGTAGTCCTTCTTGATGCTGGTGGAGAACACCAGCTGTGACTTGACGCGCGGCACCAGGTGGATGTCGGAGTCACCCACCCGGCGCGCCTCACGCCAATCGTCTTGAGACTCGCAGAATAGAACCTGTGACGTCATTGTGTTTTATACTTCTAAACATATTATACTTTTAATACTAAAGTACCGACGCAGGATAGGCATATTTAAAAGAAAAATCTTTACACTATCAGCTTTGTGATGCGTGATATAGCCTTGCCATATAATTTCATGTAGTACCTGAAAAGAACACTCCGCGTGGAACCGATCATACAGTCGCTCCTCCAGCTCCATGCAGGTGGCGTCCTCCAGCGGCAGGTTGGGCGGCTGCAGGTCCGACTTGATCACCACGCGGTTCACGTCCACGATTATCATGTTGCCGGGTCTACAAAGGTGGTAGTTCTATGAAAGTCTTGTCACATAACTATTTCAGGATCTAGAAACAGTACCGGCGTTAGGGGGGCGATAAAAAGGGGCGCCGAAGGCAGATGAAAGGGGCGCCCTTTTCTTTAGCTCTGCGAACAACCTGGGCACCGAAGAAATCTCGCCCAGGGCACTGGTAATGCTAAAACCGGCACTGTCTGGGAATATTTGTGGCATAAGTGTATGCAGAATTAAGTACAGCTGTTGTGATTCTCAAAATCTAAACTTGCTTTTATTACCTCAATGCATAAAGACATGTCATTTTCAGAATATACTCACTTCTTGGCACAGCCATGTTCTGGCACGATGACACAAGGGCCCTTCAAATCCATGTTGATGTGAAACACCTTCTTGCGGCTAACAGCGTAGGCTAGCACCGACTTGCTGACAGCTCCGGCTTGCTCCACCAGCTGGCATGCCTCGTCCAGTAGCTCGTCGGACGACATGGAGTGCGTTTGGAAGAAGTTGATTATCTCTGTGACGGTGTGCTGCAGGGAAAAATCTATCAATAATATTTGTATTTTTTTTGGGGATATAAATAAGTAAAACAGTGACGTTATTATTGAGAGTTCATTGTTCATGTCACCTGGCTGTATTGAACGCGTTATACAGGGTATAGCTAAACTAAGTGATAATACTTTAGGGCAGGGGTTCCCAAACTGTGCGCCGCGGCGCCCTGGTGCGCCGTGGAAAGGCAAGAGTGGCGCCGTGAGTCGATCCTCCATCATTATCCGAAACTACAAATATTATAAAATGTATTTATTTATGTGTATTTTTCTAATAGCCAGGTAGAGTAGGGGCGCACCGTGACAAAATATTTCACGTGTAACTGCGCCACAGGCTGACAAAGATTGGGAACCCCTGCTTTAGGGTGTATAACCCAAATGGTTGCTCGCCTTGTCGTGGCGGTTTTAGTGGATATACCGTGGTCTCATTAGCTACGGGAGTCCCACATCACCGCTCAGGTCGCCCCCTGCGCCTGGGTGGTATGCGTAATGCATTTCCCCCTCCGGGAAAAAAAAGGGTGTATACCCGCCTATGTGTAAAGCTCGCTGTTTTTTGTTAATGGAAAACTTCATGACGCAAGAGCGCTTGCCCATACGAATTACAAAAAAATATATATCTTACAGCGCTGCTACTTTCACAGTACACACACAAACACAACTCTATATAAGGGTAATATACACACCCTAAAGTATTATCACTTAATTTTGTTACACGGTTACACCCTGTATATAGAGCATAATATTTTACAAAACCAACATCACATCATGTTTCCACTTTGTCAGGCACAAAATACCAACGAACCAATATCCACACTTCTACATACAACCATCTCATTGTATACCTAATAGTGTATACGAACCTCCACATAAACCATCTCAGCAGGCTCCAGGTGGCATGTGATGCCGTAGTCAGCGTGACTGCTAGCGGGGTTCCTTTCAATGTCCAACGCGAAAGCATTACTGCCCCCCACCACGGGGCTTTGGGCTACCAGTAAGATTGGCATCAGATCATTGTCGGCGGATAGGCCTTCGATGACTACGCTCTCTGTTCGCGTTGATATCTGTGAATAAAGTCATAAGCTGAAACGATAAAATACAAAATCCCGACGAAAACATAGCTTTGCAAGTTAAATAGTACATTTTCTATAGCGAAGGAAGCTGTTATGACTAAGTTAAAACAAGCTATTGTGTACCTTATAAGCTTTAGCAGAAGGGCGAGTCTCCAACGAAGCTAGGACCTGAGTGAGTGTTACCACTAGGATCTCCTTGTTTCTATTGATGAGAGTTATGGAGGAGTTGGCCAGAGTTAGATTGAGTTTGTGTTCTGAAATTATGTAAAATATTCAGACTGCTTCTAACCACAGACTACCATGTGTAGCGAACAAGACTGATGAGACTTTTCAGCCTACCTTTGAAATGATTTTCCGGTCTTTGCCCGCGGCTATAACCGCGACCGACAGGAATTCAAATAAAATGCCACTTTATAACATAGGCTATTAGGTTTCTTTTTCTACTGACATTTGTGAAGCGACCTGTGAAAGTGGCATTTTATTTTAGCGCGGTTAGCCGAGTCAATTATTATCGGACCGGTACCTTCAATATTCTTACCAATGTACTGCTTAGATCTATCTTGTCTCGGCGCGCCTTCAGCATAACCGATCAGCTCACAGACTTTCTTCTTCTCTGGACTGGAGAGGTGGCTCCAAAGACTCTTTGACCTTGGGGTTTTGACACATAAGTCTACCCGGGACTTCTCTTCAGCGTCACTTGACTTGTAACTGTTGAGGGGACTCCACCAGTCTATTTCAGTCTCTACTACTTCTATTATGTCAGGCTCTTTTGATAGCAACTGGAACAATTAATAATTAAATTTTATATATAAAGCCAGGATATGGCGGAAAGTCACATTTAAAGAGCGAAGTCACATTGCTGCGTTGAATTGTGGAACATTGCGTGCCGCAGCGTATATACCCCAACATTTAATGCCACATATTTTATGAATTGCGTCGCAGTATGCGGTAATCTACACTCTACAGGACGACGCCGACGGACAGATAATGAAGTGGGAACGTGAAGGGTATATGTGCTCTCACAGTCTTGTCCAGTGTTGACGTGGCGCTCTAACGCGCCCACTACAGTATTAACAACATAGCCGTGCGGTCGCGTTGCCGACAAACCTTTATTAGATTAAAAAAGGTTTTAAATGACACTGGCTTGTATTTACCAAAAATAACCTGTTTCTTAATTATATGAATAATTAAACACTATTAGAAGAAATATAATATGTTTTATTCTGTAACCAGAGTTGCGTACAAAAGCGAGGGAGACATGCGCAAAAGAATGACAGACAAGTCGCATGACATTGACATTCATAAACTACGTTCGGGAACATCTCCCTTTCTTTACAAAAATAAGCTTAACATACGTAATCACTTAAATAACTAGGTTTAGTTCTAGTACGAACACTTCTGCTTCTGTGAGGTGGCTCTTCTGAAAGCTGTTCGTGAATGTTTTCATTGATACAGGGCTCCGAAGGCTGACATGGTGTGTACAGATGAAATCCAGCAGCATCACTATGTACAGGAGAGTCAGGAGGTGGTTGCTCGGTAACTGGTACATTAGTTGTTTTACTTTCAGGACACTGATTCCCTGCGAAAGGTTTAATGTGCACTCTGTTTCTTCTATACTCTTTCCCATCAACTGTGACTATATAAGATCTATCATTAATAACTTTGGTAATAACTCCAAAGCTCCACTTTTTATTAACTTCAGGATGTAGCTGAGTGATCACTCTCTGGCCAATAGTTAAAAGGGCTGGTTGTCTACAATGTTTATCTACATTTCTCTTTATATTCTCTTTTCTTTTTTTAATATTCTCTGCAATCTGAGGGATAACTTGAGGCTTGAGGTGCTGTAGTGTGCAAGGTAGACCGGTACGTGTACGCCTAGAAAACAGTTTCTGTGCTGGGCTGGTATTATCCATTTCTATTGGAACATTTCTTAAATGAAGTAGACTATACCACAAATCTTTTTTAGTTTGAAGGCTCTGAACCACTAATTTCTTGGCTATTTTCACAGCTGCTTCAGCCTTGCCATTAGACTCTGGGTGATGAGGCGAAGATGTCACATGTTCTATTCCCCATGCCTGTGTGAAAGACCTAAATTGTTCATTAACAAAATTTGTAGCATTGTCCGTACAGATTCTTTGAGGAATACCATGTCTTGAGAAATTTTTCTTGCATAATTGTACAATTTCTCTGGCAGTAAGTGAAGTTAGGCTGTCTAATTCAAAAAAATCTGAGAAGTGGTCAACAGATACTAAATATCGCAGATCGCCAACTGAGAAAACATCCATAGAAATATATTGAAAAGGATATAGAGGAACATCATGACACACCAGAGGTAATTTCTGTAAACTTGGTGAATGAGCTGCACATATTAAACATTTCTGAATAAAATCCTTTATGTCTGCCGACATGTTTGGCCAGTAAATGTTAGTTCTAGCCAGACGAAGTGTACTTGATACTCCATTGTGAGATACATGTAGTTTATGTAACATTTCACTTTGTAATGATTTCGGAATAACTACTTGATCATTTCGAAATATCAAGCCATCAGAAGTGGATAATTCGTGACTAATCCCATTAAATATTTTCAGAGACTCTGGTAGTGCAGAGATGTATTTAGGAAATCCATACTTTATATATTCTATTAACTTTAACAAAGTATCATCCTTCGATGTTTCTTCTTTAATTTTTTCCAATAACTGATCTGAAATTTTTAAATACTTAATCTTGGATATGTTAGCTATAATTTTGAATACTTTTCTTTCTCTCAACTTAGTTTCCAGCTCATAATTCTTATCTATCTCTGACGTGATAGGAGCTCTTGATAAAGTATCTGCAACTTGATTGTCTTTACCTTGAATAAACACCAGATGGACATTGTATTTTTGGAGTGTTAATAACATCATTTGCAGACGTTTTGGAGCGTCTACCAGTGGCTTGTTAACAATATTTATGAGCGGTCGGTGGTCAGTTTTAACGATAGTCCTCGAGCTTCCTGCAATATATTGATTAAATCTGGTACATGCAAAAACTACCGCCAACATCTCTTTTTCTATCTGCGCGTATCTTTTTTCTGTAGAGGTTAAACATCTGGATGCAAAAGAAATTATCTTGTTATCCTGATACATAGCCGCACCAAGTCCAAACTCACTGGCATCACATTCTATAGTTACTTCTTTGTTTACATCAAAATATTGCAAGGTAGGTAAGTTACTAATAAGATTCTTCAAAGCTTGAAACTCTTTTTCTTCTTCAGCTGTCCAAACAAAATCTGTATCTCTTTTAGTCAAATTTCTCAGTTTATGTGCATGGAAACTTAGATTATTAATGAACTTGCTGAGGTAGCCCACCATGCCGAGAAACCTAAGCACATCTTTTCCATTTTTTGGTGTAGGCATATTAACTATGGCATCTACTTTGGTTTCATCTACTTTTAGACCTTCATCGGTAAGTACATGACCATAAAATTTAACCGACTTATGAAGCAACTTAACTTTTTCTCTATTTAATTTACAGTTAACTTTACGTAATCGTTGCAACAATTTCTCAAAATTTTTATTATGGTCTACCGTAGCCTCCTCAATGGTATCTCCCACTCCATATATTAGGATATCATCTGCTATGATTTCAATTCCTTTCAGGTCCTTCAGAAGACTTGTGAGTTGTTGTTGGAATATCTCGGGTGAAACACTGAGGCCAAAGGGTAACCTCTTCCACCTGAAACGGCCAAAAGGGGTCCAGAATGTAGTTAATTTGCTACTACTTTCATTTAGTTTACATTGCCAGAAACCTTTTTTTGCATCGACAGTACTGAATATCTTAGCATTTTTCAGCTCAGGTAACATTTCATCCAGGGTATTAAATTGAAAATGGGGTCGTTTCAGCGCCTTATTCAATGGTATAGGGTCAAGACAAATTCTAAACTTCTCATTTCTATTAACAATCAAAATATTATTTACCCAATCCGTGTGCTGTTTTTCTTTCACAATGATGCCATCTTTTTCCAACTTCTCCAACTCCACTTTCAATTTCTCTCGAAGACAGATTGGAACACGACGAGCCGGTTGTATGCGAGGAGGAACAGTTTCATCAATTTCCAAAGAAACTTCGCCAGGAAGACTGCCGTAACCTTCAAATACATCTGCATAACTTTCCAAAATCTTATTTATGTCAGTATTATGGTGAGATGAAATAGTGTCGCAGTACTTAATGAAACCTAGGGCAACACAGGCTTTTTCTGAAAGTAATGGCTCATGCTTAACATCAACAATATGGAATTTAATTTTAAAGTTTATGTTCTTTCTTTTACAGGTAAATATAGCAACACCATAAATTGATATAGGAGAGCCATTAAAGCATTTCAACTTCTGAGTGGGTGGAGCAAGAGAAGAAAGATTATTTTTGCCAGTTATTTTTTTATACTGCTCGGCTCCCATGACACAAACTTGTGCCCCGGTATCTAAAGTACAAAAAATTTTATGCCATTCATTACCCTTTTTAAATAACAAAGGGGCTTCCATATGACCAGATACTTTATTTGCTCGGACCTCTGAAATGTACACGCTGTCATCCGATGAATCATCTTTTACTTCTATTTCCTTCAACGAAACACCTTTCTTCTTACATACAGATTTGAAATGGTTACGACCTCCACAGCCTTCACATCGGGTACCCCAAGCTGGACAAACTTTCTTCTTAAACACATGCATATTACCGCAGAACTTGCACTTTTTAGGTCCTTCTGTAGCTTCCTTTTTCACATGTTTTGATATCTTGTTAACCTCATTAACCTTCTGCAAGTCTGTCACATGAGCCGATGCCCTTTCCGCTGAACGGCATATGTTAACAGCAACATCTAAGGTGAGGTTCTCATTCCGCAGCAGTTCTGACATGACTTTGCTGTCTCTAATACCTACTACGATCCGGTCCCGCAGCATTTCTTCCTTGAAAGTGTCGGGATAATGGCAAGGTTTTATTAACTTTCTTAAACTGAGCAAAAAATCATCAAAAGTTTCGTCCGTGTTCTGGCCTCTAATATTGAAAACATAACGGGAGTGAATAATATTAGTCTTCTTTATGATTTCTTCTTCCATTTTCATGAATATAGATTTTTCTTTCTTTTTATCTCTCTCTGACAGGTTAAAATCCATGTACTTCTTCATAGCTGCGTTCCCAATGGCATTTAGTAGAATGCCCGCTTTTATTTCGTCTTTCTCGGGGCCCCAATTGTTCATACCAGTGGCTATACAGTAGTTTTCCCATCTGTTCCGAAAAAACTCCATATTCTCGTACGGGTCTCCAGTTTCCACTTCAAGAGGCTGGGGCCAGGGCACGCTTACGCTGGATTTTAAAGTAGATCCGACGGCGGCGTCGCACATCCGAGTAATTTGCTGCTGCATCAATTCCATCTGCGTCTCCATAGTACGCATCAATTGCGTCTGCTGCTCCAGCAGACGGATCAGATTTTCGTCAGCCATTTTTATGACACCATGTTTCTTAATTATATGAATAATTAAACACTATTAGAAGAAATATAATATGTTTTATTCTGTAACCAGAGTTGCGTACAAAAGCGAGGGAGACATGCGCAAAAGAATGACAGACAAGTCGCATGACATTGACATTCATAAACTACGTTCGGGAACATAACCTACCTCAAACTTAGCCTGCTCCCTCGCTATCACAACCGATATAATCGGCAAGCTATCTTCACACTTCTGCAGGTCCAACTTCAGCTCTGTATCGTTAGGGCTCCTTAGAGTGCTCTTGTACGTCTGTTTGTATGTATTATAGTTCTCTCTATGCCGCTTGATGGCTGCCCAGGTGTATGGGCGGACGCGTTGCTCGACTACCGCGTTGTACGCGTACCGCCACCAGCGACGAGCGTCCTTGGATAAGGGTACTCCGGGGTGGAGGTGACGGTATTTCCTGCGAAAGAAGGGTTACGTCATTTGGTCGGATCATGTCAATTCACTCGCCGCATTTTGCGTACCTACCTATGTACTATGCGGTGCATTCGACTCGTAGGTACGGTGCTGACAAAATATGTGCGACCGCAACACTACCTGTTGAGCATAATCCTGTCGAAGGACTTCGAGACTCGACTTCAAGTCATACTTCCTGATATACCTTTTTCCATAAGTCCACTACAATACCTGTTAAGCGTGATCCTGTCAAAGGACTTCATGAGGTTATCGATGGAGAGGTACTGTCGGCGCGAGAGCTGCAGCGCGCTGTCCTGGAGCACCGCGTCTAGCAGCAGGCGCGGCACTCGCGGTTCCACCGACCGGTTGATGATGACTTTCACTTTGCACGCCACGGGCTTGAGCACTGGAAGTGGTGCACTGAAGACTCAGTAGGCGGAAAGTAAACAAACTACAAGGATAATATTTTAAGGTATGTGTCCCTCATATAAAGTTCACTGTAAAAGAGAAGAATGAGCGATGAAAGAGCACAATTTTTTTGTGATTAGTATGGGTAAACGCTCCCGCGTAATGAAATTTTTCATACAAAGGTGAAAAAAGTTACTCTTTCAGCGCTGCTACTTTCACAGCGGACTCTATATAAGGGACCTATACACATCCTAAAGCATTATCATTTAGTTTTGTTACACCTTGTCTAAGCTATGTAAGTATCTGTTCAAAATGCCAAAGTAGCGCCCGTAAGAAACTTGCACTTTAGTAATGGAATTGGTGTTAAGTCATGTGGTCCGACTTATATCATATCAATAATTCAATGTTAGCTATGACCACTCGGATAAATTTGACCTAACGCGACCAAATTACTTAAGTCCGCCATTTGCTTAGGAATCAACTTCTATGGTAGTACCTAAAAATAATAACTTACAGAAATCAAAGTCCTCATGATGCATGGAGAACTTGTCCAACCCGGTCAGCATATAGTGCTTCCAGTTGTAGTACTGCATTGGAGTTATGTTGGCGATTTCAGCGTCGTCTAGCGCAGTAGCTGTTGGGTTCCAGTATAGAGATAGGGATTCCACCTTCATCACCTTGTAGAGGGTTGACGCATCCGCTGGAGTCACTGATGGCTTCCATTTGCTGTTAATTAATCGACGTATGTCAATGCTATATGAACTAAAGGTGTTATAAGTAGAGGAGAATGGTGGTCCACTGACAAAGGCTCTGGTTTCAAAAAAAGAAATGAAATCATCGACAATAATGGCAATTTACTTAGTTGAAGAATAGTCTATTTGATAGTATATTTACCAAGATGTGTATAAGCAAGGATAAGAAGTCTATCTGCTCTTCAAATCAGATGTTATATTAATTATGCTTTTGAGTTTTGATAGAAATCTTACCAAAACCTTCACAAGATAGTAAAGTACCTAATCAATAATCATTAAATGCCTCTAAGTACGTCAGCAGTTTTCATTATAGGATGATCCTATCATACCGCATAAAAACCTAATGGGAATAATTGCGAGCAGAAAGGCACTAACGCTAATAATTATGGTTAGATATTGATTAGTCTCCTTAGAAAACACATACAGAAGTTGTAATTATTCATACAGTATTTTGTCCTTACAAGTGACTTTCCTTACGTATTAGAAAGAAGCAAAAAATCTATTCCTAGATGCATTTTTTTAGTTAGATCAGTTTTATTTAGTTTAAATATTTCTGGATGCACAGTTTTAAACCGTCTTTGACCCATGCCCTATACTCGAAAAGTCAAACGCAAGTCGCAACTTACTTGTTAGTAGTCTCAATAGACAGGCTCTGGAGGCAGAGTCCGCAAGCGAGCGGTCCGTCCTTAGAGCTGATGGAGTCTTCATATCTCACGTGCACATTCCTGACGTAAATCTGAAGATTATTCACGATAGCCGTGAAGAGATTCTTGAAGAAATTCTGGGGACCTTTCAAACTCTCGCTTTCAGCTTCAAGATCTTGGAGGATCTTCCTCTTAGCTGCTCTTGTGAGTCGTTTCTCCCTTTCAGGGTCGAAGTAGCTGTTGGATATCGCTGGACCGACCAAAATAAGGACGTCTTCTATGTGCATAACGACGGGCTGCGTGTATAACCCCGCCCATGGTATCTGCAGGTTTACTTTACCGATGGTACCGATTTTCACATCTATCGGGAGATCTAGTTCGTACTGCAAACAGGTAAGCACTTTTATTGTATTGTAAACAAAAAAAAAAGCCACATTCAAATCGGATCAGTAGTTTTCGTGTGATAGTGGAACAAACATACAGACAGACAGACAGACAGACAAAAAAAACTAACCACATTTTTGGCTTCTATAGCGATCTAGTAACACCCCCCGCTTATTATTTTTTGAATATCTTTAATGTACAGAATTCACATTTCTACAGTTTCATTATATGTCATATAGATAGATGTGGTATGTAGAGGTAAATTCTTTAGAATTTAGAAACTAGAAAACTGTATTATATACGTTCTTGTTGCGGAAAATGTACGATTTCAACGCGATAAACTAATTTCTATTCAACGAAACCACACGAAACTGTGATTTGTGAGCAACATCGGGAACTTTATATAAAGGCTGAATTTTATTACTATGACCTTTATGTACTACGCGATACAGAAATATCAAATAAAAAAAAAAAAAAAAAAATGTTTATTTTCGGACAACTTAAAGATCCATTAAAAATAAATACAAATTAAATGTTAGTAATAGTCTTATATCTAGTTGTGTTAGTATTCATATTTAACTAAAGACTTCGTAATATGAACTAAGTTGCCAACAAACGGACAGCTCCCGCCATCTGCTATCTCCTTCAGAAGACCGTCACTGCTGCCTCTTATGCGATGTATCAATGACGCCGCTTTTTTGCGTAAGATGGCGCTAAAACTATCTACGTCAGCGTGAGCAAACATAGATGAGGCGCTGCAAAAACGAGGCAATTTTAACAGTGCTCTGAAGGCATTATTGTACTGGACCCGCAAGGCGCTGTACGATTTTTGCGTGTATTTGACCCACAGACTACTCGAGTAAAATGATGTGCAATATGCTTTAAAAAGCGTCACTTTAACTGCAAATAAAATAAAATTAAATTAAGAAATTTAAAAAAACCCCCGCCAAAAAACTTTAAAAAGTAATGAAATAACATTTCCTGACTTTAAGTTTAAATCATTCCTAAGAGTAAAGTAATATTTTAGTCCATAATTGTTGTCAAGGTGTGTCGGGGGACCGCTAAGTAAACTACCACAACAGCGACTTTTGCATTTTGTATCGCCATAATAGTCGCTGATTCTCTCGATTCGGGTCGCTGTGAACAGACCCTTAATTTATATTGTTATGTGAAATCAAACATCTACATTAGCGGTCCCCCGACACGCCTTGACAACAATTATGGACTAAAATATTACTTTACTCTTAGGAATGATTTAAACTTAAAGTCAGGAAATGTTATTTCATTACTTTTTAAAGTTTTTTGGCGGGGGTTTTTTTAAATTTCTTAATTTAATTTTATTTTATGCTTTTTAAACTTGTGCAGAATAATTTCTATCAACTGGATCATATCCCAATGAATACCATCTATAAAATATGTCCTCTTGGATGAGGCCATCAATATGAGCCCAAACATGAAACCTCCACTTTAGGTTCATACGGAGCTTGGCTCCTATAGAATCCAGGTGATGCTGCAGCAGCAGCATGCAAATATTTACTGTTTATCTACGTCTTACTGGTTGTCGCAATTAAAATGAGCCCAAACACGAAACCTCTGCTCTAAGTTGGTGAGGAGTTGGGTATCCTATTGATTACCAGGTGATGCTGCACCACCAGGTCAACTTTCCAATAATGTGTATATATTCATAAGTGTCTCGAACCAGGATGCAAAATATAAAACCCATCAAACGACTGCAAGTTGCTAATCGTCCTATCACGAACCAGATATACCGTGATATTTCAGCAATGAGCAGGCTGATGATGATGAACTATAGATAAGAACACTCACCGTCATGTCAGCTTTCAAACAAAAAAAAACTAGATCAAAATCAGTCCACCCGTTTGGATGCTACGATGCCACAGACAGACAGACAGACAGACAGACAGACAGACAGACAGACAGACAGACACGTCAAACTTATAACACCCCTCTTTTTGGTCGGGGGTTAAAAATAGTGAAAATCATCAAGATTTTGCTAAAAATGTTGGTGTTGAGTTATTGATTACGTCTCTAGCAAATAAAGATAGTCGCGGAGCACCAAGCATCGATCTCCGACGATAAGGAACAATAATTAAGGAGCGCCGCTTAGTAATGATTAGAGAGCTATGCTAATGACCGAATTAGTGTCCAGCTGTAACGACTAGTAATTCCTCGGACTTGATTACATCATGAATGTTAATGAGTGATGACTATGCGAATATTCATTACCACCTTACTTGATTCTATCTACATGTTACACTCCTCGGCCTTACTTTTAGAAAGAAGAAAGCTGGGGTTATGGTGAAATGGGAATCTGTTATACCCCAGAGCTTGTGGTGTATAGACTCTTATACTCGAAAGCTAAATTCTACTATTTAATTCCAACATTAATACAGATTCGATACGATGGAATGCAGTTTGTACCCTAGCTATATTCAACGTCCAATCAACGCAAAACGTGATGACCGGTCAAAACTCAATAATATTAATAGTTAAAAAAACTGAAAACACGTTTTTAGGTTCCGTAGCCAAAATGGCAAAAAAGGAACCCTTATAGATTCGTCATGTCTGTCTGTCTGTCTGTCTGTCTGTCTGTCTGTCTGTCTGTCTGTCCGTCCGTCCGTATGTCACAGCCACTTTTCTCCGAAACTATTAGAGCTATACTATTGAAACTTGGTAAGTAGATGTAGTCTGTGAACCGCATTAAGATTTTAAAGCAAAAATGGAAAAAATATTAAAAATTTTAGGGGTCCCCATAGGTACAACTGAAACAAAAAAAATTTTTTTTCATTTAACCTATGCGTGTGTGGTATCTATGGATAGGTCTCCAAAAATCATATTGAGGTTTCTCATATCATTTTTTTCTAACCTGAATAGTTTGCGAGAGAGACTCTTCCAAAGTGGAAAAATGTGTGTCCCCCCCTCTAATTTCTAAAGTAGAGGCATGATAATTCTAAAAAAAATATATGATGTATATTACTATAAAAACTACCAACGAAAATTGGTTTGAACGAGATCTAGCCAGTAGTTTTTTTTATACGTCATAAATAGTAAACCTTAATGAAACAAAAAAAAAAATTTTTTCATCTAACCTATGCGTGTGTGGTATCTATGGATAGGTCTCCAAAAATCATATTGAGGTTTCTCATATCATTTATTTCTAACCTGAATAGTTTGCGAGAGAGACTCTTCCAAAGTGGAAAAATGTGTGTCCCCCCCCCCTCTAATTTCTAAAGTAGAGGCATGATAATTCTAAAAAAAATATATGATGTATATTACTATAAAAACTACCAACGAAAATTGGTTTGAACGAGATCTAGCCAGTAGTTTTTTTTATACGTCATAAATAGTAAACCTTAATCTAAATTTCATTAAATCGACTGAAATATAAAAATAAATCAAAAATAATATAATTTCATAAAAATTAACCTTATTGCTGCTGCGGAACCCTCCATGGGCGAGTCCAACTCGCACTTGGCCGCTTTTTTATATACAACCAAACTAAACTGGCCGTTTAAAGTGGGTCAAAATCGCGCCCAAAAAAGTCGGTTACAAACATTACAAACAAATATACAGGTGAAGCTAATAAAAAGCGTATAAAAAAGTTAGTCGTTTGATGGCAATGACCATGACAATACTTTGCAGTTTGCTGTTTGATAGGATACGGTTCGAATCGAAACTGTACTGCATCTGTTTTACCTGAGTATAGGGCTGCCATCTGTCCGAATTTCTCCGGATTTGTCCTAATTTGAATGGCGTCCATGGACTGTCCGGCCGGGTTTTTGGAAAGTGTCTGGGTAAAATCCGGGAATTCTGCCGTTTCTGACCGGCGACAGCAATTTGGGTGATGGCAGCCCTACTTGAGTCTTCTGTTGTATCTACTGTAATGGAAAGCCAGATAATCAAAAGATCATCACTCACCAGCGCTTCAGGTTTAAGCTTGAGATCAGCGAGGCTGACGCTACCGGAGAAGATGCCGCCGTTGAGATTCTCCGTGTCCAGGTCCTGGATGTACTTGCCCAGCACCCAGTTAAGGAAACCTGCCACCGCGCCCTCGAACATCGTGCTGATGGTGTAACCTGTGGATGGCATAGCATTAGGTCTTATAAGGCGATTCACGATTCCCGTTCGACACGGATTCGGAAAATTTACCGTGCGGTCATTGGTCAACGTCTAGCGCGCCGAGCACTTATTGGTTGTCGCGCGATGAAGTTTCCGAATCCGAGTCAAATTACGCATTGTGAATCAGGGCCTGGAAAGGTTTTTCATGTGAAGGCTTTTTCCACATGGAGTATGCGAACTGCAAAATATTGTGTAAACGCCGAAAGATCTACATTCTACCCTCACACACGTAAAACCTTATGTGGTTATCGTTCTAACGCTTTTTCTGGCGGTCTAAAAAATGTAGCCCAAGAAGGTTAACATGCAGATAGCATCTAGGCGTTTACAAATCTATAGAAAAGCATATTCGTCTTTTAATTTTCCATAATCTACGTCAAATATCAGCATGCATATTGCATACCTATTACCTATACTGGTAGCAATCATAATAATCCACTATTCACTATAGAAAAGGTCAATGTGAAAAGCCTATTAGCCAATACAATAAAAGAAATACCAGTAAGCAGTCAGGGCCCCGCTACCATAATATGTGCAATGTGTGCAATGCACACGGGCGCCATCTTCTAGGGGCCCCAAATCGTCATCTTTAGGGGCGCCAATACCAAGGACCCAAAAAATTGGCCTAAAGGGGCGCCAAAATCCTTTTTTTGTACACGGGCGCCAGTAGCCCTTAGGGGGCCCTGTAAGCAGTAACTCATCGTTTTCATCACAAGTATCAACATCACGCACTGAAATGGCCAACAAGAAAGGAAAATAAGTATCAAGATAGATTGAAATACAACGACAAACAAGATTATGTGCGGTGGATAAACAAACTGAATGGAAACAAATGGGATTTCATTATTGCGATTTGCGCTCGAGATTAGAAACCATCTGTTGCTGTCTTCTGGTATTACCTACTATTGGTAGAGCCCACAGAACGACGTTTTGTGGCATATTAAATCTATTTTAGAAATAATTACTATATAGATGAAGCCCGCAACTCCGTTGCGCCAAAATTCGTTTATTGGGCGGGAACGGTAAGTTTTTCCGGGATAAAAAGTATCCTGTGTCTTTACCCGGGACTCAAAAAATCTCCATACCAAACTTCAGCAAAATCGGTTCAACAGTTTTGACGTCAAAAGGTAACAGACAGACAGACGGCACTTTCGCATTTATAATATTAAGTATGGAAGTATATGTATTATGCCACATACATAAACTGCCACAATACACTATTCGCATTTCGCACTGTTGTTGCAATCTAATGACAAAATGAATTATTTATGATCTAATGACAAAATGACAAAATGAATTAATTATGTATTAGAATCGCCTCTGTAGTTTAAGCGTTAAGTCATAGTAGGATAATATTATAGTAACATATGCGAGCTTTACCTTCCTAACTTTATCATTTGAAGCAAATGACCTGTCACCTGCTTCTAAGGAAGTAAGCTTGAGACTTGAGAGAAAAATCTAATCTGTCTACTGAATATTTTATCAAAATATCTTATCACTTATGTTCTCTCTCTCTCTCTCATGCTTCTTACACATGAAAGAGAAGCCATAACATTTTAACAATGGATTAACAACAGATAAGCGCCAAGATACTACATAGTACATACATAATTATTATAATTTATAATACTGACCAGCTCAAGGCATATCCAATACAATAATTCGTGAGCTCACGCGAAGCGACTAAATATAAACGTCGTCGTATTGATTTCTTGCCGACGACAACACTGTCCCTCGTTATTGATAAATTGATATTACTATCAACTGATAAGAGAATAGGGCTGACTCTGCAAATCCATACTAATATTATAAATGCGAATGTGTGTCTGTCCGTCTCTCCGTCTGTCACGCCTAAACTGCTAAACCAATTTTGCTGAAATTTGGTATGGAGATACTTTGAGTCCTGGGAAAGGACAAAGGACACTTTTTGTCCCGGAAAAATGTACGGTTCATGTGCGAGAAACGAATCTAGTTGACTATAAATGAGCAAGAAAGATCATGTAATGATAATTACTAATTACATTAATAACTACTGCCCATGAGTAGCACGTCACTGCTAATCTACAGTAGGTAGGTACAGACCATTCGAGGACTAAACTTCTCATTGGGAGAATAGTATCAATTGGCATAAACAAGGGTTAGATACTGATTGAATGTGATTAACTAATCACGCCAGTAAGTGACTAAACACACTAGGCTGAAATACGCCGGCGTAAATTCTGCCGCGTTTACGCCGCGTTTCAAACGCATACAAAATACGGACGGAACGCGACGGACGACACACTATGCCGAAATTCCGTCGCGAGCCGAACTTCCGTCGAGCCGAGTCGAGCGAGTTCAGCAGCGATTCGGCGGTAGGTAATGTTATGCAGCGGCGGAGCATATCGCATACCAGCTGATGATAAGTATTAGGTAAGCGTTAACGCTTGCAGTATTGAAGGTTTAATTTAATTTTTTAGAAAAAAAAAATTATAGTCCGGGTTTTAGTTAGTAGAACAATTTTTTTAAATTATTATCAAGCAAATTTTTCGTGAGTAGCTTCATTTTGATAAGACAATTAAAAGACAATTTCCGCTGCGAAAATTCTTAAAAGTGGTAGATAACAGAGATAGAAAGTATTTAAAATTTCGTTTTAAAATTCCGCCGCGTAATTTCGGCTCTTCACGTAATTTATAGTGTGTCGTATCAGACGGATGCGGCGGAAAGTAATTTCGGCCACGGAAATTACGCAGGACTCAGGAGTAATTCAGCCTAGTGTGTTTAGACACTAAGGCTGAATTACTCCTGACACTAAGGTGAGACCACCTGCAGAGATGTATTGCGAGGAATGTGTTTTTGAAAACCAATAGAATCGCTTCAATCGGCTCAGCGAGGCGATGCTATTGGATCTTAAAAACGTGCCACACATCTCGTGGAAACGCAGCCTACGGCGGGGCATTTCGCAAGTCCAGCCCATAAAACAGAATGATTATTAAATGGTGCCAACCCTACTGATAAAATGATTATCATAAAATATGCGTAATAGATTTTTTGTTTTGTTTTTGTTTGGATTGTAAATGGATTGTGGATGGATTATTCATGGTTAATGTACATAATCTCATTTCGCACTTGGCTAGTTCTTTGTTATAACTATTACATTTTGAAATCAGCTGATATCATATCAAGGTTGATGAATTCAACTGCGAGAGTTGGTTTTCGAACTAGATTAATATTCTACAATCAATATTTTTCTGTATATAAATCACTAGAATGACGCCCGCAACTCCGTTGCACCAAGATCGCGCGGGAACCGTACATTTTTTTGGGATAAAAACTATCCTGTGTCCTTTCGCGAGACTCAAAGTATTTGCATGCCAAATTTCAGCGAAATCGGTTCAGCGGTTCGAGCGTGAAGGGGTAACAGACAGACAGACACACTTTCGCATTTATAATATTATATATTGGTATGGAAGTATGGATCTCCAACCTTTATATTGTAGAAGTAGCCACTAGCCATGTAGGACGTAGATATATAGGCTACGGACTACGGTCGACTATAAGATCGTTCGGCCAAAGGTGAAGAAATGAGCGCAGTTGCCATTAAAAAGGTTTCAATGTTTGGGTGAGGAGATAGAGGGGAAAGCGTGTGAACGGGAACACACACTTGGAAGATCAGTGACATATTATTGGTGGCTTTTTGGTAGATTTAACACATGCACTTAAAGTGCCTTGGACTTTAAATTAAATGAATGTGGACGGGGCGCTGCTGGTAAAGAAGAACTGTCAAAAATGACATTTTTGTATGATAAAAGCGTTACTTCCTTTTCTCGCCACGTTCATTTAATGCCTTGTCGAGCTGTAATGTAAGCGATTTTAAAATTATACGCAGGCAGCTATACCCAAGTCCTCTGTAATTAATATTTAAACGTTTAATACGTTCATAGTAACTTAGGTATGTAACATAGAGCTAAGTTAGATAAGTCCTCCCAAGGGAGCGAGGAATGTTTGTGAACGTACAAATTATGTCTGTAATTAATTAATAGATGTAGTTGCAAATTGAACCGTAACTCACAATTACTAGCAGTGGCGTAGCCAGCTTTTAGAGTTCGTGTCTAAACACACTATGCCGAAGTTCCGCCGCGGCGAAATTTCCGCGTGATTCCGCCTGCAATGTATTTTAAATTACCTATGACACACCCGTCGCGTCATATTGTATGCGTTTGACATTAGTCATTACTAAAGTAATCATGCAGAATTTCCGCCGCGGAACTTCGGCCTAGTGTGTTTAGACACTTAGGGGCGTACAAAAACTGTTTTGCTGTCAGACCAAGAGAAGATTTTTTATTACACGCCTTTAGCAGTCACTTTGAGTTTCGATGAGACTGATTTGTCATCAGCATAAAGGTACATCGATAGACAGATACGGATAAATGCAAGATTATGAGCATGTAGAGGGAACATTGATCCAAAATACGTCGCGCATACTGAAAACAACTGCGCAATCATGGTTTAAATATACATAACGGCCAACGCGAATACGAGTCTAAGGGCCTGTTTCACCACTTCCTGATAGGTGCCGCTATCCACCACTTAACTTGACAGTTGAAGTATAGAGAATCTGTCAAAAAAGTTTTGAATAGCCTATTCGGTACTTTATCAGAAAAAATAACATACTCGCGGAATCAAATGACATTTCGGCTGCTCGGTTATTGAATTTGGAATATGATATGAGCGAAAAGATTGCATTACGCATACACAATATTATGTAATTGGATTCGGTAACGCTGAGTGCGCGTCTCGAGTACATTGTAACGTTATTGAGGCCTGCTGAGATATCCATACTAATATAATAAATGTCAGAGCCCCCGCTACCATGTGTTCAATGCACACGGGCGCCATCCTCTGTGGGGCGCCAAAACGCCTAAAAATTTTCCTTAGAAAGGGACGCCAAAATACTTTTTTGCACACAGACGCCAGTAGCCCTTACAGGGGCCCTGATAAATGTGTCTGTCTGTCTATTACCTTTTCACGCCCAAACCGCTGAGCCGAGTTTCTTGAAATTTGATATGGAGATACTTCGAGTCCCGGGAAAGGACATATTATGATACTTTTTATATTTTATAAGGTTCCCGCGCTATAAACGAATTTTGATGCAACAAAGTTACGGGCGTCATCTACTAAAATACTAGAATCTAGTTGACCCGGTGAACTTTGTATAACTTTCCTCCTAACAAACTTTCCCTGGACGTCCACGAATCTTTCAAAACTAATTTTTTTTATTAAATAAGGGGGCAAACGAGCAAACGGGTCACCTGATGGTAAGCAACTACCGTCGTCCATGGACTTGCAACATCAGAAGAGCTGCAGGTGCGTTGCCGGCCTTTTAAGAGCGAATACGCTCTCTTCTTGAAGGTTTGCAGGTCGTATAGGTCTGGAAATACTGCTGGTGACAGTTCGTTCCAGAGTTTTACAGCGCGCGGCATGGAAAGTCATCAGCCAAATAGGTTCAGCCGTTCTCGAGTTTTAGCGAATCTAATAAAATTGAAATTCATTTTTATAGATAAAAAATACTAGCTATTATCTACGGCTTCGCTTCGCGTAGAAAGCATTTCATGCAAACTTTGATCTCGAATCGAACTTCGTAGGGGGTCGATTTTTTATAATTATTTCTATGGATGCTTAACAATCATTTGTCTGGCCCCCTTCGGGCCTGAACGGCTAGTATAGACACCTATACGGTTTTCGTAGACATCTACACACTTTTCGTAGACACGTGTACAGTTATCGTAGAGACGTCTACGGTTTTCGTAGACATCTACACAGTTTTCGTAGACACGTGTACAGTTATCGTAGAGACGTCTACGGTTTTCGTAGTCATCTACACAGTTTTCGTAGACACGTGTACAGTTATCGTAGAGACGTCTACGGTTTTCGTAGTCATCTACACAGTTTTCGTAGACACGTGTACAGTTTTCGTAGCTATACGTGTACAGTTTTCGTAGAGACGTCTACGGTTTTCGTAGACGGCTGTAAGGTTTTTGTAAACACTTGTAAGTGTTGACAAGTAGTCGTTGACAAGTAGTCGTTCGTGTAAAAGTAGACATCTACACGATTTTCCCATACAATTTACGCCCCTTTTACCAGGCCTTAGCTTATTAGTTATTATTAATCGTTATGTAAACTTGTAGTAGCCTATTGTGTCAAATGACAAATAAATGTTTATTATTACTTTTAAATAATTTATTTAATACTTTTTATAGTAACTGCTAATCAAAGGATTTAATTACAAAACAAAGACTTTTCTATTTTATTTATTTCTGGAGTCACTCAGTGTCGCATATAGAAAAGAGCGAGTGGGCAACCAAAAATTAAACCTCAAAAGTGACCGTTAGATGTCGACGACATGCCATATTTTGGTAACACCGTGCCATAAACAAAAGGCAACAAACCTATTTAACTCGCATTTTGCACGCCATTTTTAGGCAGAATGTTGGATCTATTTTATGTAATATGTATTGTAAGATCTTTTGTACCACATTTACGCAATAAATCATTTCATTTCATTGCACTCTGCTTGTGTAAACAGAAAGTATTTCACTTGCTTGCTTAAAATTCGACTGTCAATAGTATGGTAATGCTGGTGCATAAAAGCCACAATGCATATTCTGTCTGTACGATCTGCAGATATTAACATAAATAAATATGGGGTAGTCGAAATTATTTTAGCTACATGTTCCTTTATCTATATATTATATAAAACTCAAAGGTGACTGACTGACATGGTGATCTATCAACGCACAGCCCAAACCACTGAACGGATCGGGCTGTTTGGCATGCAGGTAGATGTTATGACGTAGGCATCCGCTATGAAAGGGTTTTGATAAATTGTCAACCCAAGGGGTTCAAATAGGGGATGAAAGTTTGTATATAATAATACTTCTTAACGCGAGCGAAGCCGCGGGCAAAAGCTCGTCTTATTATACAACTATAATAAAGTAACTAAATCATATCGTTTCCATAAAAAGAAAATCTTTGAAGCTATATTTTTATCAGTCTAGTAAACCGAGACAAAAGGACAATTTAACAGAGGCACGTAGGTGTGATAATGGATTCGGGATGATCACTTGTTGTCGAAAATTAAAAGGTACTCGTGGAGCAATTAAGATGAAAGGTCACGAGCACGCGCACTGAGCTCGGCCCACACAAACAAACTAAAAATAGATGCAGCCTCTATTTACTTTTGTTGTATAAAAAGGATAATTTCATATTGAATAACCATAACACAACTAATAACTACAATATGATATTAATAACCACATTCTACTGCTAAATAAAAAATAAATTAAACATCTACAACAGGCCAATAGCTACATCTACAGTATCTACTGGAATATAGCACAAATCTCACCACTTTTTACATGGTTTTCCCAATCCCGAGGATAGCCGCAGCAGTGACGTCAGGCCGGCCGCGGGCGACTGGCGGCGTTTGACAGGTGTCAGGGGGCGCGCGTGCGTTAGACCCGCGCCTGCGTGTAGCAAGGCCGATCTCGTCGATACCTCCAATTACGCAATCACCCCGCAAGGCAGTGTTACCAGCTACTTTAAAATATTTACCCCAAAACTTAAGTCAAAACCCCAAAATTCACCATAATATTTGAAAAAATCCCCTTTAAATTGTAATTTGCACTATATTAACTCGATATACAACACCCCTAAAAAACGCATTCGAGTTTAACCCCTAAAATTTGGGGGGAAAACCCCTAAGTTGGCAACCCTGCCGCAAGGATGTTTGCCATTTCTCGAGGACGTGATCTAATCTTGAACTTTTACTTCGAAACTCGTGTAAAGACCAGGAGTTAGATGAATTAAATTTTATTAATTACTTAATGAGAAAAGAAAACGCAAACATTTCAAAATATTATGCCATAAGAGATTAAACACTTTATTAATTAAACAATTTTGCCAAAATCCTGAAGCTACTGGATTGATTGGGATGTTTGGCCATAGACTTGATCACGGCAATAACATCCATAAAAGCAGACCATGAAGACCTACTTTTATGGATGTACGTCTGTACGTATTTCTTTTTTTTTGGGATTCTATTCAGCACGTAAGACGTCACCGGAGACGTCTAGGAAAAAAATAGAAAAATATCACATAGAAGAAAAAAAAAACTTTTGTAGCTACGAGTTTCTGATCTTCCAATATAAAATTCTGTATCATATCGTCATAGCATCAACATTATGTTCTCTTCTACACTTTACAAGTCTATCATTTGCTGAAATTAGATGACATTAACTGTGCAGAGTAAAAACATTCTACTTATTTTAATGCTTGGCAATCGTCCTTCATTTATTCATGGACTGTCATTAAAATGGAAAGAAATATGACTGATAAACGAGCTCACTATCAGCAAAATGGTTGCAATTGTTGGTTGGCTACAAGTTTAATTGGGTCTTTGATATCATTGACAACAAAAACTACACGAGGAAACTTACTATTTTATTATTATTAAAAACCAGTGCCTACTATTTCTAATGTAGAGCCAAAATATAATGTAGAAAACGTTACGGTTGAGTTAGCGTTCACACGCATCCAAAAATTATCGTAAACAATTACTTTTAAGTTTGGTCCGATTATGTTTGGTTCATTCCGGTTCAATCCAGTTTGGTTTAATCCAGTTCAATCCAATTTGTTCTAGTGTAGTTTTTTATTTTTGTCCAGTTCGATCTAGTTTGGTCCGGTTTTGCTTTATTCCAGTTCAATTCAGTTTCGTCCTTATTGTTTCTTCGGCCAGGAGAGACAGGCGTTGCAGGATCCAATGGGTATCTGCGGCGAGTAGCAGTCTGACGGACAGAAGGGACAGTTGGCGACGAACTGGCGCGCGTACTCGCAGTTCGCTGATGATGACCACTGACTTGTTTGGGCATGCTGGAAGTGCATAAGAATGCTTAAGTAACCTTGGTGCTTTACATAAAAGATTAACACAGCGAAGAACTCTCCAAGGTGTATTTTTTGTCTGATATAGTGAAAAAATGACAACAGACTTTGTATAAGCTACTCAAGGACACAGGGTAAGTCCGATAATTCAACTTATCACTAAATTAGTCAGTGTTTTTTTTTGCCTGGCATTACGGGCATATACGCCATACTGCACTGCAACCGCAAACTGTAGTACCGTACCGTAAGTATAGTTTAATTTAGCGTTAACTTGAATTATCCGGACTTACCCTGAGTCCGAACTTACCCTGATTAACTACAGTTGTTGCTCTCCTTACATAATATATGCTGTTTTCATTTCATTGCCAAAAATCGAAAGAGAAGGCGCAAAGTTAACGTTGCCTTTGGTGGGGCGAGGATTGCTCCTCGCCCCACCAAAGGCAACGTGTATGACGTCACCGCGTTCGCTTACGCGAGACGGGTAAAGCGTCCCCTCTAGTTTCGTCAAGCGATCTTAAAGATGTGTAGCCTCTATTTCCTAACAAAGCTTAAACACTTACCCTAGCAAAGTTAGTCTGTATACAGTGGGTGACGTCATACGCGAGGCAATTTAGCAGCACACCCTGTGCCGGTAGATCCTGGAGACATAGAGCCTTGGTCTGCGCCACCGCTGGTGCCCACTCGGGGTTCTGGGTCGCGTAAGTATCGAGGTACTCCCCAAGCTTCTTCTTGTCTATAGCATGGCCGGATATCCAGTGAGCCTTCTTGTATGCGCACGTTAGTTTCTCGCACTGGAATCATATTAGGTGCAGAGTTTTATTCATAGGCAGATGTCGGACCTACGTTGTTTGGTCGATTATGTCAAGCCTAGCTGACAGATCGGTTACTTAAATTGACATAGGACTCCCACTTTGACTCCCACCCCACCTAACTGCGAATTCACATCGCATCGCAAATATCTGCGACAAAACTCATACTAAAAATGACATTGCGATGCGAATTCGCAGGAATTCGCAGTTTTGTGTGAGAGCCCATAGCTCGACAAAACAATGTATGTCTGTCTAACCAATGGTTCAATTTCTAAATTAAGCCAACTACTATCACATAATTATGTTGGAGCTTGTGAAATGCGCCACGATGACGCCATCATCAGTACCTCAATTAATCATTAGTCATTACTAATGCAACATTAATGTAGCATCAGTCCTTGTTCGATCATCAGTTCAGAAATGAAAGCACCGCAATAAGTTCACATAATTTGGTAGAATCCCAGACTATTCTGCAGATATTTGGTACGACTGTACCTGTGTGGTAGCCGTGCAGCTTTTGATCATGTCCGGGGTCAACAGATGAGGAGAGCCCAGGCAAAAGGCGACCTGTAACACACAAAATATAATATAAAAAACCGGCCAAGTGCGTGTCGGGCCACGCGCAATATAGGGTTCCGTAGTACCGCTAGTTTTTGAAAATTTTTGTATGGTCAATGAATGTACATTTATAACATGTTTTACTCTACTAACAACATCATCTCAGTTACTTTGAAAGGAATTTGAACGAAAAGTTCCTTTATACTTCGCCGAATACATTTTTTTTAGTTGATCGACTATTACTCAATAACTTATGAAGTCTTCTTAGCCGTGATAGTTTTCCTTTTAAATTCAGCATATTTCCTACTCCCGTGAATTTTTTCACATTTCCAGAAGCAACCGTTTAGCTGGTAAAAGGGGGGGACACAGGACTCTATTTTTTCCACTTTAAAACTTAATATTTCACAAATGGATCCCTAAATCGAAAAATGATCTATGAATACTCATAATATTTTTAAAAAACCTATCCAACGACATCCCACACGATGGGGTGGGCGCGAAAAAAAAATTCAACCCCGCTTGATGTGTAGGAGAGGTACCATATAAAAAAATATTTTTTAAATATTTTATGTACCATTTTGTCGGCATTATTAATATGTGTATTCATGCCAAATTACAGCTTTGTAGGTCCTATAGTCTCTGAGAAAAACCGCGGACGGACAGACAGACGGACAGACGGACGGACAGACCGAAACTATAAGGGTTGTTGACTACGGAACCCTAAAAAGATCAGAAAAAGAAGTCTCAAAACGGTCGCAACAAAATAATTCTGTAAATCAACGGGTCTAAGTTATGTACCATCTGATATTGATTCATCTAGCTAAACAGATGGCGGTTATTTGGTAATTTGTAGAGGTTTTGTAACTTTTGTCAATTCAGTGTTAGTCGTGATCTGTCGACGAATCTTACAACGAGCGGAATTATCATTCAATTTTATTGTTATTATTATTGAGATCAAATCTCAGTACATGATAGCTCTCATTAATTAGAAGAATAACCAAATAAATGTTATCGTTGGAAAACTTGGAAACATAACTTTATATAGGAAATATATTATTATACTCACATTTTCGGGTATCTCCCCACAACTGAACGGCGGAGGTGCGGCCGCTGGTGTGGTCGCTGCTTTACATACCTACAATTTCATAAACTTTAATTTTTTGTAAAATAAATTCCGTGTGGAATAAATATTTTAATGTGAGTTGATTGCATATTATAGTAGCTATGCGAAGAAGAAGAAAACATAAAGATCATTCTTGACCAAGGATTAACTTTAACCAATACCAGCGAAAGTGGACTAGCCTTATTTACAACTGAAACAGGGTACTCCATACAAATTAACATACTAATATAAATATATCTACTTACCGCGCAAAAGGCGAATAATACTAATAAGCAGCGCATGACGATATCAACACGTCCACACAGTCCGAATTCCGGTCAATCAACAACAAATTGTCTTAATGTTGGCACTTGGCTGATTAGTCCATAGGGGAGGTGGGTCATACATGATACCGAGTGCGCGTCACTCGGTATCAATAAAGTCAAGACAGCACTAGGCGACGCTACGCTGCAACGGTACGACGCGACGCGTCACGGCTAAATTAAATTATTTGTATGAAACCGTATGAACCAAGCAGACTACTCGACAGCCGCGTTAGGCGAGACTACATCGGTGCTATGAAACTGCGGTCTTGCATAAAATTGCAAGAGACGAGCTGTTAGCGTTACAAGTTTTAATTATTGATAATGGGTAAACTTGCCTAATTGAAAGCTACTGCCGTCGCCAATAGGAAACGTAGGTACAGGAACTAGAGGCACTTGACATCAAGTAAATAATGTTGTACAAGTTTCGGATTTGTGACGCCAGAACGCAGCACTTTCTTTGTAAAAAGCATGTAAAAAGAAAGGTATATAAAAATTACGTTTAGGAACTTGACATTACATTATGTAGCTATATTATAACTAATAAGTAATAACAGACAATGGCTGGAGAATAAAACATAGAGCTTAGCAACTTTATAAAATTATAAATATTAAACAACTTACACAGTGTTACCCAGTCTCCTCAAGGTTATCAAGAGTCAACACTATTATGTCGTTAAACTGACTAGATATTATGACGTTATGACAATATTTAAAGGTCATACACCTACCACAGCAAAATATTAAAAAAAAAGTTATAACTTATAAGTAACTAAGTACATGAAACACATGAAATAATATAATAGAATATCAAATTTCAAAAACGAGTTTTCTGTGCTTCGCCAGCTTAAAATAATCAGCCAAGTGCGAGTCGGACTCGCGCACGAAGGGTTCCGTACCGGTATAGAGCGAAAGTAGACAAAAAAAATGTGTTTTTTGTATGGGAGCCCCCTTAAATATTTACTTTATCTTAATTTTATTAATAATTATTAAAGTACAAATATAACTAAGGATTTCGTGAAAATTTCAAGTGCCTAGCTGTTACCATTATTGATTACGAGCAAAAATCACGTTTCTTGTATGGGAGCCCCCCTTAAATGTTAACTTTATTTTATTTTTAGTATTTGTTGTTATAGCGGCAACAGATATACATAATCTGTGAAAATTTCAGAAGTCCAGCAATAGCGGTTCTTAAGTTACAGCCTGGAGACAGACAGACAGACAGACAGACGGACAGACAACGAAGTCTTAGTAATAGGGTCCCGTTTTTACCCTTTGGGTACGGAACCCTAAAAAGAGGAGGTTCTAATTTCTATGCATAGCAATTTTTTATATAATAATACTGTAGCACACAGGTTGTATAAGCTGAAAATACATTTTTCTTAATTAGTCAAATAATAAAACAAAAAATACTTGAAGGAATTCATTCATAGGCAGACGGTGGACCTGTGTCATTTAGTCGGGTTATGTTTACCATGATTAGTCGGCTGGGTTTGACATAGCACGACGAAAATTACGTTTGTTTGTGAATCAACTTCTGATTCTGATAGGTACAAGTTAGCAAAACTTACCAAAGTAGAGTAGGCGATATCAAGAATTAGTTTTGTTTTATTGGATAAAATTTATCCAATCAAATTAAAGCAGCTATTTTTTAATGTAAGTTGTGACAACAAAACAAAATGTTGCAACAAAAATATTCCTTTATTAACATAACATCACTATAGCTTATGCTTATCCCCATTTAATGGCGTAAAAAAGTCCTCTCTTAGCACTGGCGCTAATTCCTCATCTTTCATAGCAGATGGCAGTATTATATCCGAGAATGGATACCTCGGATGCCACCAGTCGTAAACATTCATATTCACCACTGAGTCTATGACTATAGAACGTTCGGGAACTATGTTCTGGGCACCATTACAGATGCCCGAAGTGAAGCCCAGATGGACCCGCTGATGTATCAGACCCTGGGTCAGAGACACATTGACGGAAGACAACGCCATGCCCATCAACGGAGGCACCTCATTTAGACTCAAGCAAGTCACCTAAAATTATGATATGTATGTTAGTTTTTGTCATTTTTGTCTTAGAGCTTTTGAAGACTAACTGCCGCACTCAGAGTGGAACACTAATTACATAAATGTAATTAATTCAACATTTTCACATAAGCCCCATACATTATCTGTTAAACTTCATTAAATTGAAGGTTAATCATAATTAAATGTCTCTGGACTCGTTAACAAATTGTAAACTAAAAGCAAACTTTTGTAACAAAATTGTTACAAATCAGATTTAGTAGTCACTAAATTGACATGCTATATAATCAACCCGTCGATTGTGGGAAAACGAGACAATAGAATATCTATTGTGTCTCGGTCATTGGTGACTGTATGGGGCTTGATGAATTAATAAACTAAATATCATCAAAAATAAAAATAAATATTTACCTGTAATACTTTACAACCTTCATCTGGATTTGCATCTACCCTTCCCAATTCTTGCAAGAAATTTATTTTGTCTACTGATAACTTTTGGTCCACTGTCTGTCTTTTAAGCTTAAAAAATATCCTCCAATTTGATCTAGACTTACAATACCAAACACTGACGCATCTCCTTCTTATGAGTTTGTGTGGTGAATATTCTACATTCTGAAGAGTACTTTGGAAGAACTTACGATAAGTGTAAAATAAGCCTCTTATAACCCTTTGCCTAAGGCCATAAGTGACAAAACTATTTTCAATCTTCAGTTTATCTGGAAGTCGTGGGTGATTTTTACAATACTTATAGTACATTTGCCTCCAAAATGACTCACGTCTGGTGATAGCATATGTTGCCTTATTTATAAGGGCAAACTTTCCTACATCTTCTGGTTTAATAAATTTAGATATCAAGTACCACACAATTTCTGGATACACGACACCTTCGAATACTTCATCACTAGTATATTGTGTAGAATTTTGTTTTTTAACAAAAAGTAATTTACTACTTCCATCTGGGTCTATTTCTTCCAGAACATCATACTCCTTATCTTCTAGGTCTTCCCATGAGGCTACAGGATTCTGATCAGGTTTAACTGATTTCTTCACTCTACCTACTGGTTTTGGAGCATTTGCAGAGTCGTTTAAAGTAAAATCTGAAAAACATGTGAACAAAATATTTTTATGTTTATATAATAATATTTTATTATTGTCGGTAAGAGATCTGGATTAGTACTTAATGGTAGGCCACAAAGTAGTCAAGTACCACTATAAAAGTATAAGGCTGCGTTACACCAAACTGACTGTGAACCGCAGACTGTGAGTACCCTCACTAGCTCAATACCGTAATATTGTTCAAATTCAAAATTCTAATTCTTTATTAATTAAGCATACAATAATATTAAACAATAGTATAAAAGCTAGGTAGCGTACAGACGACGAGCGTCTAATCCCATCCCATGCTAAGTAAAAACTTGTGTTATGGCACTCAGACAACAGATGCATGCCGAACAATTTTATCCTAAGTTGGTTGGTGGTTGTTGTGCAAACGAAAAAGTTAATATTATATGGAAATACAATAGCCCTCGCTCACTTTCGGACTTCGGTGCCTGACAGTTTGATATAAGCGCTGCCTCATTGAACAATTTTCTACTGAGAAATAAAAAAAGTTTGAAAAAAGTTACCTGCGTTAATTCTTGTTTTGTTTCCCCCTTTTTTTGGCATTGTTGATGCATAAAATATTCATAATATTATGTACCTCTAATAAATGGCAAAATTCTGAACAAGAAAGGTTACAAAGTAAACTTAGAAGTTACAAAACTATTTTAACACACTACTAAGATATAATAGATTACCAGTCATTTGAATGCATGTTTTATCATTAAGTTTTGTCCTAAACACATTTATATAACTTAGTTTCTTTCAAATTTTTAAATAAGCGCGACAAAATCCTCAAAAATACAAAAGAAAACAAATAGACACACGAATTTTGAAATTTTTTTATTTACGACCAGATCACAGATGACAGAACACGCTCGAACATGTCCCGAATTTTTTTTATCTTATAGGGACCGTGCAGAAACTATAGAGGGCGTCGTAATTCGACAGCAGCGCCGCGATGCGAGTAAAAGACGTAACTTGTGAGTGACTTTGACCCTGGCTAGTTTATGAGTGTTTTTTTATGTTTTACACTATAAAATGATATAATACTTACACTCCCAAGTGGCCACATGCGGCCGCGAGAACAACGACAGATTTCCAAGAATCCGCGATCGAAATATTAAAGTTAAAGACTAAATGACGCCCGCAACTCCGTTGCGCCAAAAATCATTTATCGCGCGAGAACCGTACATTTTCCCGGGATAAAAAGTATCGTATGTCCTTTCCCGGGGCTCAAAGTAAATCCATACCAAATTTCAGCAAAATTGGTTTAGCGGTTTGGGCGTGAAGTACTAACAGACAGACACACTTTCGCATTTATAATATTAAAGTATATTTTTATAATATTAAATATAATATTAAGGGTTTCTACTTTCTACCCGTAAACAAAGAATGGAAGAGTGAATAAAAATGTATAAAGCTTATCTAGTTAACTAAGAAAATATCTGAAAAAGTAATAATAGCATCCATCAGCATAGAAAGTAAAAACTTGATAAATATTGCAATAAAATAATGAAGCTATGCAAAAATACTTATATTAATTACTGAAAATGCTTGTGGATTAATAAAATAAAACAAGTTCACTAAAATAAATGCTTTTATTTCAACCTTCTGCGATTCGATCGATACCATCTTCACAACTTTTGTCTGTCACTATTTTAACTAATTTCAGTCTGGATCTCATAAGTGTAAACACCATTTAGGTATGTATTCTTCAAATAACACACAAAGACTGCACTACTAATCTTTTTCTTACTTGAAGAATCATCCTTTTGAGAACCAACACTTTGACAAGATGGTTCAAGTTCAATACTATCCTCAGTGTTGAATTCCTGGCAGGACTTCTCCAAATTATCCTTACTTTTGATGCAACTTTATGCCAATTAAATGAGCCGTGCCCATGCCGTGCCTATGTATGTATATCAATTAAGATGGAAGCCAGTTTGGATGTTTACTGAAAGAAAGCAATGGTTATAGGTTATGTTCATATTGTGTTCATAAAAAATGAATTTACGGTTATAATCTACAAAATTTAGTGTTTTTACTAGTCTACGCATAACACTCATGGAACTTTTTAAATACTTACGTATATTTTTACCGCCTTTTATCCATTTCTTTCGTTTTTCAATAAGCAAAACCATGCGAATATTTTGGCAGAAAAATAGTAAAATTTTACATCGTTCGATTTGCCTTTATATTTCTTTTAAGTATTAGAACATCCGGGAATACAACAATACATTTCAATTCTTGAAAATACTCGGAATTTGATAAGAAATCTTCTAATTTTCCGTAGCTTCACTAGAGCTTGACAGTAAAATTTTCGTAAAAGTTTCGGCTATTCGCCACTTGTGGCAGTGTCGTCGCTCTGCACGGTCCCTATTATGCAGCATAATAAATAAGATAAAAAAAATTTTATGCTCTGTCTCTATCATGTCCCGGCCGCATCTGCGTCTATCGTCCGAAGCTTCGTGCTAAGAATAAGATAAATGCCGTGGTCGCCCGTCGCATATGCGTGGTGCTTCGCAGTTCGCGCTAAAGCACGGGGTCCCTGTTAGGCATTTTCTGTCTGTTGAGCTTTTTTTAATCTGTATTAATTAGAATCTATACTCTGTGTCAAAACTGACGTTTCAATTCAAGATGGTAGACATGCCGCATAAACTGTGAATCGTGATGGAATCGTAGGAGTAAAGTTTTTAGGTGTGTCTTCTAAACATCGAACTATAATGTCACCCGAAAATTGGACTGAAGTGTTTTACGAATATTTCGACAATGTAAAAAATCGTTCCCGTGTCTCGTGCGCTAGATTTAGGTAACGTTTGTGCCGAAACATATGTAATACGGTGATCGAAATTCTGTTATTCGGTGTATCGTGTGCGATAATTATTCTAGTTTAATGTTAAATTAAAATGTGGAATATGATGTGCGACGTGATGCCAACGATATCTGAGGACAGTATCAGTCAGCGGAGTTCGCAGTTCTCTGGTGAAGATGCGAATTTCGAGCAGCTTATGGTGTCTATGCTGGACGAGCGAGACAAGCTGGTGGAGAGCTTGCGTGAGACCCAGGAGCGGCTGGGAGACTCGGAGGTTCGGCTGAAGGAGGTGGAGAAGGAGCGAGACTCCTTGCAGCGTCAGATCGCCGCCAACTTACCACAGGTCAGTCTAGTATACTTGCCTGTACCATAGTACCTCCATGAATATTCTTGTCTCTCGCTGCTGTGTGCATTATGAATGCACCAGCAGTGCTTACAGTAATTTGTAATGCCTTGGTTACCTTGTGTGTAATGATAATGATTAGGTACCTATTCAATGCAATATCGAGATAGTGTTATCTTAACAATTCATGCGGCTCCTCGTAAGTTCTAAACATGCCTTGTAGGTCCCCTCCTTTTAGAAAATTTAATTTCAACTTTCCGAATTTCATATCAATATTTTTACTAGTTTGTCATATTGTAAATGGTAGTTTAGCTGCAGTATTTATACCATTAATAGTAATTTCCATTGACCTTTGGCACATAGTTTTACATAAGGGTATTGAAACTAAACAATTTTCGTTCCCATCACCCATGTACAAATTAAAAATAATTCATAGGCTCTATTTTTATGCAGGCATTATTAGCATAGCAACTAAAAGAGGCTTCCTTCTTTAACCGTTATTAGAGTTGACAAACAGACAGATTGAAGAAAATCTCTAAAGATTGTAATTTTTTTTTATTTTCTTGAAGTGTGATAATTATATCTTAGTATACAACTCCAAACTCTTCATTCTTTTATTTCTACGGTGCCTCTGCTGAGCCTGCAGGTGACTCATTTAGTCAATATATGAAATATATATCAATACATTGTAAGAACATTAGCAGTTGAACCAACAGGTTATGAGTCATAGTAATTTACACAGGTAATTACAAGAGCCTCAAAAGAATTGCAATAGACAAGGCGGGTCAGGGCCTCGGCATTGTGACATCATCATTACTTCAATATCTGCTTAGTTTTAACGAGATAAAAATAATCATATGTCTCTCTTCAAAAACAATAAGATTGCTATAAATCCAAATTCTAAATATATATATTAAACCTAATTATTCGATGACAATCATTTTAATGTGATGCTGATGACTGATGAGTTAAGAATATAATATTTTAATATCTTATTTTTTTTGGTCAATTGCAGTAATTTGTTAAATTAAGTTTGTCAAAAGATGAATTATCTAGAGTTATTACTACTACTGTTTTGGAAAAATATATTTTTTTTATAGTAAATAGTAATATAATCATGAGCTGCTGCATTTTCAGTAGTCAGCGTTATTGCCAGTAATCACTTTTAAATATTGATAAATTATTGTTTAATGATAGTTAATTATCTTTTATTATGAAATTAGCAGCAGCTACTGAATAACATGTCATGATTTCTCTGATCACATTTACACACAATACTTTTTATAATCTGTACATATGGGAATATTCAAGAAACAAAATAGTTTTCAATTATATTTCTTGATATAATATTATAATGTGAGAACAGTGGCTGAGGGACATAAAATAATAACATTACAGTATTATCATGTAACAGATACTTGTGGAATTAAGGTCAGAGCAAATTTTGACAGGCAATTGGTTGACAATAGCGGTGGCCACTTGAAGGTCATACCACCAACGCGTGTACTCTCTTTGTCAATACAATATACTAAAATTGGAATAATACAGAGAAGATGTTTTGGATACTCTATATTATTGTGCATATTGAGATTCTAAGGTTAATACATTTGACTGCACAATCGGAGAAATTGGTTCATATGCAGATGTCGGAACTACATAATTTGGTTGCTAATGGTAAGCCCAGTCGATACATCACAACATGATCAAATGAAGGTCCACTGTTGGCCTACAAATCCCTTTATAATGTACACTGTGTGGTGTTGTCTACTACTGTGAGTTAATCTTGGGAGCCTTGGATGGAAATTTTATACTCGATCAGGCCGAAGCTACTTCTCGTCATTTCAGACATTGTATAATTTAAAGTATGTCTTGCCGATCTCAGAAACATAGATCAGGTTTGTGCTGGAGTTGTTGCTTGGTCCACAAACAACTCCATGCGCTCTAGAGTCTAGAGAATTCCGCAGTAACAGTACAGCCGACACCGGCCCACTCTATAGTCTATACCAATTTTACACAATCGAAGAAATTGTTTTATAGACAGATAGATGGCAGATCTTCGTAATGTCGTCGGGTTATGCCAAGCCCAGCCGTAATATCACGTCTTAGGGCGTTTGTGCACTACACGGAATTTTACCATCCGGCGCGGCGCGGCGTCCGGATTTCTTAGGCATCCATTACACGCTCATGCAAGCGACAGTCAATTCCGTCAATCATGAATTATGTTTGACTGATGGTGACTGATGGACTGACGAATGGTATTAGACGGTCACTCAATTCTCTTCAGTTTTAATGTCAGTCAAAGCCAAAATGGTAGGTTATCCATCAGTCACAGCCATGGCTGTGGTAAAACTGACAGCAAAACCTACCGTGTAATGGATACCTTACGTTTTGATATGGCAAACGTGAAAGTTTGAACGTCGGACGGTATAATTCCGTGTAGTGCACAAACGCCCTTACGATCACTTGCCATTACCCAAATTAATTACGTAGGTGCGCCATCTGCCAACGTTGAATCAACTTCTCCGATGTACCCCATCTAAAATATAAACTATAAATATATAAACGAACTTAAGAGCGTTTACATCGAACGCATAATGTCGAGTTTCATGTAATTCAGTGCAACTTTATTCACACAGAAGCAAGTGCGTCTGTGTGCGTGAGTTGGTTCATTATAGTCAAATCAAAAGATTTTGATCCGTGCGGAATGCGGATGCAATGTCGATGCGAGTCGGTTTATTATTATTGATTTACCATTACATTTTAGCATACTATTACTACTAATCCTAAATCCACTAATGCATTGTGTTGAATGTTTTATGTTACTTTATAAAACATAAAATGAGTGATATGAAATTTTGGGCAAAGTTGTAATTTTAAGTAGGTGCAATAAGGTGATTGTCATAGTGAGACACAATTATTATCAAATGTTTATCATTGTAATAAAATAAAAAAATCGGATTTATATTATTTATTCAAGTGTAACCCTATTAATATTATGTACGCAAAAGCTTGTTTGCATGGATATATTTTGTAACTCTTTCACGCAAAAACCACTGAATGGATTTTAATGGAACTTTACAACAATATAGCTTTAAATACATCAGAATAACACGCAACAATTTATAAACCACTGATCTCTACTATACAAGTACGCTGGATAGCTGATATCCTTTGAAATGACAGCTATTTCTTGTGCCTATTTGAAGCTGAATCAGGACCCCCATTATTAACTAAATCTGACGTAAAAATGACGTTTGTAAGCCGCCATATTGGCGCTGATAGCAGTAATGAGAGTACTTGGAACTAATACTAGAGATGACAACAGCTGTTGTTATTGGTTGTGGTTACGTCAAATTTAGTTCTCTACCCGAATAATGGGGGCGCTGATTCCGCTTCAAATAGGCACAAAAAGCAGGTGTGTATCAGCTATCCAGCGCACTTGTATAATAGAGATCAGTGTTATAAACACATCGTGAAAATCCAAGATGGCCGCCGCCGTAGCCGGCCGGTAGTTGTAAGAAAAATTGTAGATTACACATATTTCTTATAACTACCTCAATATGGATATCAAATGAAAGGACTTGATTGGTAGAGAGGTAAAAAGCGGCCAAGTGCGAGTTGGACTCGCCCATGAAGGGTTCCGCAGCAGCAATAAGGTTTATTTTTATGAAATTAATAGGTGTTTGATTTATTTTTATATTTGAGCCGATTTTATGAAATTTATTAGATTAAGGTTTACCATTTATGACGTATAAACAAAAACTACTAGATCTCGTTCAAACCAATTTTCGTTGGTAGTTTTTATAGTAATCTACATCATATATTTTTTTTAGAATTATCATGCCCCTACTTTAGAAATTAGAGGGGGGGGGGACACACATTTTACCAATTTGGAAGAGTCTCTCTCGCAAACTATGCAGGTTAGAAAAAAATGATATGAGAAACCTCAATATGATTTTTGGAGACTTATCCATGGATACCCTACACGCATAGGTTAGATGAAAAAATTTTTTTGTTTCAGTTGTACCTATGGGGACCCCTAAAATTTTTAATAATTTTTCCATTTTTGCATCAAAATTTTAATGCGGCTCACAGACTACATCTACTTACCAAGTTTCAATAGTATACTCTAATAGTTTCGGAGAAAAGTGGCTGTGACATACGGACGGACAGACGGACAAACAGACAGACACATGACGAATCTATAATGGTTCCGTTTTTTGCCATTTTGGCTACGGAACCCTAAAAAAATCATAATATATTTTATTATTTTGCAACATAACTGAACTGAAAGAAATGCAGGCAGAAATGAGTGTAACTGAAGTGGTGTAGAATAATAATTTAAAAATCAAAAGCATAACAGCTTTTCAATAGGTAAACTTTTTTATTTATGTTATCAGCTACATATTCCTTTTTTTCTTTTCAATTTTCATCCACTATTACGGAAATCGGAGGTTTGCATGATTTTTACGCTCTAGGCATTCCACTATAAGCCCAATATAGGATTCTGAAAAAAAAAGGGAATTTATTTGATATATTTTATTATGATTTATGACGGCATAGTAAAGAAAAAACTGCCATTAAAATTTAAAATACGTTCAATTCAAGGTACCTTTTCTTAGTGTTGGTTTTAAAGCACACATAACACGTTATTTGTAAGTAATTAATTAAAAAAATATGTTGAAATAAGGATAACAGTGATAATAGCAACCTTTTAGCCTCTCTTGCCTTTTCCAAGCTTTCCAAATTTTCTACATCTTTGCGCTTTCTTTTCTTTCTTAAAAATATATTCGTTTTGTTTCCCATTAGTTCTGTAATGTAATGTGTTTTAATAGTAAAATTATTTTCCGCCATAAAAATACATACATAAAATGTATTATATTACTTACTAACAAAATAAAATATTTACTTACCAAACAATCAAGATTTTTCGATCACGCTATAAATGTTCACTACTCTAGTATGCGCGACAAAGGTCAACAGAGTTCATGCGCAGCATGGAGCGATACGTCCACCCTCCAGCAAGCCTCGCGGCGGTCTGATTTCAATTGCTTTGCGCGCAACGATTTATAGTAGTTTTAAAATATTTGTAGAAAAAAAAATAACAAAGTATTTGTTGATATTTAAAAAGTATACTTTTAAATAAAGTGTTCTTCTATCATATGAAGCTATTATTATATTGAAATAGATAAGATAAATAGGTAAAAATAAGGTTTTAAATCCTTGATATTTCTCATTCTTTGAATTTAAATTACTTATAGTTAAATACCTAAATGAAATATTTTTTTCTGATAACTATTTGCTTAAGGATCTTGTCAATAGGTTATTATTTTTTTCTAATCAGATATGTCGCTGGTTTCGTAAATTTGAGGCTTCGAAACTGATACTATAACGGAATTTAAGAAAACCTCTGTTATGGTATCGAGATTTAATGTACAAATACTCTATAAATCGTATTTTTTTCTCTGATAACTATTTAGACAGTGAAATTTCCTATAAAAATAAGTTACCAACATTTTTATAAAGATAAGTGGTTGATGATTTTTTCAAGTTTGAAAAGTACAGTTTTAAGCCAAATTGAGCGTGAAAGGTGTAAACGCTCTTAAGGATTTGTGTGTGCGGTGAACGGAAAAGGCGCGTCGCCGCTCGACCGTGCATGCCATTGCCAATACAACACCAACACAGCCAGCCAGTTTGAAGGTCTCCGCACTTGCATTACAATTATTATACAACTAGCTTTCCCGGCAAACGTTGTTTTGCCATTTAAAGTATTTTAAATTCTTCATCAGTTAATTATACAAAATCTTACCCCCTCTTTTGACCCCTAAGAGGGGTGGGGAGAAAAATATTATACACCAGATGTTAAGTTGGAAAACACAGTTAATAATAAGAAGTAAGTCACAGTACAAAATCTGACCCCCTCTTTGGTCCCCTTAGAGGGGTGTGAGAGGGGGGACCTTTATACACCAGATGTTGAGTTGGAAGAAGACAAATATATCTGCGAAAACCGTATGCAAATCGGATAAGTAGTTTTCGTGTTAAAGAAAAAGTTTAATACAAAATCTGACACCCTCTTTCGTCCCCTTAGAGTGGTGGGGGGAAAATTTAAGTTGGAAGAAGACAAATATATCTGCGAAAACCGCATTCAAATCGGATCAGTAGTTTTCGTGTGATAGTGGAACAAACACTTAGTTTTTTGTCTGTCTGTAAGACAGACAAAAAACTAACCACATTTTGGCTTCTATAGCGATGTAGTGACACCCCCCGCTTATTATTTTTTGAATATCTTTAATGTACAGAATTTTCATTTCTACAGTTTCATTATATTGTTAGATATAACACAATTGCATTACAATATTACAAAACTAACCGCCTGTAACTGTAAAGGAAATGTGAGGCATCCCCGTTCACTCGTTAATGCAATGTAGCCTTACAAATTACAATCGAACTAAAATTACGAGAATAACGGCCGCACTCAGAGAATTTTGCTCAATTAACCTATCAAGCCCCAAGCGGTCGCATGCGACCGAGACAACAATAGAATACAACGGCAATTCCTAGAATCCGCGGTCGACGGATTTAGGGCCTGTTTCACCACTTCCTGATAAGTGCCGAATAAGCTATCCATCACCTAACTTAACAGAATAAGATGAAGTATGGAGTATAGTAAAATTAATTTTAAAATCAGCTTTTTTGCGATGGTAATACCTATTCCAACACAAGGTTTTAAAATATAATAATAAAATCGGCCAAGTGCGAGTCGGACTCGCGCACGAAGGGTTCCGGACTTCCGTACTGTTATAGAGCAACCATAGACCAAAAATTGTGTTTTTGTATGGGAACATGTACAGACAGACGGACATCGAAGTCTCATAAATAGGGTCCCGTTTTCACCCTTTGGGTACGGAACCCTAATAAATGGGCAGCCCAAATTACTGTCAAAATATGAAACTAATGAAAAAGCTCTCATATGATAACAATAGCAATAGCATTGTGATTTACTGTAATAAGCTGTAATTATATCACAATCTAATAGCATTTTCATGTACCATGATACCGCGTAGGCCGTAGCTGATAATTCGTGTGCCTAAAAAGCGGTTAAGCATACAACTTATTTTGTTACTTTTTTCTGAGTTCAGAAATTAGCAATTGAATGCTTATATAATTATATATTATAATTGTTATTAAAAATGTAACGTCTGTCTGTACTTTTCGAAGTTTGCATATTATAATATAACAATGACTATAATTATATTATCGTAATTCCTTCAATAAGGAATATCACACAAAGTTCGGAGCAGCTAGGGCTCTACTAAGTACTAACACGTATGACAGTAAATAATCCGACATGTTTCACACAGCGTCTCCCAGACAGACGCGGGCAGCGGTGGCGGTGGGGGTCAGTTGGATGACTTGAGAGTTCTAGGAACGACACAGACACACGCGGTGGCGGTGGCAGTACAAACAACTGACCGCCGCCGCCACCGCCACCGCTGCCCGCGTCTGTCTGGGAGACGCTTTACATCAGAATATTGACAGAAACGTTGTCAAACGTCGAACTAAACTTTTTGTTTACTGTCTATGCCGGTGCTGACGTCTAGCGTGAAAACATTGCAGTAATCTTCTTATATATAAAAATGGATTTTTAAATGTGTTAGTCGCGCTAAAACTCGAAAAAGGCTGAACGGATTGGGCTGATTTTAGTCTTAAAATATTTGTAGAAGTCCAGGGAAGGTTTTAAAGTGACACGAAGTTGACCGGGGCAGCTAGTCAGTAATATTATATAACGCCTCCGTGGTCTAGTGGTACAGAGCGCGGCTCTTGACTCGGAGGTCGTGGGTTCGATTCCCGCGTTGGAGACATGTTATTTCCAAGTTTGGTTAGGACAATGCAGGCTGATCACCTGATTGTCTGACAAGTAAGATGATCCATGCGTCGGATGGGCATGTAAAAAGTCGGTCCTGCGCCTGATCTCTCGCCGGTCGTGTCGGTCTGCCGTCCCACTGGGTTATGAGAGTAAAGAAATAGAGAGTGCTCTTGTGTACTGCGCACACACTTGGGCACTATAAAATTACTCCTGCGTAGCTGGCCTGGTTTCAATAAAACCGGCCACCGTCACCGAAACCGGTGTGGGAGCTATTATTATTATAATATCCTATTAGCGAGTTCTTAAACCAACTTTCAAAAAGAAGGCTCTATGTTATCATGGTTATCACACTCAAGGAAATCGGTTTGCCGCTACAGCTCCGTCATGTTTGCTAAGCCAATATTAGTGTTGTTAGAGCGGTATGTGAAAGTGATAATGAGAAGGTACATAGAATACATACCAGTTACCTAATAGTAATAAGTGATGCTTTGTTTCGCTGTTAGTATGTGGGTCATTGGCATTTTAACTTAAAATAATTATGGTCCAAAGCATGAGACGAGTCACGAGATTTTATAGATATTGAAAGGCTCCACGATGGGCGATGATAGATAACGGATTTAACAGAATGTTGAAGGCTCCAAAGCATGGCCAATGTTGGAAAACCATGATTGTACGCTATATACTAGCATGTACAATCGACGTAGGTGTATCATGGGCAATCAAAGACGAATTTGCTTCTCTACAAGTTTATAATCGCTTGAATTCATCCCTGGCAATGTAGAAAGACTGCATTAAGCCTCCTCTGCACGTTGGGCAATGACAAACAATCATAATGCCAATACGATTGCGTTTGCTGGCAAGTAAAGAAAAATAAGTTCGTAATCGCCATAATTTCCTCTATAAAGAGGCCACATAAAGCTTTACCACAACTATAATCTCATAATCAATCTCAGACATCTTGATGTCTGATTCGACGACGTTCGCGTAAACATCAGAAATCATTAAGACCTTATCAGGAAGTCAATCACTTCACGAAGTTATTTTAGGGATTAGTTGCTGCGGTGAAAGGTCACACAGCCCTTTAGCAACTCTTCATATCTTCTGTCGGAACCATCGAAATATAATACAGCATAGAACGGTATCTCTCGTACATTTGACCGCTCAAATGTGGCTAGATAGTTATAATAGTCCATAGGTCGTAACTAATTTTAAAACAGAAAGTGCTGTATAAAATTATAAATACTGAACATAGAGTAAGTAAACTTTGAAATCTAACTAATTTAACCCAGACAAGATTCTATGTGTGCTTCATTAAAATCGGCTTAGTCGAAACGGAGCCTATTGAATGCAAATAAACATCCAAATTTCATGAGACACTTGTCACTTGAAAGACAGCTGTTTCAAACCCTCGTCCGTGCTGCTGCCGCCCGGCAATCGCTGCTGTGGCCTGTGGTGTCAATTTGAGTGACGGCTGTTTGATGTTTCGCATCCACGTCCCTATGAAATTGCCATCCACGCACCGAAAAAACCTTGTAGCTCTACAATTATATTTGGTGTACGTTTGTCACAGTCCTGTTCCACGTGTCTTTTTATTTACCCACAAATGAGTACAGAAGTGTCAAAAATTACGGGATAGAGTGCTTATTGGCACGAATTACACGTATCAATACTATCATGATTCTAGTATCACACGAATCACAGTATTGAAGCGCCCTATAATATTATCACCGTCAGTACACAGTTGAAATCGCTAGAGGAAGGTAGTCTCTTGTACGAGTTTTTTTTTTAATAAGAGAATAGCGGCAATAGCAATGATACTCACATGCGCCTTAAAAATTAAACGCATGCAAAACATGACGGATTATTATTGACTATTATTATCTTTCTTATATTATTATCAAACATCTTACGGATTCCACAGAGATAGGCATGTTTCATTATTCATACAAAAGAAAATACACTCCATGAGGTCATCAGGCTCTAATTATTGTTATAACTCATAAATAATTCCTTATCTAATTATTAAGTATATTTATTATCAAAATTATATTAAATTTACGAATTCTGTATATAAAAAAGCTAAAAAACATATTCTGCTATAGTCGTGTTCGTTTGGTTTTTCAACTGCGCATGCGCGGCTTTTTTCGCAGTTTGGCAACTTACTGTCAACTTCATAATTGTGTCATGTTCATACAATTTCTGTCAGATTTTAGAACATGACACTTGCATGACATTCACACTGACACTAATTTTTAACTTTGCGCATGCGCAATGTGCATTAAAAACCAATCGAACACGACTAATATTTGCAACTATACTGAGCACAGATTAAATACGAGATCGCATAATCTGTGGAAGCCACGCCCCGCAGTATCGCGGGGATTTCAAGAATCTCTGTGATAAAATCATGATTCTGCGATTCGGCCGCTTACACCATCAATATTATCACGGAATCGTGATAATATTGATGGTGTAATTCGTGCCATTGTGTACATAATGATCATCGCCTGACACTCTTCACTAATTTCGTCACTGCTCGGCCGTCATTAAGGCTATGACACTCGTAAAACTTCTCTGTTCAGTAAATATTTGGGTTCCACAAATTATAAACAATAATTCCTCAATATTTTGTGTCGAATAGCTTCACAAATTTTGCCACTTCACATTTTCTAAGTCATCCTTGAGATCGTATCGAAGAGTTTTCTTGGTACCGCTGTTAATCTTACAGCGACACAGGTGACAGGAGATGCAGTGCTGGGAATAGTTGATAGAACAGAACCCGGTTCTACTATTTTTGTAAGTTGATAGAAAACAGACTGGATCGAAGGAGGAACCAAGCTGCAGTAACGTTTGTCATGTAGCTGCTACTTTCTATACTTAAATTCGTTGAATCGGGCTCAGCGTTGATGATGATGACGACAATTACAACGGTGTTGTTCCACGAACAATTTGTACGCAATAAACTAATTCGGATCATTATAAGGCCATCAGCGCTCGCGATAAAAATAGTTATGGAATTGTAAAGCGGGGCCTACCACCCGACCGCGGAGCCCGGGGGCTGCGTTCGGGGGCCGGGGTCCGAGCTCGGGGTCCGGGGTCTATTAGCGGGCCGCGGGCCTGAAATATTTAAGTGGGAGCCCTCCCACTCATTACCGCAGCCCACCTGAATTCATTTACATGTGAGCGACTCAGCGGCGTATTGGGTGTCTTGTGTTAAAAACTTAAAACTTGAAAATGGCTTTTCGCTTTTATAGGCTTATATTCCTAACTGTAGAGCAAACTTCGAGTCGGTGTTGATCGCGTTCGATCATTCATATTCAGCTATCCGAGTTTTAAAAGCATATCTTCGAAATATGTTCACTGATATTAATAAACAAGAAAAGTAAGCTACGAACTATGCTCGAAAAATGTCCCCATGGTGCTTTAGCGGTTCATAGTAATAGAAACGGTTGCCTTTAAAAGGTAGAGTAATATGGAAAGTACGTTTTACGGCCACGTCTGGCGTTTTAAATATAGCACGCGTTACCGGTGCGGACAGGATGCGTGCTATTGTGCATCGCCCCGGGGGAGGGCTCTTGAGCCGACAATACGGCCTTATGTCCTATAGCGGTCGATAGCGCTATACCCAATACTTAGGGCTGGTGCTCACTTGGGACAAGTCTTAAAACAGACTTTTACTCACACATATACTGATATTCTGTCTTAAGATTGTTGTGTCTCAAGAGAGATTAAGAACTTAGATCAAAGCCACATTGCTCCTTGCGTTGCGATGCGTTGCTTTTTTATACGAGCAGCACTGCCACATCTTGTTGCCACTAGCAACAAACACAACACAGGATGGGAACAGCGCAATCCTTTCAACCTGTTACTGTTCAACGTCCTTATCTTCTGTCTGTCGTTTCCTCAAAACACCGTCTGACGACGCAACGCATCAGTGTGGCATATTATCATAAAATATGCATGTAAAACGTCGGAGCGTAGATGCCGTGACACATCGTAACGCAACGCTATGTGGCCTCGCTCTTACCTTTCTGATATTATGCATATCCCTAGCGACAACAAAAAAGTTTTGTTTGTTTGCCAATTGTCATGCTAGTTTTGTCTCGTCAAGCTTATGATCCACGAGAGAAGGTTCTCTAGGTCAGGTTGGCGTGTTAACCTAGCATTACATGTAATCGCCCGGTCGATATTCGGCTCATGGCCAATCCAACTTCTTATCATCCCACATCCCACATCTCGGCCGGCTTACGTCACTGATCTACGCAAATGTCTATGATCTTTTCTTTAACGAGTGTCTTGGCATTTTTAGTTAACTTATTATGGTTTGTTAAATTTTTGCGTCTTATGCTTCTCCAGTTCTCCACGTTCTCTACGTTGACGCATGATAGTTGATCCAATACAAGCGATTATCAAAATGTAGGGGCACTTTCGTCTCTCATTGTCCAAGATCGACGTCGATTGTCCATGCTATAGACAGCTTCGTTATCATGGTTTACTGTCACATCCCAACGTGCACAGAGCCCATGAAATGCCCATGATTGTGCTTCAAAACACACGTGTGACCCTGCACATAAAATAATGCAAGAAATAAAGCGTTATTAAAGCCTACATCTCACGAGAATTTAACCAAATATGCCCGTCGTGCATAAGTTACTGTAACCCAAATCCAATGTTGGATCTTTGCTGCGAGATGGTGAACCGTCGGACGCAACAAAGACTCTAAACGTTGTATTATGTAAAGGGAATAAATTGGAGCATAAGCCGTCGCTACATTGCGGATTGGCCACTGTCCAAGTAGAAAAAACTTGGCGACAGCGGGGGTGAGGGGACTGGGGGGTGCATACACCTGATACTGCTTGTATTCCCTGACGCACACAATGCAATTTCAATGTGTGCGTCACTTATCTTTAGACTGCGTTTGCTAGTTTCCAGTTCTACGCTGTGTTGCGAGGAATGTGCCTGTAAGTTCCAATAGATTTGTTCACTTAGTGAGGTCAGGCAAATGAAGCTATCCTGTCGGTTCTCTAAATTCTAAAACATAATATTCATTGCAACGCAGCTCCGACGGAAAAGCAGCCTTAAGGGCCGGTTCTTCCAAATTCACGTTTCTAGAATGAGTTTTTTTGATAGAAGGCGTCATTCAAAAAAACTGAAAAATATATACATGTATAGATGCATCTTTTAACTAGTGCTTTCATTGGATAGAAACACAATACAGATAATTTGGCTCGATAAAAAATAATTCCGAAACAACATCGATTTTAAAAGCATTTTGAGTTTTATAGGACTTACAGAGACTCAATCAAAAAATAATTTGGACAGTTCGATAGCTATTAAAATTTAGCAGGGAAATCATTGGATAGATGTTTAGTTATAATATTTGTATCTAAGTAAAACGGGTTTTTCTCCTATTTTGCCCTATCATGGATGCGGCGAGCGTCGTAACCGCCGCCGTACAAGGCGCGCTGATATGAATGTTATTTTAATGACATTTAGGTCGATATTCGCACTGACAGAAATCGACCTGCTAATTTACGAAGAACGGGCCCTTAAGCGGTATCGTTACATAGAGTCACCTTTACGCATCTGTTCTGAATTGAATACCTTCGATTCCTTTATATTTCACTCATCTTTTTCAGGCATATGCTTTGCATAATATTATAAAAAAAGTTATGTTGACCAATGATAATGCACCAATACAAGCAATTGTGAACGTGTGAGCGTTCTGATTGGCCATGATCGACGTCGTTAGTGCATCCTATAAACAGTTTCACAATCAATCGAGCTCAATGCGAGTGACCTGTATGTAAACAGTGCAGAAAGCCAGAAACCACTACTTAATGACAATCAGTGACCGCAAACGGAAGACTCCCGAGTGCACTGTGGAGTAGCTGCGGTCTGTGGTCCATTAGCCAGCGTCTAGGCCTTCAGTAGGCACAGCATGTCAGCAGATATGCATAGGAATATACATTCTGACAGATTGTATGAAAGAAAGAGACAGATTTCCTTTGTCGATCTGTCATATTGCTTATTTCTTCCGTACATAGATTCTTGTCTGTATAGCAGCCTTGGTTGATGTAGACTGAAATCTGAATATTGGAGTAAATTATTGTTAAGGCACAAAAATGCCTGTCTCAAAATTGACACAAATGGCAGGGTTATGAACACAGATTAAATACTAAATTATATATATGTAATTTATAATGTTTAGTCTGCGGTTATGAGTGTAACCTCCATTATGTAATGGTGTATGTTGATTTGACCGATTCTCGTAAGTCGTAACACATATGTCGTCTTTTGTTTGCTGACCATCGTATTGCAATTTGCACTTTATGCAACGTCCGTTAACGTGGCGTAACCGCACTGTAGCCAGTCTGTCTACAATGCTTGTATCATGAGTAGATACCGTCAATTATGGAACATCGAAGATTGATCTCTATATCTAGAAAGGAATGCGACCATATTTGGCACATAATACTGTCGAAATGGCGCCAAAAAAGATTTTTGGGTACATAGAACTAGTAAAAGGTGCCTTAAGGACGCTATTACAAATATCAGCGATTTTCCGGTACCCTATTAAAGAATTAGGAGTCAAACTGCGAGGATATTTTGGTTTCAAATGAAAGATAATATATTCATCTCCACGACTGTACCATAAAAATTCTATAGCCGCATACAAAATTTTCACATAAAATATGTTTTAACCATCACAATAATCGCAAAATATGAAAAAATGGGGTCTGATTAGGTACCTTAATATCTAAATACACTGAACTGAGGAAAATAAATATACAAAAAAATTGTTGCTTATTTAGTCCTCTTTAAAGTCCGCTAAAAATTTCTATCGGCTGCCATTATTGATTTTGAGCAAAAAAGGCCAAAAAATCACGTTTATTGTATGGCAGCTTCTATTAAATATGTTTTATTTGTGAAGTGCAAAACTTTAGGAAATGAATAGAGGGTGACTTTATGAAGTGTGTCTGTCTGTCTGTTACCTTTTCACGCCAAAACTGCTTGTACCGATTGTTCTTAAATTTGGTATGGAGATATAGTTTGAGTCCTGGGAATAGACATAGAATTCTTTTAATACGTCTGTACGGCTGTCCGTCTGTCCGTCCATCCGTCCATCTGCCTGTCTCTCTCTTAGATAGCTAATAATAATAGCTACACTTCCGCACAATAAGTTGTACCTTATAGTTAATGGTTGGAAATACAATTATTGTGTTATACCGTATTATTCCAATGCCTCCTGAATATGGTAGCTGCTTTTTCTATTCGCTTGGATTTTCTTTGTTTTATTCGTCTGATACTCAATAAGGCTTGGGGGCTGTTTACCCAATTCCTGATAAGTTTCAGATAGGCTATCCACAACTTATCTGACAGAATAAGTATCTGCCAGATAACTTGCGGATATCATATCCGACACTTGTCGGGAAGTGGAATTAGCCCCTTAAGGTTGCGATTGAATATTACTTTTAGTCGAATATTATGTATGTTTGAACTGGGAAGATTAAGGTGTCTACCCTTGCTCGGAAAGTTTTCTTGACAAAAAGTAATGATATCCCATCAAAAACATAAATGTAAATGGAGAGCCAAGTTCCATACAAACATTATTCTTGTCTATGGTCTTCGCCGTAAAAAGGATGGAGATCTAAATAAGTGCCAAGTTTCATGGAAAATCGAAATATATGTATGTATACTGTATAGGAACCAAATAACATTATGAACAAATAATAGAGTCTATTTCTTTGCTTTATTGAATATCTATAACAATTGATGTTATTTAAATAATGTGAGATATTAAACTAGATTAGATTTGACTTGGCTAGGTTTTCATCAGAATTAAAATGTTTAATAACTTTGTGATTATGAAATGACTGATATAATGAAAACTGGCCAAGTCAAATCTAATCTAGTTTAAGCTATACAGCGATACCTATGTGTATTTTGCCATCTCGGTTTCGTCTACCGCGAGTTGGTGCCCCGCGGTAGTGGGTCGCGTACGGAATGCGATGAATGGAGCTACTCGTGGCTCGGCGCGGCGCGGTGCCGGTCAAGCGACCTTGCCAAGGTAAACGACCGCGGTGGGCGGGGCGAGCGCGGCGCACCGGCGCGGCGCGGCGGCGCGGCGTGCAGTCGCAGCGGCCTTGGCGGACGTGAATGAGTGGCGGCGGAGAAACTTCAATATGATTTTTGGAGACCTATCCATAGATACCCCACACGCATAGGTTAGATGAAAAAAAAAATTTTTTGTTTCAGTTGTACTTTACTATTTATGACGTATAAAAAAAACTACTGGCTAGATCTCGTTCAAACCAATTTTCGTTGATAGTTTTTATAGTAATCTACATCATATATTTTTTTTAGAATTATCATGCCTCTACTTTAGAAATTAGAGGGGGGGGGACACACATTTTTCCACTTTGGAAGAGTCTCTCTCGCAAACTATTCAGGTTAGAAAAAAATGATATGAGAAACCTTTATATGATTTTTGGAGACCTATCCATAGATACCCCACACGCATATGTTAGATGAAAAAAAAATTTTTTTGTTTCAGTTGTACTTTACTATTTATGACGTATAAAAAAAACTACTGGCTAGATCTCGTTCAAACCAATTTTCGTTGGTAGTTTTTATAGTAATCTACATCATATATTTTTTTTTAGAATTATCATGCCTCTACTTTAGAAATTAGAGGGGGGGGGACACACATTTTTCCACTTTGGAAGAGTCTCTCTCGCAAACTATTCAGGTTAGAAAAAAATGATATGAGAAACCTCAATATGATTTTTAGAGACCTATCCATAGATACCCCACACGCATAGGTTAGATGAAAAAAAAATTTTTTTGTTTCAGTTGTACCTATGGGGACCCCTAAAATTTTTAATATTTTTTCCATTTTTGCATCAAAATCTTAATGCGGTTTACAGACTACATCTGCTTACCAAGTTTCAATAGTATAGCTCTAATAGTTTCGGAGAAAAGTGGCTGTGACATACGGACGGATGGACAGACAGACAGACAGACAGACAGACAGACAGACAGACAGACATGACGAATCTATAAGGGTTCCTTTTTTGCCATTTTGGCTACGGAACCCTAAAAAAATAGAATACAATACATATACATAATTATAATACAATAGAATACAATTTTGAACGGTATCGACTATCGACGCCTCATAAGGTGGCAGTGATACCACAGGAAATTACACAAACCTCAAAAGTCAAAATCTGTAGCAATGATGTGGGTAACAACTATCAATCGTTGTGTAAGTTGAAGCCTTTTGTATATTATTCTGTGTACAAAAATCCGGATATTTATCAACACTTGTGATGTGTCCCTGCTCCCAAGTCCCAACGCTCAGAGATCCCGGACAGACCAGGTATTCTAAAAATAGATCTTTCAAGACTCGTAAAGATCCAGTCCTTTTTGATTAGACGTCAGGAGGAAACTAGGACACTGGAATTCTTAGATCCTCGACATAAATAATATAAAATTTAAATCTTATTTACCTACAAGTGTCATGTTGTGACAAACGACATTTTATATGATGATTGATGACTAATCTTTAGCTTTAAACGAGATAATCTTTGATATTTAAATAAATGATCAAATTATTGGAATCGGATTATGTAATCACAAGTAGTAAGTTGTGGATTTTAGAGGAATTACCAAACTATGCTATAATCAAAATATGTCACATAATTCTATACAAAGTTTTGATTCGCCTTTTGAACTGTAGCTAAGTTATAGGCCTAGGTTTTTGGAAACTGTGCCTTTTGAGTTACATTAAGAGGATACACTAGACCCGTTTTTCCATACAAACGTTGTCCCCTGTTTCCTCCCTGGATAATGCCGGTAGAGTTATAATTTTTTTCCTGAATATCTATGGCCACTAATACAATATCCCTATGTTTTCTTTTTTTTCATAATTTAATTATTAAAAAATATATGAACGTTCAAAAACCCAAAAAATGGCCAGATTTTCCGCTGTGTTCAAACATCCCGAAAACAAATTTGGCAAAATTATACAAAAAATAAATAAAACATAGGAACACAGCTCAAGCCTTGCTTTAATTTTTAAATGAAAAAAGTATATAAATCGGTTAAGTTTTGGAAAAGAAATCAGGGGACAACAAATCGTTGATTTTCTGCAGTTGTCTCTATCGCTCTCTGAGGTATAAGCTTGAGGTAAGGGAGACAGCAGTAGATATTACAAGTACTTTTTTCATTTCTCTAGCCCTTAGTGTATCCCCTCTTAAATGCTTTTTTTTCTTTGCATGTCAAACAAAACAGTGTCGTCTGTCGCCTATGTGATATGCCCCTACACAACTTATATGTGACATTATTTTTCCTGAATCCTTTTCTTTATTTTAGTGGGAAATCATCATTGCAAACACTAGGGCATGTAATTAAAGTTTTATGCCATTTACCTGGTATCTATCTTACTTCCCGGGTGCGCAAACAGATATTTTTCTAAGAAACCTCATGAATGGAAAACTACAGTTATGAAACCGCATCTGCTGGTGAGCACTGAGCAGTTATGTCACATCATAATACCTGTCAGCCGTTGTTACTGCGTAGTCAGTCCTTGGGCTGCCTTGAAGCCGTTCACTTTGTTTACCTACGTAACGTTAATCTTGTGAATCTCATTGAGAGTATAACGCTGAGAAATTAAATGTTTTAACGTAAAATTGCAGCTGAAAGACGAACAGACAAACACACTTTTGTAATTTTTATAATATATATTAGTTCCTAGATCACCAGGGTGAACTTCATAATATATATGGGTAATTCTCATTTTTCCAAAAAAAGCGTGTGATCATCGTTTTTCCCAGTGATGGTACATAAGTATCAACTTTTATTTTTGTTTTCCTTAAATATTAATAAAATACTACATATTCCATAAAAAAGCATTTTCAATTTACAGTAGCGTTATATTGTTTTTTAACATGAAATAGTCAAAAATGTCCCTTCCATGTGTGTGATCACTCCATTTTTATACGGTTTTAAATTCATAACTAAATATATCATTAGAATAACAATATTTTCTGAATGCCATCATAAACCAGGTTAAATAAACTATATAAATAAAAAAAACTACGGCCAAAACCTTAAAACACTCATATTGTAATTACTTTTAAAACATTGTGATCGATTTTTTTAGTCACCTCCATGGATGATGTCACGATTGTTTTTTAAATGACAAACAATTTGCGTAGAAACGAACGTCGCACGGCTTCAAAAAAAAAACATCCGCACCATTTTACTTCAGTTGTTAGATTTTACCGGCGACGTAAGCGTTTCCAGAAAATGTATTTTCTGTTGTTATTCTCACAACTCGTCGAGCATAAGTAGTCACTACTGTGGTTACTGTCAAAGGTATGTGCAGTTAAATTATAAACTTTAGTTTTGTGTTTCGAACGTGTTTTTGTATCGAAAAACGCTTGGCAAAATTTGTATAACCATGCTTGATTTGGAAGTTATGTTTGAACATTTAAGTAACGAAAAGTCACTTCCATGGGCGTCACATCCATGGATCCGTGGATAAAAAATCACCCATGGAAGTGACCATGGATCCAGGGAAGTGAGTTTTACTTACGAATGGCTGGTATTTTGCATTGTTATTATTACTAGTAATCGCCCAATGGTCGAAATTCGACCTCAAATAAAAATATTAAATTATAACAACGCTTTTCTAATAATTTCTATTGATATTCTTTTATCAAAATATTGACTTTATTATTTTAGACACAATTCCTGCGATAGGCTCAGATTAATAAAGTCAAATGATGACATACTCGTACAATAATAGCAATACAAAAGGTCTAATAAAAGCTAAACTAAGCTGTGCAAATGTTTTCACAAAAGTAAAGAATGCTTGATAGACAAACTGATTTGTTATTTAAGCTCGGGCTGAAGCCAAAAAAATTTAATTTTAAGATCTCTTAAAATTATCACAGTCTCAAAAAAGTCTTACTGGTTTCAATAACAAAGTAGCCTTACACTAAAAAAACAAAATAACATAAAATTAAATTTTTTTGGCTTCAGCCCGAGCTTAAATAACAAATCAGTCTGTCTATCAAGCATTCTTTACTTTTGTGAAAACAAAACCTACTATGTATAAGTAAATTTTATGAAAATAAATGTTTCTTTTTAGGGTTCCGTAGCCAAAATGGCAAAAAAGGAACCCTTATAGATTCGTCAGTCTGTCTGTCTGTCTGTCTGTCTGTCCGTCCGTCACAGCCACTTTTCTCCGAAACTATTAAAGCTATACTATTGAAACTTGGTGAGTAGATGTAGTCTGTGAACCGCATTAAGATTTTGATGCAAAAATGGAAAAATTGTTAAAAATTTTAGGGGTCCCCATAGATACAACTGAAACAAAAAAAATTTTTTTCATCTTATCTATGCGTGTGGGGTATCTATGAATAGGTCTCCAAAAATCATATTGAGGTTTCTCATATCATTTTTTTCTAACCTGAATAGTTTGCGAGAGAGACTCTTCCAAAGTGGTAAAATGTGTGTCCCCCCCCTCTAATTTCTAAAGTAGGGGCATGATAATTCTAAAAGAAATATATGATGTAGATTACAAAAAAATCTACCAACGAAAATTGGTTTGAACGAGATCTATCCAGTAGTTTTTTTTATACGTCATAAATGGTAAACCTTAATATAAATTTCATTAAATCGACTGAAATATAAAAATAAATCAAAAACCTTTTAATTTCATAAAAATAAACCTTATTGCTGCTGCGGAACCCTTCATGGGCGAGTCCAACTCGCACTTGGCCGCTTTTTTAAGTTATTATACAAATTCATTTATAAAAGTAAATTTGTGATATTAGTTCACATATTTTAGTCAACTAATGACAATAAAGCTGATTTTTTAAATAAAAATTGCATTTTACTTTTAAGAAAAGTCACCTCTTTGTTTTATGTCACAGCTACGTATTGACTTTTTATATGGAATGTCATTTCCATGGAAGTTAGGTCACTACCATGGAGGGCACTTTTTTAAAACCCCTTATTTCTCTATATATAGAGGGCTGCAAGCTCGGAGAACATTTTTCCAATCTAGAACAAGACTCAAACTAGTAGAATCAACCATCAAATTGCTCAAAAAGTCGTTTAGGATTTTATAAAAAAATTTTGTACCAAAAATGAGAATTACCCATATGACTTTCCTTCTAGAATAAACACTAAACTTAAAGACTAAATACTCAAAATGGTTCAGCGGTTCTAGAGATATAGATAGCCTAGCAATATTTTAAATTCAATTTCATTTGTATAGACATTAGTGTAGGTATTAACTTCGGTTTTATTGGTGTCCTCAGAAGAAGTCGTTATTCATCAGTAGATTAATGCTATTTGAGATTATTGCTATTTTAGATTTTGACTCTTTTCTGCCCGTCCCACCCATAGATAAGCAGAAACTGTTTGAAAATCATGATTTTAGATATTATGAGGTCCAAATCAAGTGGCTACAAGTCCGAATTTTGTAATTACTTTTTCCGGGAAAATGTTTCGCTTAACTTCCACATTTGACTGCGCACTTGCTGACGCCAACACTTGAGAGAATAAAAATAACTTAGTTACGAAACACAGCTGTTGACATTTTTAACTTTTCCTTGTAGAGTTAATTTGAAGCTGAATATGAAATTATTAATTTTTTAAATGAATCATTGATAGGCTTCAAATAAACTCAGAATGTCGTCATTCGTCGAATATTTATAACATTTTGTTTGGGTAGCCAAATATTTTCTAGTTCAAATGTTTACTTTGGCATGATGGGTACAACCCGAAGGGCTTCAATGTTTTGTGACCAGATTTGTTTTGTATCTGGCTTTGTGGATTTGATTGTAATGCTCTTTCCATAAACCACAGTCACTTACTATGAGTTGACTTAAGTAGAGTTTATCCTATTAAAAAATCTCCCATTTATATCAACTAATGAACTAATGTGAACATCATTTCAAGTTAGAAAAGCTCTACCTCATACACCCTCATTTTAGGAAATTATATTTTAGAAGAGATGAAAGAGATAGATACTTAGTTATCACTAGAGAAAAGATTAGGTTGAATACGTGTTTCTTTAGACACATCAGAACCATTAGGGACCTATCAGACAGAGAGCGGTCACGCGGTCAAGCGTTCAAGCGGTCAGTTTTGAGTTCTCTGTGTTGTATTACGCTACATGATAGAGATACCCACACAGGGTGCGTTCTGATCGCGTCAAAATTACTACTGTGAGACTGACCGCTCGACCGCGTGACTGATCTCTGTCTGATAGGTCCCTTAGAACTAGCGGCAATAGAGTGAGCCTTAAATGCGAGTGCATATCGATTGTAAACATTAGTGGGGGTCGGGGTTCAGTGTTTGGGTGTGCTGGCCGAGTGCGGCTAAATATAGCGCACCCGCCAGCCGGCAGACGCTGCCACTGCGCCGGAACTAAATGTTTTCGATAGCTTTCTACAAGGAAGGATAGGCTACGAGGTAGTTGGTTTGGCTTGAAAATGTTATTATAAATTTAAAATTAATAATATAATTTGATCTTGAATATTTAATGTGAATTGGCAATAATTGAAATTATTTCTATAATTTAGTTTTTAAAGGTTTTTGAGGAATAAAAACGTAGCTTGATTTTTAAGAAATCGCACTTTTTTCACTTATTTATTAATCAATCTTGAAGCGAAACACATAGTGTCCGTAATAATAAAATTAATCTGAGAACTCGGAAGCGGCAACGCTAAGGCCCACTTGCGCACATCTGAGTTCTTCTTCTTCTTCTTTAATGGCAGTCTCGTGGGTTGCCAATGTCAGAGTGTATTGCAGACTTTGCTCTTTTTAATGTAGGTCTGGTGAAGCAACAAGGGTATGGTTACATAAATTACCTAATAATTTACAAGTTGATTCACCTAAAACAAAAACAAGTGTTAGTAAAGACATCACAATCTAATATTGTTATCACGTATATATAAAGTTAACTCTAGAGTTAAACATCATGTCATATCTGTCACTCACCAAGTTAGTGATAGAGATGACGTCATGATGTTTAACTCAGAGTTAACTTTAACCCAGATCTGTGCAAGTGGGCCTAAGTGAAACGATGTTCTCTACTACTATCTTTTCATAAAGCATTAAGGCTACACAACACCTGTTTCAATGGGATACTAGTTGGAGAGTCTTCAGCCCCAAACCGACCTGTCCTTACGCCAATAATTTGTCAATAAAGACGCCGCGCTGTAACAACTCCTAATGTTTCCTATAGTAAAATATTATGAGCAGATGCTTCATTTAAACTTTTCAAGAAGTCAGTAACTTCTGTTTCGTATAGAAATGATGGACAGATGTTTTTGTTTAAAATGGTCTCGTTTTAGGTATTGTTGTCTGTGTCTGGCCGTTGACTCAACAGTATGTCCCACGTGTACCGTGACCCTTACCGGAATCTAGATTTACAGTAAATAATAATAAGAACTAGATTAAGACTTAGGTCTTAGAATTTAGAACAAAAGCTAACATGCTCCATTTATTATGGTAGTACAGTAAAGGCTACGAAAATCCATGACTTTAAAGACGATTTCTGTGGATTATTATCTAATGTGAAATCGTCCAGCATATTTAAATAGTTATTACCGCGAAGCCTTATATTCTAAAGATTGAAACATCTTGGGAGTCAACATAAATTATTGCCTAGGCTCTGCGAATTACGACGCTGATCACTGTGATCACTATCGATATAAGTCAGCTCTAATAAATTTCCAGCTAACGCAGTATGCGCTTTAGAACTGGATTTATCTGGATTCTGGATAAGACCGGATTAGACTGCATCTAACCGGAAAGGACATTGAACTCTACTTTATCTTTAATTGCTCCAAACTTACGGTCTATGAAATAATTAATTTCGTTTATAAACTGTTGCCCGCGCTGGGCCGTATAGAGAAAGTATTCCATAGGAATCGTACATTTTCCCGCGATGAACCATTTTCTAACTCGGGAACGGTCTCCAGAAAATCTCTTCTTTGCTCTATTCAAATACAAATATTTATTGACCAAAAAATTTGAATATAGTATAATGCGAACATAGTATTCTATCCTATAGTCATACAAATTTAGTGTTAGAACATGGTTAGAACTTAGAAGATTGTTTTGAATGAATGAATGAATGAATGAATAATTATTTATTTGCAGCTATTACTATAAGATACAACAAAAATAACTTAAATTTTGATAAATAAGTAAGTACAACAAAACAAAAACAATAAAAATTCTTAAATAAATCAGCCGCAAATTGGACCAAGCTCGGCAGTGTTGGCACACCTAGGTATTCAACGCCGGTCTTCCGCTTGACCCATCCCGTGACCTCACAGCCGTCCCAAGTCTCCATTTGAACAAAAGATATTATTATTAATAAAAATTAGATAAACATGCAATAATTATCAAAATTTACTATACTTACCTAAAATTATAACGTAACCTAACCTATGTTTTGGACAAAACATAGGTTAGGTTACGTTATTTTATGTTATGTTAAAAGAAATATTTGAAATAAACTTATGTTTTACTTAAAATATTGTTTAAATTGTTGATCGCGACTTCGTCTGTCTTACTTCACGAAAACCGTACATTTAGCCGATATAAATCTCTACAGACGCTCGATACGCAAAGTTAAAATTGTCGCAACAAAGCCTTCTTGGCCGGCTATTGGTCTTTTATTTTTACACAAAAGTTTGCAGACTTGTATTGAGATTCGAGATGTCTTGCGCCAGGTAGAGGGGGTGGAAATATTTTTCCAGTTGCGATTTCTCTGCCTGCAGTATTAAATCATGATGATTGATTTGACTAATGTGTTTTGGTTTGTAAGGATCGAAAAATGTGTTAATATGCAAAAACATACCACATAGAATTCAGATTATTAATATGTAGATAAGTATAGGCCCCTCTTACAACCAAGACGAGTTAAAGTTATATTATTCAGAATAGAATAAAATTCTTAAGGGAATGCATGGTATTTTAACAAACACTTAGTAACCATCCAGTGGGTAAAAGCTAACTAGCCTACGTTAAATCTAGGCAATTCAAAGGAAACTGTCTGTGAATTGTAGATGTCACTTGTTTTGATACTTTTATTTAATACCGCGCCATCTGCTCGCGGTTTCTAGTAACAGGGGACTGAAAGCCACCCCAAAACGAGCTTCAGCTTGTGACAACCCCCACTGCTCTGTTGGTTCGCCCACCCGCCGGTAGGTGGCGCTGTTCCGGTGTTGGTGCTGTCGAAGAAAATTTAGTTTTAGCGATTGTGCTAAAAGTTGATTTTCTCCGACCATACCATGTAACACTGTTTTTCTCTGTTTCTTGTAGGATTAATTACAATACAGAATATTATGTCCTGTGACCTGTCGTCTAGTACTAGACTAACGGCCGTTCCCAATATTTGATCTATCTCTGGTTTTACCCTACTAGAGATAGGAATAGCTCTCATTAGACATTAGAGACATATATTTTATGTCAATTCAATGTCAGCTGCGATCGGTCGTATGTCAAACCAGAGATAGATCGAATATTGGGAACGGCCGTTAGTAACTAGCAAATAGCAATAAGTAGGAAGATTGCCTGGCAACTTACAAGAAACAATCGCCTGTTATTTGTACCTGAGCTGCGGTACAATTTATGCATTTGAGCGGACTACATATTTATACATACAAGACCACCCGGCTTGCTATATCAGTTATCTCGCTGCTGGGTGGGCTTCTGGACTGTTTTCAAATATGTACTACATTCCGTTGCAATAAAGTTCAAATATGTCTATCAAATGAGATCTAAGATCTAAGACTAATCTTATGCTGCGGCCGCATATGCGTGGTACTTCGCGCTAAAACCGATACTATTGGACGATCTGCGTGTATCGTCCAATAGTATCGTCTCATAGCACGAAGCTTCGGACGATAGACGCAGATGCGGCCGGGCCGTTATAGATAGCATCTGCAATCTGCATATACGTGAAGGTAGAACTTCTTTCGCCAGTCTGAATTGATTTAATTCTGGAGTTAAAATGTCAGGTCTTCTCTTTCGTTACATACTTGTACGAAAAAGGAGAGGATTCAAAGATTAACTTTATACCTAACTTTGCAAGTGGACCTTACATTGCTAAACTTGTTATTTCCAGTGCACTTTTTTGAAAATCAAATTTTGCCAAAAGCTGCATCGGCTATCATCGGCGTCTTTCAGAACGCAGTTAACTTACGTGCGTAATGTCCAATCTACATACTATTTACAAGCGATACAAGCCATCTCCAATATGGCATCAGCTATCAACAGCTGCAGACAATAAAGAAATGTGCGTAAATATTATTTTTATACGTAACAACGAGATAGGCATGTTTGATCGCACGTCAGCGGCCGAATATAATAACGCGGTGAGGTAAACAGCGATATTACCGCATAGCGATCACGGAAACTTGGCAGTTTATATTTAGATCATGATGAGACGCCTGGGTATAGTCTACCTTATTTCAGAATAAGGGTCACAACTCACAGGGCTCAATTATCCATGTTGAAAATATGTTAGTCCTGACTTATTCTGCGATTATAATTCACGTAATTCGCGTCGTCTACCACTTCTTCTGTTGCATTTTTCTGTCGCTATAGAACACACAAAGAGAATGGGAAGTGATATGAGTAATAAATTTTTAAATAGGTAAGTAATAAATAAATAAATGAGATGGGGAGAATAACAAATGGAGTATGGACTGGAATTATTGTAGCTGTAAATTTCATCTCACCAAAAACATACCTGTTAAAACGGGGCCAAGTTCCTATTCACTAATTGTTCGCCTTAAAAAAGAGTTGAAATCCAATTCAATGCCAAGTTTAGATGCACTTCCAAATCGATCATAATCATCTTCATCAACAGCCTGATCCTAAATACTTCTAAATTTGAACTTGGCAGGTTAATTTAATCACATAGATATCTTATATTTAAATTTAAAAATTATACAATAATTATCAAGAGAATGGGAAGTGATATGAGTAATAAATTGTTAAATAGGTAAGTAATAAATAAATAAATGAGGAGGGGAGAATAACAAATGGAGTATGGACTGGAATTATTGTAGCTGGGTCGTTCTATTTTTTCGGTCCCATTTGGCCATTTTCGTAGAATCGTTTTTTTTTTAAGATAATACGACAAAATTTTGTATTTAGGCTTGTGTACGTATACTTACTCTGATCCCTGAATTGCCTTAGTCTGCTATTTATATTTACGATATAAATAGATGGATGGTAATGATGCAACAGATGGAAATGAAAATCGATAAGATGGAAATTTAAAGGATTGGATGGAAATGAAAAATAGTTATATGGAAGCGAAAAAAAATAAAGAATTTCATGTTAGTTATAAACAGAATACTTGTTATTGTTTTACTTTTATGAGTAATGAGATCAGTATTTTAATTTAAGTCTCATCTACTAAACATAAACTAAAATATAAGAATTTTGTTAAAAAGTAAGAAACAAGTCAGACATTATTATTTTATTTAAAAAATGCAAGCAATCTTTACTTCTACTATATTATAATCGTATACAATCAACATTCCATGTACTTTACCTAACTATTAACTTACTAGATTTTTTAAGAAAACAATATTTTAGGAAATAGTCTCACAAATCGCAGTTCTATGCAATTTTGCGCCTACAAGTTTAGTGAACTTTAGTAAACTTGAAAATAATATCTCAATTTGTTACACACCACTTTATACATTAACAAAGCATTAGATATAGTGATGCTTAGCAACAAAAATATGTATAATGTCCCAGTAACTAATAAAGTCTTAAATTCTTAAAAAACATTTTAAAATCTCAAATATTAAGTTTAATCACTTAATTATAAAGTACTAGCTAGACTAGTACTACGAAAATAGGTACTTATTAAAAAGAAAATATACCGGGTTATCCGTGTGTGACGTGAATTTGAAAATAATCACATATTTAGTTTCATTATGAGATGAACATGAATAATACTATTCGAAGATATATTTTCCATATTTATTTGTCAGTAATTTGTGCTAGTCGGTTCATTGAAGGCTCCAGAAGCATTTCTTTGACAGGGCGTAAATCTACAATATCTATATAGAGTTACACAATCCGCAAGCTAGGTAAAAATCTTTGTTTTGAACGACAGTGACTTCTCCTAAGTAAATATTGTCTCAGACGTAATTAATCCCCCCTTTTCTATCTAATAGTAGATAACAGTGATGAGACAGACAACGAACCCCCAAAATAGAACCGTTCAAGTGAACCAACTGATGATGAAGCAATCCATTCTCTGTTTTTTTAGATTACCGGTAATTTGGTACAAAATGACTCGCTGCAAGAAATATTAAAAATGTAATGTAATATATAGATAGAATTTGGACAAAATCTGTTATAAAAATACTAAATAATACCAAAACATCGGAAAATTGGTTAAAAAATCGGAAGAAATGGATGGAAATGAAGTGGATGGAAATGAAGTTTTGGCATTTAATTTAAATTTTTGTTGCATTCTTGTATTTTTCAAAAGCCATGCGACATATCTTTAGAAGGTATTTCAATAGCCTTTATCATAATGTATTATAAAAATCACTAGTAACAAAAGTCATTTAAATAGGCAACGAATGGTAATGAAGGCTTACCCGTGACAAAACGAGAAATTGCAACTAAAAATTAAATTTTCTCCGAGAAGCAATGCGCACATCTTATCTCGCCTATAATGTATGGCAGACATGGGCACGGTGGTTGCGAAACATGTTTGCACGTTGATCTACAGATGCAGATTTGGTCAAAAACATAAAAACCATTTGCTTGAAAAGAAATGAATTATTTCGCGTGACAAAATTAAAACCTGCGTTCTCTCAATGTTGCAGATACCCGAGTTCATTCTTATGTTTAAAAAGGTTAATATGAGTATTTAAGCTAATGTTCCAGTAAAAAACATAATAAGATTTATTACGAAAACTCCTAGAAAATTGTGTCTAAGCTAAGAAATCTGGGAGTGTACAGTCGAGGGAAATGAAATTTTGGCTATTTGATGATAAATATCTTTTTGATTATTTATCTTACGGAAATATACAATACGTGGCAAAGTAGAACACTATAGACTTAACATTTTAAAAGTATTTGATCGAAAAAAATCATTTCGTAAATATCAAATTTTGATCTTGAAAGCAAATGGGACCGAAAAAATAGAACGACCCAGCTGTAAATTTCATAATAAATGTACTTTTGTATCTATTCATCTATCCAAAGTGTTTATTTCCCTGTAAGACGTTCCGAAATTGTCACAACAATAATTGATAGAATATGCTGCCAGCCAGCCAGCTTCTTCCTAAGTCTCTATGACAAAGGATTGCGTCTCAAAGTCACGGACTACTTTGTGATCGCTTTCAACCGCAGCGGGATCTAGGAAATCGTAGAAATGCCGACTTGTGAATCACGTTTGAGGAATATTTCGTTCAACTGGAAATGATTGGTATCTAATACTGAAGTATGTATGTCCCTATCAAATATAGTTTTCAAAGTAACTACTTTAGACAATTTAGACACGAGCCTGAACAGCCCTGTAAGTAACTACTTACAGGGCTGTTCAGGCTCGTGTCTAAATTGTCTAAAAATCGTTTAAAATCGTGTGACGTGTCTAAACGCCGCCACAACGCCGCCATATTGCCAATGTCATTTAAGAGACAGTTGTTTCATCTTGAATGACAATGGAGAGCGTTTTTCAATCTCATCCAAGTATAATTTTGAACGTGTGAGCGCCTGCTGTGTATCCATGTCAAAGTCAATAAAGCACAAGACGTTCTTATCAGTTTAATTCATTCAATAGTTTGAATGTAGACGTTGGTTTGATACTCAATTAAATTGGCACAAGATAGTAAACTAGGATAGAGGATACATAAATTAACTGTAGCGTTACAATAAATCGGCTCATGTCCGCCGCACGTCGCGTTCCAAATTTAAACTGGCACGTATGAATGAACTGTGCGTTGTACGTGCACGCAAATGTGCGTGCGCGTACGCACGTGCGCGTAGACGCTAGCAAGCTAGGTATGTGTGTATATGTAGCATGCGAGTATACAAATGTGAGTACGTATACTGTATAGCCGTGCTACGGTTCAAGGCGTACTCAAGGGTGCAGTGCTTACACAAGTGTGCGTGCGTATACGTTAGTTTGCGTCGCGTACGCAGGTTTGTGTGCGTCGCGACGCCAGGCGTACTGCCAGACGTACGCGGCGTTAATGCGTATATTTTTAATGTAATGACGAGTGACGCCTGATAGATATAGACGATGACATTGAATTAAATTTAATTGAGTAGAAATTAGAATATTATGTTCACGTGTTCAAGAAATCACATGGAAAAACAGTTTTATAGCTCGCATGACATCACTATTTAAAGAAAAAAGCTGATGTTGAAACGCATTTAGACTTAAATCATTATCTTGTTTCCCATTAAGAAGTCTATAGGTTCTCCCATTTACATACCTGAAAATTTATTCTAATATTCATAAACTGACCGAACGAAAGAGTAGCTAGGTTAATTATTGTATTCGTCGGTACCCATTCTGGCATCGTTGAATGGAGCCTAATGGTTGTACTGAAATTGACAATAGTTAACACTACAACGAATACGGTGGAAACTCGCACGTTAGCGTGTTAAATTCACGTGTAAATTTATTTTATTCGTGCAATAAAAATTACTCTGTTGCATGATACAGTTGATGAAACAAAAACTAATAGTTTTTTGTTTGTTTCAGGTATTTATCGTTTTGGTTACCTACACTGCGGCTTGCGTTGCGTTCAGAAAATTGGTGAATGAGTAAGTTTTAAGTAGATAATAATATGTTATACATTATACAACTTTATAACACGAAGCGTAAATGAAGGTAGAAATAAGGGACGTCTAAATAAAGTCTAATAAAAATTGAAATTGAATTCTCCACAATCAACGCTAATACCGGTTTGAACTTTTTGAGAGAGTAATAAGGTCGAAACTTATACACCGTAGGTCTGTGGCTTCATTGGTCTTTAATTACGTATAGGTAATTATACCACCCTTACCATTACATTTTACTAGGAACACTACCTCTCTAACTTGTCCAACGACAAAAGCTATCCTCCTACTCGAAAACGATCGAGAGCTCTCGATCGTTTTCGTTTCGATCGAGTTTGATAGGGATGGCGCAACTTTTCGTATCAAAGTGCCATTTTTCTAAAGATATCTTCAGAAAGGACGTTAAAGACGTGCTATAAATGACATAACATTTAATAAACTTTGACTTTTTTGAGCAGTAGTGTGTCCCGAAATAAAAAATGCCATAGGTTCGCCATCCCTGGAATACGACTACTAACTGGCTCACTTCTTCGACCTTATTGCTCTCAAAATATGGTTCAAAAGTTCACCAAATAGTTTGAGAGCTGGTCTGTTCCGCACCATTCGTTCTCACCTGAGCACCAGTGGATTTGAGCGGTTAATTTATAGCTGATAATACCGCAAACGACCTGGATTATACCGAGTGCTCTCAAACGGGGTGCAGCTGGTTTTGATAGTGTTGCAGAGATTTTAAAGAGTTTATAAGGACATGTTTGGTAGGTTGGAGTTGGTGATTTAGGGAAAAGGCCGACCTAAACTAAATAGTGAACCATTATCGTTTGAATAGCTTCTTTATCTTGATGAAATGTTGTTATGCATTTTTAACTTAAAAGAGTAGAAATAAAATTCGTGTTTATTTTGGTATTAAAAAGCTACATCTTAACTAACGAGAGAGAAAAGTTTTTTAATAAGTTGAAAAACTCTGAACTCGACAGCGGAATCATAAGGCGGAGTTCTTTTAAATATGAAATAACTTAGCTAAAGCCGAGCAGTTACTTATGTTACTGGGACAGCCCCGAAAGGCCTGGCTGCTCCGGAACGAATACGAATCTAGAACCTTTTAAAGTTTGAGTCAAAGATCACGGTAATTTCTCTTGTTTGTGATGAATTAACAGTCCATGCATATCTCTTGTATGGAGCTTAGGATCATAGTAATTTATAATAAACAGGTACATAATATATTGTTCTCACTTTGCCCTGAGCCCCTGACTTGTGAGCTAAACAATAAAAGTAGTTGTAAAATTCCAAACAAATTTCGACGTTTTGTGACTCGCCTCGCTGTACCATAATTTTAAGTTCTATTTGAAAACTGTCACTGGGTTAACAAAACCTTAAGCTTATAGTTATCCGAAGATTGACATATCTTCGGATAAAAATCCCTAAATAAATATAGATTAAAAAAAAAAAAAAAAAAAAAAAAAAAAGCTTATAGTATGTAAACAATTTAATAAATGGTAAACTATATCGTCCGAAAAGCCGGCGCCTTGCGCTCTACATATATCATCGCCGCTGCAGGCGAGCTTTGTGCCGACAAAATATTGAAATAAAACTATCAAACTCACTGCTCACTTCGTTTATTCATTCAATGATTCTCTCTTTACAATTCACACCAACACATTTCACTATGTTCACACTGTTTAACACTTTAACTTTTTCACCGTTAAACACTAATACACCGGAGTCACAACTTCCATGAAATCTAAGATACTCGCCACGATCCAACTCGATCGACTGCTCACACTCGAATGAGCTCCTCAGATTGTCAAGCCCTCTTAAGTAAAGATGGCGCCTCGACCCCACTCAAGGCACGCGCGCCCTCTGCTCTGATTGGTCCATTACAATTTAATTGAAACCAAGATATTTAAAGCTAGTAAAAATATGACAAACTAAATTAAATTTACTTAAGAATTTTACAATGATCACTGAATTTTACAATCATTTCTAAAGCAATATAATCGTGAAGAATCAACACTTCAAACAATTGGAAAATAACTAGACTCATGACTACTCATGACTTCCTCTGACATTTAGGAATCAAAAATAACTATTTCATGACTTCCTCTAAAATTCAGCAATCAGAAATCAACTAGACTCATGACTTCCTCCCACATATCTAACATTCGTCCATCCTGACAAATGTCGCGACCTCGCGAACATAATATTGTGATTGGCCATTATGAGTACAGACCAAATTATTTACCTAATTGTGTCATGCGCACCTTGCACGTTCATATAGTCATATTATAATATGTACACCTTGTACATACATTACAAATGAACACTATACAAGGCCTGTCCCACCCGCGCTGTAGGCATCGAACTGTAAGTACCCCCGAGAGGGGCACATCATAAGGGACCCACAAGCGAGCGATGACGCACGCGCAATATTTTTCATCGCGTATTGACTATATACCGATCATAGAGGAATTCAATTCATGATACAGGTTTAATCGCTGTGACAAAATCGTTATAAATCTTATAAAATGAACAATTAAAAAAAAAGCCAATGAAATATGTATTTGAATAAAGTATTTAAATACAAAAGTAGACAAACATAGCAAATAAACCAATTTCATACAAAAAATACACAAACTACACAGAAATAAACTCAAGTTACTATGTTCAAATTCCTGCACCATAATCGAATATTCATTCGTAAAATAATCGAATATTATTTTACGTTTAGTACTATAAAATATAGGCCGGGTTACTAAAACTTGATATTACTACAAAAAGGTTTGCTACTCGTACCAATCAAATAGTAATCAAAAAAATATTATTTTGTTTTTTTAAAAGGCGAAAACCTTGATTTCGTAAGAAAAGGTACGCGTTATGCGATAGAACGAAAGCGGAGATGTAGGTAAATATTGTAGGCGCCTAGCACTGCGCGGTCGGAATTTGAACCCCATAGTATCGTAATATGAGTCGTTATTTCTTTAAACCGGTTTCGTTAGTGGGAACTCAGTTGGCACCACCAATATATATTCTGTGACTATACCTTGCTTTGCAAATTAATAGTTGTAACAATATGTGCACCTTGCACGTTCATATATCTGCACCTTGCACGTTCACATATCTGCACCTTGCACGTTCACATATCTGCACCTTGCACGTTCATATAATATGTGCACCTTGCACGTTCATTTATTACAGTCATATTATAATAGTCGCGCTCGTTTCATTCTTCAACTACGCATATGCGGCCTTTTTTCGCAGTTTGGCAACTGACTGTCAACTTCATAATTGTGTCATGTTCATACAATCTCTGTCAGATCAGCAACTCCCGAACCACCATCGCGTTGCAAAAGTCAATCAAGAATCGGACCGTCCACGCTCCATAATATAAAGATTTCAAAACGGGGCTCTGACAATTTCCAGTGAATATGTCATAGTTTCTTGATAGTTTCAAATTCGTAAGTAACAAGTTAACAACTCTAGCGACGACTTTCGCCATAATACGTCAAATTTAAAAATTTCAACATCAGTTCCAAGTCGGCATACTCTAATTCTGTCTACTCTGACTTGGGATAGCGAGCAAGAAACTGTCTGGACCTTAATACCAATATTAAAAGTAGTTAAACCTGATGAACCTCGTATCACTTCCTTTCCAAGATATTTTGTCAACTTAAAGACCTTTCCTAGACTTCCACAAACACTTGAATTTTCAAGGCTAAAATTAGCTAAATCGGCTTAGTGGTTCTCAAGTTTCAACAAGTCTTACAGAATTGAAAATTCACCTTTATTTAAATAGGTTTGATAACTACTGAAAATTCCGAAAATTGCGCCATTATAAAATCCATGGATAATTTCCCTTCCCAACTAATATGAAATAAAAGTTAAAGCAGTCGATCATAATCATCGACCTGTTTTCAGCTCATTGATTATTATTATAGTAGCTAGCAAGCTATCATAATCCTTTTCTCAATTTCAATCAATTTTCAAATTCGAACCATGATATTCACTTAATTTTAAATGTACCCACACTTTACATTACAACAGTTCTCACAAGCATATTTTCTTGTTTCCTGGCTTCCTAAAAGCCTGAAACACCCTTTTTTTCTTCTTTGGGCGAAATTCGACGAAAATTTGGGTTCAACAACCCTCAATCTTATAAGGAAAATTTGAAAACTAGGTTAGGTTAACCTGACCCAAACCTAACCTAACCTAAACATAAACCTAAACTGGTTAAGCTAGCTATAAGTTATAACCATAATAAAAATCTATAACCATAATGAAGAAAATTTGAAGACCTACCCGGTATTGGGCAGATGGCCACTGCATCGCCCCACCGGGTGGACAACCCACTAACACCTGCCATGGGTCACACAGGGACGTCTGAACACCAACGACCCATTGGAAGGACACCATATGGACCAGCTGCTCTCACGGCCTGCCCAACATCCAGCCCACAAAGCAAGTACCATAGGGTGGTTCCAGATGTTCCTCCATAACCTTAGAGAAACACATATGTTGGATTTCCTATTGTTCAAAATTGTTTTACCTATTTATTGACAACACGTCCCATCTTCAAGCTTCCTTGCTACACCTGACAAAACCAGAAGAATGTTTATTATTGCAACAAAATCGTATTATTACAGTTAGTGAACGAATTATCAGTCTCGACTCTTTACATTTACTTTTGTGGGTAAACCGATTCAGCCATACCTCAGAAGATCTAATGAAATCCGCCATTGTCCAATACAATCCGCGATCATGGCGCTAAACAACTATAAAATTGTTAAGTGTTAAGGCCCATAAAATGTTAAAATTCATCCTAAGATCTAGTTCCTCCTCAAACATTACAGTAGTAATATTCCGACACTGCACCCTTGCACCCTGGTGTAATATTTTAGCACTTATTCCAGTATAATATACTTCCATAGTGTGGCACCAATACAACACTTGATGTTATAGTTATAAACCAATTTATTCAAAAAAAGATCTATCAGGTTTTAACACTCGAAACAAAAACCTCTAAAGTAAACAGTTATTGTGAAGCACCACATTACATGCCCTTGACTGTGTCTGTTCAAATCCATCTATGTCCCTTCAATCCATACGTTAGGTACATAATAAATTATGTGTACCTGGGTAAAATAGCACAGAATTGTATAAATTCTTTCTATCCTTGTCTATATTATAATGTTTTCCACCAACAAGTACTGTAAAAACAATTATATCTCCATCAGCCCGTTTACTCAATCAATTGTAAAAGCAACTCTTAATCAGAACTGCTAAAAATTAAGAATTTAAGCGACAATTTAAATATTAACTTAATAGTAAGCCAAACAATATTAAACAAAAACTATCTAGCCACAGGTTATCAGATTCTAAACTCATCTCAATATGATAATATATTTTATTAAATCCATGAATGACTCTTTCGTGTTTAAATATCAATTTTCCAGTCTTCCAAATATTTTATTGTTTGCGTCTTTTGTTAAACTAAAAACAAAACGAATACCACTAAAATGAAGTAATGTATTACACCGCAATATCAATAGATCGTACGACAAGATTGCCACATCTAGTACATCTAGTAATACGACATCTATGGCACTATTTTTACGCAAGTTTCCACCAACTACCCGCAATACTTGTAATTTTTATTTTTTGTTGGAAAACAAATCTGCACTTGTACTTGTAATGTAAATTTACATTAAGCCATTTCTGCAGTGTTATTTTGTGCCATTATGATATTTTTGTGTAAAGTTTCATACTTTATAATCCGAACTCCCGTACACAGCTCGCTTACAGTCAGTGAATAATAACTGTTGTTGAACCATTGTGTATCATTTGTGAAAGGAAACAAAATCCTAGATTATTGTAAGCACATTTACATTAAATACAAACACTTTGTAAATGGTCTATGGCTACAAGTTCTCGGGAAGAATACTCTCAATTGACGAAAATGTAAGCAGCTTATTAACACTAATGACAAATCTAATAAAATGGCCACGTCTATTAAAAACCATGATTTATATCGCATCTTCCACACTTCACAGTACACAATTTAAAATGAGTAAACTTTAGTTTCCGCTAATCAAATCCTTGTCCGTTACAAAACAAAATCGTGTCCAATTTGCTTTAATTCGTTTTAAACAAAATCGTTTAAATTACGATTCAACGGAGTCACAGTAGTACACTACAGCTTTATTAGTCCAATCTCAATTTTTTAACACCTTCACTGCGTAAGCCAATTTGTACGATCTGCCATATTGGCGTTACGAGACCGAAAAGCACTCTTATCTTTCCTTTCGCAATGACGCACTGAGACTCTTCAGATCTCGTACGAGTGGCTTCCTTAAAACCTTAACAATGAATGTATCTTGTAGTATGTGGTTCCGCCCGGAGATAGCAGTAAAAATGATTAAGAAAAACTCAAAATAAATTTACGAGAACTTAAGGGCCTCGTAATTGCACAATTCAACAAAATATACGAGTTCATTTGGATCCCGTAATCACATTTTAGTTAAATATCGATAAATCAAAAGTGATGGAAATTGAACAATTCAAAAATATCGATATTATTTATTGAAGTGAAGGTAGCAAGCAACAAAATATTCAATGTTTTTCATTAAAATATGATGAACAAAGTTTTCTTGCATTTATTACAAAACCCTTTTACTTGTTTTTTTTTTTGTCAGCCTCTCTGCTCGTCATTGTCTGGCCTTCCCATAATAACAACCAACACAGCGTCCCTTTTTTACTATATTTTATTGTGTATTTATGTTCGGATACTACAATGTCTCACTATTATCATATTTTTTTGTCAAAATGCTTTCCCTTGAATTTCTGAATTAAACTTTCAATAAATATCTTTTTCGATAGCACGACATACACAACACTAACTAATTTCCAGGTGCGCGTCGTACGAGTGTTAATGGAACTCGTAACGCACTAGATGTAGACTTCCACCATATTGTCGCTACGAGACGCATTAGGTCTCGTACGACCTTATTCACAAAAATATTGCTAACAATATACCTAATCAACGTATAGAAAACAAATTAACCGGGACGAGTAAAACATACAAATTCACCTCCGAACCGGATGAAAGTCACAAGCGAGATTCATAAGGTCTCGTACCGCAGTGAACGTATTAAAACAAAACTATTGTACTTATATTTTCAAGCAGAACAAAGATTTTCTGATATGATTTAAAAGTTTTGTAATTACGTTTCCAATTTTCAAAGTTCAAACCACGTTAAACAAAAGCCCTTCAGGGCCTTACCTGCCTTTTCAACCAATTGAAACTTGCACCACGTAAATTCAAAATCCACACCTCAATATTTTGCACTATACTTCTCAATGTTGGGTTCAAAAATACATTTGACAACCTATGTCGTGAACCTGCAGACGTTGATCTTCTGTTTTGATGATGCGAGTCCACCACCGAACGATTCATCCTCTCACGTGTTCCTTCACTTTCACTCTTCAGTCATTCTTGGGCGTGAGATACCACGAAGGATCGCTTTTCCTTTGTGGCGTACCGCTTCTGAATTGAAATAAAACTATCAAACTCACTGCTCACTTCGTTTATTCATTCAATGATTCTCTCTTTACAATTCACACCAACACATTTCACTATGTTCACACTGTTTAACACTTTAACTTTTTCACCGTTAAACACTTATACACCGGAGTCACAACTTCCATGAAATCTAAGATACTCGCCACGATCCAACTCGATCGACTGCTCACACTCGAATGAGCTCCTCAGATTGTCAAGCCCTCTTAAGTAAAGATGGCGCCTCGACCCCACTCAAGGCACGCGCGCCCTCTGCTCTGATTGGTCCATTACAATTTAATTGAAACCAAGATATTTAAAGCTAGTAAAAATATGACAAACTAAATTAAATTTACTTAAGAATTTTACAATGATCACTGAATTTTACAATCATTTCTAAAGCAATATAATCGTGAAGAATCAACACTTCAAACAATTGGAAAATAACTAGACTCATGACTACTCATGACTTCCTCTGACATTTAGGAATCAAAAATAACTATTTCATGACTTCCTCTAAAATTCAGCAATCAGAAATCAACTAGACTCATGACTTCCTCCGACATATCTAACAATATTAAACAGAATTAATGTGTAGCGAAAACGACAGCCAAAAATACAGCGACAATATACACAAACCACAGACTATTCGCGTACATCATCAGCGCAAAAACCTTTTGGGTAAAACCGCCTAAACGTTTCAGATTGGAGGTTCATCGAATCCGCGTAAGGACATAGGGTTGTTTTTGTTGCAATATAGTTCGCGTGGTAGTTTTGCGACATAACAACCAACTATATTATGTCTACGTGACCACAATTGCTTAGAGGCACAGTCTCACGATACAATGATACTCTTTAAATGGTTATAACGGTTTTATTTATCATAAATTACAATAGCTTTCATAGAATTTATCCTTGGCAAGTCCTGTAGCATTTTCTCTACATTCACTGTAAGTGTTGCTAAATAAAATTTCGTTCATAAAGTAGATAGCGTAAGAGCCGGGGCGGTCACAGCGAGTCAATCATAGGAACTGGCCCTGCGCGGCCATTCAATTACAGCACCGTACCACGGGGAGAGCTGGTAATGAAAAACTGTGGTATCTTGTTTCATTTGGATACGTTTTCTTAGGAGAGTGCGGGGATCGTGGATTAAAGTTGGGATATCCACGAGAAAATTATATGCATTATATCTCAATAATTCATTATTATACTGGTAACTATAAAAATACTCTTTTAGCCACATATTTGCAGTGGATCCTTTCGATGTGACTAAACTGTTTTGATAATTGATTCCTTACGAAGGAATTACATTGGTTTATTAAGAGTGGGTTGCACCGGCTTACTTTAACTATAACTTTAACCATAATAACAAAATGTGAAATGAACTGTCAAATCCCTAGCAAAAGTCGCCATATTTGACAATAACTTATGGCGACTTTTGTTAGGGATTTGACAGTTCATTTCACATTTTGTTATAGTTAAAGTTATAGTTAAAGTAAGCCGGTGCAACCCACTCTAAAGTAAACAATTCATGCAAATTCACTGTGGTCCTCTCTAATTCAAGGAGAAATCATTTACTTCATATTCTGCGTCTGACTTGGACGTCAAGGAAATGTAACATTTTCCCGAAAACATACGTTCTGTCATTACCCCGCAGCCGGGCACTTTGCAGGGAGACCGCTTGATGACGTCATATTATGTTCGTTGTGACGTCTCGATATGATTTACTGCACAGTTTTACTGTTGCCATGATTGATCTGATTCCGAAATGATGAGCCTCAGGCTCTGTAGCCTTGTAGGTAATGATGGATTTCCTTGATATTGTTCGTATCGGATGTTTTTGGAGGTTTATGGCAACGTGTTCTGTGGCTGAAAATATAAAGGAATAAAAGTTTTGGTACTTATCATCTGAAGTACCAACGGCGAACATATTTGTCATTTTCGGTATTGGTTAATTTTATCTACACTACTATTATAAAGAGGAAATATTGGATAAAATTACCGTTTCTTACAAGTTACAGCTGTATGTACGTCTATCTTCGTTATTTTAAAAAAATTAAATCTTTCGCCGGTTTGCCTATATGTCTAATCCTCTATAGTTCTTAATGTCCTTGACCGAGCGGCATACGGTCATGTACGGGATAAAATCAATACCAGATGGACGTATGCAGTCTCAATGTTGCGTTTGATTTGACTCTTTATTCCAGTAACATCATCACCTAATAATATACCTGCACCAAAAGTAATGGGAGGAGGCTTAGGTTTTCATCACGTTAGTACAAAAAGAATAATAATATTAAATACAGCATAGTCTACACTATAGCATAGGTTCCCAAACTGTGCGCCGCGGCGCGGGCGCCCTGGTGCGCCGTGAAAATGCAAGAGGGGCGCCGTAAGTCGATCCTCCATCATTAATCATTATCCAAAACCACAAATATTATAACATTAATTATGTAAAGCAGATAGATGATTAAAAATTCGTTTACTACTATTTACTCGCTTAACTTAACTATAATAATAATCATTAAAGATATTTATTTATTGTATCTTTTTCTAATAGCTAGGTAGAGTAGGGCGCCGTGACAAAATATTTTACGTGTAACTGCGCCGCGCCGCAAGCTGGAAAAGATTGGGAACCCCTGCTATATAGTGATTGTACATACTTACTACCCGAATTAGCGGGGGCACGCACTCTTAGGCGTGATTTCAGTAACTTTAGAGAGCATGAACATTGCAGTGTGTTCCTTGAATTTAATTTAAATTTGACGTTACTTTATATTATTGATACTACGCTGGGCTACTAATAGCTATAAATTTTCACAGGTTATCCAACAGAATTCCAGGTACACTTATGCTTTCCTATACAGACCGTACAATAAACTTTACTGTCTTCTTGTCCTGTGTCTTTTCCAATTCCTCCTACCCATCACGCTACTTTCTCCATTCCAATTATTTATTATCCTTCATAAACAATTTAAACGTGTTTGTGGCGCCATAACTTATATTGAAAAGGTGTAAACGATGTGTATTGTGTATTGACAAATTGTAAATCGCTTCCTACGAGCCGGAGAAATAACGACAGACGTGATACCGAAATATTCGAGCTCACTGCTCAACTCGCACCAAATTAACTCTTATTCGTATTGTATTAGAATCGAAATTCGACTTTGGTTTGTGTAGCAGTTTTATTAGACTTTAACGTCGATATTAATTTAAACTACGCGAGTATCTCTGAGTTTAATCAAGAGGACTGAAACAAATGTGGCAACTGGCAACATACAAGAAATTGAGTTAAGGGCCCGGGTTACCCTCGAAATTTTCATACATTCTTAATACCAAAATCATTTTCTCATACGAAAATATTTAACATGTTTGAGTTATTTTTCAGCTTAAGATAGTAATTACCTAGGGTCCTGAACAATTTTTTTTTACAAAATATTTAAATACTAAAAAAAAAATTTTTGTGTTCAAATATTTTTTTGTGAATTTACTACTAAATATTTAAACACCAAAAAATAGACAAAAACACTAAAAAATATATAAATAAATAGTAAATATACTACAAAATATTTAAACTTTAAAAAATATTTTTTATTATTTACTCCTCCATACCTTTCATCAAAATCAGTTAGACTTAAACGTGACTATTCACGCTTCTGTCTGTTTGGTTACAACCTGTTGTCTGGTTTCTGTTATAGAGGTAACAGACAGACACACTTTGGCATTAATAATACTACTAAGAAAATGGATATAACTTACATATTTCTATCACTCCTATCTCCTGTCAATATGAAAACGATCTGCTTCGATCGATAGAAACCGAAAACGTCGCTGAAAAGAAAATACATAATCCATCATTACCGATATAAAGATTGGAGTCCGAAACATATTTGGCTTCGTCGAAAGTAATACAAGTAAACAATATGCCGGGATGCCATATCGACGATATTGTATTACAATAAACCGAGATTGGGATCTGGGACCTAGTATCGGATATGTTGATGGCACTAAAGGGATTTTCGGTTTTGAAGGTCTAGTGATATTTATCAAAGAGTGCAACTTGACTTTTGGGACTTGCCTTCTGAGGGTATGTTTATGTAGGAAGCATAATATTATCCATGTCACCATAGACAGGTCTCAAGTCCGCATTCATAGACATTTCATGATTTTTTTTAAATTTCTGTGAGAGATTGACAGAAAATGTATAGAGTTTCTGTCAAAATTTTCATTTATGTAGTAAGCAACAAATCCAGCAACAGTTTTGTCTAAAATCTCACATCTCGGAGAATTGCCTGGCCATAAACATAGAAGAACGTAAAGAAAAATAATTAAAGCTCTCAAAGGCGATGTAATTAGTGAAACAAAACGCTGTTTAAATCATATCTAACCTGTATACGTCTGCGTGAGACGTTTGCACAACAGAGACTCTGAGGTCTCTGTTCTTCCATTGCATCATCATCTTATAAGTGATGCTTGTTTTTTTTTTAATTTTATTTATACTTTTGTGTAGAGGCGATGTTGCCATTGTCATGTCCTGATTCATTTCCACCGTTTCCGACAGCTTAAATGCGTCTCCCAGAGATATGTTCTTCTGTCTTTTGGTTGGCTATTCGTTAATGGAATGGTATTCAAATGTTTATGAGTTGTATTAATGAAGAAGTATTATTTTTGTGGATTTATTTTTATCATTCTCTGTTGTATTTTATATTCTAAGATCTTTGGTTATATAAGTTTAAATTACATACAATATTTTCTTTTTAGTCATGTAACATAATACCTAATAATATTAATTTATTTTCGTAAATAAAAACAAAAAATCTATGAGAATTTTCACTTGAACAAATCCAGATGGATTTGTTCAAGTGAAAAGTGAATCTATTTATATTAAATAGATTATAATATGTAACTCGTTGAAATAAATTCAATTAGAAGGTATTATACTTGAATTTATTATAACATTTAGAGCTGATGATAATGATAGCAATAAACAAGATTCCCGCTGTGCAAATATTAATTTAATACTCGTAAGCTCCTGCGCGACTTGCGGTCGCGGCTCCATACCTTAACTACTTACTACTTGTTTATGGCCTGTGCCGAAGAATTTCAGGTAGAGAAATGTTTGTTCAACGGTATTATAATGTAATAGCTTTTGCCCCGCTTGAAATATGAAGTCTTTGATCTGGACTACCTTTAGTATATTATGAAGAACACACGTACGAAATCCACTAATTGACTGATAACTGATAAGTTAATTAGGGAAATAGGTATAATTTATCTATTATATCTATTTGCCTAATTAACTTATATATTTTAAAATATTTTAACCCTCTTGGGGATACAAATTTGAAAAATCCTTTCATGTTCCTTATTATTAAGTCCCTGTGCGTTGGATATATTTTTTGTCCCAGCCCTTCTTTTTTTAAGTAATGAAATTAATAAATAATTATATTACCTACGTGGTTTAATTTCTCATAACTCTAGAAGAATGTCGAAAAGCAGAAACTGTGTGAAAATATAGAAATTACTAACGAATTTAAAAATCTCAGCATTAAAATACATAATTTAAAAAGTATTTGCATACTAATGCCCATTTTATGGCGTGAAAAACTTGCGAACACTGAAAACGTTTTAGCCATTTTTACTTATGTGCAGTTCGGCCGGCGCGGGCTGCAGTTGTTAGCGGCCTATGCAGATACGACGATCCGAGAACATATTTTGTGGGAGTTTAAACCGAGTTTAAATGTAGAAAAACTGTTAGTTTGTAGTTACCGAGTTTAAAGTGTGTTATACTGTTGAGTTTATTACAAATACAGGTGTGTTACTACACGCTTAAATCACCGAACCGATTTAGATTTTTGGCAGGGAGATACTTTGAGCCCTGAGAGGAGAGGATAGTTTTTATTGCGTAAAATTGTAGTTTACACGTGCGACGTACGTTCACGTTCAGTGCAATGAAGTGCAGCATCTAGCTGAGTCATAAACACGCTACTTAAAGCGATTCTAACGAACTTATTCACTTCAGAAATTGTTTTGTTATCCCAAATTCAATTTGCCTACACGGTCTTTTTACGGATGGTATTGGTGGACGGAAATGAGTATAAAGTACAGCGTTTCTCCGCCAGACATAGGTTTTTCTCAATATACGCCAGCGTAATTGATATACTGTTGCCGAACTCGAATAAATACTGATTCTTTTGAAGCGTATCGGGTAGTAATGAATTTATGAGTTTTTCAAGGCCAAAAAAATCATGGGGTAGGAACTAGGAGGTAGCGACAGCAAAATTAAGATTAATAAAGACGATGAGAACAAAGCTTAGAGTCTAGATCCACACGTACCAAAACCACACAACATCGTCGTGACTTGCGACAAAAAGTTATCAAACTATGGTTACGTGGTAATACTACAAATAAGTACGTGTGGTAAGGCCCTGAGGATGCTTTGACCATTATAGGCCTCACCTCACTAGGTATCTTAGGACTTAATCCTATGGTGGCACGTTTGCATCGATAAGATTTTCTCAGGGACACGTAAATGCTTCATCAGCAACGACGGTGATCGTACGGTCGGCGTATCATTAAGGGCTTGATAGCACCTACCGAGTATAGTGGCGAGACAGTGGTCTCGGCTAATCAGATTCGTTCTCGGCTACTGTGTCGCCAAGTGTAAAGCCGCCAACCCACCGCGGCGCACGCTGTGCACGGCCACGCGCACGCGTGGACGTGCACGGATTTATTTCTTTGACTTGAGTCAATTCGTGCGTAGCGTGTCCGTGTGTTGCAGTGGACACAGTCACATATATTTTCTTACAAAGCGAAGCTTGACGCACGAGCGTAGTCTCTCCGTGCGCCGCGGTGGAATGGAGCCCTTAGTGTGATCAAGGCATAAAGCTTTAGGCTAGGTTTTCACCAGAGATGTGTTGCTAGGAATGTGTTTTAAGATCCAATAGAATCGTTACGCTGAGCGAGGCACATCAATCAATGAAGCGATTCTATTGGCTCTCAAAAACACATTCCTCGCAACACATCTCTGGTGATAACGCAGCCTTAGGCTGGCTATGATCGCATACGAACTCAATTAAATAATCCACTTTAACTTTTCTGCAAACAAATTAACATTCTTCAAATAATTTCTAGTTTATTTCTTGTGGTCCTGTCTCAGTAATTCTGTGAGTGACGTCGTCGACCGCGGGCGCTAGCGGCGGTGTCCGGAATTAATCCGCCTAGCACAATGAATTCAATTAGAAACTGCTTAGTTTTTGTTGCGTTTTCATTATTTTAAACCACGCTTTTTCTTGTCACTTCTAGGTTCTTTGCTGTATAGTCGTTTTATCTGAGTCCGACTGGAATGGTTTTAATTAAGGAATTATTTTTTGTAGTTTTTCACAATATTTTGACGTTAGCAATAATAATTGTTTTAAAATGTGTAACGCCATTATCTGTCTGTAGTCGCTTCCACTCCCAGTAGACCATTCTTAAATCCCCGCATAAACAAAACCTACTTTAAAATACATTTTTGAATTGCCCTCAAATTTTAATTTATGTATCCCAAGATTGGGATAAGCAATTAATAAATTACAGCAATTTTCGACGACGACTTCCAAATTCCAATAGAAAAACTGAGTATAAAAAGCTCCTACCCTACGGTACAAAAACGTAGTCAATCCTGCTAGCCCCCTGCTAGCGAGTTATCCTGCACAGTTGACCTTGTTATGCGCTACGAGCAGCTACGCCGCGCCGTAGTCGGACCCGACGCGCCGCGCTACGCGACCGTCTGATCCTTGCTACTTCTCTGACAACAAAAGTTTGACGGTCACTTTTGACCTGTCAGTGGACTGACTTAAAAACTTGGTTTAAAGTGACTTTGTTTAATAAAAAGTTGATTTTAAAACCGATTGGGTATATCAAGTTTTTGACCTGACAGTCAGTGGGTGACCTACCAAAATCGTTTCCAAATGTGACTTCCTGTAATTAAAAGTTGATTTTATAACTAATTGATTGTATCGGGAGATAAAAATAACTGGAACAATTATTTTCACGATTGTAGGCTTCGTTTGTTGAAGTTTTATTGTTTTCTGAATAAGTTTTCGCATTTGTTTCTGTTAGTTAGGTTTGAGTACGGTGTTGATAACAATGCAAATAACGCACTAACGAAAATAAAAAGCGAACAATAGTAAACTGAAAATATGGGTCAATGAAAACTGCGTGTGTTATGATAGTGAAAGTATTGAGTGTTAAAACAGTGTGAAACTTTGATAACTAGCAATATTGAACATTTAATAATTGCAGGTTGAATTCGAGTGATTATTTTGATGTAGCAATTTAGTGATTTAAAATAGTTTTGTACATCTGTGTCCTACTTTGGACCAATCGAAGAAGACTTCTGGCGGTGCTAGTGCACCAATAGTTGCGTACCCCTACCGAGATGATCCTTCGTTTGATGATGAACCTGTCAGCAATACCTATCTGGGTCGTTCTATTTTTTCGGTCCCATTTGGCCATTTTCGTAGAATCGTTTTTTTTTTAAGATATTTCGACAAAATTTTGTATTTAGGCTTGTGTACGTATACTTACTCTGATCCCTGAATTGCCTTAGTCTGCTATTTATATTTACGATATAAATAGATGGATGGTAATGATGCAACAGATGGAAATGAAAATCGATAAGATGGAAATTTAAAGGATTGGATGGAAATGAAAAATAGTTATATGGAAGCGAAAAAAAATAAGGAATTTCATGTTAGTTATAAGCAGAATACTTGTTACTGTTTTATTTTTATGAGTAATGAGATCAGTATTTTAATTTAAGTCTCATCTACTAAAAATAAATTAAAATATAAGAATTTTGTTAAAAAGTAAGAAACAAGTCAGACATTATTATTTTATTTAAAAAATGCAAGCAATCTTTACTTCTACTATATAGTCGTATACAATCAACATTCCATGCACTTTACCTATCTATTAGCGTACTAGATTTTTTAAGAAAACAATATTTTAGGAAATAGTCTCACAAATCGCAGTTCTATGCAATTTTGCGCCTACAAGTTTAGTGAACTTTAGTAAACTCTTGAAAATAATATCTCAATTTGTTACACACCACTTTATACATTAACAAGCATTAGATATAGTGATGCTTAGCAACAAAAATATGTATAATGTCCCAGTAACTAATAAAGTCTTAAATTCTTAAAAAACATTTTAAAATCTGAAATATTAAGTTTAATCACTTAATTATAAAGTACTAGCTAGACTAGTACTACGAAGATAGGTACTTATTAAAAGGAAAATATACCGGGTTATCCGTGTGTGACGTGAATTTGAAAATAATCACATATTTAGTTTCATTATGAGATGAACATGAATAATACTATTCGAAGATATATTTTCCATATTTATTTGTCAGTAATTTGTGCTAGTCGGTTTATTGAAGGCTCCAGAAGCATTTCTTTGACAGGGCGTAAATCTACAATATCTATATAGAGTTACACAATCCACAAGCTAGGTAAAAATCTTTGTTTTGAACGACAGTGACTTCTCCTAAGTAAATATTGTCTCAGACGTAATTAATCCCCCCTTTTCTATCTAATAGTAGATAACAGTGATGAGACAGACAACGAACCCCCAAAATAGAACCGTTCAAGTGAACCAACTGATGATGAAGCAATCCATTCTCTGTTTTTTTAGATTACCGGTAATTTGGTACAAAATGACTCGCAGCAAGAAATATTAAAAATGTAATGTAATATATAGATAGAATTTGGACAAAATCTGTTATAAAAATACTAAATAATACCAAAACACCGGAAAATTGGTTAAAAAATCGGAAGAAATGGGTGGAAATGAAGTGGATGGAAATGAAGTTTTGGCATTTAATTTAAATTTTTGTTGCATTCTTGTATATTTCAAAAGCCATGCGACATATCTTTAGAAGGTATTTCAATAGCCTTTATCATAATGTATTATAAAAATCACTAGTAACAAAAGTCATTTAAATAGGCAACGAATGGTAATGCAGGCTTACCCGTGACAAAACGAGAAATTGCAACTAAAAATTAAATTTTCTCCGAGAAGCAATGCGCACATCTTATCTCGCCTATAATGTATGGCAGACATGGGCACGGTGGTTGCGAAACATGTTTGCACGTCGATCTACAGATGCAGATTTGGTCAAAAACATAAAAACCATTTGCTTGAAAAGAAATGAATTATTTCGCGTGACAAAATTAAAACCTGCGTTCTCTCAATGTTGCAGATAACCGAGTTCATTCTTATGTTTAAAAAGGTCAATATGAGTATTTAAGCTAATGTTCCAGTAAAAAACATAATAAGATTTATTACGAAAACTCCTAGAAAATTGTGTCTAAGCTAAGAAATCTGGGAGTGTACAGTCGAGGGAAATGAAATTTTGGCTATTTGATGATAAATATCTTTTTGATTATTTATCGTACGGAAATACACAATACGTGGCAAAGTAGAACACTATAGACTTAACATTTTAAAAGTATTTGATCGAAAAAAATCATTTCGTAAATATCAAATTTTGATCTTGAAAGCAAATGGGACCGAAAAAATAGAACGACCCATCTATGATACTCTACAGTAAACTACGTCTATTATAGTTGAGCATTCCTGATGCTACCAGTTGCGTACCCCTGATGAGGTAGTAAACGTTTGACGATGGACCGGTCAGCGAGACCTCTGATACTCTGCAGGAGACTACACCAATAGTTGAGCACTCTTGACGCTGCCAGTGCACCAATAGTTGCGTACCCCTGATAAGAAAGTAAACGTTTAATGGTAAAATTTGACTGGCCAGCTAGATCTCTAATATTTTACAAAATACTACGCCAATAGTTGAGCACTCCTGACACCGAAGTTCATCGATAGTTGAGCATCTCTGATGGTGCTAGTTCACCGATAGTTGCTCATCCCTATCAATATGGTGGAGAGTATTCTATAATACTACGCCAATAGTTGAGCTCTCCTGACGCCATCAAATTCATTGATAGTGGAGCACTTCTGATGCTGCTAGTTCACCAATAGTTGCCCACCCCAATCAGTATGGTGGAGGGCACATCGCCATCCGTGTTCTTCGCGGGCTCCAACGGCAACGGGTATCGGCTGTCGGCGCAAGGAGTGCGGACACTGCAGGCCTTCCTGAGGGAACACGGGGCGGACTGCGTGAGGCAGTTCATGCAGGTACTTGTGTAGAGGATGATATTTTGTAAGCAGCTGGAACGTGCAACATGGCCGTGGAAATATTTATGTCCGTAAATTAGTAGACACCAATCTAGATAATAATTAATATCGTAATGAAATAATGAAAATTATGATCTCTTTCTTGCTACGAACAAGAGATAACAAGCGTTGGTAAAATTGATACTGCTACTAATACTGCTACCAAGACTAATTTTTCTCTTATAATCTACATTTACTACATAGGCTCTATATTTTCATCACTTTGTCTTGTTAATACCTCGATCGTGGGAATCACAGACACAATAGATTTTCAATTGTTATTCGACAGCTGGCTTCCGCTTGGGGATTAATAGGTAATTGTTTTTATAAGATGGGATGCATATTATGTAACCTAGTAATGTTGCCATTCTGTATTTATGTATGTAGATGGAGTAGACATATAGCAAGATTATTTATCGTACGGTGGACAAAAGAACTTTTAGTCTGACTGAACACGCCTCACGTTTTAGCAAATTTGTTTAGGTCTAGTAGAGAATGTTGAAATAATAGACATGTGGAATATAATATTATACTTCTAGTTCGTACTAGTTTTATAAGGTCCACGTGTAATAATTACTGTTGAACTCAGACACGAATACTAATAACTTGAATGTAATAACTAATTATAGTAGGGGAGCCCTAGAACAAATTTTTTTGTGATTACTAACAAGCTAATTTTTTGTGAGTAGCTACATTTTGATAAGACAAACAACATTTTTATTTTCGAAAAATCTTGAAAGTGGTAGCTAACAGAGATAGAAAGGATTTCAAACTTTGACTTGATGGTCCTAAAATATGGATTGTTTTATTTGTAGGACAAGGTTACTCTTAAATTATATAACTATTAACCTACCAATATACAAAAAATCGACGGGTTAGAGTTCCGTTTTAGGGTTCTGTAATCAACAAAACTTGGTTGACTAAAATATAATAAAAAAAATTTTTTCATGTAACCTATGCGTGTGGGGTATCTATGGATAAGTCTCCAAAAATCATATATTGAGGTTTCTCATATCATTTTTTTCTAACCTGAATAGTTTGCAAGAGAGACTCTTCCAAAGTGGTAAAATGTGTGTCCCCCCTTTTTGCTCTATAATGGTACGGAACCCTTCGTGCGCGAGTCCAACTCGCACTTGGCCGATTTTTACAGTTTAAGGTAAGTAAATAGTAATATTCGTCTATGAGTGCGGCAGTTAGTGAGTTTTCCAAGAATTTTCACAAAATATGCATTAAAAAATTCTTAGTTGATATAAACCACCTTGGCCAAAAAACGATTTCCATTAAACTTTTTGTAATAGACAATATTACGCAAAGGTCGAAGAGGGCGCTACTAGCACACACTGCAAATAATTCGACCATAATCCTACATGTCGAACAAAACTTTATGTTTACTGTCTGTGTTGGTGCTGCCAAGTGCCGCCACTAGCTTGAGAGCATTGCAGTATTAATATATTCTATTACATGAAAAAATATATTGCATTAAATACTTATATAATAAATCATATGATCTTATTATAGTAGTAAATATTCATAATTCTATTACAAACTCGAAGAGTGCGGCCGCCATGAATAACTTACAAAGTTGGAGCCTCCGCGACACTCGGCTTAATTCACTCTACTTTGTGTCAATAATGTTCAATCACAACTGAGTCCCGATTGAAAAGTTTGTTAATAAAACTGGTTGTAACATTTTGTTGAATTATTTCAAAAACTAGATGATGATGCAAAAATTCGTTTATGACTCGGAAACCGTACAAATTTTGGGGAAAATGTATTATACATATTATGTCCTTTCCCGGGACTCATTTCATCATATCAGTATGGAGTTTAATGTGTAGGTTTAGGAGAAAAAGTAAATAGCACATGCAGTGTTCAAGCACTTAGTAGCTTTGTGATTCGGCTTAAATTCGTCCTGCCTTTTGGCACTAGGAGTAGGCGAAATTTTATTATGCTTTAATATTTCGCTTATATAATAAATTCTCAAATAATAATTTAAGAACACTCTCCGTGTCAGTAATTGTACAAGGTTTTATTATAATGAGCTTGCTTATAGTCTCGTTCTTTGAATAAGTATTACTACTCTTCAATTTATTGCTTATGATCCTTATAATAACTCAACAATAAAGTTTAATATTCATTAGCACGTATTATTTAGACCTTTGAAGCCAGACTTCGTAATAAATTCACGTTCGTAATTATATTTTCATTAGAGCGAAATACGAGAAACCGCTTCTACAGCACAACGCTTTGACGGTCCATACAAATTGATTCGCTAAGATATTATACTCGAGTATTATACGCATAAAAGTGACCCTTTTATATGGGATTTCATGTGAATCGTAAAATGTATTGGATCAGTAATGTAATATGACATCAAAAGATACAAAACCCTTCGAAATATATATTTTACGAAAATTAAATCGTGTCTATTTTTACCATTGACATCTTGACCTTTAAATTTTGATTAACTTCGGTTAAAGATACTTTAACTGCTGCAATCAGAGACGAACAGTAATTACTTAACTGTAATTAAATTAAGATTTTTACATAAGCCTCATTCATTATCTGTCAAACTCTTCATTAAATTGAAGTTCTCTTCAACTCCCAAGCGGCCACATACGGCCGCGAGAACAATAGATTTCCAAGAATCCGCGATCGAAGAATTAATCGTTATTAAATGTCTCTGAGTATGGCCGTAGGTCTCGAGAAATGCAGCGAAGGGATATATCAATGTAACAAGTGACAATATCTAACGTATGTTTGAAAGGCTAGCTATGTTAAGATCTACCTTCAACAATTTCAGAGAAAAGATTTTAAACCTCCGAGGATTGTACTGCCACACGCTGACAGTTTTATCTGGATACGTCAAGAAGGATTCTGGTTCTAAGGAAACGGCATATAAAGGACGGTAAAAAAATTTGGTGTACCCTGTTCCACAAAAAATCTTTCAGGAAAGATATTTGTATTTTGCAAATAAGGATTCACAGGCCTTATTTGCAAAATAAAAATATTATCTTTCTTGAATCTTCGAATTTCTCGAATCGAAAAGGTCTTTCTAACTGCCGCACTCAGGAGACTGAAATATTTGAAACATAGAGCTTACTTCAAAATCTTCATTAAATTAAGTAGAGTAATCATTAAACTCTAAGAACGGCCGTTACATACTTTCGGATATCGAAGGCATACGTCGTGTAACCTAATCGTCCAAGGAAGGCTCCTTGGTCCATCCGTAACTCGGTTAAGCCTGGGACATGTTAACGTCAGCCGTAACCTCTGACACGGCCTCAGGCGACACCAGTCAAGCGTTGGTATTATATTACTGCAATGTTTTCACGCTAGACGGCAGCACCGGCATAGACAGTAAACCAAAAGTTGTTTCGACGTTTGACATCGTTTTTGTCAATGTTCTGATATGACGTGTGCTGTTGCACACGTCAACTTGTCGGATGTGGTCGGAATACTGTACATTGTGCTAATAGCGTCCTCTGCTCAGACCTTTACGTAATGTTCCCTATTCGTACATCTTAAGTGAATGTAACTGTGCCGTATGACTGATGTAACAAAAAGAGGAAAATAATTGTAAGAACAAGCATCGCATCCCGCAAAAAGGTACCTTTATGTACAGAATTCTCCTAATACCCAAAAAATAATTACACAGTCCAAAGGTACAGTTATGCACAAAGTTATATGATCAATAAGCTTCTTGTATTTTTCTGGAGCAAATCCTTTAATATTTTCGTAATGTAAAAATATTCAAGCAAGATCTCTGATAACATTGCACCGACGTGCATTGACCCCCGAAAGTGTTATGCGGTGATTTCCCTAGACGCCGCCCAGATACCTGTCAGTGGTGTTGCAAGATCGCCAAAACTAATAGCCGGATAATAAGTAATAGTCTGGCAAAAGTAGTTAAAAATCGGGACATTTTATAGGAAAAATATTGTAAACAGAACAAAACTTGTTTTATAATTTTTAGGTTAAACGAAAGGCTGTTGTCATACGTTAAATGTTTTAATTAGACTCTACATCCAACATAATTCCTATTATCCCCGAATCCAGACTATTGGTTGGCTCGTTTGCGAAAAGTCAAAGGGCAGACGTTCATTTTTGCCCAATACGCAACCAAAAACCTAACTCTGTCTGGTTTTTTCCTTAAGGCTGGCAACCCTACGAGGCACAAGGGCGCATCGAGCGGCGAGCCCTTTGTGCGCTGTGACCCCGTGCCCGTGAGTGCCCCGCACTCGGCACTAATGTGTTCGCCGCATATCGATGTTGGGACCTATTGAGAGTATAGAGGCATATTTGTTTACATTTATACGTGAGGCATACTTACTCTTTGTAGACCAGGACCAATACCTTCAAAAATAATGAAAAGTGAAGTAGTTGAAGAAGTATGAAGTTGAGTAGAAACCCACTAAGGAAGGAATTTTGGAAATTTAACCCTGAAGGGGGTGAAATAGGGGTTGAAAGTTTGAATGAAAGTCCGTCATTTCTCGAGTTAGAAACGTGAATGTTTAAAATCGCTAGTATTTTTTTACCACCATTGTACGTATCCATTCACTTTTGATCAGTAGCCCAAAAATAAACTTTCGTGAAAAAAAAGTATTTTTGTAAAAGATATAAATAAAAAACCAAAAACATGGTTTTTTGAATTTTTCACATAAATTTTGAGGTTATGGAGAAAAAGTGTGAATAAGAAACTTTTAGATCTTTTTCTTACCTTACAATTTTGCTTTATGACTTTTCTTCAAAGGAATATTAGTTTTGCCATAAATCGAGATAAACCGATTTTCCCCCTTAACCCCCCCCCCCCCCCCACACACACTTCTCCCTAACTCCGATCGCCCGTAATTTATTTTTCCTTAATTTTTATAATATTCTCCTCCTTTTGTAATGGGTTTCATCTTACTGCGATTTTTTTTTGTTTTAAAAATTATTGGTCCTAGTCTATTGAGGAAGTTATGAGATCAAAACCCCCTTGGTTTTGGTCACATAACTTGCTTAAAGAACTTTAACATCTCTACGTTTAGATGTTAAAGTTTGAAACATTACTAAGCCTATGTCCTGTCTTGTAAAAAGAAAGTATCCCACTTTTTGCTTTCTTTTAATTCAATACATTAATTTATTTTTAACATGTTTTATTCGGTTTTGATGTTCATCAAAATATTATATTGGTGCTTACCTAATGTATTTGATTGCAGCTCCATTGGTTTTGTTGATTCAGCTCGGGATCTAAAGTCCACTATGAAATTCATTATAACTTATATTTAAACAAAACTATCGCGCTGATTAATAGCTGTTGTGGATGATAAATTTGCACTTTGATTTAATAACGTTATCATAAAGTTGAGCTTTCGAAGTTTAAATGCTTATGTTAAGCGGCGCGAACTTTCCAAGCTCTTATCTTCACTATAACTGTAGAAGTGAAATGTTATTTTTTACCCTTTCCCTCCTCTTCTGACTTATAGTCTCACACTGCTCTATTTTATGTTAAACTTTTAACCCAGATCAAAGTTAATATACCGAGATAAGGCGAAGTTGTAGTGGGGAAGTTTTATTAGGTTAAATAAAATGCTGAACGCGTATTTCCTACTTTGACCTTTAGCGCACAGGTCTAAGTTTCAAGTCGTGGTTTTTACTGAGATTTTTTTATGTTTTCTTTCTAAGGTTCTGGCCAGTACATTTGCCACAGTTCGAAACGATCTATCGCAAATGATTAGCAATAAGGCATTGAATCATATTGCGAAAATATAATTTTAAACTTTTTACATTTGTAATATATTTTTGTGTTTTCTGCATTTGGAGATTAATAGAGCTCGTTCGATCTAGTCTTAGCGCCATCCTTTGTCTCAGAATTTGAAAGTATTGTAGAGGCAATATATTCATTCACACGTAGCTAGCGCGTAGAAAGCTCGTAGCAGGTCTACGACTTGGGAGCTCGGGGCGCCGGTATGGGGTTGCCGTCGCCCATGACATCGAGTCCCGGGTGGGCCACGATGCGCTAGGTGTTCCAGCGCATCGTCGCGGAGTAGTAATGTGGAATTTGTGTATCCACGAGTTGAGCCTGAAGAGGCAGAGGTGGTGGGGCTGCGGTCGTGTATCACGCGTTTCCCGTAGTCTCACCTTCAGGAGCAGGAACACCGTTGGGGTTTTTAGTGGGTAGTCCCGGGTGCGTCTTTCGTCCGCCCCGGGGAGTCCCACATACCTCGGTGGTCCTCCCCAGGCCCCGAGGATGCGTAAAAGCATTCCCCCAACGCAAAAAAAAAAGTCTACGACTTAACGCTACGAGCTACGGCTCTGCACGATTCCTTTATTTCCGGACCTATACGACCTGCAAACCTTCAATAAGAGAGCGCATTCCCTCTTAAAAGGCCGGCAACGCACCTGCAGCTCTTGTGTAGCGAGTGTCCACGGGCGACGGTAGTTGCATTCCATCAGGCGACTCGTTTGCCCCCTTATTTTATTGTAACAATGTGTGAAAATTTCTGAAGTCAGACATCCATGGGTTAAAACAGGACCCTATTACTAATACCTCCAGGTCTTTTAACCCTCTGTTTTAACCCTTTGGGTGCTAAACCCTAAAACCACGTTAATTTAACAGTATCTAGATATCCCAGCAAATGTTGCGTTGTCTGCAAATATACATACCTATCATCGTTATGTCTCACGATGTATGTTACATAACGTTATTGGATAATCGCGGTTCCATCTCATCGTTCGCTGGAGCAGGTAACGCGAAATGACGATACGACCGCGGGTTTATAACGAGTACATACCTGCCTTTCAATAGGAAAATAGCGGAACTATCGAATAATTATGTTATGTAGGAAAACAGTAAAACTGTATGCAAAGAGCATGACGTTTACTACTATTTAGTAATCTGTGTCATTTAACATTCTCCGTGTTTCTTTCGCTAGTTCTTTTCTATGAGCTAGTTAGACGCAGAAGACAACAATTAGAAGCGATGTTTATAAAGTAAAGAACTTTAGGCTTGGAGTAAGTCAACAGATAAAATTTACCAATAAAATGACAATAACACCATGATTCTGCTTAAAGTTTTTTGAATTCGTAGTTCTGTGCCTCAAACAGTAAAAAATATAATGAGGTATATAGAACATGAATTTGTAGTGTGACAATATTAAGTTTTATGTATCATTTCACGAATTTGACTATAGCTATTTTAACATGTTAAATCTTCTACGCTAAATAATCTAAATATCCTACTTTTTTAAATGCCAATATGTGCATTTTAATTTTTAAGTATCTCCTGCAAGTGGTTCTCTCATATTAAAAACGGCGTGTAGATACAGCGTATGCTTGACATAATTCAAGTTAATTTTCCACTAATTACAGCTTATAATTTAACCGGATATGATATAATTTGTCAAGTGCGTTAATCTAAATAGTTATGTTCATTACTATTAAACTAGTAGTTATAGTAATACAGTGATTAGCACTTTCATGTGCCAAATTGTGTTATTCGGCTTCGTTATTTGGCTGTATTTGACAGCCAATGGGACAAAATGTTGTTTAATGTGTTTTAATCTAGACACGCGGTCGCGTGTCAAGCCAAGTTCAAATAAAACAGAACTGGCGAGCAGCACCGTGTGTAATATTACACGGATCATTTCAAAATTTAAATACATATTTAAATTTTCCATAGAACTTGGCACTCATTTAGATCTCCATTCTTTTTATGGCGAAGTCCATAGATAAGCATAAAGTTTGTATTGAACTTGGCTCTCCTTTTTTACATATTTTATATTTTTGGTGGGATTATATCTACAGAGTGTTACCTTATTTTGCTTCGAGACTTCACATTAAGCATAAGTTTATCTTTATAGTAGGCAGGAAACAGGTGGCCTCGGTTCTTCACACTAGATTTTTATGAACAAGTAAATCTGTAGGTTAAGGCCGCGGGGATATGCTTGGGCGCCTCAAAGGAAGATCTTCTGACCGATCGAGGTAGCTCGGTCAGGCCGAAGCCCACTGACGTCTCTTCGGGCGTACTATAATTTATATCCTTGCAGTTTTAGAAACATCGAAACATCGATAGCGCGATGCGGATGGTGGTGCTATGTTGTACCGCCACAAAGCGAATATTCTATTTGGTGATAGGATACTCGCTGATGCTCACGATGGACGACTCTAAAATCTACTAATACCGGGTACTTAGGGCGTTGTAGCGCGACGGAGTGAAATTGATCATTTTTCAGCGGGCGATAAGGGGGGGGGGGAGAAGATGTATAATTGATCGTGTAGCGCGACGTACTCGTCGCGGCGGTTGGGCGTCGTCGCTAATGGCCGGGATTAATGTGGCGTTTATTATGTTTAAGCGATATGTTGAGGTTATACTTGGATTAACGGGTGGTTGGTGACGGCTTTGGTGGCAATTTGAAATTAGTTTGATTTGACATCTCTATTATATTGGATAAAGTGTTATTGCACGAAAGCGGTGGGCTGTGGGCATGAGCTCCCGTAGACAGTAAGAGTATTGTGGTCTTCACGTTGCCCCACGATGGGCAAAGGCTATGATCGACATCAATAATGTTATAATTGACCGCTGCGCATTTCATTATTATCATTCCGGCGTGAAGTGAATTATCAGGGTACTGGGTAAAATATTAAAGCACTCGTTCCGATGACAGAAAGTGGTTTAAAGTTACTCTTTAAAATGAAAATTCGATTTTCAATTTTTCTATTCTAATATCATTTCTAAAAACAAAATTTCTTTCAAGGTCAGCATTCAATGTCATACGACAATAAGCATTAAGTAATATACCTAGAGTCGGCCAGTGGACCAGATGGTCAGCTCAACGCGAAATGCTTTTAATAGCTATTGAATACCGAACGACTGTTTTAAATGATGCATCCGACCCGATAATTGATAAATAAGCCGATTAATAATTTGAGAGTGGATTTCCATGCAAGGAAATAGAATTGATTCAAATGCAAAAGCAAAATCAACCAATCGTTACCCAATAATAATTGGGTAACGATTGGTTGATTTTGCTGGTGTTATACGGAAATTTGGAAAGAGAACCTGTTTTATAATAATTATTATAAACGTTGAATCTTATGTATGACACGAATGACTCGATAAGATTAAAGTATGTGACTTAAGGGCCCGGGGTACCCTCGAAATTTTCATACATTCTTAATACCAAAATCATTTTCTCATACGAAAATATTTAACATGTTTGAGTTATTTTTCAGCTTAAGATAGTAATTACCTAGGGTCCTGAACAATTTTTTTTTACAAAATATTTAAATACTAAAAAAATTTTTGTGTTTAAATATTTTTTAGTAAATTTACTACTAAATATTTAAACACCAAAAAATAGACAAAAACACTAAAAAATATATAAATCTCTTAATTTGGTAACTTCGAATCATTTTCTTCCTAATATAAACTTTCCTTGGACTTCGAATGTTTCAAGACTAAAAATAGCCAAATCGATTTAGCCGTTCTCGGGCGTTAGCGAGAATAACAAAATTTGAAATTAGTTTCTACTTTAAATTTAAATTATACAACAACTACCAACCTTTAATCTTCCTTTTACCAGTTTGTTCTGGGTGCTATAACAACTTAAATTGGTAGAATTTAAACATGCCGCATGCTACAACAATGTTGAATTAGTTTGTAGTTTATGAGTACAAAAACGGTTTAATTTAAAATTGTTGCTTGCAAAGCCTTTAGCCAAGTTGGTATCGCTCAATACGACGAAGAAGTTCAAGAGAAAAAACGTTTGTCATTAGCGTCGATAAGTGACGTAGCGATTGCAAATCACAGACATTTTCGTTTCCGAACTTTGTCGTCGCAATAAGCGATGGCTACTTGGCTAAACGCTACGGGCGTAATATTTGAGTGCGGTTTTCGTGAAATCGCTAAACGATTTAGTGGAATAATTATTATAATCTCGTCTAAAGGAACCGTGGACCGCGGTGAAATGTAGGAGCGTTTACATATCGCGACACGACCGACCGGATACGACGATAATATTATCCTTACGACCTTAGACATAAAATCGCAATTAAGGGCTCTCACTCAAAACTGCGAATTCGCATCGCAACGCATCGTAATGTACTTTTATTATGAATTTTGTCGCAGATGTTATTTGCGATGCGATGCGATGCGAAATCATTGTTTTGTGTGGGAGCTCTTTAATATCATTTTGTCAAATTTCGCACAGAAAATGATAAACATATTCATACTAAAACACTACCTTATACTTCCCAGGTTAATGTAGTCATTAAAAAATTTAAATGGGCATCTCAACAATGCGAAAGTCTGTCAATTAATAATAATTATATTTTTGCGTAGTAATGAATTTAGATGTTGAACGGCTCATTTAAAAATATATCGTATCATATTGCCTCGTTACGTTGCAAACTGACCCTATTGTATTTTATCGGTACGATATCCGATATCGTATCGTAATGTATATACCTGCTAAGTCGGGACATATTTTACTCCATTACACCACTCGTAATGGAATTTCCGCTTAAATGTCGGAGTATTCACTGACTTCACACTCTAGCTCACTGTAGCTGAAGTCTAGTAATTTAGACTTCTATTTCGATCCCAGTGAACTGTGTTTGCCCGATAAACTGTAATGTCGATTATAAACTAAATCGATTTAGTTTGGTTGGTATAACTAGTTGTAAAGGAGGTAATGAGATAAATACAGTTCATTTTATATCATAGAACTGATTATATCTGGGGTTCATCATGCTCAGATCTTGTGCTCATAATCATTGACATAGTCTCGTCGTTGTCTTAAAATTCTGTGAATCATATTGGTGGCACCCACAGATTTTATTTTCCTGTTCTGAGGTGGCACCCATTCTACCTAATAAACATGCTAATGTTTCTACAATAATTCCATTTGCGCATTGACATTCAATAACAGATGAATTTCATATTCATAGTGTAATCTGTGTGTATGGCATAGTGTAATGTTAAGAAAGAAGAGCAATCCAGTAGCATGAGTAAATCTGCATCCCTCAAAAACGCTTTACACCCACTCGTTTTAAACGTGCTATATCATGTTTGTAATGCCAACCCGCCACTAGGGCAAGTGTACACTAACGAGATGAGTCACCACTTCTGATAGTAGAGGCTGGAACGTTGTCAGGAATCTAACTGGCCGGAGAATTTGTTGAGCGTTGTGTTTGATGGAAATGAACAGACGGGACAGAGCGTAACTAGGGTTCCCGACAACACACTATATTTTTATCAAGACTAATATCTTCTTTCATATTTTATGCAAATCACTAATAAGTTTATTTTTCTTTGTTGCAGGTAATAAAACACATTCAGTTTCTCAGTATGATAAACGTATTTTGAAAATTGCGTCAAGATGTAGTTGGAGAATGTGAAGGTAATTATGTTACTTTATTTTCGGTATTGTAATACCGTTTTATTATTGTAGTACCAAAAAATGTACATGCTTATAATATTGTGGTTTTTCAATGTTTAATCCTTCTATGAGGCCGGCCATAGACGGACCGCATCATGCAGTCGTGGCCGACTGCAAGATGCGGTTGCTGCACGGCGATCTGCAGTTTCCATACTAAACTCATATCCGCAATACACGGACCGCTCCAGCAGTTCTTGAGCGGTCGGAGCAGTTGCTCTGCGGTCGAGTTTCGCAGCGCGGTCGAACAACAAAGGTTGTATGTATGGTCGACTGCATAATGCGGTCGTGTTGCAGTCGTGTACGACTTCAGCGCGACCGCTCTAGACTCTAGAGCAGTCGCTCCCGACTGCATCTTGCGGTCCGTATATGGCGAGTCTATAATAATAGCATTTTGTCAACTAGTTTAAATAAAAACTTACATAACTTGTTATTTACCAGCGTGTCTCAAATGGTCTAGAGTGTATGACATATTCAGGGTTACCGCTTATCATACTGGCCACAATAAAACAGTAAATTAATCGTACGTTCCCCTGTAGCACAAAAGAACTGCACATTTTGTCAACCTTGCAGCTACTTCCTTGCTGCAGCTCAATTCCACTGAAGTGGACAGTGTGTGGATAGTGTGTACACTATTACGCGATCGATGTGGTGTTGTTGTGATTCGATGTTCGCTGTGCTGACAACACTGACGGCACTGTCTGTCGGACTAATCGTCAGCAATTACGTCCGTAAATGGCCTGCTATCTTTTGTGTATCGGTTTTATGAAGGTGAAATGAAATGTTTGTGGGTCATAGCTGTATAAAAAGCTAGTTTTATTATATGCAAATTATTCAATAATCAGCCTGCGTTGCTGCTATAATTTATAATAAATAATATAATAGCTCCCACACCGGTTTCGGTGACCGTGGCCGGTTTCATTGAAACCAGGCCAGCTACGCAGGAGTATATTTATAGTGCCCAATGTAAGTGCGCAGTACACAAGAGCACTCTCTATTCCTTTACTCTCATAACCCAGTGGGACGGCAGACCGACACGACCGGCGAGAGATCAGGCGCAGGACCGACTTTTTACATGCCCATCCCACGCATGGATGTCAGACAATCAGGTGACCAGCCTGCATTGTCCTAACCAAACTTGGAAATAACATGTTTCCAACGCGGGAATCGAACCCACGACCTCCGACTCAAGAGCCGCGCTCTGTACCACTAGACCACGGAGGCGTTTGCCTCCGTGGTCGCCTCCGTGAACGCTATAATTTGAAGCAGCATGAAGGCAGCAACAGTAAAATAAGTGAAGCATTGACAACAAAAATCTGTTTCCTTGTTCATAAATCCTTCAGTGTTTCTATTCTTTAGCAGATTTAGTGGCTAAGCTAAACCTACTGATGGTCGCTAATTGATTAAGCACACTTTATAAAACCTCCGCCTAGTATGAATTATCATCATCATCATCAGACTTGCCGTTTACTGCTGAACGCTTAGAGTGTTTGTGCACTACACGGAATTTTGCCGTCCGGCATTCATAACTTTCTCGTTTGCCATATCAAAACTTAAGAAATCGAGACGCCGTGCCGCGCCGGACGATAAAATTTCGTGTAGTGCACAAACGCCCTTATTAATACATGTCCAAAATATTAACAACAATTCATGATGAACAACAATAACATGTATCGGCGATCACGGCTGTAACTCGTGGTGATAATTGGTGCCTTTGGTAATGTCCGCGGCCGGGCACACTGCCAACACCTCTCCCCTGCCCCTCTACCCCTCTCCAACTTGCGGCAGTAGTATACGACCGTGTGACGTATGGTCAGTATTAATTACACCTAAGACGCCGTTTACAAGTTATGTTAAGTGGCTGTTGAATTGAATTAGTATGACGATGTCCAGTTGTAGAAATGTAGGTGTTATTAGAACTAAACTGCGTAATCTTGTGCGGTCATTGAAATCCAGTTTTTAATGGTTTTTGTAATATTGTATAGTAATAGAAATTAAATTTTTCGCGTTTCCGTCGTCAGCTTATCCTTATTGAAGTTTCAAATGTAACAGGCGCACTCAGCGATTTGAATGACTACTTAAGTTTAATATAATGAAGAATTTGACAGACAGAGAATGTATGGAGTATATATCAAAATCTTCGTTAAATTAAAGTTAACAAACCATTAAATGTCTCTGACTGAGACCGTAAAATCACAAAACGATCTGTTGACTCCACCGTAGCACGTACTACGTAGCACTCTACGCTGTAGAACGTCGTAGCACAGTCTCGTAGCTCTGTCTACGTAGCGCGTAGCAAGCTCGTAGCTCTGTCTACGTAGCGCGTAGCAAGCTCTTAGCAGGTCTACGACTATGCTACGAGCTACGGCGCTACGCAGTTCCTGACAGATTTTCGTATTCTTTTTGGTATTGTGTGAATTTATAATCATTTCATTGTCTTTAATTATAAATAATCGATTATTTATTAATTTATATTATGTATGGCTTAAGTACATAATATAAATAAATAATATAAATACTATGTTTGTATATTGTGAATGTTGAACAGCTTACATGTGTAGCTATACAAATACACACGTTGCTTCTTAATTTGTATTAAATAATAACTCAATGCGTACAAATAAGAATAAAGAAAACCTCCAATTTATACAAAAGCATTAGTCTTGTATTTCTTGAAGGCTTCCTGAATTTCTTATCCCGCGAATCCAATAGTTTTAAGACCGCCAGCCGCGGCGTATCAATCTGACAAATGAATCGTCAGTATTTTCAATTACATTAGCGCCTCTTGATACCGGCGTGGCGGTACACCGTGACCCCCCCACTCTCTCTGTGTAACCCCATTGTATGTCTTAAAATACTAAGATCCTCTCTTCTCAGTTAGAATAAACATTTTATCTACGGAGTTTTAGTCTCTATTAAACTGTAATGTCAGGTTTCTTCCTTCGTCTTTAGCTTTAGTCCCTATTAAGGGGTGCGCAAATCGCAATGCCTATTTGGCAAGGCATATTTGATATTACAAAAAAATATATCCCTAATTTTTACAAGTTATACGATGCCCAAACTTCTAAAATGTTCAGTATCCTTCCGTATAAGAAAGTGATATACTGTAAGAAATTAGTTGTAGTATTCTTTGTTACGGTACTTTTAAGTCAATGTATTCGTACTTTTCGAGACTTTAGCACTTGCAAATCATGCCTATTGTATCCTCCAGGTACCCATTTCGTTCGTGATCTAGTATGCCCCACCTCCCCCGCGCGAGGAATGCTCCATTAGGCGCGGGTTTCAAGGGCACATCGCTGAGCTGTATTATGTGATCCACTGATCGCTCTGAATTGAATCCGAGTTTACTGGGGCTTACTATTTGATGTACTGGGACTAGAGTATACATAAACTAAGCGGGCCCCTAGACGATCAATTTTAATATCACGTATTGTGCAATATTATTGACGGTCTAGAGTTAATATTGAAATTAATTGTTCAATATTATTGTAGGTTTAGAGGCTGCCTAACTATATTATATTAAACAAATATTGTATGTAAGGTTGTGTAAACTGTAATGAGTTAATGACTAATGACGTCGGTTTTGGTGGGTTACAGTGTCTGACGTATTTTTCAGTCGGAGCGGGGGCTCAGCAAGCATCTGCACGTCACTATAATAAGCCTAAATACATTTTTCCCTTATATATTGTTGTAAATACGTAAATGTTTGTGTTACGCGACTACGCTACGGTGTAGCCAGTGCAGGGAATAATTTTGTAGTATGTTTGACCACGCTTCTACTTTTTATGCGACTTAATTCGTTCAGCTTTATTTCTCTAATTTTATTTGAATACATGAACATTAATTGTTAAAGTATAAAAAAGCGAACCAATTCAACAATTTCAGAAGTTCCGCGAAAACGTTAAAAGACCTAGATATTGTGTGTATCTTGTTACCGCCGCGTCCCGCGCAGACAGACACAGACAGACAGATAAATGGACGCAACAGCGATCTCTAGAGAGCGTTCTTACGCCGAAGAAATGTTGAATTAAATATATTTTTTTGTAAGCGACGTCCTCTAAGAGATATCTGATGTAACGGAGTGAGATAAAAGAGATATCTCAGCGGTTTACACGACTACGGTGTAAGAGGGGTTTTGATTTTCGCTGTATAGTGTATACTGTATGTATTTGTTTGTTACACAGATCTGGTGTGTGTTTTTAAGTTCGTGGCATAAGACAGCTGCTTAACACAACAATTGACACGGAATACAGTTTTTGAAAACACTTCCACTAGGCAGCACTTCGTGTTTGTATGGTGTCTCCAAGTGGCAAATTAAATATTGAAACGCTCATTTGAAATATGAATTAACGGATTCTTTCTTTCTTGCATACTTTTATTAGAAGTCAGAACACTGATGACCCGGTGAGTTCCGTATCGTTTCCCTCCTAATAACCTTACCTGAACTTCCACGAATATTTTAAGACTAACTTTCAGCCGTACTCGAGTTTTATTTATTTATTTATTTATTTATTTATTAGGCATATCAACAATATGAATACAAGCATACATTAACAATTTTTCAATAAGGTCCTTTTACAGCATTCATATCAATTAGAGACATGCACAACATTATCATTAAAACACAATACAACATAGAGTTTTAGAGATATGTAGTAACAAAATTATTTTTAAATATTTATTTATATGTATAGATTTGTCGAAGCGTGTCAGATGGCATCGGGTGTTGTGGTGTAGCTAGGTCGCACCGCACACGTCACATGCCGTGTCAGTAATTGTCAGGTTATCGGGCCGTAACACCGATTAAACATTACTGTGGACTTAGCAATTAACTACTGACACCTTCTTATTATTAAAAGTTATTGTCATAATATTTTCAAATAATCTTTTTTCTGTCAGATAAGTTGTGGATAGCCTGTCCGGCACTTATCAGTAAGTGGTGAAACAGGCCCTAATACTAGTATAGTTTAACTAGGGTAGGAATATAAAATCAATGTTATAAGTTTATAACTATGTAAGTGCCGGACGTATTTATATGCAAGTGACGTAATAAGTTCGTTGTAAGTTTTTCCGAAGAGATTTCTTATGAATAATGTTTACGATAGGTTCAACGTTCAGCGCTCCAAGATAAATACATTTGAATAATGAGCGCTTACAGTTTATCGCTTTTATTTACTAACAATATACTTAATGCAAAAGAAAATATACAATGTTAACAAATTTATAAGTTATGGATTAAATAATTATTTAATTAACTGCTTTAAGCCAAATTGCTTATTAATACAAAAGGTACCTACAGCATAAAACCAGAAGAAATCATTTTATATAATGGAATATGGATAACCATGATTGCTCAAGTTGTCTGTAGTGTTCACAATCATGTTGATCATCATCGGCAATTACAGACGACTTAACCTCTACACGTTCCTAATCGGCTATATCTATATATTACATGGACCGACTAAAGCTAATAGACCATTTTTGAATTAGCATAAATTTTAAAATAGTTCCGAAATGGAACATGCCAATCTGGGGGCACGGGAGTGCCCCCGCCAAGATGAGCCTAGCGAAGCGCGCACGGGCACTACCTACCTTTTCTCGAAACGTTTCGTCGTATTTTTGCACCCTCGTAACTTTGGTTTGGATAGTGCCAGATAGTTGAAATTTTCAAGATATTATGACATGAGTATAATAATTAAATGCGCAAAGTTTGAATATTGTTACTATTATACTTTAGATTTTATAGGGGTCCAAAAACCCCACAATAATGGACTGACTCACCGATCATCAAAATTGTTAGGGTACTTCCTGAAGTCATAGAAAGTAAATTTGGTATGTGACATACTATTAGTACAGAAACAACAAAAAAATTATCAAACCCAACCTAACCTATCCCCTTGATATAGAGGTGGGATGTTAGTATGGTATGAGATACCCCCGTTTCTTGTGCTAGCTACAAAATTAAAAATAGAGTATAAAATAATTCTTGTGCCAAAAACAAATACGTATTAGACATAATTACTATATGTAATTTTTATGTTAATTTATTATGCTACGGTAAGGATTATTATAGCATCATCTGTGCACTAAAAATATATTTTATGCTAAGGGTTAGCATAATATGGTAGAAATATAAATATCCTTTCTAAGCCTTCTAGGTCGATTGTGTTCCGCGAATGCTGTTGGTTCTTGGGTAACTGGCACTCTAAAATAACCACAAGTAGGTTATGAAATGTTCCTTAGCGTCAGAATTTACAGTCTGAATTCTCATTAGCAGTAGTTAAAAAAACTTAGTGCGACTATCCGTTTCACTAATTGTAGGGACTAGAATGCGGCAAGCGAATTTAGTGGGGCGTCCATATTTAAGCAGTTCTCCAGCGTACATTAAGAGATTAAGGATCCGCATAACTCGAGGCGGCCACGCGGCGGCGGCGTCAGAAGCGGCTGCAGCCCGCGACGGCCGCCCGCCCCGTTCCATATTCAAAACGCGAGTTTTTTTTCCTGACCAGTGTTTAAGTTTTTTTAATCTAAGTGGTCAGTGTTTTATTTTTTAAGACAGTGTTCTTACCTGCTAGTGCTTTAAGTGTTTGTATATTGATGGGATTTGGGTATGTATAGGGACATCGCTTGCTTTTGATATCAACAGGCGTGTGACGGTGCCAAATTTAAGTGGATGTGAAAGTGGTTATGATATGTAGTTATCTGTGTAAACACGATAATATACAGCTATACTATTATTCTAGCTGTTATAAATTGTACATGTATAACTATAGCGAAAACTATTGAACGAAAAATGATGTAGTTTTGTAGGGTCATGAAATTTTTGATAACTGACTCCGGAATTTTTATTAATATTTGAAACGTATCATCAATCTAGGTATAGCAATTCAAATAAAGTTAGCCGGATCGGAAATACATCGGATCGAATAAATCTTGACGCGTATTCGGCGCGATGTGCAATTTATCGCGGCTCCAGCTTTTTTTATAGAATATTCATGACTGGAATAGATATAAATTTATATTAAGCGGTCTGTCCACGATGGACAACCGTAGGTGATGACCAAATTGTAGAGGGGCATATTCGTCTATAATTGCGCCTATGATAGACATCGGCTGTGCATACTGTAGAGAGCTGGTAATCATGGCTTTACATCTTCATCTACCTTGATCCAAATTATAACAAAGTAGAACTTATACTGCGAACAGTCCGCCATTGTGACGTAAGATTATGACATCAGCTGTCAAGTTTGAAATTCGAAGAGAATTCGGTAAATGAATTTAATATGAATCATTACTGTAAGCTGCCTGTCATATTACGGAAAATCCTGTTGGATTCCGGTGGACATTGAAAAATCTTCCGTAATGCCATCTAGAGCCTCCTGGAGTTCCAAATTTAATAATAATATTATTGTGATCCTTTTGAAAGGGCTTTACATAAATGCCTGGTTTTGTATTGTAAAAAGTTGCATCACTTGTAATGAGCAACTTTTTATCATTTCAATTTCAAAAACTTATCTTAAAATCTATCATCACAGGAAACCTTATTCGAGACACGAGTAAAAGATTTCAATTGTACAAAAACATTTTTGCTCCAGCAGGATCAATGAATCACTTTTAACGTTTTTACTTTCGATAGGTATAATTATGTATACTTATGTATTTATATTTCTATAGTAAGTATACACTATACACTATAGATAATTATATGTACAAGCTCCAGCAGTAATCTTATTACTAAAGTTATTTCTCTGCAAACGGCATACATACAAAATATGATCGACACTCAATTCATAAGCTCAATTTGTCGGCTCGTTCACGCGGGTAAGTTGAAAAACGCCATTAATTAACGCTCACCGATAGGCTCGTTAGTGTAACTACGCCACTGAGTGCGTCGCGTCATAGATACCTCAGGGGGCGGCGGGGGGCGCCGGTGTTACGTCGCAGGATGAGAGACATAATGAGCGAGATAAATGGGACGAATTTTTTCTCCTTTTGATACTTAAATGAGATTAATATTTATCGTGTTTAGAGTAAGGACGAGCTTAGGTGGAAGGGAAATGTTAAGCGTTTCGGGATCAAGTTTAGTTTTATTTACATAATTTTAAAAAAAATGTTAATGCTTAATATAGGTACAGCTTGTGCATAATCACGTTATGGAAAATTCAATTAATTTCTATATTAAGGTGACGCCTTGATAATTTGGCTGTAGCGATGTCCATTTTTTTCAGCAATGACTAAGGCTAAGAAATTAAAGTTCACTGTCAGTATTCATCATGTCTTTGTCTTTGAATTACCCATAGCATAACACGATTGGTCAACTTTTATAACACAGAATAATCAATCAAAAAGACCTCTGTAAAAAAAGGGATTCCTATTTTGCCAACAGAGGAGAGTGATATAAGCTTCCAAAATTTGTACATAAATTGGTTCTAGTATACACTTTAATTTGTCCATAGCTTATATGAAATTTATTTATGGTTTTTAAATTACGCGACAAAAACCATTTTGTCGCTACGCCCTTTCAATTTTTTGCTGTTCCATTGCTTGTTTTCTATGAGAGGCCGGGCCAGCCTCGCATAGAAAACAAGCAATCTAAAACACATCCAACACGGTTTTTTACTTTAACATGGCGTCACCTTAACCAAAAAATGTGAACAAATGATTGATAGTCAACAAAATATTCTGGTGACATTTCATATTATGTATATCGCTTTTAAATGGTAGGTACTGCAGTTATACCGGCCATGTAGGGTTTTTTAAGTTCATAGATCAAAGTTAATATAAACAGAGTTAATGCGCGCTTCTGGTCACTTAATAACGTAATTTCTCCGAAGTTCAAACTAATCAGTCAATTAATATCAATAAAAATATTTAGAGAACCAATAAAGCAATTGAGATGTATTAAAAACCAGTAACAAATTTGATTAAATAATTGTTTGACCCACTAAGGGGTAAACACCATGTAGCTTGACACTGCGACCGCCGACCACTACTGCGAAACGACCATTAATTGTGCCAATTGGATAATTGGTGTTTAGCTGCCAGATGCTATACGTGGAAGTGGCCTTAACATCGTGATATATGGTATTTATATCTTATATTCCCATTGCACTTCCTAATCCTATCCTATCATCTTTCTTCCGGTTAATTTTGTTCCGAATCCCAAGACAGTTTAGAATGTCCTTCAGAAGCCCCTTATATCATATCAAAGGGCTTTTTCTCGTTGGTTACCGCTGTTGATCCTAGATTACAGGAGTAGTAGTGGTAGGGAATGTGTGGTGGTTTTTTTACGCTGACCCATGATAGACCAGTATAAGAGATCACTCATAGCGGTGAGGGTCATCAGGGGGTACCGTACGATCTCCTGGGCGGCAGCTACTGCCCTGGCGGGAGATCCGCCGTGGGAGCTGGTTGCAAGGGTCTTCGCCGAGATGCACCTCCTCGTTTCAGAGAGGAGGTCACGGGGCGAGGGCCTGCAATGGGAGGAGCTCCAGTGGGTCCGAAGGTCAGGAGAGCAGTGGCTGCTGAGGAGGTAGGGTGAGGATCTGGCGCAGGCCCAGTACGGTCAACGTACTGCTCAGGCTCTGCGTCCAGGTCTTGCGGCGTGGATGCGCCGCAAGAGAAAACCCCTCACCTTCCACCTTACACAGGTGCTCACCGGACACGGTTGTTTCGGTGCGTACCTGTGTAAGGTTGCCAGAAGGGAGCCTACGCCAGCCTGCCATGATTGTGGCGCTGCGGAGGACACGGCCCAGCACACCCTCGAGGTGTGCGATCGATGGGCCGTGCAGCGCCATGATCTCATGGCGGTGCTTGGGCGGGACCTCTCGCTCTCCAGCATGGTTCGCTGCATGCTCGAGAGCGATGAGGCCTGGCAGGCGGCGGTCTCTTTTTACGAAATCGTCCTTTCGCAAAAAGAGGCCGCGGAGCGGAACAGAGAGGATGACCCTTCCTCCGTTCCGCTCCGCCGGCGTAGGACGGGAGCGCGGAGGCGTCGCTATGCGAACCTCCAATAACTTCCGTCCCACGGGGCTCCGGGTCAGGATGGGAACCTGCCGAGGGGAATGCTTTAGTTTGCCTAAGCGTTCCCTAACTTTGGTGGAAGTCTGGTCCCTATTGAGGTAGACCGGCCGGTCGTGGAGGGAGTCCCGTGTTAGATAGATCCGGGACATCCCTCCTTTATACGGCTGAAGGCGAACCGCAGGTGGTTTTAGTCAGTAGGAGTCTCACATACCCCCGGGGTGCTGAGGCACATACCCAACCCGGGGACCCATGAGGGTTTCCCCTGCGCATCAAAAAAAAAAAGTATAAGAGATCACGAATATATTATGTGATTAAGATATTTGTCTATGATTATGTACTGATCCTAGGCTCTCTCTCTCTCTCTCTCTCTCTCTCTCTCTCTCTCTCTCTCTCTATCTCTATCCCTAGATCTACTGGAGACTTTAAAGTTGATGATGATGACAACATAATCGTGTCGATATGATGTCGGCATCGTTCGTGCTCGGATCGGAATCGATTACTTCTACACGACAGTTGAGCTGAGTTAGACTGACATGCCGAATTGCTTGTTGGATCAATATGTATATTATATGCTTTGGATATAGCCTTGACAACAGTAATAGTGAAATTATCTTACAATATAAAATTTGCGGTGTTTGTTGCCGCACTTCTACTAAACGGCTGGACCAATTATGGTCAAACTTTATCTGCTTAGTTAATGGGTCTAAAATTCTGCCAACTTACATATTATAATTATTTATGTATCAAATAAGATCAAATATAGCAGAATCCTGAATCGCGCTATCGAAAATTGTCTAATGCAACTTGACTAAGCACCCAGATATTAAAATCATCACGAATTCTCAATAGGCTAGTTATGAGTAGTTTCATCAAATTAAGCGCAGCCCCTTTCCATTTCCAAGACTTTAGCAACACAAATAGAAAGTTTCACAAGTAATTCTATAAGAGACGCAAAATGAATTTTAAAATTAAATTCTTCAAGTCCTTGGAAATTTTATAATAGGAATTGAAATGAAGTATTGTTTGAGATCTCAGAAACAACGGGACTCGTTCCAGACAATCTGACGGAGTCATCTTGTTTATGTCCTTATGTTTAAGTTTAACGTTTCATTATAGTTGTGGGCTGGTGGACTATTTAATACTTTATTTCGACCAATAGTGAATAGCACACAGTAGATAATCTGACCAAAATCAAACAAGTTGCACACGTCATATCAGAATATTAACAGAAACATTGTCAAACATTGAACAAAACGTTTTGTTTACTGCCGGTACTGGAGGTGTCTCTAGCGTGAATACATTGCAGAATATCCTATTGCGACAAATTTTCGACTGTAATCTACATAATATTTAAAGTGACCGGAGTGACTGCAAAGGTAGCTTAACTATATCGAGATTATCAAATGCAATTTGACTAAAGGCTCTGATGACAGTATCCGCTATCTACATACGAATGTGATACGAGTATACCGTCTATTGACTGTATACGGCGAAATAAAAACCGTCGACCGAAATAAAACCCGTGATATGTTACGGACCGTTGCCGAGTTCCCAGTGGCGTAGCTAACAGCATTGGGGATCCTAAAGTTAGGTGGCCCTGTGAATTGAGATGGTAAAATTATTATTGTACTTTTTAGTATACAAATAATTTAATTACTACTAAAAAACATAATAGATAATAAATGTGTAATGTTTGTTCGAAATAACTGGTAAATAATACTTAGGTTACTACGTAAATGCCTTAATATGCCGCAATCATAGACAAACTCTTGAAACTCTTCATAAAATTAGGGCAAAGAATTAAGTTACAAGTTGGAAGCCCGTTACATGAAGCGGCAGGAGACGTGTCGACGCGACACTACTGGTTTCTATGTATTTCAATTCAATATTTAATCACTTTGAGTGTGGCCCCTACAAGTAAGCCGTTGAGTGATGTTTTCCGTTTCTCATTAGTCATCATATTATCACTGCCCTTTTCTATCAGGGCTACCAGCTACCTAGCTACGCCACTAGCCAGGTGTGGTGCGGTCGCGCCAGCTGACGGCCGCGCGCCGACAAACTGTTATGTGGAGTATTTTCAAAGTTGTCACAATCGATCTCATAACCGCGCTCGTGTGGTCGCGTGTGTTGGATGTTTTATTTAACTTTTTATATAAAATATATTTTAAATTTAGTTAAATTCAGCAAAATAAACATGTAACGCACTGGTACAAAGAGATACGCTTATATCAATTCACATAAAAAACTGGAAAGTTTTGCCCTGTCCGTTTTTATGAGTATTAGGCTATTAGGAAATCTTTTTATAGCTTATTAATATTGCTGCTCATTTACCAGTTTAGTAAAAGTAGCACAAACTTTATTAAGCAAAAGTGACAGGCAAGGACTAAGCCCAACAAGATGTTTTCCTCTGAAAAATCTTTAAGAGGGACATATAGTTATAGAGCTTAAATCCGAAATAAAATTTTACATAACCAGTTCAATGTACCAATGTTAACGGTCATTAAGGTATAGAAGGAGTTTTAATAAAACAACCTTTATTGGTATACCTACAACCATATTGAAGTACTACGTCTGAATAAGATTGTAGAAGTGTCGGAAAGCCACTTAGAATTTCGTCTATTCAATACAGTAAGTGGCAGCCCTAGCCAAAATTGGTCGAAATAGACGATCGATCGTCTTAAGTGTCTTCATTCACTGCACTCCGTCTCCGGACCGCTCTTATATTACCTCTGATAGGACCTATATGCCGACCACATAAGGATCTGTTTCGCCTAAATCTGGCAATCCCAAAAGAAAATTCATTAATTCCAGTCGCAGTGCAGCTGAATGAGTTGCATTCAGGGAATAGATTTTAGTTTATAGAGCTTGCACACATAAAGGTTACGATGCGTGAAGAGCTTGATAAACTCCTAGCGATCACCATAGTACAGCGACGTGTTACTCTTTCTCAATTTTAACGTTAACTTTATGGTAGACAGATAAAACCTCCTTATAACAGTAACTGTATCCAACGGTTCAAAAAAACTTTTTCGGAATAAAAAGTCTTGATCCGGATTGGAATCTGTTCAGTAGTTTCTGAACGAAAAAGATTTAAATATATATATAACTTTTAGTCACTTACATAATAATATAAAAACAACTCATCCTATATTTTGATTGGAATGTAAAATAAAAAAGCGGCCAAGTGCGAGTTGGACTCGCCCATGGAGGGTTCCGCAGCAGCAATAAGGTTTATTTTTATGAAATTAAAATATTTTTGATTTATTTTTATATTTCAGTCGATTTAATGAAATTTAGATTAAGGTTTACTATTTATGACGTATAAAAAAAACTACTGGCTAGATCTCGTTCAAACCAATTTTCGTTGGTAGTTTTTATAGTAATCTACATCATATATTTTTTTTAGAATTATCATGCCTCTACTTTAGAAATTAGAGGGGGGGGGACACACATTTTTCCACTTTGGAAGAGTCTCTCTCGCAAACTATTCAGGTTAGAAAAAAATGATATGAGAAACCTCAATATGATTTTTGGAGACCTATCCATAAATACCCCACATGCATAGGTTAGATGAAAAAAAAATTTTTTTTGTTTCGGTTGTACTTTACTATTTATGACGTATAAAAAAAACTACTGGCTAGATCTCGTTCAAACCAATTTTCGTTGGTAGTTTTTATAGTAATCTACATCATATATTTTTTTTAGAATTATCATGCCTCTACTTTAGAAATTAGAGGGGGGGGGACACACATTTTTCCACTTTGGAAGAGTCTCTCTCGCAAACTATTCAGGTTAGAAAAAAATGATATGAGAAACCTCAATATGATTTTTGGAGACCTATCCATAGATACCCCACACGCATAGGTTAGATGAAAAAAAAAATTTTTTGTTTCAGTTGTACCTATGGGGACCCCTAAAATTTTTAATATTTTTTCCATTTTTGCATCAAAATCTTAATGCGGTTTACAGACTACATCTGCTTACCAAGTTTCAATAGTATAGCTCTAATAGTTTCGGAGAAAAGTGGCTGTGACATACGGACGGACGGACAGACAGACAGACAGACAGACAGACAGACAGACAGACAGACAGACAGACATGACGAATCTATAAGGGTTCCTTTTTTGCCATTTTGGCTACGGAACCCTAAAAACATCGTATTAAGAGTGAAAGGCTAGTAATAAGTTCTCTAAATGTTTGAATCAAGTACAGGAGGGTGATTACAATCATATAATTTGTGTTACGTAATTTATAAAGGGCCCTTATCGCTAAGACTACTTAATAAACTACTCAAGTTGGTATAGCTATTCAAATAATATGTGTTAATAAACACGTCTACTTAAAGTCATATAATGTCTCGAGGTATGTTTACATACAACCGTGTTATTGCCTCATGAGAGTTAGAACTTAGTGATGTTTGACTTGAGCACATAAGCATATTATGTAATGAGATATCTGTGAGTATTCGCTTAGAATATTATATAGGCTCCTCTTCACGTTGGGCTCTGATAGATAAGCGGGACTGTCACCATGTGTTGTAGATGAATAGAACCCCCCACAAACAGTATATCTTCTTTATTTTGCAAGATCAGCAGGAAAAACTATATTATTTTAAACACGCCGTTTTTCTTTCGGTTCGAGCTCTCATAAATCTTTTATTTTTGATATTATGTTCTATTATTAACTTTTTTCGGGAATTGGCGTAAAACAATAAATCCTAATTTTATATCTAACCAGCCAGTTCGTAACACACTATACTCTACACCTACAGTATTCAACATCGTCGATCATGGGCAATTTAAGACGAATATCACGCTTTTCTACACGTTCGTGATCGTTTGTATATTTTGTCCAACTTGAGCTAACGTGAGGTCGACCAACCGGCTCCTACTTCCGACACAATCGATTGAATCAATTTGAACTAATTAGCTAACCAGGATCGAGGAGTTTAATGTTCGGTAAATGCGATTATCCTCATTCCTCTCTTAAAAAGCAGGTCACTTGTGACTCCTCCGATCGCTTTCCTTCAGGTGATCTGTTTGCTCGTTTGCCCCTCTACAAAAAATATCCTACAGTCTGTGCCTTTTATAACCGACCAGAAACATTAAATTCAGATTTCGAATCCATCGTCATATTGAAGGCGCGTTATTGGCACGAATCCGAATAATGAACGTTATTAGGTCCCTTTCAGGTGTAAAGTTAGTTTGAGTAGGCTTTGAGAGTCTGTTGAGTCTTTATTCTTCGCACGTCCGAACCCCTGTTCGAATGTCGAACGCGACCTTGAGGCGTCCCCAGATCAGGTACCCTGAAGGGCTAAGTGAACCTAATGTGCGTGTCTGTTAGATAATAGACCCCTAAAGGTTTTGTGTCCGGAATTTTCGTGAAAAATATAAGTTGTTTGAATAAAAATTTATGTCTTTACCACGAGTGTCATAATATACTCATCTATCTACATTATGTATAATAAATATAATAAAATAAAATAAAAAATAGACCTCAGAAAAAGTTTGTTGAACCTATCGCCACAAACCTAACGAAGCGAATAGAAGAGCTTTTATTTAAGAAGTAAATGTTTTGAGGTTGATGTGTTGAACTGTTTCTATATTTTAAATTATACTTAATGCCTTTTTAAAGCTATTACTGGTTAAAATATTTAAGACTTTGATTTTTTTTTACAATTAAAGTCAGCTGGTGGCGGCCATTTTTAATGATGTAAGCACACTTTGACCGCCTCGCAGCCCGCAGAGCCGCAGACACCATTGTCGCCTCACAGTGCGGCCCAACAATATAATATTAAATATTCAAGCCATTTGTACGTGTACACCGCCTGCCATAAAAACCTCGCCATAAAAACGAGTCTATGACCTTCCCGGTTCTCCTGTAAATCCGAGTTGTATTTTACACGAATTTCATGATACTGTGATACTGCAATGCATATTGCATATGCATACTCTTTCAACATAATATTTATTATCCATATCCATGAAGCAACTTTTCTACAAGTGTTGATCGGAACTTTGTTGCGCAGAAATTAGTAAGTCGCTTAGGAAATATAACATTTTTTCCGGATTGAACTATACCATGTCCTTTAATGAGATTGAGAATATTAATGTAGTGCATTGATTCCCAAAGTGGTCCAGGTGGACCCCCAGGGGTCCACGATTGCGTGGGAAAAAAATAGGGGGCCACAAGTCTTTACATAATGGGGGTCTATAAAAATGTAATATTAGATGACCTGACTGGACTTCTTCTATGAATATAGGAAGACAATATCATAAGAAACTTAGAAATTGTTTTTGCACTAATGAGGAGCTAAAAGTAGTTCCAGGAGTCCACGGTAAACGCCAACACCTTAAAAGTGGGCCACGAAACAAAGAAGTTTGGGAACCTTTGATATAGTAAATACAATCTAAAGTATTTAAGCGTGAAAAGTAACAGACAGACTCATTTTTGAGCTTATAATACAGCAAATGGAATATTTGAAAAAATAACAATATTACCTTTTTTTCTTCGCTTTAGAAGCGAAGTGTTTACAACTTCAGTCCACAAAAACACTTCTTATGTCCATTCAGATAGGCTCGTCGACTCCTTTCTGTAAGGACATCCTTATAAATAATTCCTAATGATGGCGGTCCTACGAGTAAGTCGCGAAAAGAAATAAATTGGCAAAGTTTTATAACATACGACTAGTTTTTTCTACTCAATGCCGGCTGTGGACCGTTAATGGGTATTAAGTTGGCTTCGTTTAGAGTTTATGCTCTTAATATACCTGTGAGTTACTTGGCCAATATGGCGGGCTAGTTCAAGCGGCTAACTTTAATGTTGTGCATGTTTTATTGACTGCGAGTGTAATTTTGTAACTTTACGTAAGTTTGTGTGAGAAAAGCTTTTTTTTTTGCTTATATCTACTGGCTGTAAGATGTTAAATTAATTTTCATAATATGGTGGATGTTTTATGATCATTTAAGTGTAATTATGTTACTTTAAATAATGCCGTTAAATAAAACTATTTATATATTCAGGCTTAACGATATTTTATGGTCCAATTTCCAAACCACGAAGCTAGTCACAAAATTTCATACTTTGACGTTTTCTAGAAGCCACGCGGGTGTGGACCATAGTAAATTTAGTTACAAGTCGTCTTTATCTACTACTACTACTAGTTGATCCCGGCAACTTCGTTTATCGTGTGGGAACCGTACCTATTTACCTGTGGGCTGTGACTTTTCCCGGGTCTCAAAGTATCTCCATACGAAATTTCATCAAAATCAGGCAGACACACTTTCCCATTTATGATATTGGTATGGAGTATATCTTTATCGTGATGCTGCTGAGCCCTACTAATTTTTAAAACTCCATTTCTGCTACTAATTTACAACATGACTGGTGAGACAATACCGATACTTAAGGAGAGCACTCTGTACTCGATTCTCATTATAATTATGTAATAAAATTAGGTTCTTAATTTTTTTCCGAATTTCCCAAAAATAAATGAATCATGGATACTAAGTAAATGACGCGGCTAGGCAAGTAGGCATACTATGGGGCCGGTGCAGAGGCGTGCGCTACCAAAGAAACACCACACAACTACCCCTCCCGCTCGCGGTGTCCATGCGTTGGGTAAATAATTATTTAACTTTAAGCTACATTTACTCAGTGATCAATTGATATTATTTTTTTTATTATTTTTTTCCAACTAATATAATAGCCAAACATCACGTCCTCAAGTATTGAACATGTCTCACCAGTCACGCAGTATATCACAAAGTGATTAGCGCTGTGCTATGAACGCGCTCAAACGTTATAGTCTAGGAGCTGGCGCCCGCGGCGAGCGCTGATTAATTCACGCCATTCACGGCTGCCTTCCCCTCCTCCCCGCAGCCCGGTTTTAATTGACTACGCGCTAGGGGGTGGGGGGATCTCAGACTAGGCTTCTTACGTTTTAAGCCTTTGCTTAATATTCTATGTTAGAAATTTATGCTTGTGGCTGTGGTGGCTTGTGGCCGTTTCAAAGAATGTGTTGTGCTTACTATATAGTGTAAAATTGAGATTTCTATTTTATGTCTAGGAACCAAAAAACACAAACCGTTCATAAGATAACTCAAATTACGTGGACTTTCTGATTGGGTATGGAATATGCTTATCTTTATTATACTTGACTGCGGGCGTGGCAAACTTAGTATTGGCAGTTTATGTTACATGTAATTTTATAATGTCTACGTCTGCCCACCGTAGGGCTACACTCTAGAGCAATGCCTCTGAAAGCATTATTGGCTAGATCTATGACGATTGGGTTACTATTTCTATAATTTCTTAACTATTTCTAGCAACTCTAGTGCTAAACTCCAATAAGTAATAAGTATAGACATTCCATTAATGATTAAAGTATACATCTACAGCCAAACATTGAACCTCCTTTTTAAAAGTCGGTTAAAATGATACACAATAACAATAGTATCACGGGAATACGATAATTATATGGCTAAGCCTGCGGGTTAACAAGCGAGTCCGCACCGGATGCGCCCATTGTCCCCGCACTGAGCCACTGGGACGGCCTTCGTTAGTGGAATACATTACCCCGAACTCCTCTTAGCGTGACTTCACACTGAAATCTAGCTTTTTTTATAAAATAAGGGGCAAACGAGCAAACAGGTAAAAACTCGCAACATTAGAAGAGCTGCAGGTGCGTTGCCGGCCTTTTAAGAGGGAATAAGCTGTCTTCTTGAAGGTTTGCAGGTCGTATAGGTCTGGATATACTGCTGGTCACGGTTTGTTACTAAATTTCAACAGCAAAAATTGTATCTGTATGTACCTAATATTTTGGTCGCTGTTAAACATTTGTGTATTAACAAACATTTTTTGTTCAGTTATGTATGCAGTCTTGTTCGAAATGATTTATGGAACATAACTGCATTTTTAACTCAATTCGTATTTTTGTGGGATGATACATAAATTGATGAATGATTTCATAAACGATGGCACATCTTGGGAGTAGGATGGCTTCTTGCAAGGCTACTTCTACACTATTGTATTGACTTACAATTATTATTATGTATGTATCTTGACATTGTATATTTTTAAGTTTACAGCATTGTAAATTTCATTTTAAAAGATTAATTTTTTCCTCACTTTTTTTGGTAAAAAAGTGGGCCCGTGCGAGTTTCTTACGCCGGTTCTTCTCGCCGGGCTAGTTCCCGAACCGGTGGTAGGCACCAGTAGTAGCAACGTTCTGAAAGCATTTTTTTAAAATCTATTCAGAAATAAAACAATTTTTATTTATTTATTTATTTAAATGCTTAACAGTGCAGCGTCCATTTATCTATCAAAAATATTATAATACAACAATATTATTTTTAATCGCTTTTTACGGCCATTGGCCATCTCACATTCCCACCACTGTGTCACAGTATAGCAATATAATATACTGTATATCATAATTCATAAGTCGCCAGGAGTGAAGGTAGTGGTATCTAAAAACGAAAATCTGTTGATATGATTTCAGGAATATTTGATCTCTTAGCGAATATTGATTTTGGGGTTACACTTTTTTACTAACCAACCATCCCTACTACGCCTGGCGAACACCCCCGTGCATATGCATGCTCCACGGCCGCATGCATATGCACACGATCAAAATTCTCGGGTACTGACGTTTGGGCGCGGCGAGCCATGCAACTTCGCACACCGCCATGCAACGTGATATCCTTATTGTTCTGATAATGTGTGAAACGTTTCAGTCTGAAGTGAATTTAAAGCGCACATCCATCCTAATGTAGTCCATGCGAAAGATTATCCGCCTGTTAAATCTGTTTACGCTATACCGTTTTGTAATGTCATTTGGTGTGCAGATACTGTGAGTGCAAAAAAGGTGAAGTATGATTTAATCGGTCATTTCAAAAACATAAGTCATATTTTTTTTCAAAATGCTTTTTGTACTGAAAATGGTTCCTTACAGTGGCGGCGCAAGACCAAAATTTTATGTGGGCAAAATATATTTTGCGAGGCCTCCTGATGGATGATGCAAGAATACGGATTTTGTTGAACGATTTTTTGATACTCGTAAATCCTAAAAAAACGCGGTGTCCAGGGGCGCGAGGCCCCTAGGGGCCTATGACCGCGAGGCAGTGGGCGGTCGCCCACACCGCCCATGCCTTGCGCCGCCTATATTACACATATTCCTTACAGGAAGATGCACTTTCTGGGTAAAAATCAAGCAAGTCAATACATTCCTTCCTATTTAAATAATACCACGAAATGACGTACCTCCCAAATACTACATTCAAAACATGAAAGTTCTTTTGAACTCATTTGTTTGATCATAAAACAGATTTTATTAATTCCTAAAAAATTTAGTATGAGTGACTTAAAAGGTTTTTGAAATGACTGATTCAGTTTTATCCCCGAAAGATAAGAAGGTTTTCTGCCACGAATGTAGCGGGAATAGTTTTGAAATTGCTTCACATATTTTATTGATTACTTACGTAATTTTGACTTCAATGTAATTTTATGAATAGTTTCGTGAAGAAATACTGTACTTTTTACGTGATAGCCCATCACGTAAAAATGCGATCAACAATCTAGTTAAGTACTAGCAATAATCGCGCGATCGATTGCTGGTTGTCAAAAACAGTGGTGTCATGTAAGCGATCGATTGCAATCGTATTGTTTTGGCTGGTACGTGATACGAAATTGCGATTTTGGAGCAATTGTCGCGCAATAATTGTTATCGCATTGCTCTCGCAAGGTACGTGATACGGCCGCCGGTCTTGACTCAGCTATACGTATTTCGTAGCGCGGCTACAAAATATCGTAGCGCCGTGCTATGCCGCTTCGTAGAAGAGCTACGTCGTAGCATAGGCGTAGCAAAGGGAAGAGAATTAATACATTATTTATTAAATTGATTTTGTTTTGTTAAATTCACAATAATAGTATTTAGTATTAGGTATACAAATATTACAACAATACTTTAAAACAGTAGTATGGGGAATGGTATAGAAAATAATATCATTACATTTTATCTATCTCTATTCTCTATATCGATGACCGCGCCCTACACCCGAGATAAAGGCAATTTTTCGTCCTCTCATTATTATTTATTGACGACGTGACGACCCTACCCCCTTGTGCTGGGGGGCGAAGCGGAAGGGGGGTGGTCATCGATGTCCCGAACAAATAGAATGAACAAACAGGATACCGTTTAGCGGTCTATTTATTGGTTGTCCGAAATTAGATCAGCTGGTACCCGGGTGCCCGGGCATTGAGGGGGGGACGGTCATTGTGACACGGTTATAATGATACACTATATTATACGAGACGATAGTAATTAAGTTTTTTATTTATGATGTGCAAGCCGGATGGTACTGTGATATCGATATCCCACGAAAATCTTATAATTTTTCGCAATAAAACATATTTTGTGCTTATTTATGCACATCTTAAACTACTACCATGCGAACTTATAATATTTGCCCAGGACTTTTGTTTGAAATTGTCACAAACATTTTTGTGTTTTGTCAACATTCATTTCAATTTATATATATACTGGCTGTCCCGGTGAACTTCGTTTCACTTTAAAACCTTCCCTGGACTTCTACGAATATTTTAAGACTAAAATCAGCCCAATCCGTTCAGCGGTACCAACGAAAATAGAGAGCGCACTACAATAATTAGTGTTAAAGGAAGATGGACACATGGCGGTGATATCATATGATTTGTCCTATATTTTAGTCCTCACAGTAGTAGAATATTATGATGTAATTTCACTTGACCTACTAGTATGAATATGAATAAACAATGATTACCTCGCAATAAAGACGCATTCCCGAGGGAAGCCGCCTGCAAAGCCTTGTATCTCTTTGTCGACGACAGCTGATGCGTCGCTTTCATCGTGACAGAAACATACCATGAGAGTTTTGAACCTTACTGACATAGCCATAAGAGCTAACTCTAGTGGAATGTTGGACATGCTAATATCAACGTTATTGCTTAGTCAATAAGAGTGAAGTGTTCACGAACTTTGTGCGTGCCCCGCTCAGATCGAAACAGCTGATATTAGCTAGCTGTTTGAGTGAAAATCAAAGACACAGGCTTTGATTAAAAAAGTAAAAGTCAAGCTTAATTATTGAAGAATTTTAACTTTGTAACCTTGTGGCTTCGAGTGGTCTTGTAAAGGAAAGGACAGTTACACGTGGGCTTAGGACGGAAAAAGGTCTGGCCTCTATGTAGGGTTGAGAATTGAGATATGTTTGAAAAATATAAGACTGCGGCTACGGCGTTGAAGGAAGTGTAGGGTTGACAACTAACAGAAATTGAGGGCATTTTACAAATTAAAAACTTGGAAATTAACAAAAATGGTCTTATTTCGACACCGATATACAGTAAAAACCAAAAATGCTAATACAAATATAATATTTGTAGCGATAGCACCGTATTTTAACCGTACAAAAGACGTTTGTATTAGGAAAGTGCACAGCGGCTACGCTTGCTATGTAAATTGTCTTGTATTTAAACTTGTTTAAAGCGCTTATATACGCGTCATTTTTCGCAATGAAAAACGTGTATTATGGCTCGGCTTATAATAAGATTTGGCTACCTAATGAGTAGAGTATGTTTGGGTCACGTCCGTACTGTTTGGTCTCGCTAACGACTTACGTAACTTCGTGGCCTAGAGCTAGATTCTAAATTCTAAAGTCTCACACAGTGGATATGACATAATATTATGGACGCTGTTAAGAATTTGTGTACTAACCCACAAAAGAATTTGGTGTTGAACTATGAATGCAGTCTTGTTTTTAATGATCTAAAGAACATGACTGCATTTATAACTCAGTACATATTTTTTGTGGGATGATACACAAATGCATAACAGCGTCCATATATCTATAGTATAGTCATCGCTGGGCAATGTCCAAGGCATCCGATACCCAGAAAAGGAAATATGGGTAAACTTATCAAGTCGCAATAGTTTCATAAATTTGATTCATCGAGACAAGCAACTGTTTCTGCTCATCAAATTTGCAGACAATATCAATTTGTGTAAATTATGTTTAGAATTAAAAACATACAGTTATTTACATTTACAATAATATAAGCAAATATCGCCCCCAGCCACTACAACAACCAATAGCACCCAAACATATTAATCTAAACATCCGTGAACCACAGCCGGGGTAACACGAGTCGTTACCCAAAGACGGCTAACGTGGCTGGTGGGCCGGAAACACACTTCCACCTCGCTGCACCACGCTGACCCCGATACATGCAGCTCAGTCAAATTGTCATCGATAGTTTTGACAAGTTGGTTTATTCTGCTCCCATCAAAATCGGCCTCAATTTGAAAACGCGATGCAATTATAACAAACGTTTACTGTTATACTTTTATTATTCATTGTGAAAACAAAGAAAAATACGAAGTGAAACTAAAACAGGAAAACTAAAACTTGTATGTTGAATTCATTTGAAGTTTCTCTTTAGATCGTGTGCTAGAAGATGTCTTTAGCACACGATCTATTGTACTATAAAAGCTTGCACATACTCTACTTCTCTACTTCTCTACTTCTAGTACTTAGTCCGTTGACCGTTCTTAGTTATTTTACCTGAGTTTATTTTAAAATGATCCTTAAAATATAATAGATATAAAGGTCGGATTGAAAACTCCGCGTGTCGCAGTATAGTTTTGCTCCTGTCGGTAATGGCCGCTGTTTTTTTTTTTTGTTTTAATTGTGACGAAAACCGCTGTAAGTGTGATGTTTGTAAACGGTCGTATTATGAATAGGAACACTCGCTTTTGAAATATAAACATTAAAAGGACTAGAAGTGCGTTTGTGAGTAACAAAACTACCATAACGGAATTGTAAAGCTGGTCTTTTTAAAGTTCAAAGGCTTGCAGAGTTTTCAATAGTATATAGGTTACTAGTTAAGGCCCGCAACTCCGTCCCGCAATTCGTTTATCGCTCGCCGGGAACCGTAAAATTTTCCGGGACTTAAAGTATCTCCATCCCAAACATCAAAATCGGTTTAAGTGGTGTAAGCGTTAAGTGATAGACAGACAGATAGATAAATATTTCCTCATGTGTAATATTAGTGGGGATTACATACTTCTAACTCGTGGCTTTGTCCATAATATTATGTATGTTATAGTATCCCACTTGTATTTTTATAGTTTGTGCGTTATAAGGTGATATGCGTGACAACTGACACATAATAATTGACAATAGTAGGGAAGTTACCTAAAAAAATTTATCGATAATTTAAAAATATCGAATCACTTCGTAAAGGAATTGCAATCGAAATTATCGATTTCACACAGACGTTTCAGAGTGGCGCCGGCGATTTGTTTTCTTGTAAAGAAAATCCGTAGCAAGGAGTATGAGAACTGTCAGCCATATCATCTTAGAACGCACAAACTATAGTATATCACGGGAACACTACACTAATTCGGAAAAAATAGTATCTTTCTTACGTCTTTGTAAACGACCCCTAAATTCTATACTTCCAAACTAAGACACATATACGGGTCAAAATTCATTCGTAGTTTTTGCATGAATATTATAAAAGTAGTATCATTTTAATTCAAACTTTAACACTTATAAAAGTAGTATAATTTTAAAGGGGTCTTAATATATTGAGTGGCGGGTCACTTAGCGAGTCCTCGGGCTCTACAAAGACTGTAGGGCTCCGGGCGTAATTGTGTTATCACGTCGGGGACCATGATAGATAACGGACCGGGTAAACCGACACCGCGGAGACGGGGTGTACCCCGAGTGTGGCTTGAGAGTGTAGTCTATCTGCTGTTCTATATTAAGTACGCGATTTTTTTTAAATATGGATGTAAAATGAAAACTAGTGCTGCTAGAAAGAAACCAATGGTATTTTCGTAACCAGTACACTTAATTTTATTGAAATCAAAAAAAAAATCTGAAAATTTTTTCAGTGTTAACCAGTGTTATTGGTGGACAAGGTAGGCTTGGACAAGGTAGGCTGGCCGCATATGCACGTTTTCAGTATTTGTTTTCCTAATGTACAAACTGTAACTAGCGCAATCGTTCGTTGTTTTCACGCGCCGCGCCGGCTTGCACTTGAAACGTACGTGCAGAATTCGTCCCGTACGCAGAATGATTCCATGCATTCGGATTTCCGAATACGGAAAGCGAATTCGGAAATCGCATACGCAAAACGTGTTTATGCGGCCGGCCTTAGACAGATTGATGGAATCCGTGTTGAATCCGATCGAAACGTGTAATGCCGACAGTGTAAGCCAAATCGGAAGCCGATTCATAGTTTATCACCTTCATTTTTGGCTTGAGCCGTTCATCTGTTTGCGGCAGAAGCGCCAGAAGCTAGCCAATGCCAAAGTCGTAGCTGGTAATGTGACGGTTACGGTTTATTTTATGAAGTATTTTCAAATGAAAATGGGTTTGAGTAACATGGGCTATTTTATGGGAATGCCATTAATAAAATTACTGTCGAACGAAAAGTGTTAACAGCGGCCATATTTTATCAATTACGTCGTCTGTCATATCCAAAAATATTTATAGCAGGAGGGCAAGGTAAGTAAAAATATTAGGACCCTTTACGTATTGTGGACTTGTGGTATCGTATGTTTTTTTTTTTGTTGTTATTGCAAGTATGTACCTCTATTTTGCTAAGATAAGTATTTCGTTTTAACTTAAAATATCCCGTGTGCTTTTTTTCAACCCCCACACGAGATGTTCATGGAACGAGGGTTAATTAATATCCCGTGGAAACAATCAATGACATGACATTTAAAGAGAATAATATTATAATTATTATGAAGTTACTAGTAGGTTTTGACTTAAAATCAATACATTTTCTGTCAATTTTTTCATTAAAATATAACTACTCGAGTATTCATAAAATGTCTCTGAGTATGGCCATAAAACTTGAACCTACCTAAATCCTTCGTTTAGACTTTAGAATATTAAAACTTTAATTTTAATAGAGATTCATAAGCGTGGCTCTACTGTTGCGTTAACTAGCGCTCCGCTCTGAGCCGGACGGCCGGATTATGAAACCGGAACCACAGTTTAACGTTATACGGTAAACCATCTTCACTCGAGACCGAATCGGACACACGCACGTTAGCTTTATTTACTAACTGAATCAGAGTTATAATAATTATGTATATAGTAACAAAACAAAGAATATCGAAGCGCGATATTAGTCATGACGTACAGAGAGCTTGCTGTCAAGAACATGGTTGTATTAGCTGCGTGCAAATTTATGATCGATTTGGTTAAAATGGAAAGGAAAGTTTCAGTGTTCAATTCTTAGATCTCTTTGGAGTGAGGGGAGCGGATGCGTGTGTACGAGTACACGCTACGAGTGTTTGCCGATTTCGTTGTGTGTGTGTGTGTTGTATTTCTTCCAGTTTCGCTAGTTACTTCCACTCACAAACGAGGACGTCAAGGTCTTAAGTAATAGTGCTAGTTGCTCTCACAAAGTTGGAATGGCCTACTGTGTGATATTTATACTGTGCCGAAACGGGCAAAAGTTGGAATGGTCTACTATATGATATGTATACTGTGCCGGAACGAGGCATAGAACGGTTTTCCGTTTCAATTTGCCGGCTCCATCCTTTGTTCGGCGCGAGAGATTGCTGCAGGTCGTTTTGTGAGGAACATTATTTTCACTCGACTGAAAAAATCGCATTATGATGTCCTTTTCTCCCACTTTTATAAGGAACTTTTGTTGCGAACTTGTAAAGTGTCAGTGTATTTGCGATTGAATGAATGAATGGTTATGACTTTATTATTAAAACTAGATGTTGCCTGCAACTTCGTACAAAAAATTATTTGTTGAATGGGAGAAGCCTTCATTATTTCAAGTTAAAAGTTATTTTATGTCCTTTACCGGGATTAAAAGTATTTCAATATGAAATTTCATTAAAATCGGCTCAGCAGTTTATGTGTGAAAAGCACTTATGACACCTATTAAAACTGGGTTTAATTGATTTTCTAGTAGATGTGGCGAGAGATTCCTCGACTCTACCTTTAGCTAGCTAGTTTGCCTCTCTAAGTCATTGTACATCTAAATATTTTACGTACATAATAAGAGTATTTTGTTGCATATTATGTGTTTTTGACCTTTGACCCTCACTGTAATCCTCTTACAGTTTCAACTTCGAATCTCCCCGTCACCGGTCCCTGTAATTAGGTAATTACAGTCGGAGACGGGACGGCCCAGTCAGATGTAATTACAGATACACGGACCCTGTAAAAACTGGGCCCCGACCCTGATTAGGGACTCCAAACCCTTATCGTACGGCTCTGAAATCTCACATTGTTTGTCTAATTATGTTTTGCGATTAGTGTTTTTTTAGCTTCGCCTGCAAGAAATGGTAGGTATACCTGGAATACGAAATTTGATCGTCTATTAAAGTCCTGAAAGTTAGGGGTAGAATTTTGAAAAATCGATTCTTTGTAGATGCAGAAACAAAAGGAAAACGTGTAGTACCAATTTTAATATCGAGGTCTAAAGGACTGGACGTATTATTTAATCAACATTAACGAAATACACATTTTTTGCACTATTTCCATTGCATAATTGCATAATCCACCTACGGCAATTACTATTCTATAAGAATCCTCCAATGGCTATCCTGTAAGGCCTTTATATTACAATAATTAGGTATTTTCCTTGCTGGTAAAGTTGCGGTAAGTTCTATCGTACCCGCAACTCTGCCATAAGCTGCATTTCCACCAGAGATGTGTTACGAGGAATGTGTTTTTGAGAACCAATAGAATCGCTTCATTGACGTGACCTCGCTCAGCGCAGCGATTCTATTGGATCTTAAAAACACATTCCTCGCAACACATCTCTGCTGGAAACGCAGCCTTAAGCGAGTTAAGCGAGGAGTGGAGACCATGGGGTTTTAGTGGGTATAAGAATAGAAGGGAGTCCCACCTACCTCGGCCGATATCCCCGATTCGCCGGGGATGCGTAACTTATTTCCCCATAAAAACAAGGTATTCTTTCTCGTAAACACACGCGCCATAAACCCACGTCCAAAACGCTCTCAACTAATAACTTCGCATGTAGGTCGATGTCAATAAGGCAGGCGGCACTCGGCGGCGTCCCAGCGGGCAGCGCCGGTAATTGGGATGCTTTACGAGGGCGGTGGGCTTTGTGGGGAATCAATATCACGTGACGATGTAGCGGCCAATTGATGAGATCTTGTAGACGTCTTTTTAACCGACCTCTAAAAGGTGGAGGTTTCTTAATTTTACCGTACCTACCTATTTATTTAATATGTTTTTTTGTTCCCTGATAACTTTGTCGTTTATATACCGATTTTGATGACTCTTTTTTGTTGGAAAGAGGACTATTCAAGCGTGTTTCCATGATTAGTTTTGTTTCAAGTCGGTTTTTTTTTGTTAAAATGATTATGTTTAAACTGTCGCAGAGATAATATTGCAAAGAATTAAGAAAGTTTCAACTTTATCTGGAATGTATACGAAAATAAAAGCAGATTGAAAATTGATCTTCTATAAACCCAATAATATTTTTGACTATCGCATGCAAACAATTTTGATTTCAATATTTTCGTAGAGAAAAATTGGTGAAAGACTAATTTGTTTAACGTTTTAAATATTTATACGGCACAATAAAACGTCCGACGACCGGCGGGATGTAGCGAACCGAAAAACAAAAGCAAGCGATGAACGTCTCGATTGGAATATTAATTCGAACGACCTGGACAAATCAAATTAAAAATACGATTGAAAAATACGACTGAAAATATGCAAAGTGACGATGAAGCAGCGGTAAACCCATAAGGTGTAATAAAACAATTGTATTTAAGAAATACTGGGTGATTCGCGATAGTGCTTGGTGTGTCGCGATGAAATATGCAGAGTTACAGCAATAAACAGTCCTAAAAACGCGACAAAACTATAGTGGCAGCGGTAAACAGTGTTCAAGACGCGATATAACAATAGTGAAAGCAATTAACATTATGAAAGACATGGTATAACACTAGTAACAACGATTAACAGTGGTCAAGGCGCGATAAGGCAATGTGTTAAAGTCGCAATAGAACAATTTTAAAAGAGATGAACAGTGTTGGAGACGCGATAAAACAAATGAACAGTTCTCGAAACGCGATCAAACGATAAAAAGCGGCAATGAACAGTGCCCAAGACGCGATGGAGTGGTGGGTGCGCGTGTGATGGTCGCGTGCGATGGTCGCGCGTGATGCTGCGCGGCGGCGGCGCGTGCGCGCTGCTCGGCGCGCCGTGCTCGCGCAAGAATGGTGCCGTGTGCACCTGCCGCGTGCACACCGCGCTGCTGCAGGTAATTATCAGCCTTATGGATCGTTATACAGGTACTGGTATGGAATGATGCGTCATGTGAAATCTAAAGTCGTGTGAGGTTGACCATAAGCGATAAGAAGTAAAACTTTATTACTCTCCATATACTCATTTAAACACAATCTAATAACACTTGTATCAGCTGCCAATTTCACCAGCTATCAAAGCAGAACGAGCCACAGTAAACACTTTTTCTTATAGCGTAACTAACAGTTCAGATCCCACCGACAGCCCCATAAATAATATGGTTCTTACAGAACATATTTTTTCTATAATTCATATTGTTTCGTTTAGTAATTTTACTGAGAGAAGACACTGACAGCGAGGTTTAACCCTTCACTCACCTGATACGCAATTATGTGGCTGCGCCGCCGCTGAGCGCTGAGAGTAATGGACCTCATTAATCGCACTCGAGCCCTCAAGCTCCTCGAGATTAGGGCCAAGGGTAGTGGAGCAGTGGCGAGGCTTAATTGTCTGTGGTCTGGTTTCAGCGCCAACTTTGGTGGAGTAAGAAGTTATCAACAGGTTTTGATTTATGACCCATGCCAGATACTAGTTTTTAGGGGTTAGGATATCAAGACGTTCAAGAATGTAGAACGCCCATTTTTAATTATGACAATCACCAGATTAAGGAATGAGCGTAACTACTTTTATCATAAAATATGAGGGTTAATTTGGAGGTTCCAAAGCGGTGCATATCTCTTATTGACTGAGATTTGTCCCAGCATATTATAAGACTAGCTGTCCCGGCAAACGTTGTTTTGCCATTTAAAGTATATTTTCTACATCATCAGTTGATACATGTTTTACCCCCTCTTTTGTCCCCTAAGAGGGTGTGGGGGGGGGAAGGTCATACACCAGACGTTACGACGACAGAAAAACACAGTTAATACCTAATATGAAGTAAGTCCACTAAAGAAAAAAGTTGTATAAAAAATCTGACCCCTAAAGAGGGGGTTTTTATACACCAGATGTTGAGTTGGAAGAAGACAAATATAATATATCTGTGAAAACCGTATGCAAATCGGATCAGTAGTTTTCGTGTTAAAGAAAAAAGTTTGATACAAAATCTGACCCCCTCTTTTGTCCCCTTAGAGGGGTGGGGGGGAAATATTTTATACACCAGAATAATTCCAACTTAACATATTATGTTAAGTTGGAAGACGATAAATATATCTGCGAAAACCACATTCAAATCGGATCAGTATTTTTCGTGTGATGCTGGAACAAACATACAGACAGACAGACAGACAAAAAATTAACCACATTTTTGGCTTCTATAGCGATGTAATTTCGGGTGTCATTTCATATCTTTTATGTACAGAATTTTCATTTCTATAACAGAATATTTTCTTCCTCCCGCACGCGCTTTGGTGACGCCCACTATCGTAATATTTTAATTTCGCCATAATTTCAAAACCAAACGTCCAATTTTAATCATTCAAAGACCAAATATTATCTACATAAACTGTACTTAGTGATAAAATAATTTATTTTGATAAGGATTAATAGCGTGAGTAAAATATATCCGTTTAAATGTAGTCCAAAAAAAATTCAGGATTTTTAAATAAATAAATGGTTATTGTGCCTCACTCGACATAGATAGGTATAGTGTGTCGCGGACTTTTTTGTAGATATTTATAAGATCTACAATTACTTAGAACATTTTATGGTTCTATCTTTTATAGTTTAGGCAGCGTACGCAAAATAAGTAACTTTTCTAGCTGATTTTTTACACCTTGCGTCCGAAAAACTCAAATATCTTACGGAACCCTATTTTTTTCCAAAATAAAATATAGCCTATGTTCAGCGGAAATAATGTAAGATTCCAATAGCAAAAGAATTTTTCAAATCGGTCCAGTAGTTTCGGAGCCTATTCGACTCAAACAAACAAACAAACAAACAAACAAACAAAAAATCAAATCTTTCCTCTTTATAATAGTAGTGTAGATGTCCACTACAGAATAAGGTATGCACCATATTATTTGGGTCGAGGGTCTTCGTGTTTATTCTTGTCGCAAGCTTTTCGCTAGAAGGCGTATGCTGAGCTCTTACAATTTTAAATTCTGTTTTGATTCCGACGTACCGACTCATAAGCGCCACGCATTTAAAAAAATATGCCCCTTTCTTGAAAGTGTCTTAAAATAAGTTTCTGGGGCAATAAATATGCAACAGCACCTCAGGCTGCAACTTCACCGGCCAATTTACCTCAAAGAGCACTAATGGTGGCCGAGTCGGAGTCAAGGCGAGGTCGGAGCCTTCAGTAATCTAGCTCACTGTGTTTACCACTCAAAATACTGAACATATTGACTCGGAGAATGTTTGCTTTTGATGCGGATCTACGAGCTTTTATTCTTTTGTCTGTGTTTCTTTCGCTCGTTTTTCTGAGATAAGATCGCCTGTATCTAACGGATGTCTCTATTGTACGCTTCCGGCTACCACTGATTCGAGATACAACTGGAAGTGAACTAAATTTTTTGAAATATCTATTGTGTGATGGTTAAGACTGTATTTCAGTATGGTGTGTGATGTATCGCCGCGCAGATTTGTAATAGAATTATATTCACGACAACGAATGATTTTACAAGTTTCCGAGCCGACTTATAGATGATAATGTAAAGATCCTTTTGATATCTAATACTTTGCATCAGCTTTCTGCAATGATTTAGTACTCCTATCGAGTTAAGAATATCTGGTGTCTGAAAATTAACAGGCGTTTGATAGATCAATTTAAATCAGCGCTTATTTTTCAATGTGAGCTTCTTATCAGAAGTGAGCTAGTTACCACTAGCGATATTCAGTACCGCATAAAATATACAATAGTATAATTATAATATACATATTGTATAGTATTTGTACTGTCAAGTGATATTTACGTTAATTTGTGTTAGAAGAGGCTGAGAAACCCCTGAGGTATTTCGCGTATGTCGCCTCAAGCCTCCAGCCTCAAGGCCGTCACGAGTCACGACTCACGACATTCCACTTGGCTCCGGCTAAATTTGGCCTGTTATGTAACACTACCGACGAATTCTAATCTAGTAGCCTGGATTCCAATATCTTGTATTGAACATATAGAGCCAGAACAGCTGGGCTCTTAAATGAGTTATAAACTTTTAGGAATGTTTGATACAGATGTGCCTAATATTCTTAAATAATATAGATTATAGACAGTTAATTCATAGAATATGTACCTTGAGAAACTAGGAATAAACCTAATTTAGGCCGACAACGCACCTGCAGCTCTTCTGATGTTTCGAGTGTCCATGGGCGACGATAGTCGCTTTCCATCAGGTGACCCGTTTGCTCGTTTGCCCCTTATTTTATTTAAAAAAACAGAATAATTTGCATTCTTCACTGCCTTATTAATAGTAGTAACTCAATATTAATAAAATTAAATAACGTATCCTACTCCTTTGGATCTTGGGTGGCGGAAATTAAGAATGGGTTCTTCTTATTATTTTACTAAAATTCCTTTTTCATAAAAAATTAGACAAAGTATACGCAAACTATAAAAAATGAACAAGGAAATATTAAAGATAGTTGATAGTTATAATCATTCGGGGCCCGATAAACAGCGAGGCCATAATGCCTTCAATGTGACGGGGCCCGCGGGGGCCCTACTCACCCCGGAGGCCTGGAGACTGCGCGCGAGGCCCCTACAACCACGAATCATATTACATTGGAAAATATTATATTACACAACAGAGTGCTTAGTGCGAGTTCAACAATTCATGTCAAATTACTTCACGATTTCGTATAACGAATAAACTCTACTAGGAGTGTGCGCCACATTACAGCGAGTGTGAGTTGCAATCGAGTATGTCCATTCGATTGACGTTTCCTCATTGCAAATAGTGAGACACAGGCGATCAATTTTTACTGTAAGTTGGTAGTTCCGTAGCGTCCAACATTAACCGACCAAATTGATGTCCTTGGTAACAATCGCCTTTTCAGTGGATAGAGGTGTCTTTCAAATTTGAATGGATAATAGGGCAGAGCGACGACACTGCCACTAGTGGCGAATAGCCGAAACTTTTACCAACTCCGCTAGGAGTAAATGTGTTATTTATGTTTACGAAAATTTTACTGTCAAGCTTTATTCAAGCTACGGAAAATTATAAGATTTCTTGAAATTGAATTTTAGTATTTTCAAGAATTGAAATGCATTGTTGTATTCCCGGAAAGGCAAATCGAACGATGTAAAATTTTACTATTTTTCTGCCAAAGTATTCACATGCCTTTGCTTATTGAAAAACGAAAGCAATGGATAAAAGGCAGTAAAAACATACGTAAGTATTTAAAAAGTTCCTTGAATGTTATGTGTAGACTCGTAAAACACTGAATTTTGTAGATTATAACCGTAAATTCATTTTTTATGAACACAATATGAACATAACCTATAACCGTTGCTTCTTTCAGTAAACATCCAAACTGGCTTCCATCTAAATTGATATACATAGGTACATAGGCACCGCTCATTTAATTGGCATAAAGTAAGGATAATTTGGAGAAGTCCTGCCAGGAATTCAACACTGAGGATACCTAGTATTGAACTTGAACCATCTTGTCAAAGTGTTGGTTCTCAAAAGGATGATTCTTCAAGTAGGAAAAAGATTAGTAGTGCAGTCTTCGTGTGTTATTTAAGAATACATAAATGGTGTTTGCACTGATGAGGTCCAGACTGAAATTAGTTAAAAATAGTGACAGACAAAATTTGTGAAGATGGTATCGATCGAATCGCAGAAGGTTTATGAAATAAAAGCATTTATTTTAGTGAACTTGTTTTATTTTATTAATCCACAAGCATTTTCAGTAAGATTATAGGTATTTTTGCATAGCTTCATTATTTTATTGCAATATTTATCAAGTTTTTACTTTCTATGCTGATGGATGCTATTAATTTTTCAGATATTTTCTCTTAGTTATCTAGAATTAAATACCTATACTTTGACTTTTGTCGGAAATACAAAAGAGTGACGTTGTGTTTTTGTATCTTTTTCTTAAAATTGTGTTATTTCGGTCTTGTGTAATATTGGTAGAATATTAACCACAATAAATATTCGATGTCATGCACAAGTGTGGGCTAATAGATACAACTTCAAGAAACGTGCTATATTTTGTGTTTCTTCCAAAACTCCACCGAAAGTTTTAGTAAAAGGTCTACCACTTTACTAAAACATCTGACTTGACTCGTTGACTTTGCTGACTACTTTTTTAGACTTTTACTAGACTTTCGACTTGACGACAATCTGTAAAAACGACTTTTAAACTCGGTTTCCGTCAACCGGGTTTCCCCGGGTTTGTCCTAGTTTAGAAGGCATCCGGGGAGCGTCCGGGGAAGGTTTCATTTGTAGACCGAGTTTCAAAAAATTAATTTATGAAGGACGGATCAAAGCAGCGCCATCTACTGGCTAAATTTGGAAACTACTGTCATCTTGTACGGCTTTCGCGAACATGTTCCAAGCGAAAAAATAATAATATGCCGCCATCATAATATAGAATGCTATTTTAGGTATTTTAGTCACCTATAATCTCAGATTAAGGTATATATTTAGATAGATATCTTTAAATTCAAAGATAAAACCCTTCTCTCACCATAAAATTTTAGGTGAAAACTTTACTTTAGAATGCCGAGAAGTTTACGTAATGTTTGTCGTTGAACTGTCAAAAATGTGTCAAACGACAGTCTCGCACTCGCAAAATGGCGTTTACGTCCGAAAAAGTGTTAACAAGTCGATCGCCGCCATTTTCAATACTACTCGATCGCATAAAAGTTAACTTTGTAAAACTCCCACTCACAAATTTTAGTATCCACATTAGCCAGTAGATGGCGCTGCTTTGATCCCATATAAATTCGCGTTTACGCTCTCGATGTGTATGATCGAATAAAACTCGCACTAAGCACTCAGATTTGCTTTTTCCACTCGCTCGTAATAACGCTCCACCTGGGGAGTTCATTGTTTATTGTTTAGTTGTATACTTACTGCAATGTGGTAGACTGGGACTATCTGAACTGTTAAATTAGTGTATACTTTTAGTTATAATATATTTTTCAAGTGCAGATGTCGCAGGATAGAGAGAAATTAGTGGTATCGGATACCACATATTATCATGTGCGCTATTTTAATATTTTTTGCGTGATTCCACTACAATTATTAACAGCAGCCTGCAGCATTATAGCGCAAAGGCCAATTCGCCAATGAAATTTCTCTCTATCTAGTGACCAATTTCAAGTAGGAAACTTTAACACTATTTTAATATATTATACATAACCGGAAGAAACTTACTAATATGGGCATATTTGTCTTTTACTTTGCTGCAGTTCATTGTATATAACCTACTTTTGCCGATAAAGTAGTGCTGGCAGAAATTTCTTTAAAGATAAGCAGTACCTGTTGTGTCGTCTTTCTTCTGTGTACATTTCGTGTAAAACAGTTGTATGTGCAATAAATAGTTAAATAAATAAAAGTATAAACTATTTTTGTCCTGAGTGTTTCACCTACTGCAGTTTATTACCTACTCCTGTGACTATTTTTATTCCGTGTATTATTTCCTTGACAATTCAAATACTCAATACCAAACATGTAGGATAGATATTGTAACGGCTTGGTTTATTTTGTCGAAAGACCTTGCTTTGTTAAACTAGCGACAAACTAAACGGTTCTTAAAAATTGATCTTATATCACATGCTTTCTTGTTATTCTGATAGGCAGTGTCTATAAGACCAACCTCTGTTAACCAAGCAGCAGCTAAATTGACAAACTGGAAAATATGTTTTATTTATTTTCTTATTTATTTTTGAAGCCATATCGATATTTACTAGTTTCACTGGTAATTCAATGCGAATAACTATACGTTATAAATTGATATAAGTTTATTAAAGTAAGTAAAAGCTGTAGCTCTCGGACGAGCTCTGAATTTTAAACATAGCACTTAGGTGTGATCATTTTATACAACAAAAATATTTTATGGATAGTAAAAATTTATTATTATAGATGATTTCATAGTTTTATATACTTATTGTTTATTACTTAGAGTTGAGATAAAACCTTTCTAGTGAAATCTATAACTTAGAGAGTGATTTTCTAACCTGCCAAGAATCTATTGCAGTATTAATTTTCGCGAAAGTTACAACGCAGGACAGACAACCTTAAGGTTGACGTTTCTCAGGACTACTCGACATGAATCTCAACGGCGCTCAGATTCGCCACCGTCCCTGATGATCGCTTCTGTGTTATGTGCTCAGCCACAAACCATAGACTCATTTTTCGCAAAAGTCACAATGCAGGACAACCTTTAGGTTGACGTTTCTGAGGACTTGTCGGCATTGATCTCATCTCCATATTCGCCACCGTCTCCAATGATCGGTTTCGCGATATTTGCTCAGCTACAACACTAATTTGAGTGTTTGTTCGTAGGAGTTCGCGACCCTCACGAAGGAGCTAAATGCTGCCCGCGAGCAGCTGCTGGAGCGAGAGGAGGAGATCTCCGAACTCAAAGCCGAGAGGAACAACACCAGGGTATGTACTTACTGTTGAGATTAAGACTCATCAGCAATGCCCCAGTTGCAGTAGAAAAAATGTCGCTCATCCTACTAGAGTATTATGTCTTGTTCCACCAGAATGCTTCCCTCTGATGTGGCCCATTGGCTAAATGATAGAAGTCCATAATCAATTCGCTACATAGGATTTGGATACTTCAGAGATAGTTATTAATTAATAATTATACATTGAGTCAAACATATTGGACGACTTTATCTAAACATCTTTGTTGAATAAAGAGATATAAAGATACAGTACAAATAACAGAGATAAGGACAAGAAATAAAATTATCAAAATATAAGCTGGATTTCTACCGCTACTTGGTACGCAAAGTAAAACGTAAAACGTCCGGTCTTTTTATACAAATGTCCGGCGAAGCTGGCTCGTTATCGGGCTAGGATAGTGGTGACTTGATAACGCTAATTGTAACTGTTTAACCTGGTCTATTCCAGCTACTCCTAGAGCATCTAGAATGCCTGGTGTCGCGACACGAGCGCTCGCTGCGCATGACAGTGGTGAAGCGGCAGGCGGCCGCGCAGTCCGGCGTCTCCTCCGAGGTGGAGGTGCTCAAGGCGCTCAAGAGCCTGTTCGAGCACCACAAGGCGTTGGACGAGAAGGTACTGTACTAATTGACGCTGCTACTGCCTGCTCCAGCTGAATGCCGTCGTGTCGCGTCACGAGCGCTCACTGGTAAAGCGGCAGGCGGCCACGCTACCTGGCCTCTCTGAAGTGGAGGTGCTCAATGGACAATGTGCTCGAAAACCTGTTCGGGCACCCCAAGATTTTGGACGAGAAGGTAAAAACTAGCAGACCACGTGTCGTTTGCAAATAAAGCAGCTAAGAGCGGAGTTACACTAATTATGTTTTGTGTTTTGTGTCGTTAGAACGGAATTATAGGTTTTTTTATGACACAGAATTGGGTGGCGATATGTGAAAGCGCATTACAAGATGATGACTAATTATTGTTGACAGTGCATCGTTTTTTTTTTCACTTCTAATTACATTTACACATCAAAGCGTCGCTATTGGCGACGAGCCCTTTTTGTACCTCTTTCCACTTTTAAAAACCCAACCCTCAAAACATTTGCTAATTTCATAAAGTCGCATTTTCCAGGTTCGGGAGAGGCTGCGAGTGGCGCTAGAGAGGAACACCGCGCTGGAGGAGGAGTTAGCTCTCACCAAAGAGGAGGTAATAATACTAAACTTTACCATATTTATAGCTGGAAAGACGTCTGCACATGATAACCCTAGATGGGCACACGATGTCCTAGACACCAGCCACAGCTGATCGTACATTTGTCCGCACCGTGCGCGCCGTACGCGCCGCTTTTTAACCGACTTCAAAACAAAAAAAGGAGTTTATCAATTCGACGCGTATGTATGTAATATTTCCAGAACTGCCCAGTTTTTGTATATGTTATTCTATAACAGCTTCTAAACAAATGTGCCAAATTTCAAAAGTGTATGTATGTATGTATGTTTTTATGTTTGTTCGCGCATATCTCTGAAACTACAAGTCCGATTTAAGTGATTCTTTTTTTATTGTACTAGGTATTGTTCAACTTAGGGAATAGTGCAAGTTTCATCAAAATCGGTTCAGTAGTTTTGGAGCTAGGGAGTTTTAATTTAATTTTGAAATCGGTTTTATCTTTTTAAAATACAGTTATTAGAATTCGTTGTATGAAATGACATCATTTCATACTACGAATTCTGAGATGGGGCGCGTACGGCGCGACTACTACCGACTACTACTGACGTAAGTAGGCGCAACTTGATCTTATTGTGTTTCCACTAATCACCATGTAATATGATGTTTCAGCTCCAGCAGTACAAGCAGACGAGCACAGACGGCGACAAGCCCAAGGAGAACGGCACCGTCTCCGGCTCTCCCGAGAACGGCGAGCAGCAGGCGCCCAAGGTCCGATAACACGAACACAGACACACTCACACACATACACATACACAGATTACACGAACACGTGTTATACAGGTACACACACGCGCGTCGACCGAGATACACACAGACGCAATGGCATACGGAGGATAGAATATGTATATTATGCGCTCACAGACGTACGTAATCTACACATGAACTATCAGAGCAGTTGATTCTAGGCAGATGGCAGACTTCGTAATTTGGTTTCTTTGCGTCAAACGCCAACATTTACGAATTACATTCAATTTACTTAATCCGACCAAATGACGTATGTCTGTCAACTGCCTACACTGTACTGTATAATATGTACTTGCGTACATGTTTCACAGTGTGAAATACGTATGCACTATGCACACAGACGGTGATGTGAACTTTACACATAGCTCATCAACACACACAGAGATAGATACAGATACATATACTAGGGCACGCATACACATGACACAAACATAAAGATTCATATACTTAGACTAGAAAAATTTCAAATAGAGAAAACAGCGGTACTAAATAAATAAGGTAAAATATGGATCAACTTGATATTGCAATGTTTCAATCGAATTCGAGTATCTTTTAATATTCTTTGTAGGTTTTCCGTTTTAAACTTTAGATCTAATGGTATGAAAGTGCCTAACTGGAAGCTAAGTGCATGAAACTATTAGAAAACACTTCTTATTTATAGGCTTTTCAAAACAAAAAGCACATAAAATTTTATGATAGCTACTTATTTTGTACTCGTCCCAAATCGAACGAAACGTCAGCAAATTATTATGTAGATTTTGATAATTTGTGACATTAGTGACACACTTTTGGGTCACGCCAAATGCGGATGATTATAATATAGGCCGCAAACAACTTTATGATAGCTTGGCAAAAATGTAGGAAGCAAATAGGAAATGTAGAACAACTTAGCTATGAATGTGTTATCCTCCAATGGCGATTTACTAATAGCGTGCCCTCTCTCTCTCTCTCTTTCTCTCTCTCTTCAAATTTATTCAAACACTGTGCCCTCTTTTATTTTTCGCGAGTGATCTTAAAGTTGTATGCGACTTAGACAAATAAGACCCCACAGATAGAGTGCAAGTTGTACTAAAATGGTTTTATTTGATGTGTGGTGTGCCACATCAAAACAACCTTTAACAGCTAACTTTCTTAGTCTTGCTACACACGTAGCGATGAAACTGCACAGTTCGGTCCTCTAATAAATCAAAAGGCGCTTTGTATAAACTCTGATTCGATTCGTCTATAATTTTGCATAAAGAATTCATGTGTTTTAAACAAACCAAGTATGCTACTTTTAGCGTTAAGTATCTTAGTTTCTTTAAACAGAAGCATCTGAAATGTAGCACTCAACTATTTTGAACGTCTAGAAACAAGTAAAACATAATTTTATTAAAAATTTATAATTTTTGAGCGCGTTGAATAAATGGGCCTAGGCCGTTTGACGAAATGGCTTGCCTGTTTAACTAAATGGCTGCGACACATATCATTATATGTGTCGCAGAACGACCTGTGCAGTTCCATCTGTGTAGCGGGCGTTAGACGTAAGGCATGAGGCAGTGTGTGAGCTTAATTGTTGTTTGTGTTGGTGTTGCGCGCAGGATGGTAGTACGGAGGGGTCGGACGGTGGGCGACTGGCCGAACTACAAAACACTATCGCCAAACAGGTCAGCAGACGTGTGTAGGGAGGGACTGATAGTCTGTATGTGATATGGGCTTAGATAGAGTTACTATGCGGAAATGATGTTGAATTACAAATGGTATCAACAAATTTAGGCTAGTGTAAAGATTGTACGAAATTATCGTTTCCCTAAGTTTGTTTATTGCTCTATGATCTAACTTGTGTACCGTTAACAAAACAAAATAAGTAACATAATATTTTTGACGGTATAATGCAGTAGTTAATAAGTTGATAATTTTACTGATTTCACCAAAGCCTCATCGTTCAAACAATTTCCTTCTGCTAAGAGTACTGGACAATCTTCGTTTTGTATTGAAATTAGAATTAATTAAAAAAACGTTTCAAGACCACTATTAGAGACACGTAGTTTGTTCTAAAGATTTTATTTTTTAATTTCACCCTCGTAACGATGGTGAAACAAAAAAAACGGTTTCTGTATTGTACTTTTCCTAAGCCTATATCTTATGCAGGCACCAGGTATCCTTCTCTTTATTAATTCATTAACGAGTGATTAATATTTTATGATCATGCTCAAATTTACATCATTATACATACTTGTCATGATCAGATGTAGCTAGGTCGTACTATCAGCGAAATTGATAAGCAGATCGCAGACCTACGTAATTTCGTTTCGTTTCGTTCGGTCGTACGTTTAGACCTACGTTCGTCGTAATAATTATGTTAAACCCAGCTGACAGATTATGACTTACATTGAATTGGCATAGCCTGGCCAAATGAGGTAGGTCCGCTATCTACCTATTAATCAATTTCTTCGTTGGTACAGATATGATTTCATGATATTAAAACTTATTTAGATTAAATATTTTTATGTGAAATCATTAAAGTATAAAAATATGACTAGGATTCACTCGTTTTATAAAATATATAAAGCTGTATCATTCGACATGGCCGTCATTATTTAATTTATTTATATTTATTGGCATGCTTATAGCTTATTATTTCGTAGATGCATGTTTGTATAAAATACTATAAGTATTTTAAAGAAAGAAATAAGCCTTCATTATGCAGAAATATAACTTTTAATTTCACGTACCATTATATTTAAGCGATTGATAACAAAACTATAATATAACTAATTGTTGTATTTTAATTCGTATTATATCAGTAGATAGCAGAACATGCATCATACTCATACAACAACTTCACATATAACTGACACAAATCGTAGTTAAGACATAATTATTATGTAGTACATTACCAATTCCCTAGTACCTATAGATTCGTCTATACAGGGTGTAACTAAACTAAGTTATAATACTTTAGGGTGTGTATGTGATCCTTGTAGAGAGTTCACTGTGAAAGTAGCAGCACTGAAAGACCAATTTCTTTTTCACTTTTGTATGGGCAAGCGTCACGAGTTTTTCCATACAAAAGAGAAAAAAAATGTTCTTGCAGCGCTGCTACTTTCACAGTAAACTCTCTACGAGAAACACGTACACACCTTAAAGAATTATCACTTAGTTTTGTTACACCCTGTAGAACCATACTTCATACCATCAAAATATACTTACCATATTGTTATGTAAATGGATATAAGTAATTTTAAGTAATGTTCGTGCTGAATATTCCTATCTATGTAATTGAAATAATATCATGTATGCATGAACATACCGCACAGTACATGTAATAAAGTGCAGCCATAACATCATTGCTATGTATGTATCATTTGTATGAACTAATAACATTTATTACTTAAAATACAAAGCCCCATATTATAATACTTTCAAAAATTATAAAAATTGGCAATTTTAAAATTATAAAGTCAATAGAAACTGAAAAGATAATATTAATTCGTTCTCCAGGCCGAGTGTTGCATAAGCATTTATTTTGACCTAATAATTTATTGATACTGCATTCTTATTTCTCATCACGCAGTGAAGTGTAGAATTTTGATAAAAGTGATTTAGTATCAATAATGTGCAATACACGACCTTGGCGACTACCTTTGGGGAGCGTTCAAGTAATACGTTACATGACAGGTGGGAGAGGGAGGTCTATAGTCTTCAAAATAGTTGCGTAATACTTTGACGCTCCCTTAGGCGTTCCCCACATTAGGCATACAGATACGCCCGAGGAACGCGCACGCCTAATGTGGGGTCAGCCTTAGATTTACATCGCTCACCTTATGACGTCACAGTCAGCCATTACTCACATGTCTACAACAGTCGGCAGAGCTGAGCTCGTGGCAGCGGCGAGTGGCGGAGCTCAACAACAAGGTCACCGACCTCGAGGACAAGCTGGCCAAGGGTGAGAAGGAGCTGGCCAAGAAGCAGGACGAGGTGGCCAAGCTGCAGCGCGACCTGCGGGAGAACGTCGCGCAGAAGGAGGACCAGGTATGTGAGACGAAACCAGCTGTCGATTCTGCAATCGCGCTATAGAAGTTTCTGAAGAAAATGTGATATTTGTAATTACTACAGTGGTTTTCGGCCTGACTAAGATGGCACATATCAATTAGTAAGCCGAAGTAAACGTCTGTTTACATACAAAGATTGTATTCCGAGGGGTTAGTGCGAGTTTTATTCGATCATACGCATCGAGCGCGTAAACGCAAATTTATATGGGATCAAAGCAGCGCCATCTACTGGCTAACGTGGATACTGGTTTGATCCCATATAAATTCGCGTTTACGCGCTCTATGCGTATGGTCCAATAAAACTCGCACTAAATCCCTCTGTTTATTAAGATATCAATTTATTCAAATTAAACTTTATTTACCAAGCGCAAGATACATTTTGAATGCTGTTCAGCGCGACATAATAATTATCACTTAGCTCTAGCAATGAAACATTTACTTCTTGTGTAGTAAATAATATATTATACAGATCGAAATCTCTATCTCAAGAATACAGTGCTACGTTTAGTTTAGATGTGAACTGGACGCAGACCCTATTCTTCGCAGTCTTATAGTAAATCAACGTGAAATAAAGAAGAGATATTCGATTATAATATCTATGGACGCTTCACACCACGCCAGTCTGGCCCCGTGATAAGTACCTGAAGGACTTGTGTTACGGGTACCAGACAACGGAAATACATATTATATTTAATACTTTAATACTATACATATATTTAAGATTTTTATTATAATAATATGTTACACATATTTAATACACATCCAAGACCCAGGAACATAGATATTTTTTTTTTGTTCCGTCGGTGGGATTCGAACCCACGACCCCCGCGCCAACGCGCCACCAACTGAGCCACAGAGGTCGTCAAAGGCACTTGTTAAGGACATTTTCAGGTGACTAATATAACGAACAAATTTCCAGGAGGAGCGAATCACGACTCTTGAGAAGCGGTACCTGAACGCGCAGCGCGAGTCCACCTCGCTGCACGACCTCAACGAGAAGTTGGAACAGGAGCTCCAGCACAAGCAGGCGCAGCTCAAGGTGAGAACCCCGTGCCGGGTCACTAGACCACACGTAGTACCACCACAGTGACCCACGTGACCACACAGTAAATCCTACAAAGTAGACAGAACTAAGGAGTACCTCGACTTCAAACAAACGTGCGAATATGACGCGAGTTGGAACTTGGAAGCTAATGTTACTTTCAACATATTATAGTACGGCGCGCGCCGGCCGATATGACATACTATGTCAAGCGTATATTTGAGATCTCTTCTGAGTCGGCCTACTCGTTAGTTCTGTTTACTCTGGTAATAATTATAAGTCGATATCAAATCGATACAAGTGAGGCCTGACCTCATTAAAAACAAAATAAACTCTAATAAAGAAATTTTGCAACATGTAATATTTTCTTATAAAGACAAACTCCAAAGTAAGATTAAAAATAAATTCAAAGTTTGCACTTATACACGTTGAACACGCGTAGTGTCAAGTATGTCTGTAGTTGCTGTCTGCTGACCATGTGCGTAGTTTGGCACAACTGTTACTTAAGGTATGCCTGAATCACTTTAAAAAAATCTCATAATAACTTTGAAAATACTAAAAGAAGTATGCAGACAATATTAAGATTTATTAACAACTAAAATCTAAATTAGAAGCACTTCTGGCTTTTGCAATTATTTTTTTAATTCTTATCTTTCTCTAAATCTACAAGCTGACACTTTTAATTTGCTTCCTGTATACTAATCTGTCATGCAAAACTAACCTTTGTTTTAACCACGTTACGATGACTCTCGGCAAATACACTTAACGTTACGTAAGATTATGACAATTTTTGATCCCTCCCCCATACAACAAACGAATTCGATTGTATTGTCAACATCATACTTCAATTTTATTGAACAGTTTATTTGACAATTAGATTGACGGCGCGCGATGTTCAATATCAAAACTAGTGACTAGACGGTCAATCATATTACGTAATACGTGATATTGTTCAATATTATTGTAGGTCTAGGGGCCCGCTAAGAGTATGAAGGTTTTCGGATCCCCCCCCCCTCCCCCTTCATGCCTTACGTAATTGAAGACGTGAGTAGAAGAATCGAACAATTAACATTTCGTAACATACGGACAATAACTCATTTTTCCCTAGTTATTTTAATAAAACTTGTAACTTATCTACATCATAACCTAGCTAATGTATCTGGCTACACATATAATCCATAGTTTTTCTATTTCAAATAACTTTTCCGGCCCTAAAGCCTCCATTAAAGCAAAAAAACGGGAAGTTTTTTCATGTTACTTACCTTATTCTTCCACTCACGTCTTGAATTAATAAACGCTTCCCTTCTGCCGAGGGACATTGAGTTTGTAACTAATTGCGCCAAGCTACACCGATAACCCTCACCGTCATACCCGCAGCTGCAAGAAGAGAAAATTGCGGCCATAGAAGAGAAGTTGGAGCTGTCGGCGCAGAAGCTGGCGCAGATGTCCTCGCTGCCCGAGATGGAGGAGCAGCTCAAGGCGCGCATGGAGGCGCTCAGTCAGGTAATGTGCCTTATCGCCATTGTCATACGGTCCATGTTCATTTGTCACGCGCTTTGTAGTGCTCGCGACGGGGGATTGAGAGAAAACTTTTGGCTGACTCCCAGTCCCAACGGTAGTCACATCACGTAATTTGCATAAACTCTCAATTCACTGTTGCAGATAAATGTGTCATTTGCTTTTGTCACTCATTATGAAACCTAACCTAAATAATCATTTGTTGATTGATAATTAAGAGGTTTTGTTGTCGTATCTAAGAAGTAACAAGTAACAGCCCCCACTAACTGGCGTTGTTGCGGCAGGCGCAGGAGCGGCACGGCTCCGCGGAGGACCGCATCCAGCGGCTGGAGGCGAGCGTGGAGGAGAAGAATGCCGAGCTGATGCGCCTCAACCAGCGCCTGCGCATGAACGAGGAGCACAACACGCGGCTCTCCGCCACCGTCGACAAACTGCTCTCCGAGTCCAACGACAGGTGAGCGGGACGGGGCTAGTGTACGCAGAGGCGTACGAGTGCGACGTGAGCATATTGAAATTGGAGAGGAGCAATACATGTAAAAGCATCCAGCGGCTTTAGTGTACGAATGCGCCGCAAGCTAGACGAATGTATGAGACGAGATGCACATAGTGTTAGCTGGACGTCAATAGTGTCAAAAAATTATCCTACTAATATTATAAAGGCGAAAGTTTGGATGTATGGATGTTTGTTACTCTTTCACGCAAAAACTACTGAACGGATTTTAATGAAACTGTACAATAATATAGCTTATACATCAGAATAACACATAGGCTACAATTTTAACCGACTTTCAAAATGGAGGAGGTGTTATGTTCGTTTTTTTATATTCAACGATTACTCCGCCGTTTGTGAACCGATTTTCAAATTTTTTCTTTTGGTGTATAGTTTATCATCCCAATTTGGTATCATACTCATAAAAGTGATGAACCTGATGAAGGGATCCATAAGAAATCGAGGGAACTCCTCAAAATTTATATGGAAACATATTGTGGTGACTTCGGTTTCGTGAGTAGTATTCTAAGCATATGCTACCAACAAGTTACATTTTGCACCAAAGTATACCATGGTTCGGAAGGTGCTGAGAGAACTTCTGACTCTTTATAGATATAAGTTTGGGAGTTTGAACGTTGTTTTAAGAACGGAAAGCATATGCTACTATGCAAATTACATTCATCATCATCATCATCACTACCATAAACCATTATAGAACCATGTATCGTCCCGTTTGACCCTATTATTGGTACTTACTTTTCATAGTATTTTATTATATATATCACTTAAACCGCGGGTAACACCGCGGGGCACAGCTAGTTAGTAATAATACCTATTTTGACTATAAGTAATGTTATGTTGTTTAGTCTGTGTGTCTTTTTCGTCCATTTGTCTGTCACCCTTTAACATATTACAGGTTAAATAATCATAACATTTATAATTTTCAGGCTACAAGTCCACCTGAAGGAGCGCATGCACTCGCTGGACGAGAAGAACGCGCTAACTCAGGAGTTGGAGAAGACGCGCAAGTACGCTGACGAACTAATAGCGGAGAAGTCCGACATACTGAAGGAGCTGGCGAAATGGCGCATGGAGACAGAACAGGTACTTGTTACTGGAGTAATAAGGATCACAATTGTATGTTGACACCATAATTAAACACAAATCAAATTTTTGTCAATTTGAAACACTACATATTAATGACCCGTTATTCTAAGCAGATTGATCTCAGAATCTTAACGAAAGAAAATATAAGTTATAACCCTCATATAACTTTAAACTGTATATTTTATCTTTGAAAACAGTTTTTGAAAATCGTTTCATCTAATTAATAGTATTGAATAACTGGGGCATGGCAAACATTTCTCCGAAACTTTTTTGTCATTTAAAAGCCTACACATACCTGCAGCTTACATTGGACTTTGATCCTAAAAAATATATAGAAAGAATAAACTATCTGGTACTAATACAAACTTGTTCTGTTTGCAGCTAAAACGCCAGATGCTGCAGGCGGAGATCGCGTTCAACATTCAGCAGACGGACGCCTTAACTCGCTCGCTGTCGCCCGCCGCGCCCCAGCCGCCGCCCGCACTGTATCCGCACAAGGTGCGAGCGCGCACGCACGTTACGTGCATGCAATTTATACGTACAAAATGAAACTAATAATACCTAATTTTGTTTACTGCTAAAATTGTAACAATTATATTTAATATATTATCAAAGTGAAGTTGTCTGTTTCAAAGTCTTACAAAATATCAATGTTCTTTGTTTTCTTTTTCAGTTGGACGGTTCGTGGGAGAAGCTACAACAGGCGCACGCGCTGGCGAGCGTGCAACAAGCATTCGATGTCACCAGCGACGCAGAGGTTACTCTCTTTCTATGTCTATCTCACTTTTGCACACATTGAATGAAACTGTAGCCCTATGCAGACTTTTTACTACGTTTTTTTTTTAATTGCGAGACATATTGACAACCTAAAACTGCTAACGAATCTATGTAATATTGTGATTGACTATCTCAATCATATTATGTTAATCTTTTCGAAAAGGATCATAACTTTCTAAATTCTAAGGGTCAATTCAGACCGCAACGTAACGCGTAGATGCATTTTTAAATTTGTATAGATTTGATAGATTTGCAAGACGTCTCTCGCATTGAAATCTGCCAATTCAGTATAGAAATGCATCTACGCGTCGCGTTGAGATCTAATTTAACCCTTAACGTTAAAGACGTTGTCATATATTATTATTATGTTTCTCTTTCCATCTATAGTCCCCTATCAATCTCTCTATCTCTTTCTAACCGTCAGAACTCGGAGGGTTCCGGTGCGGAGGGTCACACGGACGCCGCGGCGCTGGCGCTGATGCTGCAGGAGCAGCTCGACGCCATCAACACGGAGATCCGCCTCATACAGGAGGAGAAGCAGAGCACAGAGGCCAGGGCTGAGGAGCTCGAGTCCAGGGTAAGTGGAGTGGGGACGAGCAGTTGCGAACTATTCGTAACGCTATAAGGGTAAGGCCACGAAAAATTGTTCAATAACACACTTGGAACTGTAACACACAATAACACACTTGAAATAATATAACACACCGGACAATAGTAAAACCTAGTGCACATAATTGATAAAATAAGATAACTAGTTTTTATTCGCGGCTTTGCCCGTAAGATTCTTCTAAAATATAATTACATACTAAAAAAACACAAATAAATACTTAAAATCTTTATTCAAACTTAATATTCAGTAGCAAACTACAAATCTTAGACAAAAAAAATTGGTAACACTTAAGCGTATGAGTGGCAACGTCGCCAGCTTGTGTCGAAGTATCTTTTTATCTTATATCGTATTTATTTATTTATTTAATCAGGACACCAAACAGTACATACATCGAAATATTATTACAATAAGCTTATTATTATTTTAAAATCTTCTGATGCATGTACCTTAGCAGGTGACACGGCATTTATAACTACAGCTCCACAGAATATAATATGAAATTATTAATTACTAAACTAGAAGTACAATAATTACATGTATATATATTGTGTGATTGTAACAATAAAATATAATATTTCAAGTACTATACATTATTACATTAATATAACAAAAAATCCGAATAAATCTTAAAACTATGATATTATAACAATAATTATTTCATTTTAATACATTGAGTTTTAATTAATTATTGTAACATAAATTATATTAAGATTAAACATGTCAATAAAATATAGTAAAAAGTCAAAAGTCAGAAATAATGTGTACACAAAAACAAAATCATAATATTATTATAGATATAAATGTCAAATTATTATAAACATGAATAGAATTAATAATTTATTATTATTAATTCTATTCATGTATGTCATGTATGTTTCAAATATCTTTCAATCTAGGCTTAACGTATCTTCTCGTGTGTTACGTAACACAATACATAACACACGCAACATGCGGGAACAAACACACGTGAAAATATAACCTTATTCTGTGAATAAAACTTTTAAATACAGTCTAAATGCACAGAAAACTAGTCGATTTCCCAAAAAACAACATTATCTACAGTAATTTTGATATTAACAGATTAAATTTCAACACTTACCTTGTCAAATCACGTTAAATAACTGGGAAAAACTAGGTGACCAAAATTTCCGCTTGCAACAACCTCACGATTTGCTTCCAAACTATAATAGCTGACAGATGTTTGACATTTCTCTATGATCTTAGGAAAGGTCACCAGCATAAAAATATACTTTTAGTGCTGCTGTGATTTTAAAATTAAAAATTTATGTGTATTTTGTGTTATGTCACATACGGGAATCAAATTTGGCCCATATTTTTAAACGTGTTTTTTTTTAAATAATGGGCAGATAACGATTTTTTTTTTTGTTTATAACAAGGCCATAACAGTATAAAATGTGTAAAATGTAGCAAATATATGATAATAACATGATTATAAATATTAAAAAAAAAGCCTTAAGTTCGGTGCCACATGGCCGAGGGACATTTTGATTTTGTATGGAACCTGTAATCAACCTAAAATATTAATTGAAAATTTACCTAAATAGATAAGATATTTTTGGATATTAATTACGGTATGCTGGGCACAAATGCTCTAAATGTTGATAAACCTGTAAATTGTGTTAGAAATAATGGTACCGTATTTTTCTTTTTCAAATTTTAGTACGGTCCACGTTTTATTTTTGAAATGAACAGTTTTTCGTGGCCTTACCCATAAACAGGCTTAGCATAATCACCATAGAAATAAATGGTTTATTTCTATGGAAGAATAGACAAACTACAAAGTGACAGAGACAAAGGAAATCCGCCATTTTGTTACTAAAATCTGTCAGTATGTCCATTCTTTCCCGTTTCTAATGTTGTCATGCTAAGCTAAAAAAATTTGCTCGAGCGTGTAAAAAAAGAAGAAAATATACATACTTGAATAAAATCGGTAAAAAATATCTTAAATAGGAAAAGAAAGAAACAATAATAAAAGACACAATAAAACTGAAATGTTATAGGGAATCAGAGAAAAAAGACATGTATGGAAAACGTTAACACAGCACCTCAAGAAGTCAATTATTGCTTTTGCTTATTCCACTGATGAGTGGTAAGGCCATACGGCTTTTTAAGGAGTCTTTTTCGTCAATATAAAATATATATTTCTTTATTTATTAAACGTCATTATGTCACTCTATGCATATACTATTTTTCTCTCTCTCTTCAACACGTGTTATCTCTCTCCAGGTGGGCAGCTACGAGCACATGAACGTTGTGTCGCGGCGCGCCGAGTCTCCGCCCCCCGCCGCCTCCCCCTCACGCCCGCCCCACCACAAGTATCACACGGTAAGTGGATACCGGATATATAGACCAAAGGATATTATTTACTTAGGGTAAATTCAGACTGCAACGCGATGCTTAGCTGCATTTCTGAATTTGTATAGATTTGACAGATTTGCAAGACGTCTCACGTAATAAAAATCTGTCAATTCAGTACTTAAAAATGCATCTTAGAAATGCATCTACGCGTTGCGTTGCAGTCTGATTTAATCCTAAGCCGTCAACATAGGCTATGAGATAAAAAATCCACGCTTAGGTAATCCATGTGGATGTCAATGTCTGTGTTATATTGCCACAATGAATGGTATGTTACAGATAACTATGACTCTGCCTCTTTATGGTTCGTATTTAAGACAATGACAGCAACATGTATATTTTTAAGACCTTACAAGTTATTTGACGCCCCTGCTGACACAAGATTCGATAAATTCCCTGCTTGTGGTACAATTAAACTAGGCTATCTTAGTATTTATTTACAGAGAAAAGACTTTAGCCTGACCAACAGCTAGTACCACCAAGAACGTACTTTATAGCTTACCCTTAAAGTAAATAAGCTATCTATCGCATTCTTCCTATTGGAGTTTTTAGGTAAATAACCCATTCAAGATTTATGTTATCTACGTTGTATTTCGACAGCTAAATGATATCCGACTTAACAGGATCTTTTATTTATAACAGTATTAAAAATTTCCAACTTTAGGTTTATATTTCTGGGAAGATGGTATTGAAAAAGGTAGTTTTTTCTTGCACTAACACATCATAATATTACATGTTCCGGAACCGCTAGTAGGTACCATTTAACCCCCTTATTATGTTACTTTGATGAACATGAACTTCATTGTTTAAGGTCACAGTTATGGCGTTTGAACTTTTTTAAAGTCAATTTAAAAAAGTACAAACGTCAAACTATTGACATAACAACTTTTCAAATCGTATTTTAAAAAGTTACAACGAGTAATATAAAATATTGATGACGTGACGCGGGTGTGTAGGCGCCGGCGTCCATGTCCCCCGCGCACTCGCACTACCGCGTGCCGCCTTCCGCCTCCGAGAGCCTGCCCTCGAGCCAGGTCAGAACTAATCCCCTCCTCCCCCCTCAAGCTGTCGTAGCTGTCACATCTCCCATCCCCGGATTCCTCTTATAATAGCGACCTTGAAATCTGGTTAAAACCCGCTTAAAAGAGAGAGATGTTACACTGTCTCTCTTTTCCCTCGACACACAATATTTTATGCTTCTCGCAATGTAATGCAGAGCAAACCACGTTCCTTGCTTAAAATTGAGCTCTTTTTTACGTAGCACGTTGCAGAATTGCGTCCGCATTGTAAGATTGCCCCACCCCTGCGCTTTTCCCTAGGTTGTTTTTTCAGTCGGAATTTTGTAGTTGCCACTGCACTTGTTCCCTATTTTTTCTGGACGCTGTCGTTATTATCGGAACGACCATGTTGCTGCACTCTATATAAACACGCTTTGTACCACTTGCGTTGTAAGCAAAATCCCCGCTAGCGCTTAGTGAGTTGTATATTACCCGTATGTTGCCGCCTATAATGAATCTGCATAATCACAATAGGTATTTAGCGTTTGACCTAGTTATATTAATATGTTTAATGTCGTGCAGGCTTTTAGCTTGCGTTTAATGGCATTCCCTGCTTGGTGTATCCACGAGAGTATAATATCTGATTTTATATGTGTAGTTTTTTGTTTCAATATTTAGCGTGATAACATTTTTGTCACTAATACTAGCTTTTGTTTTTTTAGAAACTTTTGAAGTAGCAAATAATAAAAACAAATTATAACCTAGCTCCTAATATTTGTTATAATTTTACGGGTGTTTTTATATTTGAAATGTCACAATGTAGTATAGAACCTAGTAATGATTTCGAACACATTGTCACATCAAAAACGAAAATATTGACAACTTTTGCACTATGTATATTTTTTTGCGTGTGTCAAATTATCATTATATATTATGTAGTATATAATGATAATTTCCGTATAAGAAAATTCCGTTTAATAAACGGAACGGACGGACATACCTAATATGTCGTCTTAAGAATGTGTAACTCCGTAGCTCTATAAAACGAAACATTTTTGACCTGAAGAGTAACATGAAACCTATTTTCTGATAATTTGGATTTGTAACCTAATCAAGTAGATATCATGCACTTGTGCTTATAATTTTGGCTTAATAAGAATGTGTTTTGTTTTTAATTTTACCTCTTCTATATAGTTGTAAGTTTTTCAAATATTAAATTTATTATATTATAATATACAGCTTCAACTGTGCGAGGATATGGGTGGAGTCGGGGTTGGAGTGGGCGTGCCGGGGGCGGAGTCACCTGCGGGCGCGCGCGCGCTGCGGCTCGAGCGTGCGGCGCGCGCCGTGCACGCCGACCGCGAGCGTACGCGGACATACTGCCCCGCGCCGTACGACTCGTGAGTACATGTATATTATACAGTGTGTGTATAAAGGAACCAAACATTAAAAATTAAAAAGGTGTGGGTGACGAGTGTATGTGTAAGCATAAATATAAAACCTCATTTTATCATATTATTGTCACAATGCTACAAACGCTGCTTACAACTTAAGTTATCAAGGATGATATTTTCTTGAAAATAAATTTTATCTCCTTTTTACTCGACGTAGCACCCCGATGAGGTAATTAATAGCCAGTATTTATGAAGTTACTTTGCACAAGATGAGCATGTATGTCACTGAAGTTAGCCTACTTGCGTCAGTTTCGGAGATTAATAAGGTAATCATGCCTTCTTACAAAACTAGAGAGAACACAATACAAAAATAATTATGAACGACTACAACCGTTACTGGTGCTCTTCTGGTGCTAAAGGACCTTCTTTCTAACGCATTAATTTTTCCACGCTGCCAGGACGTCGATAATGTCGGGGAGCCTCGCCCGGATACCGATACACAGGTGCACCTCAGTGCCTAACTTACGACCTAGACCTAAGATAACGCGCAGTCTGACCGACCTAGCTCGGGTGTGGTGCGACTGCGCGGACACACAACTCAACTACGCCCCGCATAAGATCTGTACCAAATCCAAGTTCTATGAGATATTGAATAACTATTTGCTACACCATCCCTATAATTCGGAGAGCTATATATGATGAACTTTTTAAAAGTACCCAAGGACTATAAAAGGGTGTATTAAAAAAAATAAAAAATATGTAACCCTTTTTACTTATAAACATTGACGCAGCATATTATAACTATTCAAGGTTTGTTTGTCAGATAAAGACAAGCAAACGGCGAACCTTGTAGTCGTTTACTGTGTAATTTTTTTATGAGTAAGAGGTATCGTATAATATTTTCAGAAATAATTAATTTAGTATAAAGAATGAGCTGTGAGATTTGTCAATAGTAATGAAATTTATTAATAACAAGTTATGTTTGTAAAACAAATGACTATTTTCTTATCCCATTTTCAACGTCCATTCTGTTTTTCTGTAAATTGTAAAAAAAGTCAAAGGGATATATTTTTTTAATTAAAATTTGTGTACAGAAATGATATTTTTCTATGTGAAGTCGTAATATATGCGATGGAATTACTAAGGTATTTTATTGTTAAGGACATTTAGAGGAGTTTTGCGCGGCGTACTCAAACGGTATGTGGATGTGTGTGTAACATGTCAGTACGTAGACGCTAAACAGTAAACACATTACCATAGTGGTTCCATTTACTGCTTTTTGCATTCTCCATATGATTTGAAATTGAGTGTGTGTATGAGTCATAGAAACACAAAAAATATATACAAAATATGTCATTTTCATTCTAATGTCTAAACACACTAGGCTGAAGTTACGCGGCCTAAGTTCCGCATGATTCCGCCTGCAATGTATTTTAAATTACCGATGACTATTCCGTCGCGTTCCGACCGTATTTTGTTTGCGTTTGACATTGCGGACGTAATCATGCGGAATTTACGCCGCGTAACTTCAGCCTAGTGTGTTTAGACACTTAGTCTATGGCTAGATTTCTCGACAGTCGCAGTTCGCACCATACATTCGCTAAATAAAAAATAGTGTTAAGATTCAAACCTATTAACGTTGATCCAGTCATGTACTTCCTTGGTGAGATTAAAACATTTTCTCCAGTTATTTCAAACTGCCAATTACCTAAAAATAAAAAACGGGAGTGCGAATGTCAACGTGATCACCACTTTACCTTCTCACTTTAGTTAACAACAGTTCTTAAATAACAGAAAGTGATAAAAAGAAACGTGAGATCCGTTGCTAGATTATACAACCTCTTTAAAGTCTTTACGATCTTTTATTCCCTGCATCTTGAGCCGGTAGGCCTACTATGAAACCGTTTTGAGACTCAAACAATCGAATGGGAATGCCGCGTCCTGCTCTAACAACGTCATTGCTCGTTTCTTAGAGTGAGACGCGGCATTCTCGTACGATTGTTAGAGTCTCAAAACAGTTTCGTGGTACGGCCCCTGGATACACTGGGCATAGGATGCTACATAAACTGGACCATAACTCTTTAGCTTTTCTATGTATGTTCCCCTACTGCTCAAACCATTAACCGCGTCATTTGTTGCCAAATGCAACTCAACCTTAGTTCCTGAACCTTACAATCTGTATTTCGCTGTAGCTCAAGCCAGGAGTCTCTGGGCATTCGTTGCCAGGTAAAATTTAACCATAGTTCGTTGGTTTTACAATCTATATTTCCCTGCAGCTCAAGCCAGGAGTCCCTTGGTGGTATGGCGGGCGCATGGGGTGGCAGCTCGCCCGGCCTACCGCGGGGCGTGTCCGCGGCCGCGTCGGCTGCGTCCATAGCGAGTATGCAACAGAAGAAGCGCGGCATCAAGAGTTCGCTGGGACGCTTCTTTAGCAAGAAGGAGAAGGCTGGCATGCCGGTGAGTGTGACGATGATGATGACGGTATATTAGTGTTGGTCTATCCGTTAAGCACAGTGAAATATCAATATCGACATAACAATTTTCCTATAATGTTCAAAAAGTGTCAACGCAGCCGACTTTTGTTTGAACACGTTAACAAGACGGTATTTTTATGTGTAAACGTATGGAAAAGGTATACGTTGTAAACGGAGCTACGTCACAATCTGCTCATAGTTAGCCTAGACAGTAAAGTATGACATAATTTACATTAGTAATTATTATATCTTTCTCGGTACTCAAAGGTTTACGTACACATATTGTTATATGTTTAAAACCTTTCAAGTCCCAAGCTGTCGCATTAACAAAAGAAGAACAAAAGATTTCCGAGAATCTGTCATCGAGGGTTTAATGGTATTTTAACAGATGCAGCAAGGTTCCCGCGGGCTGAGCTCGGCGTCGGCGCTGGGTCTAGCGGGCATGGCGGACGAGGAGCACGCGCCCGCGCCGCTCGCGCCGCACCAGGACTACGCCCGCACCAAGGGCAAGTGAGTACCCACTGAAGTATATTATGCCCACGTATTGAATCAAGTCACCCCCATTACTATACATTTACTATACATTACTATAATAAACACATCGAATACAAGCTCTCGGTTTTGGAGTCTTTTTTTCCCTTCATAAGGGTTTGTATACATAGCATATGCTATAGGGTATATTGTCCAAATCAAAATTGGAAATAACATGTTTCCAACGCGGGAATTGAACCAATATCCTCCGAGTCAAAAGCCACGCTATAAACCACATATTATTATGCTCTAGTATACCATATACCCATAGCACATGTCGACACAAAGGAGAAATAGAAAAGAGACGTGACGGTACGTACTTTAAATACCAATGATGGGAGGATAAGTTTAACTTAAAACACATAGCAAGACAAAACTAGATGTTGCAAAACACAAAAATAGTGAAAGGCGTTGAATGTCGCGGGACGCGGGCACATTTTGTTGAGAGATTTTATACTTATTGTAAGAACTATAACTACACAAAATATTATTAATACACAGAAAGAAGTTTTATTTATTATTTATTGTGTACAGGGATCGCGACTACCGTCACGAGCTGCTCGGCGAGGCGATGCGCGCGGGCACGCCGTTCGCGCTCTGGAACGGTCCCACCGTGGTCGCCTGGCTGGAGCTGTGGGTTGGCATGCCCGCGTGGTACGTCGCCGCGTGTCGCGCCAATGTCAAATCCGGCGCGATCATGTCGGCGCTCTCCGACCAGGAGATACAGCGGGAGATCGGTGAGTGACGCCATCTTTGATGGTCCCTCGAGCCGGATAATGTTTGTAGTGCTTCCAATTAAGTTTTGTTGTTCTCGACTTTTAGATTATTAAATAAGTAAGGTGCCGAAATAATTCAAATTTAATTTTTATAATATAACAAACGAACTTAGTTCGTTTGTTATATTATAAACGTACGACGTACGATCATATCAAAATGTTAATAACCACTGTCGATCCTGTTACTGCATGTTAAATTAACGCTTTAAATACCTTTAGTTTAACACAGACGCTGCGAACAGTAATATCAATAACAAAATAGACAATAGCGTTGCATCTTGCTCTATACTTGTTTCGCCGCCTTTTCGCGAATCGTGGCCTCTGTGATCAAGGCCGTAAAGAAATCATTATCACGTCATCAATTCCAGGCATCAGCAACCCGCTGCACCGGCTGAAGCTGCGGCTGGCGATCCAGGAGATGGTGTCGCTGACGTCGCCGTCGGCGCCGCGCGGCACCGCCTGCGCCGCGCTCGCGTTCGGCGACATGAATCACGAGTGGATCGGCAACGTGTGGTTGCCCTCGCTCGGTATGTACTCAACTCCACGCATCACCGGCTGAAGCTGCGGCTGGCGATCCAGGAGATGGTGTCGCTGACGTCGCCGTCGGCGCCACGCGGCACCGCCTGCGCCGCGCTCGCGTTCGGCGACATGAACCACGAGTGGATCGGCAATTGAAACGAGTGATTCGGCCCTCGCTCGGTCGAAGGATATAAAATAAAATTAAAAGTCCAATGAGATGATGGGATAACACGAGCTTAAGCTGCAGAAAGTGTAATTGCACCCCCCTGCCCCAACCTGGGTACGCCCATGGCTGTATCTCTTTCTGTTTGTACGCTAATTTTATTATCATTTTATAGTGCGTTGTGTGATGGAGAAAATGAACGCCCTTTATTTTATTTTACTATAATTTGAATAATTAAAAAGAAATAAAAATAAGAAATGTGCATGCAGAAAACTAATACTAAAATATACACAATCATGCAAGGACTATTAAGAACAAACGTGTACGTTACAGGGTTACCGCAATACCGCACCACGTTCATGGAGTGTCTGGTGGACGCGCGCATGCTCGAGCACCTCACCAAGCGAGACCTCCGCACGCAGCTCAAGATGGTCGACAGCTTCCACAGGTTAGTATGCTTTATATAATATTATTTTCTTTATTATTGTAAACCAAATTCCTATAAATATTAAAAAGAAATATAGACTGCGTATACGTTCATGCGTACGCATTTGACGTATACGCTCGCGCAGTCATGTCTCGATGTTAGTGTGTGTTAAGCATACTACTTTTACGATTATTAATCGTAAAAGTAGACATGCTTAGTCCGAGTGTGGTCACAGGAGACATGATACAATCTAATAATGGGTGTCTGTTATTTCGCCACTTCACAACCTTTATATGCTTCAGGCTGTGATCGTATCTGAAATTACGCGTGTGTGTATAATTGACACTGATCTCTATTATACAAGTACGCTAGATAGCTGATTCCCTTTGAAATGACAGCTATTTCTTGTGCCTATTTGAAGCGGAATCAGCGTCTCCATTATTCGGGTAGAGACTAAATCTGACGTAAAAATGACATTTGAAAGCCGCCATATTGGCGCTGATAGCAGTAGTGAGAGTATTTGGAACTAATACTAGTGATAACAACTGTTGTTATTGGTTGTGGTTACTTCAAATTTAGTTCTCTACCCGAATAATGGGGGCGCTGATTCCGCTTCAAATAGGCACAAAAAGCAGGTGTGTATCAGCTATCCAGCGTACTTGTATAATAGAGATCAGTGATTATTGACAATGTGACAATGTGAATAACGTAACAGAACGTCGCTGCACTTCGGCGTGGCGTGCCTGAAGCGCGTGGGGTACAGCGTGCGCGCGCTGGAGGAGCGGCGGCGCGCGAGCGAGCACGTCGTGCGCGACGTCCTCGTGTGGACCAACGAGCGGCTGCAGCGCTGGCTCACCACCGTCAACCTCAAGGTGAGATATTGCACCCTGACAGGAAACTGCCGTTAGAAATAATACCAAAGCTTAATAGAATTCTGCAGTGTGCTTAAATTGTATTTTACGCCATCAAGGCAACAGGCGAACATCGTACCAATCAATTAAAAAAAATCGGTACGACATTGTCGATTTGCGAAATTCGTGCCTTAACTTATTGTAAGAACTAGTACTTACATTATTACTTACGTGCGTCCTCGCCCGCGGAAATATAATTTTTCTACTGTAGGTAGATTTGCGTCAAATTTCATCACTAAATTCCATAGTTTCGAAGCCTTTTCTTTGTTAACAACCTCTTTATTATATTAGCATAAAGTATAACGTAATGTGATTTTTATAAAGCTGGTATCGTTGGTTTCGACACAAGCCTTAAAATAAAGAAAAAATGTAAGTATGACGTCATCTACAGGAATATGCGAACAACCTGTCCGAGAGCGGCGTGCACGGCGCTCTGATCGCACTCGACGACAACTTTGACGCCAACAGTATGGCGCTAGCGTTACAAATACCGACGCAGAATACACAGGTACGATTTGTATTTAGTTTTTCATTAAAATAACGAAACTTTAATCGCAGATTTGTAAAAGTAACATAATATAATATTATGTTAATCAGCGTACTGTCGTCAGCACGAGATGGCTTTTGGGACTCTGCATTAAATAAACTTATTTTGTTTAGACTTTAAGTAAAAATGCTTAGAAACCGGGCATTAATGTCACGAAAAAGGATATTGTACAAATGGTACTCTGTATCATGTATGTGATAACTTGATGAGTTATGTTTTATATTTGCAGGCACGACAGATCCTCGAGGTAGAATACAACGCGTTGCTGGCAAGCGGGACGGACCGCGCTGCGCGCGCCGACCACGCCCCCTCCTGACACCGCACCATCAACTAGCTGACAACGCCCCCCGATGACGTCACGTCGCCCACCAGAGATTCCTTTTATACATAGATCACGTGACTTTCAGTGGGGTCTTACATGATTCTCCCCAAAGCGGGAACGTACGTTTTGTATGCGCGTTGTATGCTCGCCCCACCTGACTAAATTTTTTTACGAGTTGTAAATATTACGTTTGTTTTAATTTATTTTTTTAATATTTATTTAGTGGTGACGCGGCGCGCGGCGTCGCGGCGAGCGGGCGCGCGTGAATGGCGGCCGCGCTGGACGGTTTTGAACTTTTTTTACAGCTATGAAATATTTTATACATAGAAATAGAGTAATTTAGTGAAATGCTGATATTGTGCCTCATAGTGAATATAACTGGTTATTGTTTGCGCGTCCGCCCGCAACGATCGTCGGAACTAGTCAGTGCCGCGCCGCCGCCGCGCCGCGTTGTCACATAATTATTATTATACTGTATATTGACGTAACTATTGACAGCTGTAGACGCTTAAGTTGTATGTTAAAGTGCTCTGAATAGTCTTATGATGTACTTAACTCGCGTATTCCATGTTTGACTCGCGCTGTAGTTAGGTGTAGGTCACGCCCAGTGATCTGATGACTTGTTATTTCCCGAGTGTTCTAGAAAATTATCGCTTCTTATGCGTGCACCGGCGGGTCTCGGTGCGCAGATTTTTTTGAACAAAATCTTGCATCCGAATAGCGAAGTATAACGTGATAAGCTTTAATATAGTCCGAGAGAGTTTACATAATTTGCATTCGGTTCGTCGGTATGTACCTACTACGCGGAATTCGTCATACCAAGTGCCTCGCGGAGGTGTGTACATAGCTTTACATAGATCGATGTGTGCCTCTCGTCTCCCGTGCGTGTACACTGTACTTACATCATACATGTTAATCCTTACTGCCACTGTACGGCTTATATTCCAGAGATGTATAATCAATATTACTTGAACCTTACGAACCCCTCAGCCTTATAAACGACGGAGCCGAACGACGCTAACGCCTAGTTAACGGTCGTTTGGCCTAACAAATGTGGTGATTACGTTATTCGCGTGAATACATAACCCATCAGTGTCCGGTAGGGCCCCATAGGCAGTAGCTACCGGAGGTGGGCCACCTCTGGCGATGTATTTTGTGAAGTATCTTGTGGTGCAAGTGAAGTGTAGCTGTTGTATATTTTTGTTACGCGTTTACAAAATATAACGCGACTCGTGCCGCGGGCCGGGCGATTTGTGTGCTCGCGAGCGTATACGTCCGCGAGTGCGTGCACCACTTGCGTACACGTACGCAACGCGTCCGCACAGCGTATACGTCCGCAATACGGTATCGCCCCTCGACTGCGAGTCGACTAGCTAACGTAATAAAGTATAATATTGTATAGCTAACCGATTTTACTTAAAATCTATATCAGTAGACTACGTGTAAATAATGATTTCTACTATAGCGTTTATATTGAGGGTAGACGATTAGCTAGGGTTTGTTCGAACGAAATGTTACTAGGAAATTATTTTGAGACCGATTGTAATTTATTATTATTTATTGATCGCTTCTCGTCGGCTCGTGCAGCCGCGGCCGTTTGTGTGTGTGAGTGCGAACAGTATTATACGTGTGTGCGTCTGCGGGCGAGGCCTCCGCGCCCGCTTAGATTCCTCTGTCGGCAACGCGTGCTCCCAAATTCACCTCATTTTATGAAATATTGTTTTAAATATTTTAAATTATTTTTTACATAATGAACTTTTAACGTTGTAACGGGTTTTTAAGTGGGTAGTTTTATCATAATCCTAGAAAATATTCTCGACTTATCGATAAAGACCTGTTAGAATGGAACTATGAATTTCAAATTTATGATTTTGTTATTTAATAAAGTGACTTCCTAATAGACTCAATAAACTGTTGTGCTACAAATATCTATGTCACAAACTCGACTTTAATGTTTTAAGTAGTTTAAAAATCTGACAACCCTAAGAAGTAATGAATTGGTCATATTATGACGGGATGGTTAAGAGTTCGCGAGGATGCCGATGTTGATGGTGTTCGGCGTTGGAGCTGCGCCGTCGCCCCGCGCGGTGGATGGGTAGTACGTTCGTGATCGTAGGGCTGTCAACTACTACATTCACAATTAAATAAACCTCACTAATTTTACAATTTTAATAACTCAGTAAGTCTCGACTCTTGATCCTTGTAATGTCATTATTTTTACCCGCCCGCTGTCGCAGTAACATAAGGTTATCCCCCCAAATCAGTATTTTAAGTGTCGCTACATTTATCATTGGCAGCCCTGGGCTAGCGCTATTTCCTCCCAAGTGCCAAACGGACGCCAGAACAGTAACATTCCAGCGGCCCGCGGGCCTCCGCGCTACCAAAGAGTATAGTTACCTTCGCGATAGGAATTAATGTATCATAGAATAGTGCAATTTCAATGTATATAATTTTACAAAGAAAGCTTGTTCGGACAAAATAAGAGGTGTAGAAATGGAGTGGCTACTCGGGCACTCGAAGACTTTAACCCCAGCGCAATGTAGATACACCTACCCACTGTACTATACATGTCGAGTAGTGCACTCTGCTTGTACACTTCTTATCGGAGTATTATGGAGTAGGGAAGGATTATTTTGACCAATGTAATCTGAACCGTGTATCATTTGTAAAACATTTACTGAGCGACATATGTTATGCATAATGATAAGAGGTAAATACAATTTACACGATAACAATTTTGTTTTATTTACGCTTCAACATGTAAGTATTTATGTAATAATTTATCGATACAAATAATATTCCTAAGTTTTTTCACACGAGTTTATCTATACAAAATAACTGTTGATCAGTTAATACTTTGACATCAGCCAATCAAAAGCGCCAGTAAAACAATAAACTAGACTCTAGTCAAAAACCTCAGAAACTGGCTAAAACTGTGGGCTAAAAGCAATTCAGTTTTTATCAATTTGCTAAAGATAATTATTAAATAAATAATATACGAATTCAGAAATCAAAAGAAATTAAAAAACAAAAGAAACATTTAACATAAAATAAACTTATATATTAATCCTAATTTACATTTGTTTTTCCTTTTTATTGGACATTTTACTAATATGCCGACATATTTTCTTCTTCAGTTCTTTCTGTCGTTTAATCTTACGCCATTCCTCTTCGTCCTGTTTTTTCTTGAACAGAGACAGCCTCTGTGCTGTCTTCTCTTTCTGAACTTCCTGCTTCTTCTGGTAATTCGTACTAAGCATCTTCATAACATTTGATACCTTCTGCTCATGTGGGCTCCTAACAACCGCTATTCTATCCTTAAACATATCCTTCGTATCCTTATTTGAAAGAGTCGTTTTATTGACCTTAGGCTTAAATCTGTAGGGTAGACCTTTCTGCAACTCTTTGGGTATAACAAGAGGTTTGAACACTTTGGGTTCTCTCTTTATTTCTGTGTACATGGAGTCTGTGTTGGCCTCGCTCTTGATGTTCTTCTCTCGTTTAAGTTGGCCCTTAGTCTTCATTCCCTGCCATGCATTCTTGTTGCCGACTGGCAGCAATAGATTTACAACAGGAGCATAAAACTTGGTGACATCCACTTTGAACCACGTCCGACAGAAGATCACGTCACTCATAAGTATTTTATCCTCGAAGGTCGCTCGGAACGCGCCCTCGGGTTTATTCAAAGCCTTTTTAATCTGCCCTCGGATTCCCGACACGGTTTTGATTCGCGCACCTTCGAATTTTGCTACTTCTAAAGTACTAGTAAACATGTCCTTGATGAAAGCTGTTTTCTTGTAAATTTTTAATGGCGTACCAACCAGTTTTAATTTTTTCATTATTTGCGTCGACTTGTTTATTTCGTTGACGCTACCCGTCGCCGCTATCCTGAAACCCAGCTGCTTAATTTCGTTTGGATTATTATTAACAGTTTGTAAAGCTAGAAAGCCAGTGTTCTGTGGTGTGATTGGCCCATAAAAGTGCATATTACATGTGACATGCTCTGGTGTGTATTTCAAATATCTACACTTTAAATCGTCTTCTATTTTCGAGTAAATAGGTAGGGTTTGGAATCGCCTCCAACCCAGTGATATAATCAATGGGTCATTTGTCTTTAAAATTTTCTTGTACCATCTATGTTTCTTAACTTTACATGATACGAAACCAATATTTTGTTCAGCCATGTTCAAAGCACCAATCAAAATTGGATAGGATGCATCAAAATTAGTGACAAATTCTGAAGGCATATTCTTGAACAACATCCTCACATACAAACCTGGCCTAAATCCTTCCACCTCAATTCTTAAACCACTGTCTAGACTTTCGAATACAGATTTATTTAATTCTGACTGTTTCAATGCTTCTGCCTTTAGGTTCTCATAATATGAATGATCACCTTTTATTCTGTGATCCTCAGGGTTATCATATTCAGAATCAAACTTGGCTTTCAACTTTAGCTTCTTTTCCATAATTTCTGATTTAGTCGGTTCTGCTTTTCTTTTAGAGCCGGTTTCGTCAACATTTTCGGTCTTTTTCTCTTCAACATGTTTCTCACCTGTCTCCAAGTCTTCAAAGTCTCCATAGAGTTCTTCTTCACCATCACTAGCGTCATCTAATTTCAAAAGCTCTTCGGCATCTTCATCAGCTGACCTTTTACCAGTGACAAAACTGTTTATAATGAGCTGTTTATTTGCATCACTGGTCCAATCCCTTAGTACAGGTTTGTCTGTGGAATAAAAGAATGAACATTCATCAAGATCTAGCTGATCCTTTTCTTTTTGTTTCTTTTTTTCAGAGTTTGTTACTTTCTTAATAAAAGGTCCAGATTCGTCATCTGATTCATTATCAGAAGAATCATTTTCCTCTTGCTCCTTAGTTTTGTTTCCAATTTCAAACTCTCCATACACTAATTTCATTATATTTTTTGAAGTTCTTTGTCTTTCAAAGTAAGCAGTAGTGGCATTTTCTGCCATTTTTTCCTTCCACTTTGTACTAAAATCTTGTTCATTGGCCTCTTCATCTGAGTTAGAATCTTCTTTGTTTTCATTTTCATTGTCATCTCCACTGTCATCCTCTCCCTCAGACCCAGAATTATTATCCCAAGGCAATTTAGAACTCTTAGCTGCAGTGTCTTTTTCACTCTGATCAATGCCACTATCATTATCTGAATCACTTTCTCCCTCGTCATCAGATGCAGAATCTTCAGATTTTTCATCATCTTTATTACTTTGTAAATATTCATCATCTTTCAACATATCTGGATAGATAACAGCACCACCACTGAAGAGTCTGAAACCTGATTCTTGCATTTGCTCGTCCACTGTTTCTTTAGACTCAACCACATTTTTAAGCAGTTCTGTTTTCTCATTGGTTTCTTCATCTTCCTGCTTGTGAGAATGAGATCCCTTAAGCTCTATATACACAGCATCTTTGTCATATACAATTCCTCCTACACCAGAAAATGGGGCATAGATTTGCCTTTCCCTTTCCATCAAGTGACGCTTCTTTTCACTGTTGGGCAAAGGACATGGGTCTGGCAAATATGAGAGTTCACTAATCTTCATATCGCCTACACCTGCAAAACAGAAAAAAATATAATTAAACTATTTTTATGTAATTGTTACAATTATAAAAATATTTTAACAATGTTATTGTAAAGATTCAGACAATATACACAAAAGTTAAAGAGCCAATAAGATATAGAGTTCAATTGGTAGACCAATTAAAAAAAAGTACACCAACCTGCTATGTGCACCATTGATTCCTTCAACAGCGGTACCCCTCTAACATACCCATATAACACCACATCTCTGTTAATTTTAGGGTCCTTTCTTATAGCTTCCTGATTTGTTATGTCTTCCAATCTATCAGCTAACAGGTATGCATGTGTCATGCGCCAACTCAAGGGACGGAATTTCATCACCGATATAAACCTTGACAGGTTCTTTATTTCGTTCCTGAGATATTCACCATGAATTATACCAGACAGGTAAAATAGCTTCGCTCCAGGATACACCTCCGTCCAGAAACGATGTTTCAGAGTTTTCTTGGTCATTTTCAATTTCTTAGCATTTTTAATCATATCAAGATGGGTTAAAACTCCCATGATTTTGGGCATGCCATGAACTTGGCAAATGTTGAGGAACTCGAATATCTCCATTTCGAAGCCGAAGCTCGCGTCGCACAGCAGCAGCACGAGATCCGCGCACTTGGCGATGTCTATCATTGAGTTGACGTCGTTGTTACATTCTATCAACGTGAGACGGCGCTTCTTGGACGTGACTATAGTTATGGGACCGTTGGTGCTAGTCACGTTGGTTTTAATGAAACTCTTAATCAAGTTACTGATGAGAGTCGTCTTGCCAACTCGCGGCGGTCCCACCACGGCCACAACGATGGGCGGAGGCTCCAACGGTGTTTTATCCACTTGAGGAATGTGCTGCTTTTTAGATATGACATCTTCCCTTCGACGAAACTGTCTCTCGGCTCTCACAGCCGACTGTATAGCGAATGCTTTAGGATTCCTTTGCCTCGCACTTAGGTTAGATGTGTCGACTTGGTTTTTCTTTTTCTTCTTCTCTGCCTTCCGACCGGCATGCTTTGCCCGATGGGACTTTTTCTTGTCGAATATAGAATCATCTGCCATAATGTATTATGTTAAAAACTTCTACAAAATTAAACTCAACATTTTCAAAATAAAACTCACATGGGAAATATAATATGTTGTGGTAAATGTCAACTGTCAGGTATCAGCCATCAGCTGTCAGTTTATTTTTTTTATTTTTTTTGAACGGTAAAGACACTGATCTCTGTTATACAAGTACGCTGGATAGATGATACCATCCCCACGTTCCACCTGGCGTTGAAAACAATCAAAACGCTGAAAATGTCTCCTATTTTTAGCGTTTTGATCGTTTTCAACGTCAAGTGGAACGTAGGGCATATGATACCCTTTGAAATGACAGCTATTCCTTCATTCTTGTGCCTGTTATTTTGAACTTCCCATGGCCACACTCCACAGTCCATGCACTCATGTCCACACTCAATGCGCTCAATGCAGGGCTTCATAACGTTATCGAATAGCAGAAAGAATATCGTTACGTACCGTTATTTTCATAATGGTAGCCAGATAACGGTAATTTCTTTAACGTTATCTAGTAACATAACGAAAAAATATCGTTATAATATAAGATATTTTACCGTTATTAATATCAAATTTTACCGTTATTTCTAGTATCGGGTAAATTTTCATAACGTTATCTTTGCCCTTGAAGCAGTAACGTTATGAAAAAATAACGATATTAGAAGCCATTGATATATTATTTGAAGCCCTGCAGCACAGCCCTGCAGCCTGCAGGCTGCAGTAGAGTACCTAGGCAGTAGCAACCACAGATTAGTAGGTAGCAACTAGCAGTCCACAGGCGGCAGGCCAATCATAATAGTCGTCGTGTTCGTTTGGTTTTTCAATGCACATTACGCATGCGCAAAGTCATAAATTGGTGTCAGTGTGAGTGTCATGTTCTAAAATACCCTCGGAACAATAACTAAAGCATGGAAGCCGGGCTAAAATAGCAATACAGTGCATATATCTTGATCTTTTTTTGCTTACGGTATTGATAGTGCGCAAGAAAGAGACAATAAGTAATGTTCTGTTTCGTTATTATGCAGGTTGTCACAAGTTAAGAATTTTGCTAGTGATGGGTATATATCGATATTAGGTTAAATAATATATTTTTATGTCATCAATTAATTAGATAAAACCCATAAAATTAAGATACCTAGGTATATTAACTTTATGATAAAACCTTACTTGCTATAACTCTGCTAACGTATAAAACTACATGATTTTAGCTAAAGATCTATCCTATTTTTATAAATATTATAAACGCGAGTTTGTGAGTAGACTATGGATGTTTGTTACTCTTTCACGTAAAAACTACTGAATGGATTTTAATGAAACCTTACAGTAATATAGCTGAAACATCAGAATAACACATAGGCTACTTTTTACCACTTGACTTAAAATATATGGGAAAGTGGAGGCGAGCGTAGTGGGAGCGTGGTGGAGCTGGGCGGTGAGGATTAGGGTGGAACGAGATGGAGCGGAGCGATACGGATCAGGGTGGAACGAGATGGAGCGGAGCGGTACGGTACGGATCAGGGTGGAACGAGATAGAGCGGAGCGGTGCGGATCAGGGTGGAACGAGATGGAGCGGAGCGGTGCGGATCAGGGTGGAACGAGATGGAACGGAGCGGTGCGGATCAGGGTGGAACGAGATGGAACGAAGCGGAGTGTGACGATGATAATTAATTTCTTAGTAAATATTAAATACAAGGCGAATAAAATGGACAATATTTATTTTGCGACTTTTACTTCACCATACAAATTACATTTAAGTACAAAAAATAATCATTGCAATTTTCATATACAAAATGTTAGCGTAAAAACCGTTATCCTTGAAACCATCAAATGAGCCCATCAAAATGAACAACTTTTTCTATGAGAACAATGCTGGGAACTCAAAAAAATTAAATATAATTGCCGATCTGGGCATCCGTTTGGTATTAAGACGACATATTTTTTTCGAGTTCCCAGCATTGTTCTCATAGAAAAAGTTGTTCATTTTGACGGGCTCATTTGATGGTTTCAAGGATAACGGTGTTTACACTAACACACTGTATATAGTCTGTCAAAAAAGTGAAGAAATTAAAAAATGGCAACATCTCTGTGTCATCCCTTTCAAATCAATCTTAAGAAAAAAGGGATGACACTACGATGTCCCAACTTTTTGATTTCTTCACTTTCTTAACGCACTACCTATAGGTACTAAAAAAGGTGAGGAACTAATATTGATTTTATTATGGCAATCTGTGCTCGCTCCTGCCAGGCTATAGGTAATTTGTTTCTGCTGGTGGTAAAGTTTCCTGAAAACAATTGTAACATTATTGCGTAAGTAATTTTTTGTTAATGATATTATAGTCATTATAATAGACAGTTATAAAAAATTATATAAGAAAAGTCCATAGGTAATGAAAGTGAGTTAGGTATGTCTATTGTCTTGTATGGTGTGTAACATAAATCAAATAAGTAGGTACTTTTACTACAAACTTACCACAATGAAATTGGCTGTTTCCTTGGGTATTTTATGTAGGAATAGCATCTGATATTAGCCGTCTCCATTTTTTATTTTCATTTGGCACAAATGAATCATTGGTAAAATGTTGTAAACAAATTCAGCTGTGCTTTTTTGGTGTCCAATTGGGCCTGTTAATGCATTGAATCCACTTAATCTTCATAGCCTCATCGTTAGGACATCTGTAATAATATAAATGTGATTACTTGGTAAAATTATCGACATCTATTTTTACAACACTAATAACCTATACTTGCAACAATTTTATTTAACAGAAAATACACACAAAACAGTAAATACGTGAATTATTCTGTATATTCAGACATACAGTAATAGTTTTTCTTACATATTATCACTTTTATATTTCCATTATGTTATTTTAATGAAAAATATTTGTCTAAACTTACCGATGAAATGTGAAAGATTGATTCTCATTTTCTTTCCTCGAACTATGGGCTTTACACCCGCTAACAACACAAGACATTTTATCTAGACACTAACACTGTCTTTTAACCACACATTGATAGTTCCAGACCACGTTTTCAAAGTGAAATTAATAAATTTTTCTCACTTTATAATCGACAATGCACGCTCCGTATCAACAAATCATAAAACTACAAAATTATGTTGACGATACGACTCATGAATTTTGACACCTTGGATAGTACTTTTTAAATTGTTAGTATTATAAGATGACCAAAGGTAACCATTTGACGTTTATCGTTTTTATTTTAGTGACACGTTCAAAATTAATAACAACAAACACCATTGTTTTGTTTCACTCACACCTATGACATGCTAATTGACAATATTACATAAAATATAGGTGGCTCGACTTTTATTTTACTCCGGCTTCCATGCTTTAGTTATTGTTCCGAGAAAATACCTGTCAGATTTTCTAAAATCTGACAGAAATTGACTGGTATTTTAGAATAAGACACTCCCACTGGGCACTGACACACAAAAAAGCCGCGCATGCGCAGCTGAAAAACCAAACGAACACGAAATTTTAATTTGGTGCTACCACAAAAAATTAAAAATTTCAAAAGTCAAGTATTCCTAAATTTAAAAATGGTAACACTGCAGTTCACGTCAAACTCAGTGTTTCCACAATGAGGGGAACTCCCCCTTTTGAGGGGAAATTAGGGTCCAGAGGGGAAGAAAAAGGGGAAGAGTAAGACTATAAAAGGGGAAATTGCGGGAAACCTAGGGAAACTGGAATTTTTCCTACTTCTCCTATTTTTTTCTGATTAATTAATCATTGCCGGTCTCAAGAAAGCTTTAGCGTGTACCTCGGGCTCCCTGAGATCAAATTGGGTTTAAGGTTTACGTGGTTGGATACCGCAGACCGCTGTAGATCCAGCCGACACAGGAGATACAGTGGTGGGATTGTGTGTGGGGCCGATTTAGTTAATATTATACTAGTGCCAAAACTTAAAACTACAGCAAAATAATTTTTGAGGGGAAAAAAAGGGAAATCTGAATTGAGGCGTGGGGAAACGAAATCATTATAGTGGAAACACTGGTCAAACTTCAAAGTGCAGAGTGTATTTTTTATTGATGTTTCGTATTTTATTTTTGTGAAATTAATATTGTGTCTTCTGGATGATGAAAGCAAGAAATAAGATCGAAAACAGCACAGGCGTGAAAAGCAAGAAAGTGAATTGAGTATCCCTCACATCATAATGACTACCTCGGAGTTTGAAAGCCGAAACATCTCTCTATCAATGTAAGTTAGCTCGTGAATTTAGCTTAAATAGATTTCTCCTGACTAGATTAGTTAGAACTATCTATCTAGTGATACAGTTATGCATCTCTAAAATCCTGGTTCACCGTTCTATAAATAGGTCATCGATCTTTGTTTTAAACTGTGTATGTAAACAAGGTGTCTGTGGACGTAATTTTTGTCATTGTGCTTTAGAGATTCATGTTTGATACATTATTCCGACTAATTACACACTTTAAATTGTGTATTTCTGTAGTATTTCGTTAAATTTATGTATAAATATTTGTTTTTTAGGCGAAAATCAGTGGAGAACCTCGTGATATCGTCTCAGGATGCGATCGGCCAGAGCATAAGCCAGGCGATAACGTTTTCGGGTGTAATTACACAGCCCAATCAAACACAGGAAACTAGGTGAGTATTTGTTTTCAGATAACACTGTATACTATCATTATCATCATCATAAGTAGTCATTTCACCAATATCTATTAATCTAACTATCAAATTATTATCATTTACCTCTGTTTATTCACGAAAGTAAAAAATAAAGCATTTAACCCATAAACCCCCAAACGGCCCAAGTGGGCCGCAATAACAATAATTATTTGCGCGGATTAATTTTATAAGCGTTTTCACTAATAGGCGTTTCTGAAATTCACTTGCACCAATCTGGGCTAAATAAATATATTATATAAATAATTGTTAGCAGTGATCCAATCTGGCAGAGGTAAGTCCTACTGTAGCTATAGTATAAGAAAGGAATCACATTCTTATTCAACGTTCTTTTAAGTTATTGGCATAATGTAAGATCTTTAATTTGGGTTCACCAAAAATATAACAACACATATTATATTTATTTTTAAAAAACTAGGCTTGTACTTTAAATCCACACAAATGTTATTTAAAATGACAAAGTATTTCTGTCTGTCTTGTCAAAATAGGTTCAACAGTTAATGGGGAAGAGGTAACCAGATGAGAGTATATAGACAGAAATGCTTATTATTATTAAAATGTTAGTATAGAATATGTCCTTATTTCTCAGTTGACTACAATAATCAATACTAGGGTCTCAAAGGTCAAATCTATCAATCTTTGTTCAAAATTATCTCTAACAATGCATACTATTGGCTTCGTTTCTGAAAACTAACCTATATTTTAAAATACCTTTAGCTTTGTGGTGAGTAGTTTGTAACATATAAATTTGGTATGCAGAAATTTACACACTAATTACAATTTTTGCTGCCATAAAATCTTGTGAAAATGTCCTTTTCTAATACCTTTTATACAATTGTACAAATATTGGCTAAAATATTTTCTAAGCATGCAGGGTAACAGATAAAGACACTTTCACATATATTTTATACAATAATATAATAATAGTATAATGGACAATTATTATGCAAATTGAAGACATGAGTGGATGGAGCAGGTAAATAACATTAAAAACTGTTGTTTATTTTTGCAATATAGTATGGAGGCTTTAGGACCAGGAAAATGATTTTAAATTTAAAAAAAAAAAACAACAAACTGTTTCAAAAAACTGGCTTCATCCACTCATATCTTCAATTATCATCATTGTCCATTATATTAGCCAGATGATAAAGTTAGTAAGTCACAAATTTATTATAAGGAAGAATATAAAAAATGGGTAATTTTGCTCTTAAGTTGCAAATGTTACCAATATATAATATGATCTCTATGAATATTCCGCAAAAGTAGGGAGAGAGAGAGAATGTTAGAGAAAGAGGGAGACATCATGCTGTTGAGTCCTGTGGTTTTATCAAACTTTTGTGCCAATTACTATAATCAATAGGTTAACAACTTGCAATAAAATTATGATTCATTGTGTCACTGAGTATTTATAGAAACATTTAATTATTCATGATGTTTAAAATATTGTTCATGTAATACCTACACATTGAAATGTTAAACGATTTTTTGATGATGTAAAGACAAAAGTTCGCATGAAGACGGAATTAGAAGGTTAAGAACAATTTTAACTAAAAAGAGACCAACCACTAAATAAAGAGATCTACCATTCTTTATTAATGTGAGAGTAATTTGTACTACTGGTTACCTAATGAAATATGTTTTAATCTTGTGTAACAAATATTTGGAATGGTACACGTACACCACTTGATACAATGTGATGAGAAAACCACTTAGCCTATACATCATATAAATATTTTTAGGCCTTCCTCATTAACTCTCTTAAATATTAACCCTATGTTTAAAAGAGAGAGAGAAAGGGCACTGCGCCAAACAGTAAATTTCGCAAGTAAAAAAAAGATAATATTATCAAGTTCGTATCGACGATAATAATTATAGATTAATGTTGCGTGCTTCGTCAGTACCTAAGTAGTTATAGTGAATAATATGACCAAGTTTGGTGTGTACAGCGAGGATCCTAAATATATGGTCCATTTTCTACAGAAAGACTCCCTATGGAAGGTGTTAATATCCAGGTTGGTAGGAATACTGTTTGTAACTTCATCAAAGTGTTTAGAGTTTTGGCTGAGAAGGTTTTTGTGGCTACAACCATTGTTTTTATGCTCCATTGTTCGGAGTTTTGTTTGGGGCATTATAAAGGTTATTTTGGTTTAATCGAAAATAAGCATGTATGAATGTTTTGCCAGTTATTATAAGAAGTTGATGCGATAAAAACGAAAATTATTGTATACAGTAGTAATGCTTTGTTTATTGTTTATGGCGCTAGAAAGTGAACAAAGAATCTTAAACGAGATCAATCATTATTATTGTAATATTAATCTCAAATCCATGACTAAAATTAGCAGTGGTGCAGAAAATAGTAAGGGTAAAGGGTATATTACAATCCCGTATATCAAAACTTTTAGGAGACAAAAACTTTTTCTACAAGACGTGTGAGAACCATGTTAGTCGGGACTCGGGAGCCCCAAGTAGTTAAGCCTTTGCAAAGTGCTGTTTGTGGCAGACAAAGGTCTCAAACTAAACGTTAAGCAACAACAGTTGAACATAGATTTCAGTCTTCAGGACAATACGCGTAAAAGAGATGATTTGATCTTTGGATATTTTACTCTTATACTACCTATGTTGTACTTCGCACAGCTTTTTTATTCATTATTCTATATCTAACTCTAAAGTAACGTAACATAATTGGTCTTGCAAAGGTTAGCACTAATAATTTTGCTCTTCATGGTCAGTGCATTATTGCCTTATACGACCGTGATATTACCTTACAGTCTACAGTTTACATCCTGTTCGTTATACAATGGCTGGCAATGCCGACCTCGACAGTGGTAGCCAAAGAAGACTTGCATGCTACCATTCGCAGTTATTTTAAGCTATCAGAGTAATAGCAGAAGCCATGCCCTAATCTAGAATCTAGATAATTGCTTAAAAACTAGACGACCCAGTTAACTACGTATCAGTTCCCTCCTAATATAAATCTTCCCTAGGCTTCAAAGAATATTTGAAGACTAAAATTAGCAAAATCGATTTAGCGGCTCTCGAGTTTTAGAGAATATTTTTTTTTTACATATAGATTGTACTACGCCTAAGGGTCACTTAAGTCACATGGGTATTGTGCCTTTTACCATTCGTGGCCTCTCAAGTTAAATGATTTGAAGATGAAAACTACCCTTATAAGTTATATTTTACCGCGACTCAAGAAGTACGTCTATGCCGAACATTCACATCCGTTTAGTGGTTTTAGCTGAAGTGGCAACAGACAAACATTCGTATTTTTAATATTAGCATGGATTTAATTTGTGATTAACCTTAACTCTAGTCTAGCGGAATTGGACCTGAATCACGTGTAAATTGTAATACAGAAATAATAATTAAGTGTAATGATATTCTTATTGATTATTATCATATTTTTTCCCTCATTTCAGCGTAGATATACGTATATGCGTGCGAGGCCGCGTGTTTTAGTTAGTTTAATTGGGAGCGTGCCCTCTATTGTTAACTAGTGACTACCGCTGGATGATTGTTGTAAAACATGACACTAATTAGTTATTATTAGTCTGTCTATTATGTGACGTACAGGAATTCTCAATTTATGAGTGAATAGTGCTACACAAAGCAAAATCTAGACCAAAACCGTATGTTCGCAAGGTAATATTTAACACCTCCTCTGCCTTGTCCGCCAATCAGACTACAGATAGAGAACTTAATACTTACTTATCTTCATTCTCTACATAGAGTTGCATTTGGGAAAAAATATCTTAAAGCGTATAAGTTTATTGCAATAAGTAACTTAGATATAAGACAGTTTATTACATTTTATGGCTACTCTCTGACCTATTTTGAGTGTCGACCCGCGTCGCGTCTAAGTCTTCTGTTCTGTTAGAGGTTAGATCACTTTCATTCCAATTAGACTGAACTTTTTTAACAATCACAAAAATAATTAATCCAAGCGTTTGTTGTTAACTTAAAGTCAGGCTATCACGCCTTCTCTTTTATTGATAGGAAAAAAAGCAACAATATGATATAAAATATTAATATTCAGTTAAGTTTCAACAAGCGCATTATTAAAGGCAGTGAAGATATAAGGGAATACTGAAACAAGTGTCAACATTAAAATTGCAAGCACCATATTCACAGGTGCCCCTCTGTAGACATTAAATCCTTATTAATGGCTGATTGCTCCGACCTTGAGAATAATAGATGTCCGAAGACAGCAGATGTGATATTAAATGTTTATCGTGCCTAACGTGTTAATATAAAGTAGTTTCTTTCATTTGCATATACGCGGCCAAGATTATATAGGTATTGAATGTAAGATGTTACCTTCTTTATCGGGCTTTGGCCCACCACACATTCCCACCACTGTATCTCCTATGTCGCCAGGATCGACAGCGGTATCCAACCACGAAAACCTTTTGATATGATCTTAGGGAGCCCGAGGGACATGCTAAAACTGTCTTGGGACCCGCAACGAAATTAATCAGAAGAAAATAGGAGGAGTAGGAAGGATTCCAGATTCCCTCCCCATACAAAGCGGGAGACAGCACAAAGTTACACTGACCGAAAGTCAAAAAACTGAAGGGGAAGCACCACGGGAATAAAAGTTAATAATTTGACTACTAAGCTAATATGGCTAAATTAATATTGGAATTTGTTGTGTTAGATTGTTGCCAATAATAATTATTGTGACAAAAACGCTTGAAGGCACGGAAGTTCCTGGCGCTGTCCACAAGATCACCGTAGTATGCGACTCCAGATGTACAGAGTAGGTTGTTTAGCATTGTAGTTCTTTCGTCCTGCCAGAGACCACACTCCCAGAGAACATGATGAGCGGTTTGTTCGTACATACTACATGTTGCCTTCGGTCGAGCTCTCGCACGTATAGGTGATGCTACTAGTTTAAATCCATAAAGTTTAGCCTTAAAATTTCCATGAAAGGTCAGGAATTGAGAAACGCAGTGATCAATATCCATTGCAATCACTGCGTTGTTACATCTTTAAGTTTAAGTTGATTAGTAAATTACTAATTACTGGCTACCTACCTTTTAAGTTAGTTATGTAGTAATTCTCTGTATTATAAATAATTTCCTATGTTCTAGAATCTAGGACTAAGTAAAAACTCTTTATTTCAACATAATAATTAGTTGAGTAAACAGTTTAAATTTTATCAGTGCAAAGATAACAAAACGATAGAACTTGTCAGTGGCGTAGCTACCGCGGACCGCCGCGCCGTATCTGTCGTTTCAATTATACGGGGCCCCCGGGCCACCAGGGCCCCCAACGTGCGTAAGTTGCCCTTCCTGAAGCCCCAAAACAAATTTTTATACGGGGCCCCACGTTAGGTTAGGCACGCTACGCTTTAGAAACACGTTTAAATTGAAGATCTTAATGCTGAAAGCAGTATTTTCCAGTCATTTACAGTTGTCGTTCATGTACAGTTGTATATTGATTCATTTTATATTGATTAGCGCTATTCGTAGCACAACCAATTAGAATTAGTTCCTCTGAATATTTGATTATGCTTTAAAATGAACAACCAAAACAGAAGTAATAGCTTTTACTATATCACCAGCCGGATATCCATTCATTGCAAGTCTCTTCAGTTTTTCAGTAGGTACACCGTACAGTAGTAATATTTACATTCAAGTCATCCTTTTTTTCAAAACCATATTGGTTACAGTACATTTCGCTGCCCTAGTTCAATTATCCACTAACTGAAACTCTTGTTTGTTTTCAGAAATGTGTCCCGATCGCCGTCACCGTCCCTGCGCAACTCCGACAGTCCGCTGGATGCTATCGACAGCGATAGGGTAAGTTTAGTTTTATGGTATATTCGTAATTCTACATAAGAGCAGAAACAGGTACCTTCGGCGCTTGTCCAACCAGTATTTAACAATACCTACACTAAATTATGATAGAAAACAATATCTACAACTGAGAAAATTCGTACCACAATTCACAAACCGGTAGTGACGTTAGAGCGGGGGGAGGTCGCATGCGCTTAGCACTACCAGCACCCTGGGCGCCGAAGTAATCTCGCCCAGGGCGCTGGTAGTGCTAAAACTGGCACTGGCTCCAACCCCAATCATGCAGCAATGGGATAGTAAAAATAAAATAGCTTTTTAGAGGAAATCAAACTGAATAAATTATGGCAACTATTTTCTCGGTAAAAAAATGTATAAAAGCTTTTCAGACTTGTAAGGCGTAGTGTTAAACTATAAATGACCAGCAAATTGGTCCTGTGGTCATAAATGAACCTCTCTTTTCTCTATCTTAAAGGGAAATCTTTTTAAAGCAGATTTAAACTAGGCCTTTACATCCATTGTGGATGATTTATACATTATTTTCAGTAACCACTCCTCAAATCCTGTAGCGCCTGGGGCAAGATTTTTAAATGTTATGGTAAATGGTTGACCAAGCACATACGGCATTCTCACAGATTTAACATGACACGATATTATAAGTTACGTAAAATTGTAATAACGTACTACGTGGACTGTATAGTGTATATGTCTCAATCCGCGTTGATATGGCTTCATGTTATTGGGTTCTCATTCAGTATACATCCAGTCTCTAATGGTCTGCCTCACGGGTGCAAGATAATAAGAAAAAAGTGTATATCTAAGTCAAAAATTGTATAGCCATCGCGGAAACTTAATTAAAATCAGCCATTAATGTTGTAAGAACATTTGATCTTGTACCTCGGCAAGAGACGTAAATTCAAAATAAAATACAGAAAATAAGGTTCTATCTACTTCTACGCTAAAGAGATCTAAAATGTAATAAATGCAAGGTATGGTTTGTGCCTGCCTGGCGCCAGCGTGAATGTGTGAGTACGTTGCGTGGTTTCGCGTGCGTACATGTGTGAGTTTTTAAGGTGTACCAGCTTTATCTTACTTTAACTATCAATACATTACACAACATCCCGTTATTGCTTTGTTCACCGTAATTATATTATACCCACCATCGGCGTACAGTTAACTTCAATCCTGAATGTTACTGAAGTTCAGTAACATTCAGGATTGAAGCTGAACCTTATGTGTCCTATTATGTTACAGAAGAGTGAGACGTCCCTGCAGGTGCCGGCGGGGATCTCGCTCGGCGTCGACGCCTCCAGCCTCCTTAACTTGGCAGCTAAAGATAAGGTTAAACACGAAACGGCAGACTTACCTACTAAGTACTAAACGCTTGGCAAAATATATGGATGGGGAATGCGCAGTGTTCAATTTTTAGTTGCGAAAGTGTGTATGTTTATCTGTCTGTCTTTTGCATCTTCACGCTAATATACGTTACAACACGTTACGTCCTCAGAAAACCATATCTTTATTCATCGCAGAGAAACGTACGTTTTTAAATCACAAAAAATATATATCTTTGAGCGCTACTACTTTCACAGTGAACTATGTAAGACACATATTATATACCCTAAAGTATTATTACTAAGTTTTGTTGCTCAACAACATTCTCAGATACCATCGGACAAGCGTTCTGTGGACGGCACGGGGCGCGCCAAGAAGAAGAGCTGGTACAACTCCCTCTACCCCACCTACAAGAGCAAGTGCGATGACTTCCGACGACTGTTCAAAGACCTGCCCGATGACGAGAGACTCATAGTGGGTATGTACTCCAGATTGCAAGGATTCACAGCTATAACTAGATTTGATATGAATTGGCGTAACTTGCAATAACATAACTTCAAAGTATTTTCCATATAAAAAGCTTTAAACAACCGTCAACCGATGCCTGCTTAAACTTAGGTAGGGACAGGTGTTTAAAATACTACACCCGGTAATTTGAGGGGAGGGGTTTTTGGCTTTTGGTGGATAGTCAATTATAATACCTTGTAGATTGTAGAAAAATATCGCGCTAAAAATATTTTCAAACAGAAATAGTAGTTGTGTCGTCGTCTTGTCGTATACTTTGATGGGTCATCGAGGAGCAAGGGCCTATTATGGCTGAAAAGTCCAGTACCAATACTCTCACTTAAGTTATAACTTACCGTTGTAAAGCGAACATTATATTTTTTGGTTTATTCAACCATTTGGACGTTTTGTGTGTCTTGTCTGTCAACTTGTATCAACCATTTTGCAATGTCCACCACCGTATTGTCAGTTATCTGTCCACCATCTTGTAATATCCGCCATCTTGTAACACTCATCATGATGCAGACTACTCGTGCGCGCTGCAGCGTGACATCCTGGCTCACGGGCGGCTGTACGCGTCGCAGACGCACCTCTGCTTCTACGCGAGCATATTCGGCTGGGAGACTTCGCTCACGCTGCGGTGGAAGGACGTGACCGCTATCACCAAGGAGAAGACTGCGCTGGTAGGTAACAAAATACTTTATACTTATATCCCCTTACGATAATGCCACTACAGGGCACTAGGCATAACTAAACTGCATCTACACGTGACAGCCAAATATTCTTTATGATAATATGATCGTATGAGCTAAACCGCAATATAGCGGAGCTACGGGACATGAAATGTCTGTATTATAGAATTTGAGGTGTCGCCACTCGCTCGCCTATAAGTGCGGTCTCACTTCTATGAGAAGAAGGAGATCTATAGTATATCTAAGTATGTCATGTAACTTATTTAATACGACAGACAAAGTAAAACTGCTCTTGTGTGGTTATTCTATAATATTATATAGACATCATGTGCTATGGAGTAACAGTTGTTCAAAGTTTTCTAAAGACTGTATCTGGTCATCACAATGTTAAAAAAAGCGGCCAAGTGCGAGTTGGACTCGCCCATGGAGGGTTCCGCAGCAGCAATAAGGTTAATTTTTATGAAATTATATTATTTTTGATTTATTTTTATATTTCAGTCGATTTAATGAAATTTAGATTAAGGTTTACTATTTATGACGTATAAAAAAAACTACTGGCTAGATCTCGTTCAAACCAATTTTCGTTGGTAGTTTTTATAGTAATATACATCATATATTTTTTTTAGAATTATCATGCCTCTACTTTAGAAATTAGAGGGGGGGGGGGACACATTTTTCCACTTTGGAAGAGTCTCTCTCGCAAACTATTCAGCTTAGAAAAAAATGATATGAGAAACCTCAATATGATTTTTGGAGACCTATCCATAGATACCACACACGCATAGGTTAGATGAAAAAAATTTTTTTTTGTTTCATTAAGTTTTACTATTTATGACGTATAAAAAAAACTACTGGCTAGATCTCGTTCAAATCAATTTTCGTTGGTAGGTTTTATAGTAATATACATCATATATTTTTTTTAGAATTATCATGCCTCTACTTTAGAAATTAGAGGGGGGGGGGGACACACATTTTTCCACTTTGGAAGAGTCTCTCTCGCAAACTATTCAGGTTAGAAAAAAATGATATGAGAAACCTCAATATGATTTTTAGAGACCTATCCATAGATACCACACACGCATAGATTAGATGAAAAAAAATTTTTTTGTTTCAGTTGTACCTATGGGGACCCCTAAAATTTTTAATACTTTTTCCATTTTTGCATCAAAATCTTAATGCGGTTCACAGACTACATCTACTTACCAAGTTTCAATAGTATAGCTCTAATAGTTTCGGAGAAAAGTGGCTGTGACATACGGACGGACAGACAGACAGACAGACAGACAGACAGACAGACAGACAGACAGACATGACGAATCTATAAGGGTTCCTTTTTTGCCATTTTGGCCACGGAACCCTAAAAAACCAGATAGGCTTAGTCCCCATTTACAAAATTGCTCAAGCTGTTTATCAACGCCACTCATTGACGATATATCGTTTCGAAACGTAGGAAGTTGGCCATTCGATTGCGGATAGATCGAAATTGCAAATTCGTGGCCTCCCTTAGCTTCTTTGTCAATTTATACCCAGATCCTCTTCGCAGGTGATCCCCAATGCGATCCTGGTGTGCACGGAAACGGAGAAGCACTTTCTGACGTCGTTCTCGGGGCGGGACAAGGCCTACCTCATGCTGTTCCGCGTGTGGCAGCACGCGCTCATGGACCAGCCAGTCGGCAGCCACGAAATCTGGCAGTGGGTGAGTACACCGCCAGTAGACCGGGTGGTCGTAGTGTGGTAGACCAGTCAGCCACGAGATCTGGCAGTGCGTAGGTCAGTAGACCGGGTCAGTCTCATAGACCAGTATGTCAAAAGCCACGAGATCTGGTAGTAGACCACCAGACCAAGTAGACCGAACAGCAGCTCGCAGTTCTTGCCAACCATGTGACTTATAATTCGTGATTGGGAAGAAGTCGCTTCTACAAGTTTTATATTATGGTCTCAGAAGGGAGTTTAGTGCTATCTGCGGCGAAACTCACAACAAAAATTTAAAAATTTTGAAAAATATATTTGCGATGCGACGTGAGTTCGTTGTTACTTGTTATTTGTAGGAGCCCTTACGCGATAGCAATATTTTGACAGACATAGTGTTGTAATACTAATTTCTTCCCGGGGTGGTCTCATACTAAATATTGATGCTAGTTATGACCCATATAGCTCGTTGTTTGTCCCAACATTTAAAACGTGAGGAGTCACGTTCGGTCCCCACGCCGCTTGACGATATGCGCATAACGCGCTACTGATCTACTGAATTATATTTACGTGTATAGACATAATATTGCATTTGAAATTCCAAACTGAGTTTGTTTGTTATAGCTAGAGATACGAAAGGTATTACGAAGTGTTAGAATTGTAGGTTACGTCTTCCAGTGCCGGACATTTTTGACAGTTGCTTGCCAGACACCTTTAAACTTTCTAGTAGACGAGATCCCTCCACTTACCGCGAAGAATAAAGGTTATGAAATTGAGCTTTACTCTTTCTCGAAGGTCAGGTAGCCCTTCAGAACTGGATACCTCCTAAGGTAATCGCGACTGCAACCATGGAAGTTGCTTCCTGGTCGTTCTTACCTCTGTAAATGTCACAAACAGGTAAACTGTCAAGTGTCAGCTTTTCTAAAATGAGGAAAGTCTGGCCCTCGCAGACTTTTGGTCTACATGATTTTTCTAAAGACGAAACTCAATTTTTGTGTGATTTTGGGCCTTTCACGTATTACCTAACACAATATATAGATATTAGGAACTTTCCCCCCTGTGTCACGCTTTTTAATACCGTCACCATATTGTATTGTCAGATTTTGCCTGCCCCTTGTGGACGTGATATATCAATATCACATATTATATAGATGTCGCCTAAGTAAGATGCGTGTGTGTGTGCGCAGGTGCACACGTGCTACGGGTCGGAGCTGGGGTTCGACTCGGACGAGGACCCACACGACGCTGACGACGTGCTGCCGCTGCCCGACGCCGTTGAGGTAAACACATCCTTAGGGCTCCCGCACACGGGCCACCGGCCACAACCACAAAACGCCGCTACCGGCATATTTCCTGTAGTTTTCATTCATTTATGGGCTCGCCGCACACGGCCCGGATGACGCCGGTGACCACCACATGCTACACCACTCTTGCTTCTTGTGGCGGCGTTTGTGGCTGTCGCGTTTGGCCCGTGTGCTGCGACACTTATCCTTGCTGAGGGCCTAATAACACCAACGAGTACAGTGGCGAGACTGTGCTCTCGGATAATCAATTGATTGACCAAAATCTTTTTGTACCATATTCTGGCAAATATTTGAATTTCAAAAGCGTCTTAATCAAGTACAGCGTCTGGTAGGTGGAATCCAATGCTGTGTTGGCAAAAGTCAGCCCTAAAAGTGAGAAATAACGTTCCTAATTATTTTTTGTGTTTACTTTATATTCGTATTTGCTATTTCAAACATATCTACTGTTAGTATGATAATTTAGATAAAAAATGTAATCAAATATGTGATAAACAGATTTTTATACGTAATATGATAAAAGCCGAATTCAGAGGCACTGAAACATTCTTTAGAATTATAACGTTTAAAAAATGATGTACGGGCAGAATATATAAGCGCCTCGATTTTAGAAATCGGTTAAAGATGTTTATGTCCATGTCGATTATTACTACAATAAATAATAGTAACCAGGTAAGTGCAACTCTGTATATGCTAGGAAACTCTACAGAAACCGTTCTTTTTGTGCAACAATAGAGCCTTTTTCCCTTGTTTGTATATTATTGTATATGGATAATATATAAAAATATAGATAATTATACATATAGGAGCAGGCTGCTCCTATATGTATAATTATATATATGCATTTCATCGAATTGGTCCAGCTGTTTTATTTTAGATTCAATCTTATCTACCTATAATCTCATTATATTATATGTACTACTTTTTATACAGTTTGGCATGTTAGTAGGTTGTTACTATAAAATATACCAATCCAAAAAATATGTGTTACATAAAGTTTTAGCTGAAAGTGTTATTTATAAGCCTATGCCTATCTAACACACAAACCACATTTTCCTCCCTTCTCATATTATTTTAACTAGTTGCCTTATTCATTTAACCAGTGGCAGATCATTTTGACATTTAAACATTTCAGAACAATTAAAAAGTTTATAATAAGAGCTCATGGATAAACAATGTAGTACAAGCTACAACCAACATAGTACAATTTATCTGATATCATGAGTCATATCAATTGATAAATTCAGGAAATCGCATCATATTTGACGATATCGGCCAGGTGTTTAGGAGGGGAGGGGGGATATTCGGTGATAAGTGGCCAGTGAGCTACCAGACATGGTCCGACTAGGCAAATCTAAGAGAAAAGTGCGTATTATTTATTTGTGTTATTATTTTTGTGTGATAACTAAAGATCAGGGAGATAGTGCTACTAATTTGAATGCTATACCGTGCAAAAGAAACACAGTGGTATATTAATTTTGTTTATTTTAAGATAAACATTATGTATAGTGATAATAATTTATATTGATAAAGTGCTACTGGATGCTGGGCTGGATTAAAATATGTTTACATGTTATTACTACTGGATAAGTTTACGTCAGTGTTATTCCAGTGCTGGTATAAATTAATATAAATGAAAATCAACACCAGAACACTTTTGTTGCTAGGTCTCGTCTCTCAGAGTAATGTTTAACTCGGTGGATGACAGTAAAGTAAATAATAATGAACACTTTAGAAATTGTTTGCTGCTATAATCTTTGTAATAAAAAAATGTTTCCTTTTTTAGCACAAAACTAGTGAAATCAATTATTGTAAATAACAGTGATGATGATGATACGAATATATATTGTGATATGTACTCCGGCGAGTGGAGAGGCGATAATTATGTTAATCTGTTGTTAATTACTGATACGGTGACCATATTTGGATTGTAACGTAGTATAAGTCTCAAAAAAATCATCGTATGAGATAACAACAACATTAATAACAGTTTCTATAATTATTAGCTTCAATACTAACCACTGCACTCAGAGGGAATATAAAGTGATAACTTAACTTTAATTTTGTAAAGTTTTACATAATCTCCCTACATCATTTAAATGTAAATAACTACTGACAATAGGTGAAGCCTAATGTGATATAAAAATTAAGCTTAGGCCAAACCTACGCACCAACGCGAAAGCGAAGCGGAGCGTCAAGTTGTCAAATGTGTGTTTTGTATTCCAAAAACCACCCAAAAACACATATTTTGACAACATTTGACAAATTGACGCTCCCGCTTCGCAGTCGCGTGGTCGCGTAGGTTTGAACGAAGCTTAATACATAATTTAATTAGGTACTACAATACCAAAATCCATAATGTACCACATTACAATATATTTTTGATAAGAGTGTTTTTTATAAAATTCTGGCGCATTTGACTACATTAACTATTTACATATTCTATTATTAAGACAGTCCTAAAATATAATAAAAAGTAATACACCGTGAATTATAAACGCGTCTTATTGTTGGTTTGCTCCGAAAACGTTGAAGTTTTAAGTTTTTTTTTTGTTCTACTCGTGGTAAGCGTAAACATAGTCACAAACCCAAGTTTTGCAGAATATATTGGTTTATATTAGAATTATTGTTTCGTTATTTCGAGTCGAAACGAAGTGATAACAAATATACATTTTCCTGATATTCAACAGACAGCGGTTTACGTTAAGGATAATAGTATACAGTTAAACACATGGACTAGTGTTATATATTCCGTGGTTAACCGTTAAACACATCGACAAACACAAATTGTCTTCCTCTCTATTCATGCGACTTATTTGATACAAATGAAATTTTATAATAACCTTGATATCAGACTTGTGTGCCACCTTCTTCACCGTTTTCATTCGCCGTTAGTATTTTTCGTCGCCCCTTTCATTTTGTCCCCCCCCCCTTGTGACGTCACACGCACCCGCCATCCTGTGACGTCATGACTCTCCCGCCATCTTAAGATTTCACCCTAGACCGCCATCTGGTGACGTCACTCACCCGGTGTCATGTCGTCCGCAGGAGCTGGAGTCGTCTATGGAGGCGAGCGGCGGCGGCGAGGAGCGGACCACGAGATCCTCCAGCCGCGGCCGAGACTCCACGCCGCCTATATGTGAGTATAGGGCCACGAGGAATACCGGCGTTAGTTTAAGTAGAGGAGGTCTGGTTTCAGTAAGAAGAGGAAAGGGAGAGGGATGCCCTTAGCTCTTAGGACCTGCGCGACCCCACTGTGGACGTCACATGACGTGTCACGCTGTGTGTTATTTTATGCCATACTTATGTTGTGATTTGTGCCTAGAACTATTTGTGATCCCCACCCAAATTGCAAGCTGCGACCGCGCCAGATTAGTGTTTAGTAATCTGTATTTTATGAATAATACAAAAACTTTAAATGAAAGATTATGAATAGAACAAAAACTTTAAATGAGAGATGCATATTTGATATTGTTGGTTATTTGACAAAAATTTTCAAGTACCTAATAGTCTGCAGACACTGTATGATTTGTGCCTCTAAATCCGGCTTCATATTGAGAGGTTTATGGCCTACCATTGTTAACGTTGATGCGTAGCTCTAATATAATTATTTCCTCCCTCTTTTTGTTTCAAATATTGTTTGTTTATTAACAGTGACGAACGGGGGCGGCGACGCGGGTCTGGGGGGTGAGGAGGAGGGGGCGGAGGCGGGGGACACCCTGCCCACAGACATGTCCGACACCAGCGAGAGCGAGCCCGACAAACACCACGAGTGAGTTATATGTTGTCTGTCGCACTCAACTGGTGCGCTTGTCGTTAGAGTTGGATGTGAGTGCGTGTTGTCTCTCTCTTCCACACTAATACAGTTTCTCTAGCATACTCATGTAGCCTAACGAAATAACAGACGTACCAGTCTCTCTCATACCAATATGTTAATCTCTATCACGTTAATTCATATTTTTATAACAAGAGAACCACGCACGGGCGCGCAAGCTGCATCTTACACACACATGTACGTTCATTCGGATATTATCACGCAAGTATACTTCACCAAAAATACGAGTCGTCTAAATTCTAAAGTGTAGACCAGGAAAGAGACACAGACAGCCACACTCTAATAAATAGTTTTATAAATCATGTAATTTACAAAACTTTATTGAATGTCAGTTTGTGACATTTAATAAAAATCCTCATGGTTTCCACCGTATTGATAGACATTACGTTATGTACAGAGGCGGCGAGAAGTGCACGTCCCCGCACGAGGGGCGGCTGGTGCTGCAGCAGCAGTTCCCCTACAACATCGACCACCTGTTCACCATGATCTTCACCAACTCCAAGTTCAACCTCGAGCTGCTCGCCGCCAGGGGCACCACCGACTACGTCCAGGTAACGGAACGGTGTGGCCGCGATAAGCCTTGTCGATAAGAGGTTAAGAAAAATTATGGTCTTGTGAGAAGAAGTTCAGGTGTGGTCCTTTACCGTGGGAGAGCCATTGCCTTCGCCACGGCTCGACCGGAGAAATACCACGGGCTCACAGAAAACCGGCGTGAAACAGCGCTTACGCTGTGTTTCGTCGGGTGGGCGGGTTTACCGGAGGCCCAATCCCCTACCCTTTTCCCTTCCCTACCCTATTACCTCGTAAAAGGCCGGCAACGCACCTGCAGCTCTTCTGATGCTGCGAGTGTCCATGGGCGACGGAAGTTGCTTTCCATCAGGTGACCCGTTTGCTCGTTTGCCCCATTTTTTCATTAAAAAAATGTAATGAACAAAACCCTTACTTTTACTTAATCGATGGCAAGTTAAAAACTCCGCAACATCCAAAATCTCTGTAACAACCAATCAAGTGTGTATTTTATATTATGCGCAGGCGCCGTGGCAGCCGCAGAACGGTCTGAAGTGTCGTCAAGTGAACTACACGCTCGGTCTCACGTCCGGACCCATCGGACCCAAGGAGGTCCATGTCACTGAGACACAGGTTAATTTACTGGTTTCTTAATATAACCCAAACTGTCCAGTGTCCATCGTCGCCAGTCCTATTATTGGCACCTTAGAATGTATAAAAATAAGAGGAAGCCATCTTTCCAAGGCATGGTTCACACCTCAGAAAGTACTTAAGGTGCCAATATTTTATATTCGTGTGTTTTGCTTTATTTAGTAACTCCTGTAGGCTTAGTATGACAGATTTTATAGGTAAATGTACATACAAGCATGCGTGCGAGCAAGAGTAAGGACATGCTTGCATGTACGTGCGGATGTGCGTTTGATTTAAAAAGTGACGCTAAATAATAACCTATAATAAATCATCGATTCTTCACTCTAGCCTAACCCATTATTACCCTTTCAGGTAATGAACAAGTGCTCGAAAGCGGGTTCGCTATACTCGATCGATGCGACGAGCGAGAACGCGGGCATCCCGTACGCGGACCACTTCGACGTGCGCGTGCACTACTGCCTCGCGCGCGTCACCGAGCACGCCACGCGACTCACGCTGTACATGCGCGTGCACTACAAGAAGACCATGTGGCCGATGATAAAAAGTACCTAAGTATTTAGAAAAGAGCCTCAGATTGCGTTTCCACCGGACCTAATAAAGAGTCCAGAAACACATCCCTCGGAACGCAGCTCCAGTGTAACCGCACCCTAAAATCGTCTTCGCGATCGACCGCTCGCAATAAACATGTAAAATAAACTAACAAGTAACAACATAGATATAAACCTTCAAGAAGAGAGCGTATTCTCCTTTTAAAGGCCGGCAACGCACCTGCAGCTATTTTAATGTAGCGAGTTCCATGGGCGACAGTAGTTGCTTTAAGTGACCCGTTTGCCCCCTTATTTTATATAAAATAAATATATAATAATAAAAAAATATATATATAAGGGGGTCCTATATGTTCCAACGCATCTTGTACACGCCCTTTACGATGGCGACTTGTAACTCATAATGAGGCTATAACACACAACAACACAACACAGCATCGTAGTGTTGTGGCCTGCCCCTAAGCGTTAATAATTTTATGATAACGCCCCTCGTTACGAAACGCGTCACATGATATTATGGCTGGTTTTATCGTTAAGCGTTTGGCAGCGCCGTTGGAGCACGCGCGTTCGAAGACGAAGAAAACAAACGGACGAACGGCGCTGCTCAAGCGCGCGACTCTGAAACGCAACTACTACCCCCATACATCTTCGAACGCGTGGCGCTCCAACGGCGCTGCCGAAACGCTTAACGATAAAACCAGCCTTAAACATTGAATTTTTTCGCAGCATTTTTAGAGAAGAATGCGACGAACGGTATAGAGGAGTTCGCTCGGCTGCTCGAGACCAGGCTGCACGCCGCCGCGCGCCCGCACGCCGCGCCGCCAGCGCGCGCGCGACGCAGACGACGGGACGGTAAGAGCCGTTTTGCCGATGCCATTGCGTCGACGCAGCGCTGCCGTTGCGTTGTTTTACATACAAATAACCAAGGTCGCAAAGCACACATGACGGAAAGCAGCCCCCGAGACGAAGCGGCAGACGTTAAGACTGCTTCGTAGTAACGCTGAGTCGACGCAACGCTGACGCAACGCGCCGTGCGGACTGGCTCTAACTGGAGGTAATTAAATCTCGATCCATACTTTTATAAGCTGAATGTTAAGTGTCAGTTTTTTGTAAGTGCTCGCCGTAAGGACGTAAACAATTTATGTATGACACGGTGAGAACTGCCAAATAAATCGCACTAGACCCCTGGTTGAAGTATAATTTTTTGAAGCTGGCGGACATTTGTATGCTTTGACCAAATTGCGTAAGTTCGGCGAACGTCGTTCGCCATCTGACTATAAAAAGGCTTTCCCTGATTACAATAGTAATTTAGTGTGTACCGATTAATGGCTGGTATCTGAGGCTTTTTGTCAAGACTATCTTTTCACTAGCGTTGTTAATAAACAACTTTTGGTTAATTTATTGATGCTAGCCGATCAAAAGCAATAGTAAATAGATTAACTCCTATGAAAAACATATTCCAGCGTCCCCGCTGGCGTGCGCACCGGGCGTGTCGGTGTCGGCGGCGCCGGCTGCGGCTGGCGGCGGCGCCGGTCGCGGACTGCTCCTGGCGCTGCTGCTACTGTTGCTGCTCAACGCCGCGCTGTACTGGCGGCTGTACCGCGCCGACCGCACGCCGCTGCAGTTGGACGACTTGTATTCCAGGTAAGGCTTCGGCCAAATATTCTGATATTGTAAGACCTTTGTATATCTTCTTATTAATCTATTTAATCATTATATTTTTATCCCGTAACGCGTTCCGCTTTACTGACCTACGCGTCAGTAAAGCGGGACGCGTTACGGGAGCGTCTGCAACGCAAAACTTGTGTGCACACCTGCGCGACTACGGTGCGAAACCATAGATTATTCCTGCTCTGCCGACACGAACGTCGCTTCGCAGTCGCTTTGGTCGCGTAGGTTTGGCCGAAGCTTAACTTGTGTTACCCTCTGGGGGACAAATGCTCGATTTTTGAGACTTTTGACTGGTGTTTAGTTTATCTATTCAACAGCTTTGTTGTTTGGTTATTTTATAAAAAAACTTCTGTCAAACTCAAAAACTGAGCATTAGCCATGAACAATCAACAAGGTTGGGTTCAACACAATGCGGGGTGCTGCTGTTAGATCCTTCAACAGTAAAATAAACGAGCCTTAAAGGTCTATTCAGTTATTTTCTCAAATATTATAATGTTTTGGACTCCAAACATGCAACATTTTACATTACGACTTCATTTACCTACTCTCACACCTACCCCGCGTTCCATTTGATGTTGTACGACACAGACACGCGGTGGCGGTGGCAGTACAAACAACTGACCGCCGCCGCCACCGCCACCGCTGCCCGCGTCTGTCCGGGAGACGCCTAAGACTTTAAGCAAAGACTCAGAAGGACTCAAGAAGAGAAAAAGAAAGACTCAAAGAAGATTGAAGCATTCCTTGTATATTGTGTAAATAATTTTTATTCGGTGTTAATCAATATATTGTAATCTGTCAGAGTGAGTACGCTGCACACTGGTGGGGGTGGCGGCGACATGTGGGGGGAGGGGGGCGCGCGGCGGCAGCACGAGCAGCTGCAGGCGTGGCGGGACGCGCTCCAGGCGACCGTCAAACACCTGCTGCAGGTGAGGCGTTTTATTAATTCGCAACGCGACGCGTAGATGCGTTTCTACAGTATTAAATTTAACGACCTCTGTGGCTCAATGGTTAAGAGTGTGTGGCAACTCAAACCGGTACATATCTTAAATATATGTATAGTATAAAAGTATTAAATATATTTCCGTTGTCTGTACCTGTAGGTTGTAACTTGTAACACAAGTCCGTGATGTGAAGCGTCCATAGATATTTAAAAAAAAGTATGGATATAATATTGAAACTCTAATTTTATTAATAACCGCTCGCGCCTATCGGCATAAAGTTGCCATAGTACGTTATACAAAATATTTTGTATTTTCAAAAAATAACTTGCATGATTCGATAATACTACTGTAGGTAAATCATCCTGCTGCGGGAAAACAACCACTAAAATTTCACGTTGTATTTATTGCATGGACATGTAAGAATTGGGTCCCAAACATTGGGTTGTGATACGTGACAAAAACCTTACACAATTAAGTACTGTAATTTTGTCCTTTATTTTCCAGACTGAGCAAGCGCTAAGTAAACTGCTGGACACCATGAAACCTATAGAGAAGACTGAACCCGACCCTGGGAAAACGGAGCTGTAAGCTAACGTGGAGCCCTGAGGTACTGTAATAACGTCGGAAACCACACAGGGATACCACGGCCACGAGTAAAACTGGCGGGAAATACGCAGGGATGGAGAAAAATAGCTTGTAACGCTCATGTTTTTTCGTTGAGACTATCAGGTTAAATCTAAGGTAGCCCAAGTGTGGATTTTGACATGGAAAAGTTATAGAAAGTAGCTAGTTATGATCTCCAAGACGTATATTATAGTTAGGACTATCACAAGCTGTCCCTACGCGTAGACATGTCGCGTCTAGGGCCCAACGATGGCTGGACCATCTCGACTCTGATGGTACAAACATCTAATATTAGTATAACTAATATGAATTTAAAGCTTTATGCTAAAGAAATTATGTTTACAATTTATATTGTGTATATTAGTGTTTAGCGGACTCCGGGGTATGTTTATAAATGTATAGTTATAAATTATTATGATTTAACCTCTTGAACCCCACCGGCTCTTTAACGCGCCACCCGTAAAAATGCCTCTGTGTACCACTGGCTCGTTAACGAGCCACCTGACTACACTCGCCCTCACGCAGTTTTAAACTTATTTTAATACGTATAAGATTTAATTTTGTTTGTTCTATACATTATTTTTAAGATTATTAAGTTGGCTACAAAAAGTATGCACTAAATTTGTTGCTGATTGGCGCAATTTCGTCAATCGTAAAATTTGAAAAAATTTTTAGAAAAATTTAAATGGCGCCATAGAACTCTGGCATTAGAGGCTCAATTAAATTTTGACATCCCGGTATTCGAGAGGTTAATTATGCACTTATGTAATTTTGACTGAACCACGTGGTGCAAAAATATTGATGCTTTGACGCTATTTACTCCTTTGAAATGGATGATGGCGGAAAATGAATTAACAGTGAGATATTGAAAAATTCTAAACAATAATGGAAATTTCATAAGATTATAATGCTTATAAAGCTTTTTTGGAAATTTATTGTGCAATACGATGATGCGTATTTAAAAACGTGTATTTTATTGTTTTCTTTGGGCACACACTGAAAACTTTTTGACTGTATTGATGAGCTAAACTAAATTAATGACACAACCCACATAAAACAGTTTATAGATCAAAATGTTTAAAATATCGCTACAAAATAATCAATTTAAGAAATAGTTTAATATTGTATAATAAAATAATCTCTATGTTAAAATAATAAATGTCAATTCCTTCCATTAATAGATGTATGAAATATCAATATCAAATCCATATTATGTTAATGTAGAATGCTTTTTAAATAATAGGCGCTATGTATTGGTGAAAATAGACATCTATGTTTTTGTTACCTAGTAAAAGTTTAATTTATAAGAAACCGTCAAGTATATTTTTTAAAACGGTTATACACACTATAATGGTACTATTATTATTTCCATGTCTTGTTTTTGTAAATCGTTTAAGTAGCATGCTTCCTCTTTCATTGTCTAGACTCAAGGAGTCCAGAAGATCGAAGGAGATGATAACACAAGACGTTTAATTTTATAACATGCTTTGGTGAAAATGGTTCTTAGGCGATTTTTTAAATTTTCATTTCATTAAAGACCCTCCTTTTTAATAAAAATATTTTTACAGCGAAAACTAAACAAGGTAAACTCTTTGTCTGGCACATTAAAAACTTCATATAACAAAGTCAAGGGATCTACAATAGTTCTACATTACGATTTAGGCGTCTCCCAGACAGACGCGGGCAGTGGTGGCGGTCGCGGCGGCGGTCAGTTGTTTGTACTGCCACCGCCACCGCGTGTGTCTGTGTCATTCCTAGAAATTTCGAGTTATCCAACTGACCGCCGCCGCCACCGCCACCGCTGCCCGCGTCTGTCTGGGAGACGCCTAACGCAAGTATTTTTATTAGTAAGGGAGGTAAAGTTTGACGTTATTTATAAAAGCACAAAAGTACTTTACATCCTCTTGGTCGGCACTATTTGACGGAATATTGTTTAATGGAAGATTGCGCTCTTAATAATAATTATTATTATAGCATTTACTGCAATGGTTCTGTAGATATAAGTACCTAACTGAGGCCAAAATTAAACTTACGTTTTCAATGTGATAGAATATAGATCATTACTAATTATTGTATTTTAGTTTATAAATGTAGCTACGTTTATATTCATTTTTTTCTAAATGTAAACTTATGGCGGCTATACGTTGCAAACAATTTAAGAGACCTATCAGACAGAGAGCGGTCACGCGTTCAAGCGTTCTGCGTTCGAGCGGTCAGTCACACTGCACACAGGAGGAATTCCAACGCGGTCAGAACGCCTCCTGTGTATCTCTATATAACTTAGTACAACACAAAGAACGCAAAACTGACCGCTTGCACGCTTGACCACGTGACCGCTCTCTAATAGCCAATAGGTCCCTCATTGACCGTGCATTGAAATACTTTGATAGTATTTCTATTTTTCGTTTACATTATGATAGTGAATAGAACTAGTTGTAGCCTTTAATGATTAGTTACGTTTATTTGAAAAGGTTCGGTAAGGTGCATATAATATAATATTGTTACCATCCAATTATATTTTTCAACGATGTGAATTTTAAGTCTCGACAATTTTGCTGCACGTAGTTTTTCGCATTTAAGATGAAGTGGTAGGGTGCGCATCGCGTTTCTGAGGGGGTGAGGTATGAAGCGTGACGGGAGCATGCGCGGGGCAACCATCTTCCGCCCCGCGCTTTCTATGTGCACGCCTGGTAGTAGGTGCGTAGCGTAAAGGCAGCGGCGACCGGGCATGCGAGTTCAATATTTTACCCTCTTATTATCTTCTTTTAGACAAATTTTTTCCTTAGTAGGCATAAATGAGAATAAGGGTCGCCGCACACTTGACCGGGTATAGTTATAATTGGCATTATATTGTTTTTGAAAAAATTTTTTTCTTAGTTGGTATTGTATGAATAGAAATAAGGGTCACCGTACACTTGACCGGGTATCGGTATCGGTATTATCTTGTTTGAAACACTTTTTAACCTCAGTAGGTATGCCGTATGAATGAGTAAAAATGAGAATAAGGTTTACCGTACACTTGATGTACACACTTATCGGTTGATTGTACAAGAGAATACCGATACTTACCTCATTAGTTACCGATTCCAAATTGTCTCGAATGCTTCCGTACGCTCACAGATGCTCTTTAGTGCTGGGCCCAGACCCGTAGCCGTAGCCCATACCTATCCCTAATTCCCGACTCAAAGTCTATGCTAGTATGTATAGGCCGCGCATTGAACGTGAGTAAACTAATCCCTGGCTAACTTCAGGCAGATTCTTTTTACAAACAAACAAACATAAATAAATGAATGAATGTTATTCAAAGTACAAGCCTACTTGACATACGTTATGAGATAATATGTCATATTTATTAGGTTATTATGTCAGAGTATACAATAGTCAATTTATTTATAAAAATATATTTATTAATTTTTAGGGTTCCGTAGCCAAAATGGCAAAAAGGAACCCTTATAGATTCGTCATGTCTGTCTGTCTGTCTGTCTGTCCGTCCGTCCGTATGTCACAGCCACTTTTCTCCGAAACTATTAGAGCTATACTATTGAAACTTGGTAAGTAGATGTAGTCTGTGAACCGCATTAAGATTTTGATGCAAAAATGGAAAAAATATTAAAAATTTTAGGGGTCCCCATAGGTACAACTGAAAATTTAAAGCAATAGATTTGGATTTAAATTTCTCCAAATGTGAACTTTTTTTAACGGCCCAATCGCACAGCCGCATGACGTAATAATGTCTAAATTTAACAATTTGGCCCCTAGTATCAAAATTCTCAGTAAAGAATCCCTCCGCCTTCTAGGTGCCCCTATATTCAACGACGGTTTTGAGCCTTACGTTTCGGAACAAAAACAAAAATTCGTAGTATCTTCTGGCAAACTCGTCGCAATAAAATCTCATATGGCTTACCAAATAATTCGTTTTTGTTCGTTTTTGCACCTCAGGACATATGTGAATTGGGGCACCCCAATTCACATATGTCCTGAGGTGCTACATAATAACATTCTTCTTCATTCTATCTCTTCGGTCTTCAAAAGCAAAAGACAAATCAAAATACACATTACCATCCTATTTGTTAGGAGTCCCTAAATGTGTTGTTCTAGTAACTGTTCAATATTGTTATTGATACTGGACAATACCCTTATTCTCATTTCTACTCATTCATACCTACTAAGGAAACAATTGTGTCAAAAAAATATTATAAGTATCGATACCCAGTCACGTGTACGGTGACCCTTATTTCTACTCATTCATACCTACTGAAGAAAAAAAAATTTAAAACAAGATAATACCGATACCGATACCAGATCAAGTGTGCGGTGACGCTTATTCTTATTTCTACTTATTAATGCCTACAGAGGAAAAGAATAGTCAAAACAAGATACCCAATACCCATATCAGTACCCGGTCAAATATGCGGTGACCCTTATTCTAATGCCTACTGAGGAAAAAAATAACGTCAAAAAAAAAGATAATACCGATACTCAGTCAAGTGTACGGTGACCCTTATTTCTTTTTTTTCCCTTAACTCTTCTTTTTTTTTGAATTATTCTTCTTTTCCGCAAAAGGGATATTTTTTTTCCTCTGCAGTTTTTATTTCCCATTTTCACATCAAATTCTCGTAAAGAAAGAGCGGGCCGACGAGTAGTACGTGTCTGCTTGCGACGAGGCTCCGCGGCCGACTGAATCGCCACCCCGCATCCCCGCCGCCCTCATACAGTGCGAGCGTTATAGGTATTATTTTATTTTTAATGACTAACTATCATTTTAGTGAAAACCATAAATACTACCTTATGGGATTTGATGAAAGGTTTATGAAAACATAAATTTTTTACTAGAATTGTATCTAAATTCGCCGTAAAATCGAAAAATTGCAATAAAATGGCAATTTATGATGATTTTCACGATTTTTTTCTATCGAGGCAAATTACTGTAATCGTGTTTCGAAGAATATAACGTTATTAGGCATATCTTCACCCTTACGCCGGTATGAATAACATTGTATGAATTTTAGCGGTTGATATCTAAAAACAGGTTCAAAGATACCCTAGATCGCGATATTATACGCTTCTGGCCCTACCACTTCATCTTAAGTGTCGGACGTTTAATGAGTTTGTAAACCGAGTGTTATATTACATGCGAGTACTGTTCTGAGGTGAGTTTATTTGTAGTTTAACGTGTATGTAACGTGTTTGTTTGTGTGAGCACTAAGGGCCGAAACAGATAAGCGCGTTGCGCCACCACATAGCCGAAATTGGTGGAATTTAGTTTTTATTATGAATTTTGAATGATTTAGCCGCCGATTTTGGCGGTCCGGTGCCCGGTTATGTGTTTTGGCACTAATGGATAGAATTACCAATAAATTAAGTTCAGAAATCATGATTTTAAGATAGTATAAGTTGCGTGTAAAAAATGCACTTCTTTTCCTGTCGACCAATTTACAATGTTTTTGGAATTTTATTAATACCTATTCTAAATTTTTTATGAGCGCTCCTACGTTTTAATTTGTATCGATTTATAACTATTATATTCTCATTCCGTTTCTATTTCGAGGCACCTGAACCCGATTCTCCGGGGATTTCGTTAATATCTGCAGGTTTTTTTTTTTCAATTTGTAAGTTTATAGTTTTATCTTTCTGTTTGGAGAATAGTCAATTTTCGCCAAACCACTGTATGTGATGTTTCAATAGTATAAGGTGTAGAATAAGTCTCGATGTGTACCTACAGTGTAGATAACGTGTGTTTAACATATAAATTCTATTTGATGTTGAGAGAATGCAATTATTGAATGTTACTAAATTTATAAATGTCGCAACGCGTAATACGAACATTTTCTTTTAAATTATGGGAGTGATACAAAAAATCCCTTTTTTATTTGTGTATGTTTGTGTATATTTTGTTTTCATTTAACACGCGCTGCTACTTATTTAATTTTTAGTCGATTTATTTTGAAACATTGGTGCTTTATGTTATCACTTTTTGTACAGTTTCGTTTTATGACGTCACAATTCATTCCAAATGTTTGGATCTGCAGGATTCCTATTAGCGTAGCGAGTGTGTTCCGATACCAATATAATTTACACGTAAACTTAGTGCAGAAATAGCCGTATTTCTGCACTCGGCGATGAAAATACAAAATTAAAATATCAAGTAGCGTGACGCCGCTTTCAATTTTGTAACGCTGATATATGGATGTTCCGACTTTCATAGTTGACCCTTAATTACGTTAATCTGTCACTGTTGAAAAGCAACTACATGAATCATGGACAAGCGCTAGTGCTTGTTCGATGAATACAAAGTGGAAATCGCGCGTCATTTACGTCACATAGAGTTGGTCGAATTGATTGTTACCGTGGGAGCGTTCCACTTGGCGTTGAAAACGATCAAAACGCTAAAAATAGGAGGTATTTTCAGCGTTTTGATCGTTTTTAACACCAGGTGGAACGCGGGGCGTGTAAATTACATTGGTTGAGTGTAGGTGCATCGGCCGCCGCGCGCCGGCGTCTTGCCAAAGTAAAGGATGCACAAATTCCCTTTAGACGTAAGTTAGACAATTCTATTCTCAGTATTGAATAAATATTTTAAATGAATTGTTATCTTTAATATCTGTACTCCCCTGTTAAAATATTATCTAATTATAGTCTACAGAGAGGCTATTACGAGCTCTTATATCCAGCCAGTTTACAGGCCGTTGTCTAGACACCGGCCTGTAAACTGGCTCGTAATAGCCCCCCAGGTCTTAAGGGCCCGGGTTACCCTCGAAATTTTCATACATTCTTAATACCAAAATCATTTTCTCATACGAAAATATTTAACATGTTTGAGTTATTTTTCAGCTTAAGATAGTAATTACCTAGGGTCCTGAACAAATTTTTTTTACAAAATATCTAAATACTAAAAAAACTTTTTTGTTTAAATATTTTTTAGTAAATTTACTACTAAATATTTAAACACCAAAAAATAGACAAAAACACTAAAAAATACATAAATAAATAGTAAATTTACTACAAAATATTTAAATAATAAAAAATATTTTTTAAAGTTTAAATATTTTGTAGTAAATTTACTATTTATTTATACATATATTTTTAGTGTTTTTGTCTATTTTTTGGTGTTTAAATATTTAGTAGTAAATTTACTAAAAAATATTTAAACACAAAAAAATTTTTTTTAGTATTTAAATATTTTGTAAAAAAAATTTGTTCAGGACCCTAGGTAATTACTATCTTAAGCTGAAAAATAACTCAAACATGTTAAATATTTTCGTATGAGAAAATGATTTTGGTATTAAGAATGTATGAAAATTTCGAGGGTAACCCGGGCCCTTAAGGATTTGACTATTTCACACGTCATATGAAAAATGCGCTAAAATATTTAGACTTGATTACAAGCTAACTCAGTGGTACTCAACATTTTTTCTAAACGGCCTACGGACCATAAACACATTTAAATATTTTATTCTTGGCGTCGCGGAGCGCAAACAAATTAAATATCATTATATACCATTCAAAATTAGTAGTTTATTATTACGTTACGTTATTTTTTAGCACTAAGGTTGCGGCTGGGCCTTAGGACACCTAGACAAAATGTACTTTTGGCCCGTATAAAAAAAGGTTTAGTTCCACTGGTTTATATGAACTACGTTCTACATGCAGCTATTTCAACTTCGCAGGTTCGCTAACTATGTAAATGTACTAAATACAGGAATTAGGAGCTTGGAATGAAACTAATCTAATCGTTTTAAAAATTTATTAAAAAAACTTACCTCCATACGCAGCAAATACTGCATGTGTTGTACTGTGAATTGTGATTAGCGTAGAAGCTTTTCATAAGTAAAATCGGTTCGGTTATAAGACAAAATATATGACAGTTTTGATTTTTTTTCAAGTTTTCAACCTAACAAAAACTTCAAGCTAAGGCAGAAATAGTGATGAGTTGATGACTGATGAAGAACTGAGTTTGAGAGCTTAATGATCCCAGACAGATCAATTGATTGTGTGTGACCTTCTCTCTTTATAAGATTCCAGGCAACATTTTTCGCAAGTTTTCCTTAGACATTGTCGCCTAGCCGGTCCATTTAGATTAAAATAAAGGAAATTAAATATTATAAAACTTGGCATGTCTATCTACTTACCATGTACATACTACATAACTAGTCAAAACTGTGATGTTGGCCACAATTTTCACATATTGTGGTATTAGATAATTTGGAACATTTCGACAGTATGAAATTTCGTGTCTCCTTTCACGGTTTTGACTAAAATAAGGCTACCACCAGTCTAGACTACCAGTTACCACACAAGCAACTTACCGATGCCAACAGATTTAGAGGGAAATTAAACGCACATAAACTCTGACACTGTGTCAAGATTTATTCAATCCATCATACACAGCGGTCCGAGTTTGTCTTAGACTAGGGGGGTTCATTTGTCGTCGTCCTTGAACACCATGGTGCTGTGACACTTGCCGCAGTAGTGTCTGTCGTCCATGACGGCCATGAACACGCCGGCGCCGCACTGCTCGCCCGTGCACTCGCGACGGAGACGGTGGATCTTGCCGTTCTCGTCAACCTGAAAAATAAGTTTTTTTTAATAATTGACAGATGTCGTATTCGTTTTGTGTTTTAATGCGTATGCGCACAGTTAAAAGTGTGTCTAGTGCTAAAACCTGACAGAAATTGATGGTAATTTCTATTACTGCGCATGCGCGAAAGCGACCAAAATGAAACGAATACGACTTCTGTAAATAAAAAAGATCAGGTTTTCTTATAGTTTCGATGCAAACTTGTTATAAGAAAATCTAATAAATGGTTCTAATAAGAAAATATATTAAACGCGTTTTGAATCTTGTAAGATAAATTTTATAAGAAATTCAAATGACACAAGCTTAAAAAACGCAAATAGATAACTTTTTTTGGAGTCTTTGAATGACAATAACAAAATATGTGATTTAATAAAATATAAACACATTTGTTAGAACCAATGACAATGACTGAATGGCAGTATGAGTTATGACTCAACAGTCAACAGTGCTTGTTAGAACATGCATACCGCATACGTTAATCACTGCATAGCCCATAGCAGGTAGTGACTTGTGTTTACACAACATGATGCCATTCGCTTTGCAGTTCTAACAACCACAGGCTTGTTGCAACTTGAACGATGACTTCACAATTTCTCATCAATCATCATAAATGAACTTGATTACAAAAACGAGTACTTTTTATTAACCAACTTCTTTTTTGATACTTCTTAAAATAATTACAGGCCTAATGTCTTAGTTTATTTTTTAACTATCGCTTTTGATTGGCTAGGTCAAAAAATTAAGGGCCCGGGTTACCCTCGAAATTTTCATACATTCTTAATACCAAAATCACTTTCTCATACGAAAATATTTAACAAGTTTGAGTTATTTTTCAGCTTAAGATAGTAATTATCTAGGGTCCTGAACAAATTTTTTTTACAAAATATTTAATAACTAAAAAAAAATTTTTTGTGTTTAAATATTTTTTAGTAAATTTACTTCTAAGTATTTAAACACCAAAAAATAGACAAAAACACTAAAAAATATATAAATAAATAGTAAATTTACTACAAAATATTTAAATAATAAAAAATATTTTTTAAAGTTTAAATATTTTGTAGTAAATTTACTATTTATTTATATATTTTTTAGTGTTTTTGTCTATTTTTGGTGTTTAAATATTTAGTAGTAAATTTACTAAAAAATATTTAAACACAAAAAATTTTTTTTTAGTATTTAAATATTTTGTAAAAAAAATTTGTTCAGGACCCTAGGTAATTACTATCTTAAGCTGAAAAATAACTCAAACATGTTAAATATTTTCGAATGAGAAAATGATTTTGGTATTAAGAATGTATGAAAATTTCGAGGGTAACCCGGGCCCTTAAGCAATCAACAACACCAGTAAAAAGACGCAGAAACCAGCCAGTAGTCATTTTTTTGGTGAAAATGCATAGATAAATGGGTGAGGTAACTACTAACTAGACTCTCGTTTGCACAGGGGCTGAATCTTACATCTGACTTCTATTCTGACCTGACTGTGGTACTGACCTTATAGAATCTGAGTACAGCTAGTTTGACCTTCTTCTTCTTGTGCTTGATCTTCTTGGGTGTGGAGTAATTCTTCTTCTTGCGTTTCTTGGCACCACCACGGAGCCTCAGCACCAGGTGGAGTGTGGATTCCTTCTGGATGTTGTAGTCGGAGAGTGTTCTGCCATCCTCCAACTGCTTGCCAGCGAAGATCAATCTGGAAATCAAATTTTATTTAAAAAATTATAATTTATAATGATGTAGGGTAAATGACTAGTAGATTGGACAGTACCAGTCATTGGACAAAGCACAAAAACACTATTTATTAATGTTGCTTTAAAAATTACTGCCTGTTTTTAAAGTAAAAGAACACCAAATTTTAAAGAAAAACAGGTAGTTTTTAAGGACGCTCCAACCGGAGAATTAGCAGGTCGGATGTCTGTCAGTACGAATATCGACGTTAATGACATTAAAATAAATCGATGTTAAAATAAGATTCATATTAGCGCGCCTTGTACAGTGGCGGTTACGATGCTCGCCGCGTTCTTGATATGGCGAAAATGTATGAAAAAATTTGAGAAATTTTCTTACTTTTCTTATAACTGGAAAAGTTGTTTATTTTTATATAAAATTTTTAGCCATTCGCATAGAGGACTAAATAAGCAACCATTTTTTTGTATATTTATTTTCCTCAGTTCAGTGTATTTAGATATTAAAGTACCTAATCAGACCCCATTTTTTTCATATTTTGCTATTATTGTGATGGTTAAAACGTATTTTATGTGAAAATATTTTGTATGCGGCTATAGAATTTTTATGGTACAGTCGTGGAGATGAATATATTATCTTTCATTTGAAACCAAAATATCCTCGCAGTTTGACTCCTAATTCTTTAAAGTGGTACCGGAAAATCGCTGATATTTGTAATAGCATCCATAAAGCAACCTCAGTAAATATAGTGTTTTTGTGCTCTGTCAAATAACTAGTACTGTCCAATCACTAGTCATGTTCACCCTATGGCCTATATAAAATAAAGATTTAAAAAAAATTAGATTGTATAAACGCAATTTCTTTCAAATGTAAAACAATAGAAAACATAGAAATGGCTGTATAGGCAATGCTCCCTTTGCCTGTCCCGACCGGGACAAATTAAAAAAAAAACAACAATAGAACTCAATGCTATTTTTAAATTTCCCTTTTATTAGATTAACATTAAATCTATGAACATAAAGTTAGGTATAAAGTGAAACAAACGTAATAATTGAATAGGCATAAAAAAGTTTCTTATAATTTTACACTATATTAATTAGTAGTGCCAAAACAAAAATAAAGGATCTGTTGAAAATGATTTTGACCTTTTTATGTTTAGTTTTTTCTGTATTTTAGATGTGACGTATTCTATAATGTGACTTTTTGTATAGAAAAATAGTGTATGAAAAGATGGTGTTCTGAGAATGTGTAACGAGAAAAATAAATATAATATAAAGAGTACACGAGTTTATTTAATGAGTTGAGCTATTTTGTTCAGGATCTTTAAGTTATCTGTCTGAAATCTGTATAATTTTATAGTAGAACCACAATTACCTCTGCTGGTCTGGGGGGATCCCCTCTTTGTCTTGGATCTTGGCCTTTACATTCTCGATAGTGTCAGAGGGTTCAACCTCGAGGGTGATGGTTTTCCCCGTGAGGGTCTTCACGAAAATCTGCATCTTGGCAACCTGTTGATGCAATTATATTTTGTTAGAAATTATGAAATACCACCATACTGAGGCAAATAAAATTTTTAAAACATTTAAATACCCACCAAATCATTTTGGATCAATATTTTGTCAAATGAACAGATGTTTCGATATGTATATTCGTAACTGAATAAGTGTTTTTAGACTTAAAATCATTTAAAGCTATCCTTCAATAAACCTACAATTGGATTGTTTAGTATCAAGTAAAAAATCCAATTTCAAAACACAATAGCACGAAAAATAACATTTCTTAAGATATTATGTTACTTCTAATGGGATACTGGGTACATAAAAACAAATCATGGTATCTTTATCATTTATTTGTGGCATGGAATGAGTTGGTACATATTAAACTATAAGTATAGCATTAATAACTCCATCATTCTCTGGATTGTTGGTGACCTGAGCGTACTTCCCCCATACAACTTTACCGGCCTGCGTGACTAGACCCAACTCGGAGATGTTGACTTCTATCACAGTACCCTTAGTGATGACACCCAGACTTGTGTACATTTGAGAGCTCGGGTTTTTCTTAACACCGATAATGGGTAAACAGAATGTGGCTTTCAGTTCTGGGTGTGTGACATGTGCTTTGGTGAATCTGAGGGCCATTGGCCTGATGAACCTTTCAAATTTAGGAGGTTTTCGAGTAAAGTTTTCACCAACAAATGTGACTTTGGTGACCATTCTTTTCCAGGCTTTGCGCTTGGATTTGCCGGATTTGAGGACTTTGAATACTTCGGCGTCGGCCTGTGCTCTCACTTTGGGGATAGGAACGTCCCACTTGCCGGCTTTCTCTTTACGTTTCTGTTTGATCATATTAGAGAGCACCTTGGCCCTGGACTGGACATCTCTGTCGAGGAGGTACACGGGCACGGCGCCCTCCGCCACTTTCTCTGTGTTTTGCCGCACGTTCTTCTCCTCGTGCGCTTTGATTTTCTTTTTCATTTGAATCTTTTCATTTCGTCGTTCCTTGTTGAACATCTTGGCCTTCAGGCCTCGCAATTTGCGCGCCTTCTCGGCCCTCTTGTGAGGTTCGCGGGCCTCCTTTTTCCTTTTGCGCTCCTCATAGTCGAGCCTCCTGCCGTGGAGCTTTCTATGACGGTCTATATATTCGTTCTGCGGCATTGTGGTTGCTTATTCGGCAACTACAACAAAATTAGTAACTTATAATCGTCGACGGTGTTACTTTATGGTCTTTATGTATCTATACCGATCCTTCTACAAAACGCGAGTATAACCTCAAACTTGTACACGACAAATATGCAAACCAGCGAGGCCTCCCGTATTCACAAGTCCCACGTGCACGTAAGTTTTTTCAGATTGTGATGATAAAAGGAATCACAAAAACGATAAACCTTATAAACGATCTCTAGCAGAGTTCAATGAAAGTTTTAAATTCAATAATAACGCTGTACAACACTTATTTTCTAAAATATTGTGAAAAGTTGAGAAACTCACCTTACGCCGTCACCATGCCACAAGGAAAAGGAACAGGAAGTTCTTGTGTCAAATGTCAAATTAAACCATAGACAATAGAATTGAAAATGCTGAATGTGACAGCTGTCAAAATAATGGAGTTTTCATTTTCCCAAAGTTTTTCCATCGTTTTCCAAATTTTCCACGAGGATATGTCAATACAAATGTTGAAAATATGTAAGCTTCCTTACCAGGAAAACGACTGAAGACGCAGTCTGATCCAAAGACCTACAGCTGATCCATGATTGATATAATTATGGAGTGTAGATAGAGGAGATGGAGAACTATCTCTGTACCTATGTAAAAAATGTCCGCTGAAATGCGTTAACTTAGGTGGCGCTACAGTAGCAAAAAGACGTGGTAAATTTTAAATCATATTTTAGCAACTTTTATTTCAGCTATTTTAGGTTACATTTTTCAAAATATATTGGTATTAACCCAGTAATTCTAGTAATAATTTATATTCCAGTAATAATTTATATTTTGTCACCAACTTGTAACTATCGGCTAACTTCAATTTATATTTAGACACATATTTGACACCACCGTTGCTGCAGCTAGCGCCACTCGCGGAGGATTTTTCAACTGTTATTTACTGCGTATAGCTGGACCAGCTGGACTCATTTTCAAATATCCCCCATATATGATAGTCCTCCTCTATCTACACTCCATAGATATAGTCCGACAAGGCTTTAGGTGAATGTGTCAAATGTGTCAATAGGCGCTGCTGGTATAGTCCATAGAGATATATATATTTAGCATAGACTTATAATATACTGACGTAAAGACCACCTGACAACCCGAAAATGCGTGACGATTTTCGATCTGTCAATGTGTGCGTGTGCTAGTGTTGTATCTTTTACTATCGATAGTATAGTCCGTTCGAGTTATTTTACCTGAGTTTCTTTAAGAAATATATAATATGCAACTTCGGCAGATTTTGTATTTCAAAATATTAGGTATTTATTTTATTTGACAGAAAAAAGGTGACGATTGAAACGTATAGATACACATTTTCGTTTGGGGTGATTTTTCAATCGTCGGATATGTTATGATATGAGGTTCTTATAAGGGTAAATAATATACACATTATAAAGTTACTTATTTATTACTCAGGTAAAAGCTATCTGAAAAATCAGCCCTTACATTATTAGAAATGCAAATATAATGTTGAAAGTAAACAACACACATAGTATATTATTTATTCTTAAATTAAATACATATCATAATACTCTCACACACCCATTACATTTATAGATTTGTTTTATGTTATAGTTAAATACCGATAAGTATATCGATAAATTTGATTCAAGCACTAGCGTATATGTAAAAAATTTTTATGAAAAATTTTTCTTCAAAAATTGTGTAATTTAGGAACAATAGCACCTTTAGTTACGCAAAATATGAAAGTAAAAGGGAGGATTGATATTATTTTATTTGAAATACAGAGCTAAAGACAGAATATAGCAAAAATAAACACATCGTAGCAATTAGGACATGAAGATTAATTACCTGTGAAATGTATATTTTTCAGGATTATTCCTATGATTTACACTGCAATCACTCACAGAACAAGTTATCATTGCTATTTATAATAGTATTTGTTAAAAATAACAAACGATTTAAACAATAAATTTCAAATACTGAAAGGGCACAAAAACGCGTGTCGACTTGTGACGACCTGTCAAATAAAAGTGGTTACAGTTCACATTAAACTGCCTCTCTCTTTTCATCTTGTTATAATTCCATAAAGGATTTTCTTCTCTCTCGCACTCTTTGTTCGTCTATGCATTATAGGTTTATGATATTTAGTACGTCCATGGTATAGTCCGACCATAAACCTACGTCAGTATATTATAAGTCTATGAGTCCGACAAGGCTTTACATGAATGTGGCGAGAAAAGGAACTAAACGATTCTATCATACAAAAACGTCATAGGGACCGTGCAGAAACTATAGAGGGCGTCGTAATTCGACAGCAGCGCCACGATGCGAGTAAAAGACGTAACTTGTGAGTGACTTTGACTTCGCATTCTCCTTGACCCTGGATAATTTATGAGTGTTTTTTTATGTTTTACACTATAAAATGATATAATACTTACACTCCCAAGTGGCCACATGCGGCCGCGAGAACAACGACAGATTTCCAAGAATCCGCGATCGAAATATTAAAGTTAACCCTTAATAAGGCAAGGGGATAATATTTCCCACCTGGTAATAGATTCAAAAACATTGTTTTTTACCTAACTTATGTCACACTGAATGCCACCTTATAGTAAAATCTACTCTATGGTAAATTGTTTTTTTTTACTGGCAATACGCGCGGCTGTAAACGTCACCTTGAGTTGATATGTCAATGTCAAAGTGGAGTGACGAGTTGAAGTGAGGTAAAAAGTGCGAAATAACGGTCGTTACAGCGAAAAATCTAAAATATTGTTCCACAGAAAATACTGTAAGTAAAATATGGTGTCTATATCATATAAAGTGACTATCCTAGCGCTATTGTATATGGTTTTGATTACCATTGCAGTGATATTTCTCCTCAAAATATTCAAATTACAAAGTGGGAAAATAATTCCCTTTGCCTGATTGTGCACTACTCTATTTTTACTTATTATGTTGTAAGAAAGTAAGTGTGTCTGTCACACTTTCACTTTATTTTGTATGTAGATGTTTGAGCCTGAAGAATTATATTATTGCGAGAACGAAAATACTGTGCTCAACTTGCCAAGTATCACTATGTGCAAAAAATTGTTTTAAGTGTTTCCATGAGGCTTCACCACAAGAATAACTTTTTTCTATAGAATAACTTTCTATAGAAAAAAGTTATTCTTGTGGTACCTCACTTTGCCTATATTTTATTAATTAAAACTTCTTTTGCTTACATATCGTTTTTTATTTATCTTTCAATAATATAAATGCACTATAATGTATATATATATATATATATACATATATATATATATATATATATATATATATATATATATATATATATATATATATATATATATATATATATATATATATATGTGTACTTTGAAAAAAATATTTTGACTCATAAAAATTAATATCACAACCGAAGTCGCGTGGTCAGCACTATAATTGAATCAATAAAAATGACTGCAAAACGAGGTAACCTAAACGGGCAAAGGGAATTATTTTCCCACTTTTTGAAACCCTGCCAAGCGTAATCAGGCAAAGGGAATTATTTTCCCACCGAAAAAAGGGGGGTTTGGCACCCTCTCACCCCCTTTTAAAAATATTTTTTTGAATCTCCAGTATTAAATTGCCCTAAACACACATTTAGTTCTCAGCCAACTTTTACATAGGCTTGTGCCTTATTAAGGGTTAAAGACTAGATGACGCCCGCAACTCCGTTGCGCCAAAAATCATTTATCGCGCGAGAACCGTACATTTTCCCGGGATAAAAAGTATCCTATGTCCTTTCCCGGGGCTCAAAGTAAATCCATACCAAATTTCAGCAAAATTGGTTTAGCGGTTTGGGCGTGAAGTGCTAACAGACAGACACACTTTCGCATTTATAATATTAAGTATATTTTTATAATATTAAATATAATATTAAGGGTTTCTACTTTCTACCCGTAAACAAAGAATGGAAGAGTGAATAAAAATGTATAAAGCTTATCTAGTTAACTAAGAAAATATCTGAAAAAGTAATTAATAGCATCCATCAGCATAGAAAGTAAAAACTTGATAAATATTGCAATAAAATAATGAAGCTATGCAAAAATACTTATATTAATCACTGAAAATGCTTGTGGATTAATAAAATAAAACAAGTTCACTAAAATAAATGCTTTTATTTCAACCTTCTGCGATTCGATCGATACCATCTTCACAACTTTTGTCCGTCACTATTTTTAACTAATTTCAGTCTGGATCTCATAAGTGTAAACACCATTTAGGTATGTATTCTTTAAATAACACAGAAAGACTGCACTACTAATCTTTTTCTTACTTGAAGAATCATCCTTTTGAGAACCAACACTTTGACAAGATGGTTCAAGTTTAATACTATCCTCAGTGTTGAATTCCTGGCAGGACTTCTCCAAATTATCCTTACTTTTGATGCAACTTTATGCCAATTAAATGAGCGGTGCCTATGTATGTATATCAATTAAGATGGAAGCCAGTTTGGATGTTTACTGAAAGAAAGCAATGGTTATAGGTTATGTTCATATTGTGTTCATAAAAAATGAATTTACGGTTATAATCTACAAAATTTAGTGTTTTTACTAGTCTACACATAACACTCATGGAACTTTTTAAATACTTACGTATATTTTTACCGCCTTTTATCCATTTCTTTCGTTTTTCAATAAGCAAAGCCATGTGAATATTTTGGCAGAAAAATAGTAAAATTTTACATCGTTCGATTTGCCTTCATATTTATTGTATGTATTAGAACAACAATACATTTCAATTCTTGAAAATACTCAGAATTTGTTATGAAATCTTCTAATTTTCCGTAGCTTCACTAGAGCTTGATAGTAAAATTTTAGTAAAAGTTTCGGCTATTCGCCACTTGTGGCAGTGTCGTCGCTCTGCACGGTCCCTATCACAGATTAAAATGGTCCCTATTATTGACATGCGTTTGACAGTTCTCCTTTACCAGCAGCGCCTATTGACACATTTGACACATTCATATAAAGCCTTGTCGGACTATAAAAGAGAATTGTCAAACACATGTCAAAAATGACGTTTTTGTATGATAGAAGCGATTACCTAGTTCCTTTTCTCGCCACATTCACATAAACCCTACGTTACACTTGGCGTTGAAAACGATCAAAACGCTAAAAATAGGAGGCATTTTCAGCGTTTTGATCGTTTTCAACGCCAGGTGGAACGCGGGGATAGCCTTGTCGGACTAATATTTGTTGAATACCAATTAGCATCTAATTCTAATGTCTATGATTCCACTGGCTGTATGCAGTATGGGCAACGCTCCCTTTGCCTGTCCTGACCGGGACGAATTAAAAAAAAATGTCTATGATTCCCATAGAGATATTATATAGTACGTCCATGATGATTCCCCTATAGGTATATCCTTAATCTGTGATGATTCCACACTACACATCATTTATAGTGTTGCCCACATAAATATTTTACATACAAATTTAGTAGTTTTTAACAGCCTTCAGTAGATAACAGAAGCGCGAAGGACAAGAATAACTGTATTTTAATTTAAAAAGATAAAACCGACTTCAAAATTGTACGTTATTGGAATAGTGTTTTAAATATTAAGTAGTGTGAAAAATACTTCATATTTTATTGAGTTTGGTAAGAAGGCAGATGAATAAGTTATTAAATTAGCAATATATATATATATATATATATATATATATATATATATATATATATATATATATATATATATATATATATATATATATACATATTGCTAGTTTAATGTTATGCCTTCCGGTGATGACGTCAGTGAAGGTCAAACTAAGGTTATACATATTTGTTTAAAAATTTAGGTAACTTATGGGTATTTTTTATTTTATACATACAGAATAACGATCACTGACCCTGATTCCTCGAAATGTTTTTGTAATGGGGACAATTAAAAAAAATGACAAATCCCAATTGGCGAAATTCTCATATAAACCTCCACCCCTCCCCCCCTCCTTCAAGTGGGGGCCGGAAAGTTATAAGTTTATGAATTTTTTTGTTGCTTATAAATTATAATGATTATACTTAACTTCGATTACATACCAAATTTCAGCATTCTAGCACTTCAGGAAGTAGCCAAACAATTTGATGATCATCAGTGTGTCAGTGTATGAGTGAGTCAGTGAAGAAATCGGCGTATTTTGGATATCAACAAAATCTTAAGTATCAGAGCTATTTAATTGAGACTTCGTATGTTTAATTACTCTATTTTTGACATCATATCCAGATAATAATATTATATTATTATGAACTATCTGGTACATCGGCAACCAACTCTATGAGGTTTCAAAAAAACGACGAAATACTTCGAGAAAAGGTAGGTAATGCCCTTTCACTTCGCTTTGCTTGTCTCAGCGTGTGAACTACCATGAACCCAGAAAAGCGCACAATGTTATGTGTGTTAACATCGTCATGGCCTCTACCGTGCACGATAATTTAAAGTTATCGTCGATGGTTTAAAAGCGTCTCCATATTATATTTCCATATATTTTGCTTCCCTGAGTTATCATTTTACCGTGAACGTTCACGATATTATTACCGCTACGTCCAAAATTATAAAAGCGTACAAGTACATTAAAAACAAAAATATATACTAGAACTACTTTGGGCTAAATGTAAATTTCGGAACACATTTCGTAGTTTTTTGAGTTTGGCAAATGGCAACACCAAACATTTGGAAATAATATGTCATTTGAGACATGCTTGAGCATGTCGTAAACTTTCGCATAAATTTAGTTATTTTTCAAAACTTTTGCATTTGGTGTAGGTAGTTGTGTAGTTGTGCAGGCGATAAAGTACCAGATTGCTGTTTCATTACAAAGTCCACGACAAATTGGACGTAGTGGGTGTAGGTAGTAATGTCAACATCGATAGCATCGTATTCTCCAGGTGAGCGAGATTGCAAAAAAACTTGTCAGTTGATTACTTGATTCAACTTTTGTCCTTCAAGGTTGCACCTCGTTTACGCCCTGTTTTCGTAGTACACTGTATAGTATTATAGTAGTCTTACTCTTTCCCTCCATTTTATTAAGATGGTGTGAATCACTGACAGATTATCAACTTGTTTACATTTCAGTTATTTTGCACTTCAGCTCCTTTAAAGCTGTCTTTTTACCGCCAAAATTTAAGATTTCAAAGAAATCAACAAACTTGTTGGCATATGGGCATAGGCAATTTGTAGTTAGTATGTGCATAACATAAAAACTAAAGAGTACATACTACATAATATTATAATAGATCAGATCAGAGTGTTATACTCAGAATAAGTAATTTTGTTTTGCCATAGTACTATGCTTATTACAGAATAAAGATTTTATTGTGTATAGTTACATATCCCTTTGTACTGTATTGTTTTTACTTTACTAAACATTAGTATACGGTGTACACAGTGCCAGTTTCAGCACTTCTAGCACCCTGGGTGAGATTTCTTTGGCACTCAGTGCTGGTAGTGCGCCCTGGGCCGCAGATGCCAGGCTTTTTCCTTCATTGCCCCTTTTTGTCCGGCGCCCGGACAGTCGCCCAGTCAGCTACTAAGTTTACGTAAAACAGTATGTGAGCTTATATTAAACATGTAATATTCCAGGACATACATGGAGAAGATCTTGCTCACTAGAGAGCATCTACAGCATACAAGGCCACGAGACAGGTAGGACTTGTGTTTTTACATTATATTAGTTGACTGTAAGTATTGCCTGCTTCTTACCATTAATTTTATTTTTCATGAAAAAAGTCTATACAAAAAACTTTTATACTTAGATTTTTAATTAACATTCGAAAAAGAAAATTTTGTATGAGATTATAGTTGGTAACTAGAAAAGTTCATTTTGAATTCATTGTTTCATTCATTCAGAAATGGTATTTAATATTTATTTTTTTCTCTAATAAAGTGGATTTTTATCCTTTTTTATGTAAATATTTATCACATTTTATCAATGTTCATTGTTCAATTACTTATTTGAGGCTCATCAAGTAAATAATATTTAGATAAGGACTAGAGTCAAAAACAATAGAAATTGAGCCTTATTCTTATTGCAATAATATTGAAATGTGCTTCACCATCTGTGCAACTATATACAGGGTCGGGGTCAGGGTCTGTGTACTTAATATGTCAATGTGCCCATAAAATAAATAATTATTTCAGCACTGCTACTTTAACAGTAAACTATGGCACAATCAGAGAAATATATTTGTCACCGTGAGATTGTAAACACCGCGAGATTGTAATGTGACTGAGTGATGGATTGTAAACAACCAGTTTTCCAGTGATTTTAAATTAATTATTTCGTATTTAAAATAACTTCAATGCCCAATGGTATAAGATGTATAACATAAAATTTAGATATATTTAAGTGCTGTTTGAATGTTTGGTTATTAAAATTAATCTAATTTATAATTCAAACTGCACTTTAAATATTATATCTAAATTTTATTCAATGTTATACATCAAATTTTCAGGCAATTGAAGTTATTTTAAATACGAAATAATTAATTTAAAATCACCGGAAAACTGGTTGTTTACAATCCATCACTAATGGCCGTTCCCAATATTTGATCTATCTCTTACTTGAGATAGAAATAGCTCACATTAGACATTAGCTCCATATATTTTATGTCAATTCTATGTCAGCTGCGATCGGTTGTATGTCAAACTAGAGATAGATTGAATATAGGGAACGGCCATTAGTCACATTACAATCTCGCAGTGTTTACAATTATCTTACAGTGACATATTCATAGGCAGATGGCGAACCTATGTTATTTGGTTGTGTGTGTGTCATGTCAAACCCAGCAATCTTATCTAATATAGACTTGACATTACCTGACCAATTTACATAGTTCTGTAATGACAATGAATCAATTTTTTTTATGGTACATACACACCGTAAAGTAGATATTACTTTAGGGTGTGTATAATATTATGTACCTCACTCACTAGTGTTATGTCATACTATGTACTGTGTTATGTGTACCACTTGGCACTTGTACAGCATACAGGCCAGGGACCAGAAGAGGTGATAAGCCACCCGGCTGTTTTTGATGTCAATATCATCCCAACACATGTTTAGACCACTGCAGCTTTTTTATACAAACAAAAAATAGTAATGAATTCAAGATGATCTATTTTGTAGTATTTTTTGTAGTAACATGTTGTCATTGTATGTGATTGCTTTTGATGTTTAATTAGTTGAGTCTTTAGATATGAATATGGCCTTTTCTATGAATGTCTCTTGAGTGGTTTGCAAATAGGGTTGCCACTTGCCAGCATGTAAAAAAGTTATGTAACATGTTCAATCTGTGGTTATCATTATTTTAAAATATGTATTCAATCCAGAAAATTTGGATGTGGAAAAGTATTTTTTACCTAATAAATAAATAAATTATTATTAGTAGATTAGATTACAAAATAATCATCTCAGCGTAACATGCAGAAGCAAGGTACGTAAAGGCGAATGTTATCTAAAATACTTCGCATCGCCAACCCTACTGCCTCTATAGCTGTAATTGTTGGTGCTGGTGAGTCAGGCCGCGTGTTCAGACATGTTCACGCAACTCCGACAGCATGCAACTTGCAATAGAAATGTGACTAAAATGGGGTCGTAAACCCCAGCCAAGGCCCGAGTCGAGCGATAGTTTTTGTCTACTTACTTAAAATTTCGAACTTAAAATCCAATGGGATTTTAAAGGACTTATCTTGAGCCCATGCGCTTTTTAGGGTTCCGTAGCCAAAATGGCAAAAAACGGAACCCTTATAGATTCGTCATGTCTGTCTGTCTGTCTGTCCGTCCGTATGTCACAGCCACTTTTCTCCGAAACTATTAGAGCTATACTATTGATACTTGGTAAGTAGATGTAGTCTGTGAACCGCATTAAGATTTTGATGCAAAAATGGAAAAATTATTAAAAAGTTTAGGGGTCCCCATAGGTACAACTGAAACAAAAAAAAATTTTTTTCATCTAACCTATGCGTGTGTATCTATAGATAAGTCTCCAAAAATCATATTGAGGTTTCTCATATCATTTTTTTTAACCTAAATAGTTTGCGAGAGAGACTCTTCCTAAAGTAGGGGCATGATAATTCTAAAAAAAATATGATGTAGATTACTATAAGAACTACCAATGAAAATTGGTTTGAACGAGATCAAGCCAGTAGTTTTTTTATACGTCATAAATGGTAAACCTTAACTAAATTTCATTAAATCGACTGAACTATAAAAATAAATTAAAAACCTTTTAATTTCATAAAAATAAACCTTATTGATGCTGGGGAACCCTTCATGGGCGAGTCCAACTCGCACTTGGCCGCTTTTTTTACATTTTTTTATCGCTAATACCCGCCGACCGACCGCGACAGTTTCGAGAATTCTGTAGCCCCTTGACAGGGAAAACATTATGTAACAAACCATTGAACCCAGTACCTATTCCAGCAACAAGCAAGTATAAAAACTGTGTACCTATAAGACTATAGGTATGGTATAAATAATTATCAGACTATTTAGCATTAAATTAAAGAAACCTGTCTCCATTTCCGGTAAAAATCTTTGTCGTATTTTTTAAATTCCTACAAAATATTGAATGAGGATTGAGGATCAATAAATATATTTTTTGAATTTGATCAAAATTACTGCAAACGAACTCGTGTTTTCACTATAAAAATTTGCAAATTTTTATACAAATCCGTTCAGTAGTTTTTGCTTGATAGAGAAAAAATATCATCATTATCTTTCCCTTAAGTTCAACAACCTAGTTTGTTAGTTGTCATTGAGATATTTGTTAAGTTATATAGTTAAGTTATTGGCGGGTTTTTGAGGTTTTGTTGACAGTAATTTATTTATTTAACGGCGTAGTTGATTGGGTGTTTTGAGGTTAGCCAACCATAAGGGTGTAGCCAAACGAGCGTATTTATGTGAGCCGTGAGCAGAATTCTGCTGCATTCAGTTTGATACAAAAGTCCTGTTTGATTCACACGAGCGTAATTTTGTGAGTTGTCATTGGTATGAAAAGAAATTCTGCCCGGCAGAAATTACGCTCGTTTGACTTCACCTAAGCGCTAGACAAAAAAGTCCTGTCAAAAACCTCTAAAATCTTGCGTTACATGCATGAGCTTGTATATCACACTAACATGCTGATATCTTGCCAGATGGGTGATCGTCACGAATGATCGTCCAGGGGACATCAGGATATCAGAAGAAAATGGCCGCTTGTCATGCTTTTGAAATTTGAAGTGATTACTGTGTTGCCAGACATATGAAAGTTTCGTGTTTAAGTGATTGAAATTTGGAACAAACTGCCGATTTTTGCTGCGTGGACTTTGTTGATTAACAATAAATTGTGTTTCAAATAGGATTGCCAGAGTCAATTTAGTGTTATAATCAATTTTTTAACCGTCTTAAAATAGGAGACCATTCCAAATTCGGTTGTATTATAAGCTTTTCTAACGTTTGTTTTTTTAAGTTCTAATAAGTCATGTTAAATTAATTAAGTTTGGATTTTTTTCGTCCAACATATTTTTTCATTAATATTGACATTATTAATTGTTTTAAAATCTGGCAACTCTATTTTAATTTTCGACACTACTTAATTACTTTATATGTTCTTTTAGATAATATTTAGTTATTTTTAATTATATCTGGATATTCGATAGATTAGTTTTTTTGCCACGTTAGTTTAGATGTATGTATGTTTGATTCATACTTGACGATTTCGACTTATAAACTGACAAGTGACAAGTACTTCATCTTATACTTTTTTGGTGGTTTCAACTCACCGAGTCAGCCATTTAAAAAAGAAGTAGAAGAAGGCTTCGAATCTCTACTGCGAAGTATTTTATCTGTTTCTTTTTTTCTTCTCTTCAATTCTGGTTCTCTTCTCTCGTCTTGATAGTCTCTTACATTTGGTTCTGTCTGATCTTTCCTTAAACCTCATGAAGTCATCACTCATCTATCATCTATTTCAACTTACTGACTATTGACAACATAACTGTTGACTCGACTTCCATCATAATTCATAGTATAATATAGCATATTAAGTTTTGTATGTTGTATTTTACATTGCATGATTTAAAAAAAGTAAAAAAAAAACAAAAGAAATAAAAAAAAATACATGACAATCTGAAAAAAAATCACAGCCTATTAAAAAAAAGAAAAACGATTACAATCTTATAAAGAAAAGTATACATTGACAATTAAAAAAAAACATGTTCAGACAACCCGAAAAGAAAAGAAAACCTGAAGTCAAAATGACCCCATGTCACATTACTCTGAAGTTGTCGCTGTTTGTAGATGTAGTGCGCGACACGACAGACACAGAGTCGGACAGCGACAAGGAGGGCGTCGAGTACGAGCCGGTTACAGATGCCGATGACGACCTGGATATTGATGATTCGTCGGGAGGTAGTGACGTGAGTGTACATTATACATTTTACTAGATGATCTGCCCCCCTACCATGAGCTCTTATAGCAGTATTACTTTAATATTACTTTCAGATTTCGCACAAACAAAAAACATAGCTATGTTAATATAAATAGAGATCATGTTTGTTTATGCGAAATTCAAAAGTAATATTAAAGTAATACTGCTATAAGAGCTCATGGTAGGGGGGCTGGTGATCTTCGTATCACATTTCTCGTAACACAAACCTTCCCTGGACTTCCACAAATATTTGAAAACTAAAATTAGCCAAATTGGCCCAGCCGATCTCGAGAGACTAAAAAATCTTTAGTGAGACTGACAAAATTTTAAATTATTTTCATTTATATAGATAAATTATTAATAAAAACCAAATAAAACAAAACCTATTAATAAACCTCTTTTAACGTTACAGAGCGACATAATCCGGACGCGCGTCATCGAGGTCTCCGTGGGCGACGACGGCGAACTCCAGCTGGCGGACTCCGAGCGCGCACCCGACTCGAGCGACAGCGAGCTCGACTACCACGACTACTGGCACTGCGCGTCTTGTCGCGTGACAAACAACGATCCGGCCTATCGCTACTGTCAGAAGTGTTTCAAGGTAATTTGAGCTCTATGTTCAGTAACAGAAGTCTGCCATTTATGTGTTGCGAGGTTGTGACTAGTGACACTCTTATTTTATGTCAAGTGACAGATAAAATGTGAAGCTGCACTACACAAGCTAAACACTTTACCAAAATTTGTGGGATTTAATGCTTAAAAGAAAAACCAATAAAATATTTCTCATTTCACAGAAGATTGTGAAACTGCCACTAAATATTACGTTTTGTAATTTTTGTGCCAGTATTTAAAAAACTTGGAGAACAAAAACAGACACTTTTTAAGACTAAAGAGCTAAAGAGATGTATTTTGAAGAACTAAGAATATTTACAGTCAATTTCACGATAAATATCTGTAAATTGTTTAATATTATCACAAAGTACACTTCCTTTTGGGTTGTTTCGAAAATGTTATAGAATGAATGTTGAAAATCAAATTATAATGAAATAAGTCAGAATTATAAGAAAATATTTAAAAAATGAAAGCTATAAAGTATAGTATTGTAGAAGATGTTGCTTGGTGCTAAAATATTTGAAATTATACAACGCCGGAAAATATACAAGTGCTATAGATTGCATATAAGTATATGAAAAAAGACAATTTGAAATGGTCAAACAGTAACATTTAATTTAAAAAAATATTTGGACGAGGCAGTGGAAATTAAAAATATATGGAAAATTGAAACAAAATCCATTAAACCTTTCAAACTATGAAGTTTCTGACTACCTACATGAAAAGAATAAAACAAAAATAAATAATTATAAGAAAAACAAGAGAAAAAACATAACAAGAAAATAAAATCAAATATTTATGACTACATTTAACAGGTATTACTCTGTATATAATTGAAGTCAATATTAAAATATACAATAAGTCAATAAAAAAATATAAACAGACGAACATATAACCTCCTCCTTTTTGGAAGTCGGTTAATAAGTAATATTTTGTTTTGTTCAGGAAGCACAATGGCAATGGAGCACTAATTTGGTTCTATGAAAATCACAGATTGTATGAATCATTGGAAAATCAGACAAAGCTTTGATATGAAGAGAATTACAGAATAATTAAGAACATGGATTAGAATGAAAACATCTGGTTTATAAAATACGTTGGCACAGAACAGTTCATGCAATCGGCGTTAAAAGTCGTTAAACATAGATATACTAAAAAGTCTTGCAACTTTTTACCAAAAAAAGAAAGTTAGAAATACTAGAAGTAACTTAGATGACGGAAATTCTATTGCAAATGCACATTAATCGGAATCTTTACGTTATCGCCTCGCTTCGGAATAGGCTAAAACCACGCTTACAGGCTACAGCACGGCGTCCCCTACTCTTACGATTTGTCTACGTTTGTGGTTTACCCCCTGTCACGTTTAACATTAGGATTCAAACGTCAGTTCGACAAGCCGTTAGCGCAGTCTTGCCTAGTCGTAGTTTGGCGTTAGGTTGACGCCTGCCAGCGAGGCGATGACGATCCCTTGCCGAGCTGATGTGTGCAGTGACCAGCAGAACCAAGGAGTTACTCTAGACAAGGGATATTCATTGTGCACATTACGTTTTTGCTGTGACCAGCAATTCCAAGGAGTCACTCTAGAATCTAGACAAAGGATCGTGTACATTGCGGAAACACACAGAGAATGCCCTGGGTTCTTGCTGTAGATGGTAGCTCTTAAACCATATTAACATTCGGTTGAAAGCAACACTTTGGCGTGCTTTTATGAGACCAATGGCTACTTGGTTGTGTAGCGTAGCATTTAAGCAGAGGAGAGTAGTGCTGACAGCTGTCCAACAAGAACAGGGCACAGGCGTCAATTACTGTTCTTGGACAGCTGCAAGAGTTTTCCAGAGACACATGTCATGGCTTTGTACTATCAGAGATTCATAGGCAGGGGCGGACCCCACAGCGGAACAAAACCAACGACACGCTAACCCGCCCAAGACGCGACGTGAACTCCGCCATTTACGTATGAATTAATTTCTTCGATGGACAATAAGCTATGACAATGTATGGAGATTTTCAAAGCTTTACCAATATCCTGTGGCATTAAGGGAGAACTTTCCGGTCCTCCCTTAAAGGGGAGGTCCCAAATAATGTCCACAACGTAATCTAGGCTTGTACCACGAAACCGTTTTGAGACTCAAACAATCGAACGAGAATGCCGCATCCTACTCTAACAAACGTGAAATGACGTTGTTAGAGCAAGACGCGGCATTCTCATCCGAATGTTTGAGTCTCAAAACCATTTCGTGGCAGGCCTACAGGTTCACGGACCATCCAGAAAGACAACTGGGGGAGCGCTGGATTCTCCAGGGGCCACCACCAACAGGTAAATATTGCTTTTTGGGGAAAGTTTACAACCGATATCTGGTAGACGCAGCTGTAGCCTGAGTATACACGCCATAAAGTATATTTGGAAGATCTTCGCCATCGCCCATCACCGGCCTTGTTCTATAAAAAACGTACAAGCAATTTTGGCTTCATTGGAAGCATTGCTTGATGCAAAAATCTCATCTAGGTATAACAGTTCTGAACTGTGTTAGAAATTAGAATGTGACAACGGTATCCGTCTGGTCGAGTTCCAGAAATTTTCTTAGCCAAAAATGTTGGCTTAGAAACCCCAGATAAGTTATTTACAATAAAGGCGAATAAAATCTTTGACTGTCCAGCACCTAAAAGTTGAAATAGCTTGGGAAGATGAATAAATACTCTTCCGCAGAAGAGCAAGAGTGACTCCAAAACATAAGTGGGGGGTAAATATAGCTGGGTCGAAATAACGTCAATGCTCAAAGTGACGGTTATAAACAAAAATATAATATTCAAAATGTATTCGTATTTGTGCTAACTTATATCGGCTATGTATGTATGGGATGGGATGGCTATTTAAATACACGTATATTCTTGTGAATTTTATGTTTTTATTTATATTATTTACTTTACTGTGATCTCTTACATGTCTTTTATGCATCTATTAAAGAAGTGTAAAGGTGATCGCATATTTATCAGCACGCATGTTCGTTCGCACCGTACGTACGCACCGCATTTCGTGTACTATGCGTTGTATAGGTACTGTGTTCGACGCGTACGTCGCGTGTGGTGCTGACAAATGTGCGATCAGCTTAAAGCCTAGTTCGCATTAGGCCAGTATTTTAGTCAAGTACCAAGTAAGTATTTTAGTAGCTAAATTCTGGCTTCTGCCCCAAAATGACTAAATTTTTAGTGTTCAGACATGTTTAGCTACTAAAATACTCGCTACTTGACTAAAATACTGGCCTAATGCGAACTAGCCTTAAGAGATGACAAAATAAAATAATCCATTTCATTATTGTGCTTATAACCCCTAACACCCATGCATGCAATGTAATTGTAACCGTGCTCTTATATTGTATTATGCTTCATCGTTTTATGTTATGAAAGTACGACTACTAAGTATTTCCTTTGTTTTTGGCTTTCGAAAACAATCGTTTTGAAACATCGGTCTGTCCATTCCACGTAAAAATTTGTCCGTTATCATTCCGTCTGGTTGTTGTTCTTTTCTCTATGTTTTTAACAAAATGTTATGTTACATATTTTATGCATTATAGTGTATAATATTATTATGTATTTAATTTAATGAATTAAAAATCATTATCAAGTTATCATTCCGTCTGGTTGTTTTTCTGTTTAGAGTTTTTGACAAAATGTTATGTTACATATTTTATGCATTGTAGTATTATAATATTATGTATTATGAATTAAAAATCATAAATGTTTAAATGAAAACCAAAAGGAAATCTCTAAAAAGTAACATCAACCCGAAAAAAATCATTACCATTTTAATAATGTTTATAAAAAAAATTTTAGGTACGTAAAAATTTGTTCCCGCCCCGACCGAGGCGCAAGGCGCGACGTGTCGACCCGCCCCCGCCGCTTTCGCAGGATTCCGGCATAGATATGCTCAGTGAGCTCACTCAGTCCCAGAATGAGAAGTCAGAACTTACTCAATCTCAGGAACTCATTCAGTCGCAGGAACTATCTGAACTGAGTCAGTCTCAGGAGCTTACTCTGTCCCAATCTGAACTGAGTCAGTCTCAGGAACTTACTCGGTCCCAATCTGAACTGAGTCAGTCTCAGGAACTTCCTCGGTCGCAGTCTGAACTGAGCCGGTCGCGTAATGTTCGCAAACGCAAGCACTCCTCAGACAGCGACAGAAATGACAAACGCAGTAGACTCAGTCAGTCGGAATCCGAGTCAGACTCCGACTCGGAAGTCGTCGCTCTGCACAAAACGATCAGCGATCCCGCCGTCTCCATAGATCAAAATATAGATCGTATAGATCCCAAATCGGAGATCGCGTCGAACGATGATAACTATAAGTCGGATATGTGTATCACTTGCCTGTCCGAGCCCAAGTCGGGTGTGTTTGTCCACGGCCGCATAGCTCACATTTGCTGTTGCTACAAGTGCGCCGTCAAAGTTTGGCGCAAGGCAAAACGCTGTCCCATCTGCAATAGCAAAGTTAGCAATGTCTTGAAAGCTGTAGTCATGTAAAGTTTATACCTACCACCGGTTTAATGTTATTGATTGATAAATATCAACAAATAAGTCGAAGAAATATATCGGACTAGGATAAGCTTCGAATAGATGCAAACGGTCAATTCACATTCAAAATCTTTGCTTATTCTTGTAACAAAATATGTACAGTGTAAATATTATAAATAAAAAAGTAAGACTGATACAGTTTAAGTTTTGCTTATAAAAAATAACTATACTTAATATAGAGCCTCAAATATTCACAATAAAAGCAAAAATAAAATATAGAAATATTTTATGGTAAGTACAGAACTCCCAAAAAAGGAATTTTAAGTGTGGTCATTAAAAGTTATTTTGTAAATATTATATTAGGCACCTTTTGAATGTGAATTAGGCTAATAAGCAATATTATGTAGATTAATCAGATAAATATGCACATTGTGATAATTTTTATTCTATTCTATTTAAAAACACAAAAGCCAAAATTGAGAATAGGTTAAGTAGGTTATTAATTATTATTCAATGTGTAAATATGTATAAAACATATTTCTACGTAGAATTCAAATTGAAATTAAACAGCCACAGATATTATATATACTTAAGTAAAGATTTAAATAATATCTTTGCTTAAAAACTTGTTGTTTTCAAAGTTATTATAGGAGTGTACATATTTTGTTATTGTACTGATAGAGATAAATATTATTTCTATAAGAAGATTAATATAATTTTAATTTAATAAGATTCTTTTTTTATGTGTGTGTAATAACTAAGTAATAACTTGATATTTCAAACAAGTTAGTAGTTGTTAGTGATTGGCCAATCATTTGTTTCATCCAATCAATCAGAGTAACTGTATGTTATGTTTTAGAAGACACAGAGTAATTAATTTTCTTTAATATTCTACATCCCAATAATGTGTGGTTTTTTCGTTTATTTGTCTACATATTTAAAAGACGCAATAATTTGTTGAATAAAAAAAGTTTTTGGTAAAAATGTTCATTTATATGTTTTTATTTGTGGACAAAACTGTTATCTAAAGACAAAGACTAAACAGTTTAAATAGTAGAAGAGTTTTTGGTTAAAAATCTTACAATTATTATGTAATAAAAATTAATTGTTTAAAAATATTTCAGGGTTAAGTAATTAAAAAGATGTTTTTAAAATTATATTTAAATATGGAACAGCGGGATCGAAAGTAGATAAAAAAATTAAACTTTCGTTACTGTGCAGAGATGACAGTGTCTACTGAGTTTATTAGCCCTTCTTATTCTTGAAGGTATAGAAATGAACACGCGAGAGACGAGTAAAGTTATAAATAAAATAATATAACAAAAATTATAAAATATGTCGAAAGATACGCGCTAATTGGATTATATTTTTAAAAAATGTAAGGTACAGTCTATATTGTAATATTTTTGTTTTGTAAAACGTTATGATATGAGTATCAGCTGTATGTGATTAGTGATTACTAATGTAATTAAAAAATAATGTAATAAAAACTTAATGTTTTATTTTAAGAAGAAAAAAAAATGTTTGTGATTCCTAATCCCCTTAGTATTGCAATGTCGACTGTATCTTACCTATAACAAACTATTCCGGAGTAAAACTTAAAAAATGTCTCACAAAATGTTCTAAAATGTCTAATTTTAACAATTTCATAAAAATCGGGCGTGATGTTTGCAAGGTTTTTAAAATATTTGTTATTTGTTTAAAAAAGAACAAAAGCTGATCGCGTAAAAAGAAAAATAAACGCAATTTCGGGATATCTGTTTTTTATTTGTAAGTTGATAATAATGTGCCCTTACCCTTATCCCTTAATAGTAGTTAGTACTTACCTAAATATTTAAATGATAAAGATTCGTTTTAAATATTGAAGAGTTTCCACTTTCACAGTCCACGGTATCCAAACGGATACAAAAACGTGCTTACCGTGGAGTCCATGTATCCAAAAGGTTAAAAAAAAATGCATTGGTGATTGGCGCTAAAAAGCATAGAAAAATAAGAAGCATAAAAGCATACAAAAATCCATACTAATATTATTATAAAATTTGCGAAAGTCTGTCTGTCTGTCTGTTACTTCTTCACGCTCAAACCGCTGAATCGATTTTGCTGAAATTTGGCATGGAGATACTTTCGAGTCCCGGGAAAGGACGTAGGATACTTTTTGTTCCAAAAAATGTACGGTCCCCGCGCGATAAACGAGTTTTGGCGCAACGGAGTTGCGGGCATCATCTAGTTACTTAATAAAATATAGGTACCTTACAATGAATATTGTAGTGGACTCGAAGGACTAGTTTGTTTTTTTTTATGGTGGACTGTGAAAGTGTTAAAGTACACAAAATCATGGTTGTAGTGGAATAAGGCTTGTGGCTGTTTATACAGATTGATAATAATTTGTACCGTTCGGCTTTATAAGACTGAATAAGAAGCTCCTAAAAACAACTTTACTTCTTAAAAAACTTTTTATACATGCTTGATGCTTCTCTACCAAAACGTAATCAGCATAACTCTGTAATATGTATAAAATATAAATTGAAGACAATATGAGTGGATGACTTTATCAAGTAACATTTGACAACAACTGATTTTTGCGAGATTGAGAGCAATCATTTTTTTCCCTTATAATTCGAATGTCGACATGTGCATTGTGCACCCTGTCCATCCTATAACCTACGGTGCTCAGTCTTGGTCTTTGACCGATCTACATAAGTCCCGGCTCGGAGTTTGTCAAAGAGCTATGGAACGCAGCATTATAGGTCCCAAAACTAAGGACGGATCGTATCCACTACTACTCTGCGCTCCAAAACGAAGCTAATGTACGTGGGCAGAAAAGAGGCTAGTTTAAAGTGGAGCTGGACAGGGCACGTCGCTCGAATGCACCCGGACAGATGGGCACGTCTAGTTACGGGGTGGCTACCGAACGGTCGGCGCGAAACAGGGGCAGACCCATTATGCAAGAAAGGGTGGCGCGATGAACTAGACGCTGTTGATAAAGAGTGGCAAAATACAGCAAAGGATAAAGACATGTGGAAGGAAAGAGGGTAGGCCTTTGCCCAGCAGTGGGACACCATCGGCTATTAATAATTATTATTATTATTATTAACAGCCGTTAGTGTCCTACTGCTTTGCAAAGGCCTCCCCTGCCTCCTTCCACGTGTCTATTCTTCGCTGTATTTGGAGATTCTTTATCTGCAGCGTCTAGCTCGTCGCGCTACCTTTAATAATAATAGCTAATTCGAAAAAAAATTGTAACTTATCTACCTACTTCATCACCTTACATATTATTATTTATTATCTAGCATACATAAGACGTAGAATCCACTTTTTTATTACAAATAATTTTCGCGGTCCTACGTCAAATCGTTAGTTTTCATCCACTCATGTCTTCAATTATTATAAGACTTGCAGCTCTTAACATACCTCAAGACAGGGCACTTTTTAACGATTATTTAAATGCTTTGAATTTGAAATCATGAAGTCATTAACCATCATTGAAGCAGCAGTCAACCTACAAAAACTAGGAATAATAATAATACAGATCAGCAAAAGAGCCAACGCATCGTCGAAAAACCTATGGAGGAGGACTTGAGAAAGCCCATGTTCATATAAGAAGTAAGTTCTTTATAACTAAGTAAACTCTAAAATTACGACCACTTTGGTACAGGTAAACTCTTGAAATATTAATACTAATATTATTATAAATGCGAAAGTGTGTCTGTCTGTTACCTCTTTACGCCCAAACCGCTAAACCGATTTTGCTGAAATTTGGCATCTATGGAGATACTATGAGCCCGGGGAAAGGAAACTTTTTATCCCGGAAAAATGTGAAACTCGCATTTCCCGGGCGATATTCGACGCAACGGAGTTGCGGGTGTCATCTTTGAGATTTATAGGGCCTGTTTCACTACTTCCTGATAGGTGCCAGATAGGCTATCCACCACTTATTTGACAAATGAAGTATGGAGAATTTGTCAAAAAAGTTATGGAGAGCCTATCCGGCACTTTATCAGGAAGACGTGGTGAAACAGGCCCCTTAACATCTAGACGTCATCATCATGTAAGTACTTGCTTATTATAAAGCCAATTAGTTTACTCAGCTGACAATTAGAAAGGCCGCATGCGGGGCTTCTCACAGATGGCTGGCTAAAGCTAGCGTAATTAGATAACGGAATTTTAGTTGCTCAGTCGACGAAATTCGAAAAACATTTTTTTTTTACAAAATACAAAATACAAATTGTAATGTTGTTGTAATGTATGAAAAAAGCGTTTTTCTAAGGTCCATGCGTGAGTACTTACATGGTGAGTACCTAATTATTAGCATGGTTGAATAGTGACAGATTATTAGTAAACTACAGTTCTTGTAAAATAACTTTTGAATTTAGAATTTAAAGATTTAAATTTTGTTCTGTTAAATTAAACAATTTCAAAACGTTTTGTTTTCAACTCGTAGGTACTCGTTATGAATCCGTTATTGGAGAATGATTCACTGGCACCGCTGACAAGTAACACGGACATGGAATTTTCAACTTAAACTGACCGTGACAATGGCGATATTCGCGTGGGCCCTCTGCCACCCTCGGTAGGCCGCCCGCAAGTTTTGCTCATTCACTCTCCAATCTCCATCGGTCGTTCGACAGCCAACGCGACGGAACCCCGCACTCCGCACTCCGGCCTCCGCACTCCGCAGTCCGCACTCAGTCCACAGAGTGCATTCTTATAGACTCAGTCGCAATTCGCCGGTCGCAAGCAGTGCGCGTACCTATCACGTTTTACTTCGAAAACACCAAATTACATGTAAGTACACACAACTGTCATTTTTAATTTGAAAAAATAAGTTATTTTTTTTATTTTAGTCATTCTTTTCTTTTTTTTAACATTAGGACAAAAAATAACTTTAATTAAAATTAAGGATAACAGAGTTTTACGAGGAAAAATGTCAACGGATGCCGCGGAGGTACAGTTTTACGTGATATTTTGAAAATGTTTACAGTGATATTGTAAAGGAATTTGTAATGGGAGTGGCAGTTTGACATGACTTCATATAATATGAAAGCATCTGCTCTGCCTCCACGTATGCCTTTTTGTTCGTCAGTAGTCAGTCGATGTGGTTTGCAAGTGTTTTGCATTGATAACGTCATTAAAATTCCATAAGCGTGACTCTTTAGCCGGCTTTAAGTTATTAATTTGCTGGCATTTTACAATAATACACATTTAGTTACTTAATAATTAATAATTTCGTTATAAGTATAAAACATTTTCCTTGTGGTTTTGTCTACATAATACTATTAACATCCTTGGGGAAAAACAACAAAGCTTCTGAATATCATTCATTGATTTTACATAATAATCAAAGATTAATATTGCGATAGAGTCGACAGAGAGTTGAGATGAAAATTATAATTTCTTCCGAGTTAGTTACGATTGATGTATAATTAAATGTTAATAAATACAATTAATTTCTGAAAGGCACTGACGATGACGGACTACGGAGTCATTCAACTCCACAATAATATTGCATCAATAATAATTATTAGGTATGTATCATAATTATTACGTACCTACGTACAAGATATTTTCGCGATTTAGAAGAATTTAACTAGGAGGCCTAATTATTATACATAATATCAGTGATATTATGTATTTGATTAAGTATAATATTTCTGAAATTAATTTTTGAAACGAGTCCAAAAAAATAAGAACACTTTTAAACTTGACAACTTAAATTAAATATTATAAGTATTAACATTATTAAGATTAAAATTAAGTATTGTTACTTCAAGATCTTCAGGTTTTTGACTGGATTCTATCAGCCTTTCAAAAGCTCTTCTCTAATTTTGATTGGCTTAAGTCAAATACGTTAAGTTCGTCGTTAACCAACCAACTTAATTCAACTTCGTTATTATTATAAATGTGGCAACTGGCAACAAATTGGGTACAAATTAAGGCTTGCAAATTCAAATCTTATTGGAGTAGGTACTTTAAACTTACCAAATACATATTATGATGCACTAAAAATTAACAAAACATCTGTTAAAAATACTCAACGGTCGTTTAGAATATCGGTTACTGAGAGACGATGTCGATGTTAATGAACTCGAAGCAGTGGGTCTGTTAAAAATACTGATGACTAAACACATGCTTCACACTAAATCACTGATCCTTAACGATTTGACAATTGGTGTCAGTTGTATGCGCTGAGCTGAACAGGCTGAGCATTTAGGTATTGTGTGAGTTTTCTCTGTATTAAAAAAAAACCGGGATTAATATACTTACTTTAAATAATATATTTTCTTGACCATGTAGACTTGAAACATTATAGACGGCAACACTGCTTGATACTGAACTTTTAAATGGCTTATAGTTACAATTTAGACTTTAGTTAAGTTAATTTATAATAAAAGCTGTAAGTTTTCCGAAGAAATAAAACTAAAAATGAATAAATACCAGAGTTCATCATGTACATAATGCATCTTATCTTGATACTGGGTTAATTATACTGTTGCCTTATAAAGTAGTGCATGTGTATGCTGCGTACAATAAAACCACAAAACTTTCAGTGGCATTGTTTTAAGGCAATTTGCCGCTTTCTCTTTTTTACCCGACTGCCAGGAGGGTTATGTGTTTGGCGCGTATCTTGTATGTTTGTAATATTCTTTATTACCTCGTATCTTCAGAACCGCTAAGCGGATTTTCATATTTGAGGTATCGTTAGATTTGTCTTAATGGCCCAAGTGTTCTTAGATAGGTGACATGAAGAAAAAACCAAAATGGTGGACGTTTGACGCCATATTGTGAGGTAAAAAAAAATAAAAATTTACTAAGCATATCGAGTGGGGTATCAAAATAAAGGATTTTAAACACTGATTCTGAATATGTATATCCCACAAAAAACATTTTCATGTAAAAATGTTGCCAAGATGAGAACATAATATTATTATAGTTCGTGGTGTCAAAAAGTAGTGAAATCTCATGTAGAGCCAAGTTTCTAACCTTACATACTTAGCCCTAAATCTAAAAACCTTAATTTTACACCAAAGTGCGGCAAAATATTTGATAACAATATAATGTGTCAGCCGAACGAGAAGAATCTAAAAACTCTACACATTAGTCAAAATCGATAGCCTGGCCATTTTTCTTTAGTTAGGGTATATTAAGTTCAAAGCCCTGCCGAATAACAAAATGGCCAAGCCACCGATTTTGACTAATGTGTAGAGTTTTTAGATTCTTCTCGTTCGGCTGACACATTATATTGTTATCAAATATTTTGCCGCACTTTGGTGTAAAATTAAGGTTTTTAGATTTAGGGCTAAGTATGTAAGGTTAGAAACTTGGCTCTACATGAGATTTCACTACTTTTTGACACCACGAACTATAATAATATTATGTTCTCATCTTGGCAACATTTTTACATGAAAATGTTTTTTGTGGGATTTCATTTCTTTTTGTAAGTTGGTTTACGTTGTTTTTTTTAGTTCATTTTTTCTTTCTTTTTTTTGGTGTATTTCTTTTAGGTTTCAGTACCCAGAGGGTAAAAATGGAACCCTATTCCTAGACTTCAGTGTCTGTCAGCTGCCCGTCTGTCTGTCTGTCTATCTGTCTCTTGGAAGTATCTCAAGAACGGTAGTAGCTGGAGAGTTGAAATTTTCATCGATCATGTATTTCAACAAAATAAATTTAATATTTTGCGGGGCTCTCATACAACAAACGTGGTTTTATTTTTTCCTATTGATATTTGATAATAATTAATAAATAATAGATGTCGCTGCTGGTCGTCTACATCGCATAATACGTCTTGTAAATGTACTCTAGTCAATAAGAGATTTCACTGTTAGGTATCTACATCGCACTATTGTTTGACGTGATTATGTTTTAGCCGTTTAACTTTTAGGCACAGGTTTTTTCTTTGAACTAACCGATGTTGTTTACATCCTACAATTAAATATTTGCAAAGAAATGCTGAGACTACGACTATACTTTGAACTTACATATTTTTAAAATGATTTAAGGTCTAGAGTCTGCAAAGTAAAGTTATTAATAATATACTTAAGGAACATACAATTATAATATACAAGCTGTTGCCCGCGAGCCCGCGACTCCGTCCGCGTGGACTTCAGCTTTAAATAGCGCGCGGTAGTACCCGTCATAAAGCAACTTCTATTATAAATTATAATATAATAATATTATATGGTAAGTAGTTCTCGTTGCTACATTACTGCAAATTGCATTTGCATGACAGACATACGACAGACTACAGGTGCTTCCGGGGGACGCTTACTTCAAACTTCAATGTTTACAGACAGACAGAAAACATTTCTTACATATTTTAAACTAGCTGTCCCGGCAAACGTTGTTTTCTCATTTAAAGTATTTCTACTTCATCAGTTGATATAAAATATTACCCCCTCTTTTGTCCCCTAAGAGGTGTGGGGGAAATTTTTTATCAACAGATGTTAAGTTAGAAAACACAGTTAATAACACAGTTAATCGCTTTTAGCGATAAGATCGCCTTTGCCCACATACCTAGTTCTAATGTTTCCTAATAGCGTGTGTTTAGTGTAATTATTTTTTGGTATTTGTGAGCAATAAAGTGTTTTATTATTATTATTATTATTATTAATAATACACCACTATTTTTTAATTAGTACAAATACTTTAGGGGCTTATCAGGCATGCCATTATTATCATATATGTGAAGAAATAATTTTATAATATCTAAAAATAACAAAGTTATTGCAATTTCTTTTTTTAATAAATCTACCATAAAATTATGGACACATTTTACTATCCATTGACTGATTCATTGATAGTATTCTGTCTTACTCATTTTTGTTTTCTCTCTCTCTCTGTCGCACCTGTGACGTAGGTAGCCTCGACGCGAGTTTGCCGAAGATTTATCAATGGGATGCGGCGAGCGCATACGCTAACCAATAGGAACTTACTACACATACTAGTATCTAGAGGCGCGCTTCGGTCATTGAATTAATTATGAATTTACCAAATATTACGTATTTTCGTGGACAATTTTGGGTCTGCGTTTTTTTATGTTTTAACTAAATAAATATGATCAGTTAGAGGTACCTAATAAGCCCCTAAAGTATTGGTACTAACTAAAAAATAGTGGTGTATTATGAAGTAAGTCCAAGAAAAAAGTTTGATACAAAATCTGACCCCCTCTTTGGTCCCCTTAGAAGGGTGGGAGGGTGGGATTTTTATACACCAGATGTTGAGTTGGAAGAAGACAAATATATCTGCGAAAACTGTATGCGAATCGGATCAGTAGTTTTCGTGTTAAAGAAAAAAGTTTGATACAAAATCTGACTCCCTTTTTCGTCCCCTTTGAGGGGTGGGGAGAATTTTTTTTATCACCAGATGTTAAGTTGGAAGAAGACAAATACATCTGTGAAAACCGCATTCAAATCGGATCAGTAGTTTTCGTGTGATAGTGGAACAAACATACAGACAGACAGATAGACAAAAAAACTAACCACATTTTTGGCTTCTATAGCGATATTGTAGTGACACCCCCCGCTTATTATTTTTTTAATGTTATCTTTATTGTACAGAATTTTCATTACTACAGTTTTATTATATGTATAGATATAGATTTTTGCATAGGGGGTTATTAACAGCTGGGGAGTGGGGTCGAAGTCGAACATCAACTCTTAAATACAATATATTTCAAATATTATGTGAAACATCAAATTAATCGAAAACAATATGTTCATCCTTACCACCTCTTATAGAAACACGTTTGGGTAAGCGATAGTGCGATGTAGAAGACGCGCGGTGGCGGCGCGGCGCCATCTATTATGAATTTTTGGAACTAACTTTATTTGAACTTTACGCATTTTCACCCCCTTACAATTCGCATTTATAAAATTAGTAGGTATAGATGTAATATTATTTAAAAGGAGGTACGGAATGATTCTTTGAATGATGGAAAAATTACCACATAAATTATTACGTTTTTATGAAATTAAGGAGCAATTAACGAGGATGTGCACTCGCAATATTAGAAAAGTTGCAAGTGCTTTGCCAGCCTTTAAGAGGGGATCTGTTATATAAAATTAGGAGACAAATGAGCAAACAGGTCACCTGATGGAAAGTAAGTTCTACCGTCGTCTATAGACACTAACATCAGAAGTGTTGCAAGTGCGTTTTCGGTCTTTTTATGAAGGAATAGGCTAAGGGAATCAGCAGAAGAGAACAGGGATAGGGAATAAAGCTTAGGGTAGGTACAGTTGGGCCTCCGCTTAACTCACTAAGCGAAACACAGGGCAAGCGCTGTTTCACACCGGTTTTCTGTGAGAGCGCTGTTTCCCGCCGGTTTTCTGTGAGTCTATGGTCTCTCATGTCTAATACGTATTACAGATTTTTGCATAGGGGTTATTAACAGCTGGGGAGTGGGGTCGAAGTCGAACATCAACTCTTCTTAATACAATATATTTCAAATATTATGTGAAACATCAAATTAATCGAAAACAGTATGTTCATCCTTACCACCTCTTATAGAAACACGTTTGGGTAAGCGATAGTGCGATGTAGAAGACGCGCGGCGGCGGCGCGGCGCCATCTATTATGAATTTTTGGAACTAACTTTATTTGAACAAATTTACGCATTTTCACCCCTTTACAATTCGCATTTATAATAGTAGTATAGATGTAATATTATTTAAAAGGAGATACGGAATGATTCTTTGAATGATGGAAAAATTACCACATAAATTATTACGTTTTTATGAAATTAAGGGGCAATTAACGAGGATGTGCACTCGCAATATTAGAAAAGTTGCAAGTGCTTTGCCAGCCTTTAAGAGGGGATCTGTTATATAAAATTAGGAGACAAATGAGCAAACAGGTCACCTGATGGAAAGTAAGTTCTACCGTCGTCTATAGACATTAGACACTAACATCAGAAGTGTTGCAAGTGCGTTTTCGGTCTCTTTATGAAGGAATAGGCTAAGGGAATCAGCAGAAGAGAACAGGGATAGATAAGGTTTAGGGTGCAGTTGGGCCTCCACTTAACTCACTCACTAAGCGAAACACAGGGCAAGCGCTGTTTCACGCCGGTTTTCTGTGAGAGCGCTGTTTCACGCCGGTTTTCTGTGAGTCTATGGTCTCTCATGTCTAATACGTATTTTTTTGGCACAAGAATTATTTTATACTCTATTTTTAATTTTGTATCTAGCACAAGAAACGGGGGTATCTCATACTAACATCCCCTCTCTATATCAAGGGGATGGGATAGGTTAGGTTGGGTTTGATAATTTTTTTGTTGTTTCTGTACTAATAGTATGTCACATACCAAATTTCAGCTTTCTATGACTTCAGGAAGTACCCTAACAATTTTGATGATCGGTGAGTCAGTCCATTATTGTGGGGTTTTTGGACCCCTATAAAATCTAAAGTATAATAGTAACAATATTCAAACTTTGCGCATTTAATTATTATACTCATGTCATAATATCTTGAAAATTTCAACTATCTAGCATTATTCAAACCAAAGTTACGAGGGTGCAAAAATACGGCGAAACGTTTCGAGAAAAGGTAGGTAGTGCCCGTGCGCGCTTCGCTTGGCTCATCTTGGCGGGGGCACTCCCGTGCCCCCAGATAACTTGCAGTTTTATTATTAAATCGAACGATAAATCTACACTAATAGTGCAATGAGGAAAGATTTGATTTTTTGTTTGTTTAGCTCGGAAACTACTGGACCGATTTGAGAAATTCTTTCACCATTAGAATTCTACATTATTTTTGCTGAACATAGGCTGAATTTTATTTTGGAGAAAAATAGGGTTCCGTAAAATATTTGGGTTCTTCGGACGCAAGGTGTAAAAAATCAACCAGAAAAGTTACTTATTTTACGTACGCTGCCTAAACTATAAAATATAGAACCATAATATGTTCTAAGTAATTATAGAACTTGTAAATATCTACAAAAAAGTCCGCGACACACTATACCTATCTATGTCGAGTGAGGCACAATAACCATTATTTTATTTAAAAATCTTGAATTTTTTTGGACTATATTTAAACGTGTTTTATTTACTCATTCTTTTAATCCTTATCAAAATAAATTATTTCATTACTAAGTACAGTTTATGTAGATAATATTTGGTCTTTGAATGATTAAAATTGGATGTTTGGTTTTGAAATTATGGCGAAATTAAAATATTACGATGGTGGGCGTCACCAAGGCGGGTGTGCGCGTGCGGGAGGAGCATGGACGAACCTCCGTCCATGCTGATTGTCTACCTAGACAATCAGCTGTGCAGGTAAAAACCCGCCTGCATGGATAAAATATACAATCTATAAAAATAAGAACATTGGCTACATTACTGCAAATTGCAAAATTTGCACGACAGAGGTGCTTCCGCGGTACGCTTACTTCAAACTTCAATGTTTACAGACAGACAGACAGACACAAAACTCTTCTTACTTATTATTTTTGCGTAGGGGGTTAATAATTGGGGAGTGGGGTCGAACTTCGAAGAGTCGAACATTGACTTCTTAAGATTTCAAACATTTCTTCAAATTAATCGGAAAAGATTCCTCCATCCTTATAGAAACACGTTTAGGTAAGCGATGGTGCAATGTAGAAGACACACGGCTCCAACTTAATTTGAACAAATTTACCTATGCATTTTACCCCCTTACAACTCCTTTTTCCAGTTAAAAAGTAGCCTAAAGTATGTCCTTTCTCAGGCTTTAGACTATCTGTGTACAGAATTACATAACAATCGGTTCAGTAGTTTTGGCGTGAAAGCGAGACAGACAGACAGACACAGACAGACAGACAGATATACTTTCGCATTTATATTATGACATAATATAAATGCAAATCTATACATTGTATAGATTTGTATTTAAAGCGACATTTAGTTCCAACTTCCGTCAATAGATTTCGCTATGCTTTCTTTAGATCGCGCTATCGCTTGTCTGGTACACGTTTGTATAAAGTCTTTACGTTTTTTGATGTAACAACTGAGTAATTGTCCGTGCTAAATTACTGTTATTGTAAAATGTAAAATTGAAATATTATAATAGTGTATAAAAATAAAATGTATTATAAATTATAAATATAAATAATTAAAGATTAAAGAAGAAATTAATAAATTTACCATTTCGTTCGAAACATTATTAATTAGTAATTGTAAGTTGAAACTTTAATTCGTAACTCGTAAAAATACTTCTCTATTATCATTTATCTTTATCTTTAAGGTTTAGTTTTGAATTAACTTTTGAAACTTTAAAGATTAAAGAAGAAATATAAATAAATTTACCATTTCGTTCGAAACATTATTAATTAGTAATTGTAAGTTGAAACTTGAAACTTTAATTCGTAACTCGTAAAAATACTTCTCTATTATCATTTATCTTTATCTTTAAGGTTTAGTTTTGAATTAACTTTTGAAAATTGAAACTAGTAAGTAGTAACTACCCTAAGGGGCGTTATAATATTATTGTAGTTTGGTACTGATTACCAAAGCTAATAGGATTAATTAAGTTAAGGTGAGCTGAGATTTGTCTTAAAAATTCAATTGATTGTATTTGTTGTTAATTTGTTTGTGTTGTGAATTCCAATTTTTTTTTTACTTTTTTTGGCTAACTAACATGGCTTTATCCCGCAAGACTAAATCAGCTAAGGCTGCAAAAGAGAAGACAGAATCTCCTATTTCACGTAAAATACGCCTTGATAAAATGAAAGATAGAATGAAGTTAGCATAGGATCCAGATGCAACCACATGACATAAACTCGTTTAAAGAATTAATCCGGTTACGTAATCTTTCTTAACTAAAAAGACATAAATAAAGTAAATTAATTAAAAAATCAAAAAACCCGACTGCAAAAATTTTAACTAAAAAGACCGAAACAAGACCTAATTCTGCCGGAAGCTTCAAGCCATGTTTAAATTGATACGACCATTGCTTACGAGATTCATGTCAAGATGAATAGAAGGCTACATTGAAAGATATAGAAAAAAATGGACTACAAAATGCAGTCGGAGGCATGTCGCACCAATTTAAACCTTTTAATAAAATCATAAAATATGCCTCCGACTGCATTTTGTAGTCCATTTTTTTCTATATCTTTCAATGTAGCCTTCTATTCATCTTGACATGAATCTCGTAAGCAATGGTCGTATCAATTTAAACATGGCTTGAAGCTTCCGGCAGAATTAGGTCTTGTTTCGGTCTTTTTAGTTAAAATTTTTGCAGTCGGGTTTTTTGATTTTTTAATTAATTTACTTTATATACAAAATGGCGATCACAAAGATAACACATGAAAACGCCATTGACAGCAACATGACACTTTCAAAACCAGTAGCAAAATGTTGATGGTACAATTTGTTGGTAACAAGAAGTTGCTTACAGTTTGTCATTTGAACAAATAAATTTTGGCGAATTATAAAATATACCCTAATCTGTGACTATAAATGGCAGAAGCAAATCAAAATAAAACATGACTCGAGTACGCTATTATTTTCAACGTCCTTGTCGTGTACATTGTTACTTCCTAACCTCAAAATAAGATGTCAACCATGAAGATTGCTCTTTATGAAGTTAAAATGAATATAAATTACCTAATGATTTATTTCAGTCCTCATTTACAAAATAACCGAGCGCTAAAAGCCCGAGGAATTATATTCTTTAACTTCAGTTCTCTAATTAATAATGGAACTTGAATGGAACCAAATGGAACTGGAGGAAAATGTGGGTAGTTAGTACAGACTGCCGCTAATTATTATGATATGAAATGTTTGCTGCTCATTTGGACGATTCATGTAACAAAATGCCAAATGATTTAAGGAATATGAAGCACTTTTCTATGTACCTCTTTTAATTTTATATTTAATAGAAGTGATAAAATACATTCAAGTAAGTACGTAAAAAAATAAAAGATAAATGAACACTTTTTGTGTGGAATAAAAAAAATTGACAATTCTGTTGGAAATAAGGACAGTCTTCAAAGATTATCATAGTCTATAATATAAAATAAATCAGGGGCATTAACATTAATCAATGAGCACCACCATAATATTTTAGGCGTGCCGTCTATTTGTTAATTAGTCTAAATGGTGTTTCCCAAACTATCAATCACAGTAAGAGATACCATTAATAATAATATTGTTTCGTCTTCATAATATTGTAATGTATTACAATGTTTTTTTTTGCATACTAAAGCTTATAATATCAGTTGCGAATTGCGATACAACGAAAATTCGGCGTTGGAAAATGGAAACATAGCCGCAATGCAGAAATTGTGCGGATGCAGATGAAAAATATAGAAGTGCTTTATTCAAAGCTATGAGGCGTTGGATTGCGATGGGAATATCAATAAAAGAGGCATTCAATTACAAAATTTTTACTAAAATTTTGTCTTTATGTACTCTTTTGATTATAAATAATTGAATGTTTGATTTAAGGTTAGTTTCTTCTACAATCATCAATAGAATGTCACAATTAAAACCTCAAATGATCGTTTGTTGTCAGTTATTGAGGACTCGGTTAGTAGTTAATAATATTGTGTTACTTCTCTTGTAATAAATGTTTACTGCATGATTAATGCCGATGCGCAGTCCGCACTATAAAATGCTTAAGAAAGAGGTCAAGTACGGATTATCCTTGGCTCATACGGAATAAGTTAACATGGATCAGGGGAAAAATTATGTCAGGAGTAGGGACGTAACGATTACTTTGTATTATTTCTTTCGATGTCATTATATTCATTGTCGTCTATTATTTGATTGATTGATTTGAAGCTTACCATGATCTTAATCCATTTCTCTTTATCATTATCATCATTGTTGTCACTTGTAATTTCTGTAGTTTTATGAGTAGCTGATGATTATGTGCACTTAGCACATTACGCAAATGGCGTTATGGCGCCAAACGCGGAATTTGACATTTATTAATGTTGAAAAAAGGCGCCAAGAACCCGGCTTTAACCGGTCCGCCGACTTTCGCTGCTTTCACAGCGTGCTGTTCACGAAATCTATAATTGCTACAGAGGAAGTTTTAATTCGTTATTCACACGTAAGCTATCTTGTTTTTGTGAGTCATTCGCGTTTTCCTTTGTTATTCGCGTGACGTTTTGGCTTTTGGCGTTATTCTTTTGTTTTAAAACTAGGTGCCGACTGCCGACTGCCGAGTGGTGGATGTTGTAGCGTGTTATTTTATGAGATTGATACTAGTTGCCCCAGTCGTACTTTGCAAAACATAGTTAGTCTTGTCTGCAATTTTAATTGTTGAAATTTTTGAACTAGAATTGTTTGGTTCCCTAGAATAAATAGGACCTCTATTTATTTTAGGGAAATTAACTAGGTATGGTTTCAGTCTGTAATACTTTCTGAGCAACTTGTAAAATGCGAATGCTGTTGTAAATTTGCATATTTTTGTCAGGCTGAGATAAATCGTAATACCTACCGTGTAGAGGACACAGCTGTGCCTGAGAGAGAGGGACAATAGGTCCTAAGTGAGAGACAGGGATGGGCGATATTACCAAATCCGCGAATCGATTGCGACACCCACCCTCGATAACTAAGGGTTGTATTAGAATGCTTTTTTAATAGCAAGTTAAGGGCTATCGTTATAAAAATTCTAATAAAAATGTCAAATATTACGTATTTTCCTAAACTGTGGCCGTATCATGTAAAATAAGTATAGAATATGGGTTTCCTCACAATTGTTACTTTAAATATAAAATATGATGATAATTGATAATTATAAACTTCTTGTGCCCACTGCGAAAAACTTTTTTTGTGGAAGTTTGACAATGAGCCATGGAATTTCAGAAAATATACCAGAGATTATTGCTTTACCAGTAGGTATCAACTTTGGGCTGGTTCTACAATGAGCCGTGGCTGATGGTATTTCAGAAATACCAGAGATTATCGCTTCACCATTACTAATCGCTTCTAGCTGATAAACGCCCAAATCGCAATACAACAGTTTAAATATTTAACAACGCAATGTAAACTTAACTATGTCAATAGACTGCGGTTTCTGGGAATCACAATTCGATATAAACTATAAAGTATTGTGAAAAATAATACTGAAAAGTAATGGCAGATCCTAACGTACAATAATAACAAGGAAAATAATAATTTGCCCTAATATGTACACTCTATTAGAGGTTAAATTATGTTTGTCGCTACAAGAAATCCTAAGCTGTATAAACAGCAATCAAATACCACGAATCACACAACAAAATCTAGAAAATTCTTTTAAAAACGTGATTGCACTTAAAACAGCCCCAGGCGAAGCGTGCAACAGCCGTTTGATTGTAAATCTGTTAGGTATTGTGTCTAGGTACCCTAGGTAGTGTAGTGGGTAGGTAGCTGGTGCGTCTGGCCAGATCGATACAGTGTCGGGCTCGCCTGTATAATGTCCCATGTTACTTTCGTGCAGCGATTACTTGGAGTCAAATTAAGAGAATTCTCTACATCTTCACTAAGCAGTCTTATTACATCCTGGATCCTCTCATCATTATCAAAAGCATTAGTTTAATTTATTTAGCATTATTGTATTATCTATTGCTTCCTTCCTTGGTCTTGAATAATGTATTTCGCATCTAAATAACGCGGTTATTGACCTCTTATTTTAATGATTTTTAAATGATGCTAATCTACACGCTCAGCTGCCGATGCTTTATTAATCTCTAAAATGCTAATAATTTCTACAATCTTTTCAGTATTTCATGTAGCTCTCGCAATTACAGTTTTATGTTTACGACTACGCTTGTAATGTTTGTCTTAAAAAAAACTATTAAAATAGTATTAACAGTTTATTCTATTTTTTAAATATTGTTTCTTTTCTTCACATTTTTAGATTTTTAGATTTCGAAATAATTTCTATGTTTTGATTCAGAATATTTAACTTAATTTCATCTGAGATATTTTTGATAATGCACCGTGAAGCCTTATCACAACATGATTTATGTGATAATAATTGTAAAGTCAACATTACATGACCCGCGGGCCGCGGCGGATTACTCGGTAGAACGTGACGTGACCACTAACGCGACTGCGACACGTACATAATCGGACAATGTCTGTCGCCTCACGCCTGACAATGCCTCGTTATCAAATGAATCATAAGCCTCCGCACCACGCAACGGTTCTGATACCGGAATCACAGGAACCTCCGATGTTGCTATTGTTAGTTTTATTTCCTTTCTGACCATCTACTGCAGCACTGCAGCTATTATTTACAGATTAATATACCTATACACGATCACATAATTTTGTAACGTCGCATCCCAGTTTGAAGTTCGTGCCAACTCGAATGCAAAGTAATCCCAAGTTAGGTACGTCTTTGCAGACATGTAGACTCATATAGATACACTTCAGGTTTACCACATCCCAATTCACCTACGAACAACCAAATCAAAATTCATGACGTCGTGCATAAAATATTTACCGAATCTGCATCTGCAGTTACCCCGTTTTCCCTAGGCGTACATACATAGAATCATCTAGACAGATATGAGTCTGTTTTTCTAAAGTATTATCCCCGAGAGGCTGACCATTGGGGTTGGGGGCGCTCCCCAGACAGCCTAGGCATGCCTAGGGCTTAACTCGGTACCTACAGTTCCTATTCATGTTATGAATTACGGCATTACTCCGGTCTCATTTAAAACTTATATTTCTTTATTTTTATCATCTTTTAGATCTTTATTTTTCTACAGTCGTAACATTGAAAGATTTTTTCTGTCATATCTTTGTCTTTATAACTACTGAGTTTTGATTCATATTGCTGTGGTGACTCGGCTTAAAATGACATCACCGTTTTCGATTCTAAACACCTTAGTCATCAGAAAGTCATATTTATAACATATTGGAAATAGGCCGAACCTCTTCTGATGAAGACTTTGACTAAGTAAAATACCCGCATCATTACGATGGATCATGAAATATCATAATAATATTATGCTGCGACTGTTGTATTTTAAAACTTATACTTACCATGGAAATATCATGATAACTGATAAGTAATTATAAAAATAGATAGGACCTAACTGCACAAGTTCAACGTTCACAGGCGTTATCAAAAAGTGCAAGATAAACAATAATATTGTTATGAAAATAATATTTTCTTTAATCTATTATGCATTGTTTAAATTAAATGTCTTGTTTTACCTTATCAATACTAGATTACTGAGCTTTATATGTAGGTACATATGTATGTATGTAGAAAAAAAAAGAAAATAACAATATTATTCCAGTAGATTCAAAAGCAAAAAATATTTAAGACGAATTTTGGATAGAAGTATAAATGCAATAAGAAGTGCCAGAAATGACTAATATAGCTTCTTCATAATTCATTTTACCTGGGACTTAAATTAATTTTATTTTATCTTAAGTACCTCATTGTTGAAACTCAATTAGAATTTTATGGTCAATATTAATACAGATAGACAGTAGAAACTCGCCAAGAAAGTGGTAATTCACAAGTTATTTGCTAATTACTTTACACGTTTTCAATTTTAATTTTAACGTGCCAGCTGGTGTCGACGGACATGAAACTTGTTCCTCCAAAGTTTACTTTCTAATGCCTGTTTAATCCGTCGATCGGGGATTCTCGGAAATGCCATTGTATTCTATTGTTGTCTCGGTTCGGTCACCGGTGTCTTTACGGGGCTTGATGGATTAATTCCTAACTCTTGATAAAACTTAGCCCATACGGCATACCATATCATTCTCCATTGCGTCTAATATTATGTGTCAAATTCCATCAAATCGGTCCTGTAGACGTACTTTAAGTCTTTTCGATGTTAACATTGTCCAGCTTATTCGATGCAACGTACAATTTTATAAATAAATATTTTTATTCTATTAAATTTTCGTCAAATTATCAGTCCCGAAATTAGAAGTATTTGGCTTCGCCATAAGCATAACCTTAAGGATAGGAATAATTAATAATATGTAATTCTGAATGACTAATACCCACAAAAATGTTCGTTAATAACCCTATATCCTGCAGGATACAGTGTCATCCGTTCGCGTGCAAATTCCTTCCCCTTGACATTTAATATAATGGAGCAAATGTTGCCAATTAATTACCAAAAGTACCCTTTATAGGTCTTCAGTGAATTTTGACTTTTGACGGCATATTTACTTTGAATTTATTTTCCTTTTTTAAGTGCTCTTGTTTGCGTTGTTTTTCTGAATTTGCATGCACTAGGCATAAATGATCACATTTGTGTCTTAGATAAACATCTGCGGCTATTCTTTACTGGAATACCTACGTCGGCAGTCGACACAGTTCCGAAGGCCGATGCACAGATTGCATACAGATCGACCTGGTTCACACATGCGACCGTACATGGCTCTGTATACCTTGCCTCTCAGGCACAAGGCGAGCATGATATTGTATTTATACCGTGACCTCGTCTGTAAATTACTGAAGGTATAGGTCTTAACTCCATCCAAAAGATCATCTACAAAGAAATCCCAGGATCCAATGTAGGTATAACGGTTGAGATTTTTAAAAATTTGGTGGGAAAAGCTTTTAAAATAATCTCGACCCTGACTAATGGATATTTAACGTAATGTTTTGAGCTCCCAAGTCCCACGTAGCTCTCAGTAAACACTAACAAACCTGGCCTTCAACTCAGAACAAATTATTCTACGGAAACGAACGATTTATCTTAAGTGTTGTTCTATCTATTTAAATCTTTATCTATTTCAGTAGAACTATTTTAAATACTAACTAACTTACATGACTGACATGACATTAAATCTAGGTAGACAGATCTGGAATTTTCCATGATTCCAGAGTGAGATGAAACAATATTAAATATTACATGGGCGTTACGCGTCGTTACTCCAGAAATAACCGATCTATTTGAATCTATTGCATTGTTTTGAACGGCCTTTACAGCGAGCACGATCATCGTGAAAGGTTTGCAATTATTATTTAAAATGGAACGTGATCAGCCAAACGCTAATGAAAATAATTTGCTTATTGAATATTGAACGCGTTAAGTGCTCTTATTCGCTCATTAGTTTCCAGTGCTATGGTGTTTCACTGATGTATTCAAAACGTTCTTTTCACAATTTCATTTTATATATTTTAATCCCTTTTATTTTTTATTTTTATTTGTATTTAATGTAATCGAAACCACCTTGCTCCGACACAGAATTCAAGTAAGGTAGCCTTATCTAGACGTGACGCATAACTTGTTTGTTGTTGATTAACTTGTGACTCATTTTGCGTCCAATTCGATTTTCTCTAGCCTTAAAATTATTATTTATTCCACCTGCGTTTCGTATAGCTTTTAAATGAATATTTATTATTCCTTTCAGATTTATTTATGGATATCCATTGTACATTTTAATGTGAATAATTATTATACCAGCGTTCAATCGCTGCTATTGCCCTACCAAAAACGAAACGTTCCTAGAAAATAAAATATTTACGAATAATAGAATGTGAAAATTCGTTCACATAAAATATTCCTCCAAATGATACTTAGTTTATTACTGAGGGAAACGTTTTACGGTATTCAGACATAAGGATATAATGCTGGGAGCCTTTATATTCTGCGTGAGTCACTCGGGTGGCCGGTTCACTGCTCCCTCCCCCTCAGACATGTAATGGCGTTAGTATCGATCTTTTTTCGCCTGCCCAATTGTACGTTCAAGTTCAAGCGAATATAAAATATTTAGATGTTGTTGATATACCGGTATGATTATGGTTGAGAAACGATTACATTGTCAATATAATATTATTATTGTAATTAAATATTGAAAGAACATTTGATAGTATGATTATTGATTAATTGATTATATAGTTACTGGTGATTCGGATAAAAATGTAGGAATATTTCCAAATAACAATGAAAGTAGCTTAGATTAATGTCATCAATCATTAATTTTAGGAAAGTAGATTATCATGCGTAATCTTTTCTTCTTTTTTATACTTATTTGAGTTTCTTTTTCCTTTGGAGTTTGAGATAGATAATTTGTTGTCTATCTCAAACTCCAAAGGAAAAAGAAACTCGAATGCTTTTCCAATAATATTTCTGGTAGTCGCTAATACATTTTTCGTTGACATCACCAAATTCTTGTCTTATGTTTCTAAATTATTTTCGATTTTTAAACCACTTATTTTATTAGCATTCGTCAATCCTTAAACATTTCTTTTCTCCCCAAGTCGGGATGCACAGATCGGTAACGTGAGTCACGCCGAGTGCTAATTAAATCGCATATTCCGCATTCAGTTCCAGCTAATAAACTGAGATAAATGTCAGTTAGTCGAGTTAAAACGATCGCAGGCGCTAACAGTACTCCGTTGTCAGCCATCTTGGAACATATGGCTTGCGTCACTTTATATGGGCTTGCGTTTTTCGATCACCAAATAAGGTCAAGAAAGTCAAAACTACGATATATCCATGTAGGGATTTGTCGACCGTGTGCCAGTCTATCACTTTAAATTACTCTCAATTTGGGCTCTACGTCTATTATGAGTAGTAAAACTACGTACAAATGGAGCTATTAGGTCTAATGTGCTTATTGTTTGTTAGTGACGACATTTGGCAACATTTGGATCATTTAGATTGGAGATATCTTAGGAAATCTCAAAATTAACCGTTAAGAGCGAGCAGTGAGTAATCGCAGATCATCTACATCTGACGGTGTTTTTGGATTTTAATTAGGTAATGTATATATCATTTTCACGATTAAATCCATTTCCAAAACATTTCAGCTGAATCTCTAAGTTCCATTCTGATAATTATTGCGTTAATTAGCGCCGCAAGTCGGCGAAGCATAACGGGACCGCTAGCGCACATGAGAACTAACCCATATTACAACCAAAAGTAGAATTTTGGAAGCTGGAGAGTAGAGGCCTCGAGAGAATCTTATGCAGACACGAAAACAGTACAACGGGCCTAATAGCCATGTATAATTTGCAGGCATGGCTGACCACTGTCTGATAATAAAACGAGATTTTTGTCTGTGCTCAATATGATACCCATAATTACATGGTCTAGATTCTAGAATCTAGATCAAAAGTAACAAAATTTTATAAAATATAAACAATTTGCATAAATGATTGTTATATTATGGTACATATCTATCGTTTTCTAGATGATGGAATAAAATTCGGGCTATACTTTAAAAACTTAGGAGACGATCTCCGAAGTAGGTTTAATTTTGTATGGAGGATGTGATGGAGGTTCGTCGCTAGTATTTAGTGGAGGGCTCTCAAGTTTTGAGTATGTCACAGCACTTACTCCCTGCACTCAGGAGTCAGGTGTACACTGTACATGAACTCTGTTAGTATATAAATGTGGAAGTTACAACATAACCCGCTCAACCAGTTTGCGAAGCTTGCTCATTATAATTTGCTTATAAAACCATCTGCTTTTGAGTACACTTATTACGAAATAAGGTTTTTCAATTATGCTAAAAGCTGAGCAAGTAATTTCGACGACTCTTTACAAAATATCTCTTTGTGTGATGCTCTCAGAACGTGCAACTTAAATATTTTCGGGCTAACGTTTTACGTCTCCGTCATTAGTGAATTTCTTTTAATTAAAATACGCCTAAGTAATAAATAATCGGAACACCTGCCTAACGACACCGTTAAGTTAATTTCTACTTTATTTTATTGTACCGTCACAGAATATATACCTATTAGTAGTACCAAGTACCGTGTATTAGTGTGCAGATTGTAAAGTCAGGTGGCAGCTATTCAAAGCTATATAAAATTAGGAGAGTAGTTCCTGTAGGCTGTAACACAAGCAGTTTGAATAGCAAGTTATTCTAAATTAAGTAGACTTCTGTCTGGGGTTGTGGATTTTCATATCAATAGTCGGTGCAGAACAAACAACTGCTATTTATAATGGACAAAGTTATCACAGTGTGTGTCAATAAAACTTATTTTAATTGACATTCGTTTATCAAGAATATCCGGCCTCTGCTTTTGACATTCATGACAGATCTAGAAAAACCCAAAATTTATCAAAACCTCGTAATAGTAACCTAGGGAAAACTCCTGGGTGAATGTTATTAACATGAAATTTAGTCAAAAGTCAAAGATAAAATCTAGAACTAAGAATAACAAATCTTTCATCTATCAAAAACTTGTAGTGAGGCAAATATTGACGAGTCTGAGTCTTTATTTAATTAAGTTATAGTCTATAGACAGTGGCAAGCCAGGCGTGAACCGTCTCGAATACAAATAACAGTCATTGTAGTCGTTGAATTATGCAAAGCAAACGATACCGTATCCTGTCGGGGAAACAATCTCGCTCACCGAGGATGTTATTGTATGGATATTAAATATTTTGTCTCATTCTTTTCTAAATATTACGCCCAAAAATTAAGATTCTACGACATTTGGTTGCAAAGTTTAGGTGTCGTTTATATGGAGTGCTACAGGGTTAGCTATAGGGCCGCTAATGTTTTTAATATTATGTTAATTAAACTATACGGTACTCTTTATTGTTAGACAATTAGCTTGTCACAACGCAAATGCGACTTATAAGTATTAAATACAAAACTGACAAAACGTTCAGAAATCGTGGTAATGAATGCTAATCTAATACAGTTTGATAACTGTAAAACTTCGTTCTGTGAACTCGTTAGAAGTCTAATTAATTGTTGTTTCTTATGAAAATTATATCATTGTATTAATTGAGGTTTGCATGCTGTAAAATTAATAATTTATTTCACATTAAACTTTAAAATTATATTTTTGTTGCTAGTTTGTTATCGTCAAGACGTCGCGTCATAACTCATAGTCACAACTCACAACTGAAAAGACGCAATATTTTTAATTAATAATATATTAAAATTATTTTTACTCTCTGTGCTACTGTGAAATATTAGTTATGCCGCGGCCGCATATGCGTAGTGCTTCGCGCTAAAAACGATCCCACCAAAAACATTTTCATGTAAAAATGTTGCCAAGATGAGAATATATAGTTCGTGGTGTCAAAAAGTAGTGAGATATCATGTAGAGCCAAGTTTCTAACCTTACATACTCAGCCCTAAATCTTAAAACCTTAATTTTACACTAAAGCGCGGCAAAATACTTGGTAATAATATAATGTGTCAGCCGTACGAGAAGAATCTAAAAACTCTACACATTAGTCAAAATCGGTGGCCTGGCCATTTTAAAATAAAAGTTATTAGGTACAACAGAAAAGTAATATATAAAGTTCAAAGCCCAATAGCATGACGAATTTTAAAATGGCCAAGACACCGATTTTGACTAATGTGTAGAGTTTTTAGATTCTTCTCGTACGGCTGACACATTATATTATTACCAAGTATTTTGCCGCGCTTTAGTGTAAAATTAAGGTTTTAAGATTTAGGGCTGAGTATGTAAGGTTAGAAACTTGGCTCTACATGATATCTCACTACTTTTTGACACCACGAACTATATATTCTCATCTTGGCAACATTTTTACATGAAAATGTTTTTGGTGGGATTTCATTTCTTTTTGTGAGATGGTTTAAATGCTGCTTTTTTCTTTTAGTTCATTTTCTTTTCTTTTTTTTGGGTGTATTTCTTGTACATCAGCCATGCCTTTTTTCATAGCCCACTCTCTATCTTTGCCTTTTTTGTTTAATGATTTACTATTCAAAATCAGAGGTAAATCCAGGCGATACTTCGCTCTTAGGCGATTATATTCCACTGTAGCTGATTGTTGTGCTTTAATACTGCTAAAATCAATATTTACAAGGTGTACACCTTGTAAATGAGTAACTCTAGAGAGTGCTACGTACGCCTGTTACGAACAACCGCCTCGCTAATTATGGCTGCCAGAAATAGAAGTCGATAGCGCGTTCGTGAAACAGATAGTGGCATCTAGCGACGGCTGTAGTGACCTACCGACTATCATATATTTACATTCACCTTATTTTTAGGTTTCCGGAATCAAAGGGTAAAAACTTCGATGTCTGTCCGCTGTCCGTCTGTCCGTCTGTCCGTCCGTCTGTCTGTCTGTCTGTCTGTCTGTCTGTCTGTCTGTCTGTCTGTATGCCTATGTCTATCTGTCTCTTGGATGTATCTGAATACATAGGTAGAGGAAGCTAGAGAGTTGGAATTTTCATCGATTATGTATTTCTTAGCAACAAATACATACTAAAAACAAAATAAATTTAATATTATCGTGATTTTTTGCCATTTTGCCCTTTAAATAATAATAGATGTCGCTGCTGGTCGTCTACATCGCAGTTACATAGCTTGACGCTTGACCTCGAATAGTTTCTTAAAGTTGGTAATGCACTCTAGTCAACAAGAGATGTCGCTGCTAGTCGTCTACATCGCTGTATAACTTGCACGAATAGTTTGATATAGATGTTAATGCCTTCTAGTCAACAACAGATGTCGCTGCTGGTCGTCTACATCGCGGTATAACTTGCACGAATAGTTTGATATAGATGTTAATGCCTTCTAGTCAACAACAGATGTCGCTGCTGGTCGTCTACATCGCGGTATAACTTGCACGAATAGTTTGATATAGATGTTAATGCCTTCTAGTCAACAACAGATGTCGCTGCTGGTCCATGGTCGTTATAATATTGTATTATCTATGATGGTCGTCTACATCGCGGTACAACTTGCACGAATAGTGTTAATGCACTCTACTCAACAAGAGATGTCACTGTTGGGCGCCTGACACTACATCGCACTTCGTTCGTCATCGTTGACGCGAAGATGTTTGATGTAGCCGTTTAACTTTCGGGGTAATATTTCCTACTATAAAATAATAACCGTTGCAAGTGCGTTTCAGGCCTTTTTATGAAATAATGGGCTAAGGGAATATGGTGCAGTATGCAGTTGGGCCTCCGCTAAACTCACTCACTAGACGAAACATAGGGCAAGCCCTGTTTCACGCCGATTTTCTGTGAGTCTGTGGTCTCTTATGGCTAACACGTATTAACACAAAAGGCATAAGAAGTATTTTACACTCTATTTTAAATTTTGTATCTAGCACAAGAAACGGGGGAACACATTCACAACAAGGGGGAACGGGGGAAAACATCCCCCTCTACATCAAGGAGATGGGATAGGTTAGGTTGGGTTTGATAATTTTTTTGTTGTTTCTGTACTAATAGTAACTATGTTACATGCCAAATTTCAGCTTTCTAAGACTTCAGGAAGTACCCTAACAATTTTGATGATCGGTGAGTCAGTGCCATTATTGTGGGTTTTTTGGACCCCTATAAAATCTAAAGTATAATAGTAACAATATTCAAACTTTGTGCATTTATTCATTATACTCATGCCATTCTATCTTGAAAATTTCAACTATTTGGCATTATCCAAACCAGAGCTAAGAGGGTGCATCACCAGATGTTAAGTTGGAAGAAGACAAAAAATAATATCTGCGAAAACCGCATTCAAATCGGATCAGTAGTTTTCGTGTGATAGTGGAACAAACATACAGACAGACAGATAAAAAACTAACCACATTTTTGGCTTCTATAGCGATCGATGTAGTGACACCTCATGCTTATTATTTTTTTAATATCTTTAATGTACAGAATTTTCATTTCTACAGTTTTATTATATATGTATAGATATTTTGCATAGGGGGTTATTAACAGCTGGGGAGTGGGGTCGAAGTCGAACATCAACTCCTCTTAGTTCAATACAATCAATATATAATTATTAATTCAAATATGTGTAACATCTAACATCAAATTAATCGAAAATGATTTGTTTATCCTTACCACCTCTTATAGAAACACGTTTGGGTAAGCGATAGTGCGATGTAGAAGACGCGCGGCGGCGGCGCGGCGCCATCTATTATGAATTTTTGGAACTAACTTTATTTGCACAAATTTACGCATTTTCACCCCCTTACAATTCGCATAATCGCATTTATAATATTAGTATAGATATAATATTATTTAAAAGGAGGTACGGGATGATTCTTTGGATGATGGTAAAATTACCACATAAATAATTATTACGTTTTTATGAAATTAAGGGGCAATTAACGAGGATGTGCACTCGCAATATTAGAAAAGTTGCAAGTGCTTTGCCAGCCTTTAAGAGGGGATCTGTTATATAAAATTAGGAGACAAATGAGCAAACAGGTCACCTGATGGAAAGTAAGTTCTGCCGTCGTCTATAGACACTAACATCAGAAGTGTTGCAATTGCGTTTTCGGTCTTTTTATGAAGGAATAGGCTAAGGGAATCAGCAGAAGAGAACAGGGATAGGGAATAAGGTTTAGGGTGCAGTTGGGCCTCCGCTTAACTCACTCACTAAGCGAAACACAGGGCAAGCGCTGTTTCACGCCGGTTTTCTGTGAGAGCGCTGTTTCACGCCGGTTTTCTGTGAGTCTATGGTCTCTCATGTCTAATACGTAATTCTTTTGGCACACGAATTATTTTATACACAATTTTTAATTTTGTATTTAGCACAAGAAACGGGGGTATCTCATACTAACATCCCCTCTCTATATCAAGGGGATGGGATAGGTTAGGTTGGGTTTGATAATTTTTTTGTTGTTTCTGTACTAATAGTATGTCGCATACCAAATTTCAGCTTTCTATGACTTCAGGAAGTACCCTATCAATTTTGATGATCGGTGAGTCAGTCCATTATTGTGGGGTTTTTGGACCCCTATAAAATCTAAAGTATAATAGTAACAATATTCAAACTTTGCGCATTTAATTATTATACTCATGTCATAATATCTTGAAAATTTCAACTATCTGGCATTATCCAAACCAAAGTTACGAGGGTGCAAAAATACGACGAAACGTTTCGAGAAAAGGTAGGTAGTGCCCGTGCGCGCTTCGCTTGGCTCATCTTGGCGGGGGCACTCCCGTGCCCCCAGATACTATTGGACGATCTGCGTGTATCGTCAAATATAGTATCGTCTCGGACGATAGACGCAGGTGCGGCCGGGCCGTAAAACTACTATTTTCTAAACAAGTAGATAGTTTAGTAATCTATGGTAATATCCCTTAATTACCATGTAGCGACGAACGACCGATAACCACCTACACGCATGTTATTGAAAGTAACCAGTCCGTTATTCGATGCAATTCATCGCATTATCTGTTTTCGTGAGAAACCGGGTCATCTGAGGTCAACCACGGAATTTAAAAATCGGCCAAGTGCGAGTTGGACTCGCGCACGAAGGGTTCCGTACCATTACGTTATAGAGCAAAATTAGACCGAAAATTGTGTTTTTTGTATGAGAGCCCCCTTATTTTTTTTATTTTATTTTAATATTATTATTAGATATTAAGGTACAAGCATAACTAAGGATTTTGTGGAAAATTCAAGTACCTACCTGTTGCATTATTGATATAGAGCAAAAAAGGCTAAAAAAATTACGTTTGTTGTATGGGAGCCCCCCTTAAATATTAATTTTATTCAGTTTTTAGTATTTGTTGTTATAGCGGCAACAGGTATTATTATAGGTACATAATCTGTGAAAATTTCTTGAGTTACAGCCAGACAGACAGACGGACAGACATCGAAGTCTTAGTAATAGGGTCCCGTTTTTACCCTTTGTGTACGGAACCCTAAAAATGAGCGACTAGCGAGATTGCACTTTAATTTTTGCAATATTTTCAACGCACGATCTTGCTCATTGTAATACTTACGCATAATAAAGATTAAAGCCGTTTCTTCTTTCCAGTAGTTCACATACTTCACAACTAGACTTATTTACATTTTTTTAAATTTCAGAAACAAATATGGCCTGCTCAGTGAGTGATGCCCCCTCCCTCAAGGACCTTCCTAAGGTCGCCACCGACCTCAAAAGCCAGCTGGAGGCCTTCAACCCCAGCTGCCTGAAGGACGTAGACACCAACGAGAAGATCATCTTACCATCAGCAGAAGGTATACAGCATAATATTATTATCTTATTACCCCCTAACAAGTAACAACTGTTACAGACGCTTTTGGAATTAAAGTAAGTTGACGTTAATGACCAAAGATAAAGAAATTAAGTAGGTACGAAAAAAGTTCTTTTTCCAAAATTAAATTGGCTAAAAGCCGAGCTTTGTAAGGGCCTGCGTCGTCACACCTTGACTGACTGAATGATAACACATCTAGGTAAATATAAATAAAAAAGCACAAATCAATAGGCGTGATAAGTAGATTTTCCGTAAAATGTACCACAAAATGTTCAGGATGTGGGATATAATATAATATTATACTAGATAGATTAATTTTTAAATAAGAACTTAGAACACTCATGTTCTATTCCACACGAATGTCAGAAGCGGCTAAAATTGTAATAAAATTTTGAGCAGCACAAAACAAACATTCCGCGCAAGTCGCCATATTTCATCTGCCCACTTGCATCTGTCTGGAACATTTAACTTCGACATTCAAATTGAGATCATGAACGTACCATTTGAAATTCAATGAATTTTCAGCTTGTTTTTGTTTATTTAAGGGCACTATAAATTCAAGATATTATTTAAATTGTGTCTTTTTAAACTTACATTTTCTATTTTTTAATGTAGGTACCTAAATACAGTTGAAATGTTCTAGAGTATTTCCAGTTTCTTCATTATTGTAGGATCCATGACTCGGAAGAAACCTTTCGACAATCGCGCCATTGTATCTATCTAAAATGTAGGCTCCATAGCTCACAAATAACGGCACAAAGTCATCTACTTATAGACAGTGATTGAGCAAAAATATTATTTGTAACAGACGTTGCCAAAGAAAAGCAACACATCGCCCTGCTTCAAGACGTTGAGAATTTTCAACCTTCAGCCCTAAAGAAAACTGAGACGGTTGAAAAAATAGTTTTACCCAACGCAATAGGTATTCTGTGTTGAAGTGCACACCGCCTAAGGAACCGGCTTAGCCTTTTTAACTTCTAACAGAGTTAGTTTTTTATTAATTTGACGTGTAATAATCATCACTCTGGATGTATCGTCATCGCTCATAGCATGATTGTTGTCAAATCTCTTGCCCCCTTACTAATAAAATATAACTAAAGCCTGGCAAAAAAAGAGTAGAAATTAAAAAGTGGCAACATTGTAGTGTCATCCCTTTCAAATCAATCTAAGAAAAAAGGGATGACACTACGATGTTACCACTTTTTTCTACTCTATTTACCCAGCTTATAAATGACGGATAACTTTTAAGATGTTGCTGACTTTGTCTGATACTTTGAAAAATATTATATTCGATACAGACATACAACCTCGTATGCTTACTATCCGCTATGTAAATATTTTTATTAGTAAGCGGACAATGTGTATCATGTAAATATTTACCACCTTCAATCTTAACTTTAATTAACGTTTTCATTTTTAATTCAAATAAAAAGATCTCATTTCTCAAACTTTTTTTAAATAACTAATATTATATTGAAAATACATTACAGATGTACAGACTGAAAAAACTCAGAAGTCCTTATTCGACGGTATCGAAAAGTTCGATGCCACCAGGTTAAAGCACACAGAAACCCAGGAGAAGAACCCACTTCCTGACAAAGATGGTAAGTTTTGACGACTTTATGAATAATATGCAGCATGATATTATTAAACCTAATGTATCGTTTTGATTAAAGAAATCATATTTTTTTATTTGGTAGCAATTAATATAATTTTGAATAATTCTCTATTGATTGCAGCCACTGCAAAAAATATTCTTTATTTTAATTTATACTTTTCAATTGATTTAAATCGCCTATATTAATAAAAATATCTTTTAAAATATTAAGTTTTCTTTTGCAATAATTATCTAATTTTCTTTTTTTAAATAATATTATGCAGTGTCATAGCAGTTTTAAGCCGGACCAGAAACTTCATTAAAATACGCACTGTGCGTTTTGTTATTTTTATTGGAGCAACACTATTCAAAACTATTTTGTGATTGGTTACATTTTTAATCAACGTTACTTTGTCGCTTATTTTTAAATTGTATCTGAGTTATCAGTTATGTTACTTATTTCATTGCATTCATTGAGAATCAATAGTTCGTGAATTTTTTGCACTTAAATACTCGTCAACTTAGGTATATTTCTGGTCAGGCTTAGACACTTGCATGGTATGGATCTATGCATCACACGCACGCATCGATCACATGCTTAAGCTTTAATACTTATGTTACGCTCTGCACGATTTTGCCAACACCAGTTGTAGCTGCGGAGAAGGCCCACCAAAATCTGCTAGACGGAGTGGAACACTTCGACAAGAGTCAGATGAAGCACGCCACAACAGAAGAGAAGAATCCATTGCCGCCAATCGAAGGTTTTTGCTGCTTTTTTTCTATGCTTTGCATCTTGTTTCTTTAAGTTCTCAATTGATAACTCACGATTACTGCTGATAAGCGAAGACGTTTTATCAGCAACTTACTAATGAACTCCTTTTAAATCTTGTATGTACAATACATCCCAATCTTGTACTTATAACAAGTAGTTTCTTAATTTTTATGTTAAAATGTTGTTAAATTTCTCGTTAAAATCAATTTACTGTTATTACTTATTTGGGTAATAATTATCTATCTATGCCATGAATAGGAAAATTATTAATGATTCAAAATCTGTAGGCAACTAAGTTGTACGGGTCTGTACACCTTACACGATGATAAGATGATTGATGATAGAAACAGCCGTAAAATGATAACTGTTTATTGATACTGATTATAAAGGTACAATGATATAAGAAATGATATAAAATAAGTAAGAATAATGATATGAGAAGAATGATGACTTATTAAATGGCAGACACATTTTGTATACAAACCAATGATGAGTTTAGCAAAAATTATAACATTACGAAATCGTTAAATATTGAGAAATTTACTAAATTTACTGATTTATACTAAGAAATTTACTAATTATTATGCTGACCTAGGAATGTGCGATGCTTGCATCGTACATAAGTATTTACTATTTAGGTACCCGAAACCTTTATTACTTACCATCTTCCGTGACTCACTTAGCATTTACATATTTGCATTGATCGTTTCTATGATCTATCGGTCATTAATCAGTTTTAGGACATGTCTACATAAAAGTCGTGAATAGTGCCTCATATATATATTTTTAATTTTCAGCCATCGAGGCGGAGAAAGAAAAGAACAAGTTCCTCAACGGAATCGAGAACTTCGACCCAACCAAGTTGAAGCACACCGAGACTTGCGAAAAGAACCCTCTCCCTACAAAGGACGTCATCGAACAGGAGAAAACGGCCTAAGAGGCTCATCCTATATGTATCGCAACTATATAACTCAGTATCGCTACATTAGTATTAATATAAGTTGTGTAAGTGAGGCCGATTTCCGCTGCCCGTTATATCCTCGAGCATCAGATGTTGCCCTTTTTAAAGTAGATTAAGATTTCTAACAGGTTTTAAATGTTTAAAACGTTTACCGAGTCCGCCAAAGTAAGCCTATATAGTAACATAAATTACCTCATAATGCGGAATATTTTTCTAGCTGGCAACACTTGACATGAGATTAGCATAGCGTTCCTTTAATCACGGTATGATCTCCAAATGGGCTTCGAAAATCGGTCGTTATCATTAGGTATAGGAACCAAATTTTCTATGTCACTTTTAATATAATATTTTAAAGGTAAGCGTATTTTATGAGCATTATATTTAATTTATAATCTTAAAATTATTTAAATTGTAAGTTCAGTACTGATTTTTTATGTAAGGTTAACGCACTTCTAAATTTTATAAACAGTATTTTTTGCTTTCAAGAAAAGAAATTTGAAGGGTAAAAAAAGAAAGAAAGAATTATTGATAATAATTTTTGCGTTTAAAAATACAATAATAATAATTATCTAATACTGTATGCATAACTATGCTTGAAAAGTATAAATTATTTGAATGCTCAATTGCAAATAATATATTGTAAAATTGTTGTTATTGTGTTTGTAATGTGTACCGTAGGAACTAAAATTTTATACTGTCGTATTACACGTTTCTAATTATTTTACACTAATGACGCCAATAAAACTTTTTGTATCGAAATTTTGTATGTTTTACAGACGGTGCTTTTTATAAATATAGAGGAAAGAAATTAATTTGTGTTTTATTTTCTTTAATAAGTAATCCTAAGTATAATACAAGGACGTTGAAATAATGTATAATGTATAAGTTTATAATTGCCTAGGTAATGTATAGGTTTACCAGAATCTGATGGCAATTTTTGACAGCAGATTTTTAAAAAATATCCTTGATCATTGGATTAATTTTTATATTTGCATGTTAAATACACAGAATGAGCCACCATTTAGAAAAAAGGACCAAAATGTTTTATTCCAATTACCCCGGTATTGCTTGAGTCAATTTAATTTCTCACTTTTTGCGTTACGGCCCGGCCGCACCTGCGTCTATCGTCCGAAGCTACGTGCTATGAGACGATACTGATGAATACCATCTATGAAATGTCCTCTTGGATGAGGCTGTCAATTTATATGAGCCTAAACATGAAACAGCTCCACTTTGGGTTCATGCGAAGCAGTGGCGGCGCAAGACCTAAATTTTAGTTGGACGAAATATATTTTGCGAGGCCGATGGATGATGCAAGAAGACTGATTTTGTTGAAAGATTTTTTTGATACTCCTAAATCCTATAAAAAAAACGCGCTGTCCAAGGGGCGCGAGGCTCCTAGAACCACGAGGCCGTGGGCGGTCGCCCACACCGCCCACGCCTTACGCCGCCTCTGATGCGGAGCTCGGCTCCTATAGAATCGAGGTGATGCTGCAACAGCAGCATGCAAATATAAATACTGTTTATGTACGTCTTACTGGTTGTCGCAATTAAAAATGAGCCCAAACACGAATAGTCTGCTGCAGCTGCTGCGCTAAGTTGGCGAGGAGTTGGGTATATGATTTCCAGGTGATGATGCAGCACCAGCTGGCAGCTGGTCCACTTCCCATTAATATATCCCACGAACCAGAATGCAAAATACCCATCTTAGACCCAGTTTCATCAAGCAATGTTAAATTATTAACGGCTTGTTAAATCACATAACGACCAGTTAGAGCTATCGAGCGTTCCACCATGCGCCAGTATAAGGAGGAGGGGGGTCCCCTCTTTATACTATGCTAATGTCATATCAAATCACCTAACACGGTGTTAAAATTTTAATTTCTGCTCTATAGATGTCTATAGGTCCGATATTTAACAGGCTCGTAGAGAGAGAGATACTTTGTCTATGAACAGACTGTTATGTCGGCTGTACACTGTCTGTCTCGTGCGAGAGCCCCTTGCCCGAGTGCGACCATGTACATTCTCGCTTAGTTCAATCGCAGTTATGAACTCAGAGAAGATAGACCATTATTTTTCTCTATGAGATGGACGAAAACACTTCTCTCGCAGCTGCCGTTATAGCTCTCTATGTTTTGAGCTATTTTAAATAATTAGTAATTATGAAATATTTACACAATAAAAATACAAAAATAAAAAAATGGCGAAATCGTATCTACGATCAATGATCACCATTCACCATGCATCGAAAGATATCATTGTAATCCAAAGACCTTTAATCATATTTAATTTTATTTCTCACAGATAATGACTGATAATGACGTTTATTATTGCTATTTTTCTGTTCTGCATTGTCTAGCGGCGCGACTAGTTGTCAAAAACGCGAGAGTGTACAGTAATGCGCTCGCTTTCCTCGCGAGACCCTTTGACTCGGGCGCAAAATACCGACACCGGACCGAGAGGGTCCGAGACAGGCGAGACGAGGCGAGCGCACCCATTTACACTCTCGCACTCGAGCCGCCTCGCTGTGTCTCGGCGAGAGTGTACAGCCGACATTATATGCATGTTAAATTACCTCAATGATGATGAGTCAAAACAACATCTGTCAAAGACATTTTTTTTTAATTCGTCCCGATCAGGACAGGCAAAGGGAGCGTTGCCCATACAGCTATTTCTATGCTTTCTCCATTCAATGAATGATAGTGAAGGCCGAACCATCTGAAATAGAGTTTTCATCAGGCCGAAGCCAATTCTTTGATATCAATAATATGAAATAAGTTTTTTCATCAGGCCGAAGCCATTTCTCATGTTTTGATAGTATTTTACTGTCCCTTCTTCAATTTGACATATTGTCGTCATTGGTCATTGTCTTCATTGTGTTGCGTTGACGTGGTCTTGAGACCATCTTGAGACTCTTGACTCTTGACAGATGCTTAAAAAGTCTGCTAGTAAACCATTATTATTATATAGTTCGACAAGGCTCTACGTGAACGTGGCGAGAAAAGGAACTAAACGCTTCTATCCGTTCTAACTTCTATCATACAAAAACGTCATTTTTGATATGAGTTTGACAGTTCTCCTTTACCAGCAGCGCCTTTTGACAGCCTTGTCGGACTACACCCTAATCTGTGCCCTAGTCACTTCACTCACTGATGACAAGTACGCGAGTCGCGAGTAGATCTGTGATGCAAATTTTCTTCCCCGCGCCGGTTCATGTCGGTTGTTTTTGACACGTGCAAATTGTTTTCAAATAATACTAACATCCTAAAATTCTGCAAAATATATTTGTTTTCTACTGAAACTAATGTTTGCAGCGTAAGAAAGTTTATCTGGTGAGTTTAGAGTTTAGATCGTAAATAGTGTTGTGTGTGCACGTGTTTTCAGTTGTTTACGCTGAAAGGCGACAATACTATGTATAGATTTAATAAGCAAAAGTTACGATATGGTTTTATATGATTATTGTACTATTTAAACAAAAAATAGTGTTTGAAATGTGTTGTGCATTATTTTTGTTTACCTACAGATCGTTAGCGGGTCGGTACTATGTCGTCTCCGTTTAGATTCCGTATGCCTTGGAAAATACAAAAGAAATCGTCTGAGCCCGATCGCTGGCTCGACGAGATGGGTTTCTTTCGTAAGCACATAGCAAGAGATGCGAGTTGTCTGTTCAGAGCCGTATCAGAAAACGTATACAGCTCTCAGCGCTATTTTCACAAAGTTCGCACGAATACTATTAATTTTATGACATCGAAACGGCATCTCTTCGAAGGGGTAGGATGTTTGTTACTATTTTTTTCCACTTTTTATCCATCCGGGACTCATAATTTCAGTTTATTTTTTTGTTTTGTAGTCATTGATTTGTCCATTTGAGAATTACATAAAGGAAATGTCAAACCCGACCGAATGGGGCGGGCTCCTTGAGATAACAGCTATGAGCCACTTGTATAGGTAAGAAATATAGTGCAATTTGCATATTATTATATTTATCAACACACTTTATTTGAATATCACTTAGTTTACTAGCATAACTTAGCTAACTTTCATAATATTATGTACATGATTGACTCACATGATTTGTGTGTTTAAATGATTTTATCTATTTTATTTTATAATAATAATAATGATGTTTCGGTTGACAAACTAAAAACTAAAACTCTTTTCAAAAGTCACCCTCTACCTCATATTTGAATATTTCATGTAAATCCCAGGGTGGTCTATTTTTAGACATGCCCCAGTTTATTGTATTAATTGAAAATGGGGCAGGGCACCCAGGGAAGGTCACTAGTAATCCATACAAATGATGATCAATGTGAAAGTGTGTCTGTCTGTCTGTTAACTTCACATTTGCTGGCTTGTCTTATTTTAATGAAATTTGATATGTAGATATTTGTGTCTCTAGAACAGATTGTAGTTAGAGATTGTTGATAACTTCTCCATAGTAAAAACAAAATTTGATGTGTTTGAATTACAGCCAACATCTAGCATAAAACAGTTTTATTTAATATTTGTTTCTGCTTTCAACTTATGTTCTAATAAGAATCAATAAAATGTATTGAGTTTGTTACTTGAAGGTTTAATTGAATAAAACTTTATTACTTTTAATCCAGTTACTAAAATTCAGTGTAGTTTAATAATTTGACTTGCACTAATTTTATTACTATGTATTCAACGCCCAAGTGGTTGAATCCATTATCGAGGGAATAATTATTATAAACAGTATTACATCTATGTCTGCCTTTCATTATTGAACATTTGAATTGTTAAAAAATTTTTGTAAGATTTTTGGTAATGTTACAGACGAGATTTTATAATATTTGAAGCTACTAAGGGTTCACAAACCAAAATGTGCAATGGCTATGGAAGTGTGATATATCTATTCTATACTCCTGAAAATAAACACTTTGATGCTGTGTACACCAAAGATCATATTGACAATTCTGCCTACTGTCAATGTAAGTTATTCTTCAATACCTACATAATATTATTTCTTACCATGTCAACATTATTCTTATGAGCTACCTAGCTATTGTTCTCAGTATCAATAATTGTAAAGTGATGATGCAAAACTTGCTTTAATTGTGGGTCTTAAGAACTTTTGAATAAAAGAAGTATATTTGAACAGAACAGTTACTATATTTTAACATCTACTTGTATAAATTGGCTGGCATATTGGTAAAGTCACAAATAATCAGTGCATCTACAATAATTAATACTCTTCATAAATATTTTAATTTTCTTAGCTATCTTTGTTTAAATAAAATTTTACCTTTGTTATTAATAAGGTATTCTGCTTCATTTAATGCAGCTTTGAAAGATTACGGCCATTTAGGTAAGATATTTGTTTTTATTTTGAATACTTAACTGTGCTTTTTTATCCCCATAATATGTTTTTTTAGCTCTGGTATATAAAATACTCTATGATGGTGTGTACCAAATGAAAGACCTGCCTTATGCGGTTGACAAAATGCTTCACGACAAAGCTGCTAACAACAGTCTAGAGCTCTTCATGAGTGATGAACTCGAGAGACGTAAGAAACAGAAAGATAGGGCCAAAATATTTATCGAAGCCCCATCCGACAATAAAGATAAGAATAATAATACTCTAGCATTAAAATGTAAGCATTATACTGAAGATATAGAGAAGGCTAGTCTATTGAAAGAGTCCCTGAGTATATTTGTGTTAAACCGCAGCTTGATACAGCTAGAAAATGTGTGTGTTCAGTGCTTGAACATAAATAGCGCTAAAGATTTGCTAGACAACGGTATCACGCCGTTCCCTTACAAAGTGGCCAAAGCCCTGGATCCAGATATATACCGTAACATTGAATTTGATGTCTGGAGCGAAATGAGAAGAGGTACACCATTTACTAACCAAATTTTTATTGTCATTGTATTGGTAATACAATGACAAAATAAGTATAGTGCTAATGTATTTTATAAACAAAGTAATCTATATGCATACATTCTAGAATGCTTATTGCTTATAAGCATAAAACTATAATATCCTGATTATAATAATCCTGTGAGAAATCTCCAACTTTATATACAGCTAAAATAGTATAGTTCTAAAGCTTAAATTAGTTGCCAAACTATGATGCATTGTGACTTGCAAGCTATGTTTGCAGAGTTACGTTACGGCGCGCGGTATTCCGACGGCAGTACTCTTCAAGTGGGTGTCAAATGTCTGTGCAAGCTCACCCCAGACCAGCCAGTAGCATATCGCTGCCACATCCAGGAGATGCTCCCCAACCGAGGACCGTGCTTGGTCTTCATCGAGGAGTTGGGAGAGAAGAAGACGGTTCTGTATGAGCAGCTCCAACCACTGCCGGTGGAAGAGATAAAACCCTGGGCACCACCGTACCGCTACTCACAAGCTAAATTCTTGAGCCAAATGCTGCCTCAGCTAGGTGGGATTTGAAGATTTTTATAATATTTTTTAAGTGCTGTTATGATTGCTTTCATAAAATTTATTTTGTGGTAGGTAATTTAGCAAGGAAACAAAACTCGAAAATGCGAAAGGCAAAGAGTGAGGAACAAGACAAGACAAAACTGGAGTGGAAGGAGGAAAAATCGGAGTTGTATCCTCACTACGACCTCGTCAACTTCGAGGCGATGCCTGTTAGTTTAACTGTTTTCGTGTCTTTAAAGGAATGTAGGGTTGTAGTTATAGAAAAAATTTTGCTACTCGTAGTTGTGAAAGGGTTTTATTTTCATTCCTGTCCTTAGTTGTAGTTAGTCATAGTTAGATTTGTAAGCTATGTGTTACTTACAACTCAGTCAAAATATCAGAATGTGTATGAAAAAGTAGGAATTAATTGAAGAGGTGAGACATGGTGAGAGGTGTCATATTACTTATTAGCGGAGTTAGTAAATATTTTGACTGGGGTGTAAGATTCTAGTAATCATAAGTTCAAATGACAAAATATTATTTATATAAAACCATATCGTCATTTATATATTGTTGTAGTTAGCAAAATAGTAGTTGTAGCATAGTTTATGTCCAACCTCCATAGTCTACAATAGCAATAAACAGGACTATAGTTATTGTCATACAGACATCATTTTTTTCCTCGGGAAGAAATTTTCTTTGGAACGAAAATTTTCTTTAGTCCACACTTTATTAAAATGCTCTCAGCTAGTATGACAATGATTGTGTTATCATCCATTTATTTTCATTAATCAATATCAATTTATTCATGACACACTGATGTTCTGTGACACATCCCAGTATTTTGACTATAACTCCCGTTCATGTACAGGTTGAAGTGAAAGCCCTGCCCCTGATGGTGGACTGCCGGCCCGCGGGCGCCCCGCCCCACGACATCGCGCCGCCCCCGCCCCCGCCCAACGGCGCGCCCCCGGAGAACCATCACGCTCAGGTATGCCACGTGAATGTGGACAAAAATAGAGAATGGGTTCATATAGTTATAGACTGTTATATTTGTTATAGACTGTCTTAGCTCTATTTGACGAGCTATGTGGCTCTGTAGTTACAGCACGCAAAAATTTGCGCACAAGCAATAATAGCACAAGTCCTTTAGGTATTTAGCATGAGATCAGACTGGTCTGATGTGAAGTGTCATAGACAAATTATCAGCTATCTATTTACTCAGCTAGTGAGCCTGCTGTGCTTATTGTCATTCGATACGAAAGTTCGTTTAAAACTAATTCAAGATACGATATTTTTATGTTCCAGCCCGGAGCGAGCGGTGACATGGGCGGGCATGTGGTGCAGAACACCGGCAGAGCGACCACGCCCGCCGCGCCGCCCCCCGCTTATGCCCGTAAGTCTATGGTTTGCTAAGTTTTTGTTCATGGTGATTGGTGTCATGGTCATAAATGCTGCTAATCCGTTTTTTAAGCCATTAAGTCATAAGTGTTACTTTCTACGCAAACTACCTTGTGGCTAAAATATTAATATAATCCCCGCATTCCATTGATGTCAAAAACGATCAAAACGCTCAAAATAGGAGGCATTTGGAGCGTTTTGATCGTTTTTAACATCAAATGGAACGCGGGGATTGTACTTACAGATTTTAGATGACACTAATTTATTTGCATGTCTGATTTATTGTAAGAAGTGTAACAAGGAGATAAACCATATAAGCTGGCTTATATTGTTTATTTACATTAGGTCGTATTACGACACTAATATTGGGTGTTTGACAGATGAGAGGTAAATGTGAAACTTGTCTGTTACCTCCTAAATTAATGCATAAAGTAAACGGCTCAACCGATTTGGATTAAATTGGGCATGGAAATTCTTTGAAAGACGAAAAAGGACAAAGGATAGTTAAATTGCGGAAAAATTTACGGTTCCCGCGCGATAAACTGCAGGCGTTTAGGGAGTTGCGACTTGCGGGTGTCACCTAGTGTATAACTAAGATTTTAATTTTTTTTCACGTTTCATTATTACGGGTCCTAAAGTTGTACGCGGAATGTGTAATATATTATATAAGTTTTATGTAACTGTCTGTAATTCCAGCCGCCGGCGTACCGAACTGCGCGTACACGTGCGGCAAGTCGGTGGTGTGGTGCGCGCCCGCTCGGCCGCCGTACGCGCCGCCGCCGCCGCCGCCCGCCGTCAATGCGCACGCGCAGCGCTCAGTGCACCCGCACGCGGCCGACCTGCCCATGAACGGTCAGTTATATAACGCCTCTCAGACTGGTTTCGGTGACGGTGGCCAGTTTCATAAAAAGTTGAAACCAGGCCAGCTAGTCTCAGTGAGACAAATATGCCTCGTACAACAGTTTCGCTGACAGTCGCTGGTTACATTAAAACCAGGGCATCTACACAACGCTGTAAACAAAATAACTCTCTCTTCCATTTCTCTCTTAGTCCAATTGGACAGAAGATTAACGCTACTGGCGAAAGATCAGAAGTGGGACAGTTTTTCACATAACCGTCCAAGGAATGGAACATTTTTGTCAGACAAAGAGGGCTTATTTCACTTTTTGAGATTCTCACTTGTACTACTGTGATATAGATCTGGCGACGCTGCGTTACTTCTACAACGTGGGCGTGGAGTGTGTGTGGGCGACGTACGGCCCCCCGCCCCCCGCGCCGCCCCCCGTCCCGCACGTGCCGCCCGCGCCATACAATAACGCCGTACAACTTGCTCATGTGAGTGTGGACACTTGTTTCTCAATTTTTAAATGTTTTCGGAACGTCGTGGTGGAACTACTGGTGCCTACGACCGGTTTTAATTACAAAATTTAAATTACAGTGTCATTATGACTAATTAAAATACCAAATACAAGAAGTGTACAATATTATACAGAAACAGCTCTGCAGGGGGCTGCCTTATTCCCACGGTGTTCTGTGTGTATCTCTGTTTGATAATGTATTAAGGTTTGTGTACGTTTATAGGAATGTGATGATACCTAAATCATACGAAGGTGTTGTGATATAATCATCATGTAAGTGCCACTAGATCTTGCCCTTGTATGATATTGTCGGTACTTTATTATCACCAGTTTTATAATGGCTCTAAGATAAAGAATGTAAAGTAGGGCTGTGCAAATAAAAAGCATTGATTAAATAAATAAATTAAACTGAAATAAATTCAGACTAATTTTGTCTATAGATTTGTTGAAAGTGTATCTAGTTTACAAAAATTTCTATAACTTTCTTGGTGCTAACTGCCTATTGTATTTATCAGGACATGCAGCAGATGTCGCTATCGGGGTCGGGACACGAGCACAAGCACAAGCCGGACACCAAGCCGCCGCCACCCAAGACCGCGCAACGCCCGCTGCTCGGACCCAGGTAAAGCGCCCGTTTAGTGGCCCACATCGAGAAACGATTCCTGTTATTAATCTGACTAAACCATGACGTGGACAATACACAGTCAATCATGGCATAAAATGCCACCATTTCGTGAAATACTCACGTATATTCTCACGAAATGATCAAATCTTCGATATAACCACGACAAAAATACAAGATCGAAGATCCGCGTGCGATTGTGAATCAACGGTAACAGTTAGTTGATGTGATGTCTCAATTCCAGGTTCAAACGTAACAACCAGGATGGTAATCAAAATAACAACCATAATAACCACAACAAGGGACACAACAACGCACAAAACAACAAGGGGCCGAATAACCGGTAAGCTAAAACCCACATTCTTTCCAATTACTTTCTTTTGTTATATATCCTTATTGAGTAATTCGTGTTTTCAGTTACATTCCGCGCGGACCGGAAAGCCGTCCGTACGAGGACGTAATGGTGGAGACGCCGATGATGCCCATGCCGTACCTGTACCCGCCGCCGCTCTATCCCGTGCCGTACTACCCCGTCGACGACATGATGATGATGCCCTACGTCTACGAGGAGGAGTACACCCCCTACCCGCCCTACCCGCCGCCGCTGATGCCGCCGCCGCAGCCCCACCCCCAACATCATGAGCACAAGTGAACGGGTTGTGTAGACGCGACGAAGTAAAGGCTTCGTTGTGTAGCCGCGACGAAGTTGTTACTTCTTCGTGTACACGCGACGAAGTTGTTGCTTCTTCGTGTAGACGCGACGAAGTTGTTGCTTCTTCGTGTACACGCGACGAAGTTGTTGCTTCTTCGTGTACATGCGACGAAGTTGTTGCTTCTTCGTGTACACGCGACGAAGTTGTTGCTTCTCCGTGTTCATACGACGAAGTCGTAGCTTTGTCTTGTATAGTGAGCTGTAATCAAAACCTTGTGATAAACAAAACTTTAGATTGACACAAAAGTGCCATAAGTCCTGCCCCTTATGGCCGTTCCCTATATTCAATCTATCTCTAGTTTGACATACAACCGATCGCAGCTGACATAGAATTGACATAAAATATATGGAGCTAATGTCTAATGTGAGCTATTCCTATCTCAAGTAAGAGATAGATCAAATATTGGGAACGGCCGTAAGACAAATGGCAAAACGCTAACGTTACAAAATGTTTGCGATTTGACATAAGTCATCGCTTCGCTAGCGAATACTAATATCAAATCCATACATTTTGTAGCGTTAGCGTTAACGTTAGCGCTTCGCCACTTGTCTACAGGCCCAGTACGTCTCATGGTTTTGACTACAGTACTGAGCGGCTTCGTCGCGCTAGTTATAAACTAACGCGACAGAGTCTCGACGGAATTCGTTAGCTTCTAGTTGCCACGACGTACCGCGCGGAACTTGTAGTTAACATAGTCTTGGTTTCGTCTTAATAGTGACTTCAACTACTAACTTGCGCTAACGCCTACACAAGCACAAATGCTAAAGACAGTGTCATGGACAATTACATAGATATTTGTGGTCTGGATGTCCACGTCTTTAGCGACTGGACTTTAGTCGTGGCTTCGCTCCACTAGTCGGCGCTTCGCTCGCTAAAACTTCGTTGTTACATCAATAATCTCATAACTAGTCCATTCTTGTTTATCATGCGTTCCTTAACAATTTCATAATTTTATGACAACATTTTAAAATGTGTTCCCATAACAAAATAAATATAAAAGCTACTCAGAATGGACTTAACCAAGATTTTCTAGTCTTAGAGCGAACACAATTTCTTACCGAATTTCGCAAGGATACTCCAATGTTACTCGTCGATATTTTGAAGCTACTTATATAATAATAATAATAGTTTATTGCCATTAGAAAAATAATTATATAACATTTTAAAGAACGCATTATAAAATTATTACATAGAATCTCATTGTTAGTTGCGCAGCCCCTACACTAAGAGATTCTTGTGCTGCTCTATACAACCTGAACTTACGAATAATAATATATTCTCGAGTCCCATTAACTTTAGCTCTCAATTAAAATGCACAAGAGGCCTACTTAAGATCTGAAATTGAAAGTAAAACGCGTGATACTGGCCAACTTGTCGTGCTAACTCAGCTCAAATCATAAGCCCCTAAAGTTAAGACTTTAATGAACAGTATTGATAGCATTTATCCGTTTTGTGGAACAATTTGACCTAACATCATAATATTATGTTTATGACTTTTACAAATACTCAGAAGCCATATTATATTTTTTGATAAATAACCATAAATGAAAATTATTAACACTAATTGAAAAATTAATTAAGATTTTTCTTTAAACTAGGAGCTTGAAGCTCAGAACTTAAAGTAAGACTTAAAATTTAACATTTGTTAAACCATTACTAAGCACAATTTATCAAGGCTAGGTAACTAAGCTTTAAAGTGGCACAAAAGAATTTTCGTGTAATATTTAGCACCTGCCTACCGCCTTACCTGTAAACCTGATTAATTGACATCTACACATATTGTGTTACTGAGGGATATATTATGCTCCCATCGGGTTAAATGTTATCAAAAAATTACAATTTCTCGTTTACATTTGGATAATAACATTGAATCTGAACTCCTTTTGGAGTAATTTTATTATTACATACTTTTATACGTAATAATATTGAACAATGATAGGTATTTCTTAAATTTTATGATTCTTATGAATCTCAATGACTTTTGAACTTAAGCTTTACGAATGTGACTTAGTTTACATTTACAAAATTTAATGTTTCATTAAGTATATTATGGTTAGGAAACTTTCTCAATATATTTCCAGATATTTTGGGAATTAAAAGCTCATATCCTAATATAGATTAAACTATTTGCTCATTTTAAAACTACTTTTCGTCATTACAAAAATAAAAAACTAGATACAATTTTCTTTGGACCTTTTACAGTACTATAACATAAAATATGATGACAATAAGCTTTCTAAACACATAAAGTGGAATTCAATACACACCGATTATATTATAAATTATAATCCAGGTATGGATATAACAGTTTATAATAAATAGTATAATATACAAAATGTTGTGTGCTCATGTAACTTAGTGTACTATGTAAACATGTTGTGTACTTAAATCGTTGGTGTATTTGGTGTAAAATCTCTCTGTAAGTGTACATGTATTGTGTCTAGTGTACGTGTTGATAAAAAAGAATATTGCTCAACGTTTTTGGACATATTTTATGGAGTAAAGACAGATGGACGAGTTCAAAGTTGAGGTTCTTTTTCCCAACTAAATGTGTAGCTGTAAGCTTGTATTATACGTTTATGATAAAGTTGAGACCGCACTAAGCGTAACTACACAGCAGACAAGTGACGGCCAAAAGTTATTTCGCATAAGGGTCAATTTAGACCGCAACGCGACGTGTAGATGCATTTCTAAATTTGTATGGTCTGAATTGAGCCTAAGGCTGTGTTTCCACCAAAGCTGAGCGGAGGTGTGTTGCGAGGAATGTGTTATTGAGAACCAATAGCATCGCCGCGCTGAGCGATGTCATGGCAAAATCATGTCAATGAAGCGATTCTATTGGTTTTCAAAAACACATTCCTCGCAAGTCGCAACACTGCTCCGCTCAGCTCTGGTGGAAAGGCAGCCTGAAGGACTGAGCACACTGAGACGGGCCTTACCGGAGCTCAGCGTGCCGGGGCTCATCGCATAAATCCGCCTCCATACAATTTGTATGGAGGCGGATGCTCGTATCGCCCACTGTGCCGGCGCGCGGGCGCGGATTTTGCTCGGCGGATTTCCGTCAATGCGACACGGCCCGACAACACCCGCTGCGCCCCGGCTAGCGACGCGTGGATACGATGCGATGCGGCCCGACAAGCCCCGGCCCCCGCCACACCCCGCATCGCCCCGCCGTCACTCGTCGCGCAGAGCATGGCAGAGCGTTGCGCGCCGACCCGTCCCGGCCCGCCCCGGCACGCTCCGCCTCAGTGAGCGTTAAAATCCGTGAATGCGATGCGACCCGACCTGGCAACAGTGTGCTATAGCGCATTATGCGCCGCGCTGAGCCCCGACCCGCCCCGGCCAGCCCCGGCACGCGCCGGCAAAATGTGCGCGAAGCTTAAAGCTGCACCCGGCAGCGGTGCTACGTGACACAAAACGTCAGTTCTATGGGATCATAGTCCGCTGCAACGTAGTGTCGCCTAGTGCGGTCTCACCTTAAAACAATGTAAGACATATAAGTACCCGTTCTTTTACGATCTTATCAAAATTACGTCCCAAGTGTTCATAGGTGCTGAGGAATTGAGGTGACAGGGTGACATAGGCTAGAGCTTCTAAAGGTAAACAAGCGGACTGAAAAGGTTCAAGTCAATTTAGCAGAGTTAAAGTTGAAATTTACAGTAGATATTTTTAAGACCTTTTATGCCCAAGGCATTTCAAAATTACTTGTAACTTGAAAACTATTTTTTCGGGGCCAGGCAGCTTTAAAGTTACATTAATAATGTATATTCCAAACATTATATAAAATTAACAAGCCTAGTTTAGCGTTTAACATGGACGTACATTTTTTTCTATAATGTACTGTTTATCTTTGTTCCATTGGTTTTAAATTCTAATCTTTGTTCTATTGGCTTCATTATCACATTGAATCTCAGAGAACCCGATCTCAGTTCGACATTATGTAGTTTATTTTACATGACCTAAGACGCATTTAAATACTGCCCTTTTAAAGATATAGACACCTATCGTATTTTTCTATTATATCACAAATCCTAATGCAAACAGTATTGATCGAAATTAAAACGATTTTTTAGACTAACAATATTTTTGTAATATTTTTTTGTAGATTAGATTCGGCTGCGAAATTTTTTGGGAATGTTTTACTACGTATAAGTAAGCTGTAATTTAGCTATTTACGTTTAAGTTATAGTCCTCGCAATATAAATAGCTTGTGACGACAACCGACTTTGGTGTAGCGTGCAGCGGGTTAAGCATATTTTTGATAATAAACAATTGTTTACAACGATATAGCATACTTCAAAACACTAAGAAAAAGATAACATTTACCATGTAATAAACTTGATAAAGTATAAGAGATATAGAGAATATGATTATTGTAATATATTCTGAGGATATTTTTATAATAGATCTACTGATCTACTGATATATTTTTGCAGCTATTATAAATTTTTGCGGCTATCATAAATTTTTGGTGCTTCATAAGGGTTTGGTGCTTCACACGACGCCGCTGCACGCTTATCCCTAAGATATACTCTGTATAAAGTTATGTTAAGAGTTTAAGTTACTGATACGTCCCGATGGTTCCTTTGGTATTCCAAATCTCATATTTTTGGAGTGTTTAAAAATATTTGGCTGTGACATAGTAGGTTGGTGAGAGTGACATATAGATAAGGCGAGGGTAGGGACATCCTGTGTTCTTTTACAAAAAAACCATTTGCGTCCCCACCCTAAGTAGGGAATAAAATTCCAAGGCTTTATGTAACAGTACTTGTATTTAAAATTTACTGTATTCGTTTTGATTAGTCGAGTGACATATTGCAGTAGCGTTTTGGAACCATTTATATTTTGGAATGATAATGTAACACTGCTCAATGCCCATACAATATTAGTAGCGGCATACGCTGACATGTTATTTTGTAAGTCTCGATATATTATATAGTATACGCGCCCGCAAGACGAAGCGGTTTGGCTGATACACAATAAAATCACGTAATTGTATGTAAATGTTTACATAAATCGTCCTATACAATTGCTTGTGATCTTGTGGTGTCGCGGCCGGGCCACTCGGTCTTGCGGGTGCTTATAAATCGATTCTATGTAGATTAAAATTAACGAATTGGACGCCTTTTTTGATTCAAAAAAGTGTATTTACTTAGATGATTAAATAAGATCTGAAACGATCAATATTACCATCATACCAATATCTAATTGTATTTGAACCGTATGCCAGTGAATTTGCCAACAAAATTACAAGAATTGTCATTCTAAAACATGTACATAATATTGAGTGTTCTATGTATAGATATAAAAAAAAGTAAAAAAAAATATGTGTAGTGTCTGTGTTGGATCGGTCCAGTGTTACAGTATTCGTTCAAAATAACTAGAGGTTAGTTTTATGTTAGTTGTTAATTAGTTTTACGTAACTTTTTAAGTGTAAAATAGTTTGTTTTACCATGTTATACCACCATAAACATAAACATATCCGGACCAGGGATCTCGGCCTAAGATGTGTGCTGCCACTTATAATAATCGGTGTTGCCAGTATTTTATTCAGACGCTCCTTTCTTGGGGTGGACGAACATAAGACTATTTTTGTTATTATTTTTTTAGCTACTATTAGAAAGACATTTTGATTATTATAAGTGTAAGCATGTCGTCGGTTATCAGTCGATGGTTCGAAATCGGCGGAATGAGACCTTTTTAGTTTAGGGTTTTTGTATCGATGTTACGTCTTCAGTGTACAATGATTGTTGTGAAGCCGATCCGCCTTTAGAAATGACGTATTTTCCAAATTCCATTATTAAACTTTACTGTATTATATTGTGCGTATTATTTATATCTTTAAGATTTCCCCGTTACTCAGAAAAAACAATGTGACCATATTTTTGGCTTCGAACAAAAACACCTGACGTAATTTGTGGACGCCCCCTTAGTTTCAATTACGAGACGTCACGTTTTTTTTTTTAATTTATACCAAAACATGGTTGCAGAAAACAGTATAAGGGCGCACGAAGTTATTTATTCGGTTAGGTAGTTTTGGAGATACGGAGTTTTTATTCTCAATAATGTACAATTTTGAGGTCGGTTTTATCTTTTTTTCGTGTACGCATGACTGCATTCTCTCGAATAGAAGCAATCTATGTGTGTGCGTAGACCGCAGCGCGACCATCAATATAATCAGTTACATACACCGGCAATAACAGCTATAGTCCTCACATCGCGTGCATCGAGAGTGAACCTTATATTATCCTTGCAACAGGTCACAGATTAACTCTGAACTGAGTTGGAGTGTTCGGACGGATGCCATTCATGTTTGTGTAAGTAATTGTTAAATGTACTTCTGACATCGCCTTTATGTAAACTACATAAGGGTCACTTTATATAGACTGTGATAATAGAATGTGATGTCGCCTTGTTTTTATATTGTGGATGTGTGTAACTAAAGATATCTGATATGATATTGTAGCAGTCATCGATTATATATAAGTCTATGGTAGCAGTGCTTACATTCTAGTTGAGATAAGTGGCGGGCCGGATCGAGAAATGTATGTATTTAATTATTTCCCTCTTATATTATTAATTTTAAAGTAGGTACCGTGTAGACTAGTTTCCTAACATAACCATTACTATTATTAATTATTCTGTGCCATAACGGGAAAAATAAACTGTGTCCAATGGTCTTAGGACATAAACATTTTCTTACCGCGAAATTAGGTACTTATAATTATTACGTTTTAAAGTAATAATAAAATACTAGTTAAAGGTATTAGATTTTTGAAAGTCATATTCATATAAGTACATTAAACAATATACACCCTATAATAAATGCATGATAATTGATATCTTGTTTATATTGATGTTGAAGGGAGATCTTGTAATTTATGCAAAAACTGCCGATAATCGATATAATTATTATTACAAGCCACAAGGCCACATCACTCATTACTCAAGTACCTACCTACCTACCTCAATGATCCTGATAAGTGATAACTAATAAGTGATAAGTGTAATCGTACAAAAAAATAACAACGTTACGACTTGAGTTTGAACTCTAGTTGATAGCTAACCGGCTTTAACATCTTTAAAAATAATTTTATTTCTGTTTACCTGTGTTTACCCCTTAAATTTTTGAACAGACTTCCAGAATAAAGAGAAGGTTCTATGTTTGGCTCACGGCTATATAGTGTATAGGTGCATATTTTTATCATTATCTAATGCATTGTCAATATGTTAATTGTTAGTGTACTTACTTATAATTATCCAGTTATAGTTTATCCGGATTATTTTCAAAGTTTTATTATTACCAACTGCTTCAGTTTCAGAGCCCCAAACGATAAACTTTGTGCCTAACTTTCCAAATGTCAGTGAAAGTGGAGCAGATTGTGCCGCCGGTTGTGCTGGGTGAGGGCCCGCACTGGGACGAGCGGCAGCAGGCGCTGTACTTCGTCAGCATACACGACTGCACCATACACAAGTATGTCCTCGCTACCAAGACTCATACTAGGACGAAATTGGGTACGTATTTTTATAGAATTTTACTGATATGAACAAATGAGGGTAGTTACATCAAATGGAACGCGGGGGTAGTAAAACATTTTTCGTGACTTGGTCTAGGTAGGTATAGTTTATACTAGCTGTCCCTTCAAACGTTGTTTTGCCATATAAAGTATTTCTACTTCATCAGTTGATACAAAATCTTACCCCCTCTTTTGACCCTAAGAGGGGTGGGGGAGGGGAATTTTATACACCAGATGTTAAGTTGGAAGCAGACAAATATATCTGCGAAAACCGTATGCAAATCGGATCAGTAGTTTTCGTGTTATATACAAAAGTTTGATACAAATTCTGACCACCTTTTTGTCCCCTTAGAGGGGTGGGGAGAATTTTTTTATACACCAGATGTTAAGTTGGAAGAAGACAAATATATCTGCGAAAACCGCATTCAAATCGGATCAGTAGTTTTCGTGTGATGCTGGAACAAACATACAGACAGACAGACAGACAAAAAACTAACCACAGTTTTGGCTTCTATAGCGATGTAGTAACACCCCCTGCTTATTATTTTTTGAATATCTTCAATGTACAGAATTTTCATTTCTACACTTTTATTATATGTATAGACATGATCGTATTTGATGATTTAGTTGGAAGACCAACGCAGTCAAACGGGTTTACTGACGCAAGGTTTGATGTGTGAAGAGATAATAAACATTTTTCAACGTTTTTCTATTTATGCGACTGACAATAAAAAAAGTCTGAGGACACGGGCTCTCCAACATTTTTGTACTACCCGTACTGTGGTACGGGTAGGACCGTTGGCATAATTGATGCCATTCTCGATGTATTTCTTGCTTTTCAGACAGCGGATTAATAAAACATATTTTGCCTTTACTTCCAGACGGGCGCGTCGGCTTCATCATACCAGTGGAGGGTACCACCAACCAGTTTGTGGTGGGAGTGGAGACGACATTCAAGGTCATCGAGTGGGATGGTGCTGAGGGTAGCGCGGTGACGGTAGTGCGGGAGCTGGCGACGGTGGACGAGGAGGTCATGCCGAAAACCAGGATAAACGATGGGAAGGCTGACCCGAGAGGGAGGCTGTTTGCTGGTAAGTTGGTGGGAGTTAAATGAATATTATGTGCTTGATCTTGTTGTGCGGTTCAAAAGTAAAGATACCTGTGTGAAGTCGCTGTTATCTCTGTTAATCGAAGCTATATAATTTACCAAGTGCATAAAATAGTTGAAGCTAAAAAAACCTCGGAATATTATTAAGTTTTCGTACATAAAATGTTTATTTCACTAAAATACGTACTAATATCAAATATGTATCTCTTGGTTAGTGGTCTGTCCGTTACGTCTCCACTTTTCACCGGTCACCGGATTTAGAAGAAATCTTTATGATGATGGATAATTTGGGTCACGGGAATGGACAGACAACAAGTTTTTATCACAGAAACGCACGATATTTCATATTACGCGATGTGTGCTAGCCCTTTGCTAACATCATTTAATTCTAGATAAACTCTCAATCATTCAAGTCAACGTTGAATTCCCCCAGGCACAATGGGCCACGAGGTGACTCCGGGCAACATCCTCAACCACACGGCGTCCTTCTACCGCATCGACGCGCGCGGCTGCGTCAGATTGTGCGACAACATCGGCATATCCAACGGCCTGGCGTGGGCCGACCGCGTCATGTACTATACAGACTCACTGGAGAAGAACATACGGAGATACGACTATGATGTTGAGACGGGGGAGATATGTAAGTGATACAAGGACATTGTTGAATGTGAAGTGAAGTTACAACTCGGTCGAGTCGATTGTAGAGCACTTCAATGTGGAGTGTTCCTAGCCGGCCCCTAGACGATCAAGTTTATTCGACTATTAGATTGAAGGTATAGATGTTATCAACCCTAGACCGTAGACGGTCAATAATGTTACGCCAAACGTGATATTGAGCAATAAAATTGCTCGTCTAGGGATCCGCTTACATAAACTCTAGTTATATATTTATTGAAGTCGGTTAGAAAAATATATATATATTATTATGTTTCAACTAAGTATTTTGTGCTGCTATCTTTTATTGTTTTCTTACTAATCTAACTATAATAATTAATTTTGTTTTCTTTCTTAAAAAAACTGTATAACTTACTAATACTTACTTTAAGTTCGAACTGTACTGTTATATAAATGTAACTAATATCTTGTTCTCATGTAAGTGGATATTATTGTATCTTTTATGAGAATAAATTCTTTAAACTATATATACTAACTATATAACTAGAACATTCCTAAACATGCATTGGTCCTTTTTTATGAAATAAGGGGGCAAACGAGCAAACGGGGATGGGAAGCAACTTCCGTCGCCCATGGACACCCGCAGCATCAGAAGAGCTGCAGGTGCGTTGCCGGCCTTTTAAGAGGGATTCATAGGGTAAGGTAAGGTAAGGGGTGGGTAGGGATGGGAAGGGGAGGGAATAGGGGAGGGTAGGGAAAGGAATAGGGTAGGGGATTGGGCCTCCGGTTAACTCACTCACTCGGCGAAACACAGCGCAAGCGCTGTTTCACGCCGGTTTTCTGTGAGGACGTGGTATTTCTCCGGTCGAGCCGGCCCATTCGTGCCGAAGCATGGCTCTCCCACGTGTAAATGTCCTATGCCCGCCCGTGTTGAAAGTTGTACTAAATGATGTGTCTCTGTCTCTGAATAGACGAGGAGCATAAAATAGGATTTTATAGTTAGTTTATAATTGTAACTCTTACTTCCAAGTTAATATATTTTAACTTAAAGCAATGGCTCGCGTCTCGGTCTCGCGTCACGATCGCCTTGATCCGAAAGTCACCTTTAGATGCCGATTGGCAGCGGGCGACATGAAGTTGCAGCAGACGACGTGTAGTCGCGACACTACTGTTTCTATGTATTTCTATGAATATTGTCGCTAGCTGCGCAGGGTATTTCACAGAAATACATACTTAATACATACAAAATAGTAGTGTCGCGACGACACGTCGTCTGCTGCCGCTTATGTCGCCGGCGCCCGGCTTCCCACTTGTACCTCAAATGTCATTATTTCTTTGGTCTTCTAATCTCAATTCTCAATATAAAAAAATAAAGAAATACACGTTTTTACGCGCATTCTAAATAAAATCATATTTATTTAGAATTCGCGCCAAGTTATACCTACTGACGGCTTTTTAAACATTCACGGGAACACTTGCGAAGTTGCGAACACACCATTTGGGTAGATATACGGCATTTGTAAGTACTGTATACTTGATAAAAGTACAACTTGATGGGAGTTTGTCGTATGTCTTCCAGCGAACCTGAGCTACATATTTGACTTCGAGAAGAACAACATCAGTGGTCCCCCGGACGGCACCACCATCGACACTGACGGCAATCTGTGGGTGGCGGTGTTCGGCGCCTCCTGTGTCATCAAGATCAACCCTAACACTGGCGAGTTGCTGCAGAAGGTATGTCTAGTATTCCAGGCCTCTTAATAAAACTGTCTTTGTGGGGACGGATGGATGTGTATTGGTTATTTTCAGATCGATATTTGAGCAATCTAAAAGTAAGCCAGCAATATTTGTATATTATTATAATATATATTATATTTATATTGCTATCTCGTTCCCACGGGTATGGGATGGATCGCGATAAGAACATTTATTCGCACTTTTGATTTTTGAAAGTGGCGTAGGGCTATGAATTATTTATAATCTGCGACCAAACTATAGCTGAAATGTAGCATAAGTAATAAATAATTAATACGTACGATAAAGTTTTTACGGTTTTTATCCATACTAATGTTATAAATGCGAAAGTGTCTCTCTGTCTGTCTGTTACCTCTTCACGCCCAAACCGCTGAACCGATTTTGTTGAAACTTGGTATAGATACTTTTGAGTCCCGGGAAGCAGGGCCCCCGCTAATATGTGCAATGTGTGCAATACATACGGGCGCCATCCTGCGCCAAATCGCCAAAACCAATGACCTAAAAAATTTGCCTAAAGGGGTGCCAAAATCCTTTTTTGCACACAGGCGCCAGTAGCCTTTACGGGGGCCCTGCTGAGAAGGGACATAGGACGCTCGTTATACCGGAAAAACGTACAGTTCCCGCGCGATCAACCAATTTTGACATTTTCCAGGTGTCAATACCCGCTGCCCAAGTCACCTCCGTGACCTTCGGTGGACCAAACTACGACATCCTCTTCGTCACCACCGCCTGTATGGAGATCGGCGGACCGCAGAAGCCGCCGAACGGAGCCACATTCATGGTCACAGGTTTAGGAGTCAAAGGACTGAAGAATGTTAATTTTAAGCTTTAATATTTGTTACTATACTGAATTTGTTTATACGTATTTGTATATAAAAGTTTTTATCGGTTATTATTATTGAAAGTAGTTGCGTCTTCTGATTTTCCCACTGGATAGGTATATTACCTCGCATTCTCATTAGCACCTTTTATGCTAAGTGCTCACATACGGTTTTGCTTCCATTTAATTCCATCAAACCGGCTCGATGAGCCTTCAAGCTGTGAGTTGTGCGGTCCACTCAGTAATATTACCCGATTTGGAGTAAAACTATCGAGCAAAACCGCATTTACTTATGTTTAGCTAATATTATATTTTCGCATTAAAAGCTTATACCAAGTTTTGTCCTAGTCTATCAAACGCTTTTTCCATCATGTCACACGAGGATAAAACATTGTGTATGTGTGTATTATTGTCCAGTGAGTAAATATATTTATTTATCAGATATTTTACGTTAAAATACTCCTTGTTTCCAGCAGCTGTAATACTGTAGTGTAGCATTTAGTATATTTTGTTGCTCGTAAATATCAACCGACAACATTCAACGAATAAAATAAGTACCAAAATATAAACAAAGTCACAAATATATGCAACATAATATATTCTAGTTAAACTTAACACAATTATTGGGGTGTCCCTTCGCCCGGAGCCCCGTGATCCTGAAGGTGGACCCGGCGGGGGGCAGCTGCTCCACGCCGCGGTTCATGCAGGCGGACGTCACGTACAACTCGTCTAGGGCTTCGCCCCCCCACGTCGCGGAGGTGGTCTGCAGCGCCGGCGTGTGGATCTTCTCTAGGAGTACGCCTTTGCGGGGGTCGATTTTGAGCACCTGTTGAAATATTTTCGTATCATATTATGTACGAATATTTTATTTTATACAGTGTGTAACAAAAATAAGTGATAATACTTTAGGGTGTGTACGTGTTGTTTGTAGAGAGTTCACTGTGAAAGTAGCAGCGTTGAAAGACGTTTTTTTTCACTTTTGTATAGGCAAGGGCCCGAGCGTCACGAGTCTCCACATACAAAAGTGAAAAAAAATTGGTCTTCCAGCGCTGCTACTTTCACAGTGAACTCTCTACAAGGAACACGTACACACCCTAAAGTATTATCACTTATTTTTGTTACGTCCTGTATTATAAAGGCGATAGTTTGCCTGTTTTATATATATGGCTGAAGAGGTAATCAAACTGAAACTGGTATATGTTTATATTTCTCTATGCTGAAACTGCTACCACTGTTTTTGATGGTAAAAAGTAAATAATATATCTCCTGTCGCGGTCCGAGAGGGGGATGACAAAAATTATTTAATAAGGTTGTGTATAATAATATGTTTTTAATGTACAACAACACTGTCTGGAAAGCATGTACTATCAGAGAAGTCGATTTCTAGGCAGTTGGCGGACCTCAGTAATTTGGTCACGTTAAGTCAAACTCATACGACCGATCACAACTAACATTGAATTGACATAATCCGACCAAACGACGTAGGTCAGTCAACTGCCTAGGAATCAATTTCCTCGGGAATACATATTATCATAAAATATTAAATCAAGTGATATTGGACAACCTAAGAATAAAGCGACTTATTATAAGCAACCAATAACAACCAAAAAACTAAAGAATCTGCAGAGTCCTAATTCTCGAAATTTAATTGTGTTTCGAATGGGATTCTTTAACAACTCGACAGCCAAGTATATAATAAAAAAAGCCGCTTGACTAGCTAAAGCGTTAATCAAATGGCACGTTATAAATTTCCGAATACGAGTCGAACTACAACTGTGAATCGACTCGTTGGGTTTATTATTGACAGTTCACCGTACCTTGCTGCCGTCGAAGTTGGCGACCCAGAGGTTGCCGTCGGTGTCGATGGTCATGCCGTCCACGATACCTTCCAGTCCGTGGTCGGCGTACTTGAACACCAGCCGGGGGTTCGCTGGGAATATCAAACGATTTATTTACTTTCAGCGCTGCTACTTTCACAGTTAACTCTATATAAGGAACCACAGAAATAAATCAAGATAGAACGGCTAAGCGGGTGGAGTACGCGTGTTTCAATCTTGCACAAGCGTGCAAGATTCGTTGAACGTTCATTCAGTCAGCGTGCATGTCTCGACTTGATTACACCGGAGCGTTTGTGCAAAAATGCCTCATTGTGCAGTGTCTAATTGTAAAAACAGATGTACGAAAGTGAATCGGTCAAAAGGAGGTATTTCTTTCCACGGGTAAGTTATTTGTTCTAACTAAAAGCAAATCAAAAATTGACACGCGCGATTCCTTAGCAACGCACGCGCGTCGCCGTTCTATCTTGATTTATTTCTGTATAAGGAACACATAAAAATGTATAATCACTTAGTTTTGTAACACCTTGTATAAAAATATATAGTCTACAGCCTATTCTTTCACCTATGTTTTAAAGCACCAGCAGTATCTCCGGACATATACGACCTGCAAACCTTCCAGAAAAGAGCGTATTCCCTCTTAAAAGGCCGGCAACGCACCTGCAGCTCTTCTGATGTTGCGAGTGTCCATGGGCGACGGTAGTTGCTTACCATCAGGTGACCCGTTTGCTTGTTTGCCCCCTTATTTAATAAAAAAAAGCTATTTTGGCACATGATCGGTCGGTGTCATTCAGGCTTGCATTGTAAACTGCCGTCACCGACGAGCTAGATAATTTACCAACAAATACTCACAGATATCCCCCGTGTCGACGTCATAGTCGTACCGTCGTATCGCGTACTCGAACGAGTCGGCGTAGTAGAACGCTCCCGCCGCCGCGTCCCAGCACAGGCCGTTGCTGATGTCGATATTGTCGGCGACGCGGTGAACGCTAGTGGGACCGTCCACGCGGTACAGCGAACCCTTCTTCAGGTGGAACTTGCCCGGCTCGTATTCGTGGCCCATCGTGCCTGGAAAACGGGGATGATATTGTAAACAAAACTTGTGTGATATAGACACTTATACAGGGTGTAAGAAAACAAAGTTATAATACTTTAGTGTGTGTATGGTGTGTATAATAATATGTCTAACTCTATGTAGGTGGCTACATAGTGTTCACTGTGAAAGTAGCAGCGCTGAAAGACCAACATTTTTTCCGCTTTAGGCGCTTTAGCATCATCATCACTCACCCACAAACAGCCTTCCCCTCGGATCCGCCTTAGCATCATTAATCCTATTGTCCGGTTCGTGCTTGTCCAACTCCGCTACAGTCCTTATAACGGTGGCGCCGCCGTCTCCGCCCGCCCACTGCACCTCCACCACGCGGCGTTTGAGCCCCACCGCGAACCGGTCGAGAGTACCGGCTATAGGGATGATGAAGCCCGGCATATCCTCTGAAATGTTAGAATAAGTTATGTATGGTACGGTAAAAATATTTTTCTAAATAAGTTAACAAAATTAACACTCTCAGAACGTCTACATGAGGCCTACCACCGGTTCGGTAAGAACAGGGCACATGACATTCTAGATTTAGGCCGAATTTGACCGAATTTGAAGCAGCAAAAAATGTCATGTCGACTTCTCTTTCATTCATACGAAAACCGAAAAAGGTAACGCGATACTAATTCGAGCCTGAGAATTCGAGCATTAACTTTAACAGTCGTTGATGAAATTGGACCGGTGAGTGTGAAATATACTTTTGTCAGTTATTTCAAAACAGATAATATAAAAATCATTATTTGAGCAGAATCTTTTATCGTTTGGGAACCGTTGGTATATTTTTGCGTGATGAAAATATATTTTTTGCATGCCTCAACGATTCTCGGTGCTTAAGTTTTGATCGGTTACGCAGTTTACAAGTAAAGAACTTACAGACAAACACATTTCGCATTTATAACATTAGTATGGATTTCAAGTAAGTGGCCCTGCCTGCGTTAAAGCCCTGTAGTATGGTGTCTACTTTTGATTATTGACTGCTATTAATCTGTACACGCGGAGAAAATAAACAGAACATACAAAGCCGTTATCGCTAAACATAATAATTATTTGTTCGCAAATGAAAGTTTTAGTTATTCTTGCACATAAACTTTACGGCTTGTTTTAATTAGTTTAATGATTAATACATACTTAAGTCATTATTATTTATTTCAATCTTTTAACAAATATTAATAGCCTTCGGCTCTTTTCGTTTATCAACGTTTTCCACGGCAATTTCCATAGTGTTGGGGCCATTAAAAAGTCATTAACTAGATGATTAGATTGAGAATATAAAGGAAAATACCAATTGTTTATAAACAATGCTTATTCGACACTTCAGCCTTGGTGGATAAATACGTCGCCTGAACAAAAAGATCTAAGACAATCGCTCTCCTCCCCTACGCCCAATAGGTACAAAGTAAAATATTGTTTTCTAAGGATGCACAACATACATAGTAGGTAACTATTTAATAATCTGTGGCACAACCCTCAAAATTATATTTAAGTACTTGTTTTATTTTGTACCTCAGTCCGCAACAAATTAGTTACCATAGTTTAACACCAGGGGCGCTATTACAATCCCATAGAAATTTAATTCTACGTTCGTACGGTGGGAAGTGACAAAAAATCCAGTCGAATTGAGAATTTCTTCTTTTTTTGATGCCAGTTAAAAGTTAACACTGGCTATATTACATTATCAAATATAATTGACTCAATGATCTAGGATCCAACTTATAGGATCCAATATAAACGATAATCTGTCCTTAGTCCTCCATCTGTCGCTTCGTCTCGGCGTCAGAGTGCAAACATCCATAGTACAACCAGAGCACAACATATTATTATATACTAATAATAATATAAATGCGAAAGTTTGTCTGTCAGCTGTCTGTTACCTCTTTACGCCTTTGAGAGTCCCGGGAAAGGACATAGGATACTTTTCCATCCTTTACAATAAAATCCCAGAAAACGTTCAAAATCTTTCCATTAATAAATTTAAAAAAGTAGTCAAAGAACGTTTGTGTGCCAAAGCCTATTATAAGGTCAATGATTTCATAAACGATGGCACATCTTGGGAGTAGGATGGCTGCTTGCAAGGCTACTTCTACATTAGTGAATGACTTACAATTATGTTGACATTGTATAATTTTAAGTTACGACATTGTAAATTTTATTTTAAAAGATTAATTTTTTTCTCACTTTTTTTGGTAAAAAAGTGGGCCCCGTGCGAGTTTCTTACGCCGGTTCTTCTCGCCGGGTTAGTTCCCGAACCGGTGATAGGCAACGTAGACTTCTGACGTTCAAAAAGTGTATTCATGATACCTATTTTGAATAAAAAGATATTTCATTTCATCCCGATAAAATGTGCGGTTCCCGCGCGATAAACTAATTTTGGCGCAACGGAGTTGCGGGCGTCATCTAGTATGTCGATATCTTACCTAACTTAGCTCTCGTGTGTTTGTCTGTCTTGGGGTCATATTTGTGTATGGTCTTGTCGAAGATGCTGACGAAGAAGAGCGCTTGGTGGTCGTGCGACCAGTGCGGGCCCTCGCCCAGCCACACCGGCTCCGTCACAGCCTTGATCGTGCATGTATTGTTCTGCATTGTCTGTGGACAGAGAATAATAAATAAATAATAGGCCAAGTGCGAATCGGTCTCAAGCACGAAGAGTTTCATTCAGAAATGACATATTTTGTTGTTATAGCGGCAACTGAAATACATCATTTGTGAAAATTTCAACTGTCTATAGCGGAAAGAGATACACCGTGGTGACAGACAGACGGACAGACAGCGAAGTTATGATATTGAATGTACTGTCACGTCTTCTTGGTGGAAATTCATGTTCAATTAAATAATTATACACTTTCCTTGCACTTATTCCACTTTATTTTAATAGATTTATTACAGAATTATAATATAGGTACACGACCAGTTTCGAAAAATTCTTCGAAACTGGTCGTGTATATTATAATTCTGTAATAAATCTATTAAAATAAAGTGGAATAAGTGCAAGGAAAGTGTATAATAATTATTATTTGAAACAGCGAAGTCTCATAGGGTCTAATAGGGTCCCGTTGTATACGTTAAATAAGAAGACGCTGCAGTGGACTCAAAATCCAGGCTTAGTTCAGATCTAGAAGTATATAAGTAAATGTGGAGTGTGAACTTCTAATATTGAAGTGAAGACAAAAAATTTAAACCCGGTTGACCCCACGTGTGTATGCCATCTCTTTCTATGTATACCCTCCTAGAATGAAAAACAACCTGTAATCAATAAAAAACAAAAAAAAATGTACATTAGAACTGTCTTTCGTTTAGTAATCTTATTTCAATCTCATGAAAAACAAAACTGTATTTTTGCACTTTACATTTAGGCAATATATTACGTATTTTTTTAATTGAAATTAGAGCTCTCCGTTTTATTTTACCCTAATTCTTGATATCTTGCAGAGTTATTTTACTGGCAACACTAAATAGAAACTTGACGTACGTGATGCGATTAATGGCGGATGTTTGTGTCGGTTCGGGTATTCATACGGCTTTTTTTGTGAAAGTTTTAAAGGAATAATAAAAAATGGTACAAATATGTATTGTTCATGGATGTAGAAGTGAGTGGTATCCAGGCTGTGCCGTAAAATTTCACGCGTAAGTTCACAAATTGCAATTATTGTTGTTGATTCTTCATTTGCTTAATTTCGATGTTTTCGGTCAATTCTTAAACTAATATTGTAAGTTTTGCTATGTAAATACCAAATATAATTCACTGGTTTTATGTTCCGTAAGCTATTAATGTGATAAATATTAATAACTTTAATTTATTTCCATATTTAGTTATTATTGTGAAAAGTGCTAGGGTAACCATAATGTTTGCAAAAGGTAGTACATATCCGATGGCTTTTATACTGTATACCTACGAAATTATCGACTATAGAAAGTTTTATGAACATTTAATCCAGTTTAGAACTTTATTGTTTTAGATTTCCTAAAGAAATAAAACGAAGAAACATGTGGTTGTCCATCATTAAGATGAAAAGTAAATTTTATGAGAAGGCAAACATTTACAGGTTTCATTTTAAAATAAATGATTATGACCACACTGGCAGACGCTTGCATCAAAATGCAATTCCTTTTTTTGAAGACCAAAGTTTGATGATGGTAAGTGAATATATGCATGAATTTATACTCTATACTGATATTTAAAGAGCAAGTGGAAGGAGGTTTACTGTTCTGGATAATCTCTTATCAGATGAACTAATAACTCAAAGCTAGTAATGAAATGGCAAATAATATCTTGTGGCATACATCCGGCTGTAGACTTCAATGGGATGATGTGATGAGATATGCAAAATGTAAATTGTGCATTACCAAATTATTTTGCTAGAGTTATATGCACATATTTTGTATTGCATAGTTAAAGTATTTAAATGTGACATTTTCAGGAGCAAGATGAATTAATGAATACAATATATTCTGGCCTAACGATGTCTTCGCCTGGCCGTAGCACTAATACGTCTGTGAGTAGCCGTCATCAATAATTTATTATTTATGAATTAATTACTACGGCTAGCAATAACACCAAAGCTAATATTTAGTGACATGCAAATTTCAATTATATAAATCCTACTTTAAATAAGCATTTATACATATATTCATTGTGAAGCACTTTCACAATGAATATGCTTCTAGCGACACACAAATGCCTTTAGCAACATCACAAATGAATTTAAATTTTCAGGTGCAGCAAAAGTTTCCTGAACAACCATCTGAGAATTTGACCTTATCCATGCCTAGTACTAGCTCTGGATTTCCTGTAAGTATCATAAACCATTAAAAAATATATTTTGGAAAATTAGGGTATGTATGTTTTTATATTTTTTATTTATTTACAGGAAAGTCAACGGTTATACAAACGATTATGTGGACATTCTGATTTATTTGAAATCACAAAAAGACCACGTATTTTACAAAGTATAGGAGACAAAGAAGCATTAGCCAGGTAAATTAATCTTTGACTGCATTCTCATGAGTCATCTTATATGTATATAAAAATGAATCCATATTCGCGTGGTCACGACATCACGCCTGAACGGCTGGACCGATTTTGCTGAAATTTGGCATAGAGATACTTTGAGTCCCGAAGACCAACAAAGGATACATTTTGTCTCTGAAAAATGTACGGTTACTGCACAATAAACTTTTATGATTTTTGCCTAAAATATTCAGTCTACTTTGATGAAATTTGGTATAGAGATACTTTGAGTCTCGGGAAAGGACAAGGGATACTTTTTGTCCCGGAAAATGTACGGTTCCCGCACAATAAACTATGATTTATCTTTTTTTCTTTTTAGGTTAAGGAAAATATTGAAACCATGAAGCCTACGTACATAGACAAAAGCATACAAGTAAAAAGAAGATCTATTCGAGAAAATTTGTTAGTAAAAAGTAATAAGGTATTATGTCAAGCTGTCAAACGAAAAACTGAATACGTAACCGGCCGGCCGACCGGCCTTAAAGGCCGTCACAGACTTAGCTATAATATATATTAATATACCGTACTAAACACACTGAGACCAGAAATATATATTATAGCTGAGTGTGTGGTCACGCGAAAATTGTATAGAAAATATATAGTAATATGCCTAGCTATAAACATATTAATATAATATATTATAGCTAAGTCTGTGACGGCCTTAACATGAAATCTTTGGTCGCTGTGATAAAGAAATATACATCTCATTCAGAATCTTTCAGAAATAGAAAATATTATAAACGGAAACTTCGCTGATATTTGTAAGAAACTAAAAAATCCAATACTTTCCCGCAAGGTATGCGATATAGCGGACAAGTAAAAGCATTCGCTCTTACATTACTGTACTTTTCAGCCATGTATAAAAACCTTGTTAATTTTAAGAGTTTTAAAAGAAATTCAGTTTCTTTTGTTAGATTACAATATCGTTAATAAATAGTAAGTGTATGTGAAATGCATAATAATGTAAATAGTAAGTGTATGTGAAATGTATAATAATGTAAAAAGTGCGCATGTATCATTGATCGATCACTATTAGGGTACGCGTCCACTTTGTCGGCGCGTGCCGGGGCGTATCGGGGCTCAACGCGGCTCAACGCAACTATATTATTATCAGCTATATTATTAAATTTTGATTAAAATCCGTTCACTAGTTTTTGCGTGAAAGAGTAACAAACATATATTATTATCAGCTATATTATTAAATTTTGATTAAAATCCGTTCACTAGTTTTTGCGTGAAAGAGTAACAAACATTAATACATAAGTACATGCAAACTTTCGCCTTTATAATATTAGTAGGATTAAGCCAACATCTTGTTTTTTTTTTTTTTTTTTGGTGATGCATTGTTTACGATTTTTAATACTAAATGGTTACACAAATACGTAAGTCGTAAGGGTTGGATATTGCTTTAAAATAAATAAAAAGATTTCAAAGGTACCTAAATGGCGTTTTATTTTGTTTCACTGGTAAAAGTCAGTCACGGCATCAGTATCTATTATATATCAATATCCTCTCCCATATCATGACCTCTCGTGATGTTTTGGAATGGTTCTCTTCATTTGAGCATGGGCGACAACATTTAATCCACCACGGTCCACCAATCACGATGAATCTTCATTGTGTCGTAGTTTGTTACGTTCCCAGCACAGTCTTCTCCTTTTTGACTCACCTTCTCCTTCTACATAATTAGAATCATGATTTCAATACTTATGTTCTATCCACGACCATTCCACGACAGAAAGCTTCGTTCTTCCAATAATTTGCTCGCTGCTAAAAATTGGGATGATAACCTATACACCAAAAGAAAAATTTTAAAAATCGGTTTACAAACGGCGGAGTAATCGTCAAACATTAAATAATCGGCCAAGTGCGAGTCGTAATCGCGCACGAAGGGTTCCGTACCATCATAGAGCAAAATTAGGCCATAAATTGTGTTTTGTATGGGAGCCCTCCTTATTTTTTTATTTTATTTTAATATTATTATTAAATATTAAAGTACACATATAACTAAGGATTTTGTAAAAAATTCAAGTACCTACCTGTTGCCATTTTTGATATAGAGCAAAAAAGACAAAAAAATCACGTTTGTTGTATGGGAGCCCCCCTTAAATATTCATTTTATTTTATTTTTAGTATTTGTTGTTATAGCGGCAACAAATATACATAATCTGTGAAAATATCAAATCTCTAGCTATTACCGTTCTTGAGTTACAGCCTGGAGACAGACAGACAGACGGACGGACAGATGGACAGACAACGAAGTCTTAGTAATAGGGTCCCGTTTTTACCCTTTGGGTACGGAACCCTAAAAACGAACATAACATCTCCTCCATTTTGAAAGTCGGTTAAAATTGTAGCCTATGTATTATTCTGATGTATAAGTTATATTATTGTAAAGTTTTATTAAAATCCATTCAGTAGTTTTTGCGTGAAAGAGTTACAAACATCCATACATATATCCAAACTTTCGCCTTTAAAATAATATTATTAGTAGGACAAACTAATTTGTGAAAAACCCAATAAATACAGTTTCTGAAAAAAAAATGTCCAATAAACAATAATCATTATGGATACCCTATGTTAGAGAAAGAAGGCATCCACACCAAGAGTGAGACAGCGTTTCAAGGTCAAATTATTTGTCTTCACTATTTTATTCCAAGTAAGCACTCCACATTTACTTTATACTTCTAGGTTCAGATCCAATTCAATCTAAGCGTGATATCTTATTTAGAATATATTTTTATTATACTTTTTCGTTGTAGAGATTTTAATTTCGTATTATTTAAGTATTGTTTTTTTATATTTTTTGTACATCTTCTACAGCGACATCTTCCGCAATCCCCAAGTTCATTTCCAAATCAATTGAAAGCAAGAAAAAGCATGGAAAAATCAACCTGTCCAAGGTCTAAAAACTTTATAGCAATGTTAGGTTAGTATTGTCCATCACGCATATAAAGTACCTTTCACACGCACAAATATGCACTTCATCAGAATGACGCTTCACATAAAGTTACATGCACACTACACTTTTATAAAACGTTAAACGCAAATAAACGTTATTCCAAGTGAAACGATAAAGAAACTACCATGAGGATAAGCGACTGAACTGGTATGAGCCAAGCTGTGGCCTTGTATACGTAACAGAATACATGTGGCATGCACACTGACAAAAATTTACTTTTATTGATTCTAAACAATCTCCACCCACTTGCAGCAGCAGGTTAATCGTGGATCTTTTCCCTTTAATTTTTCGTATTTATGGAATAGCAGGCTATTTTGCATAATGTAACACAGACTGACGCTAAAACAAGTGGTCCTTAATGTAGCTAAGTTTATTTTGTTGATTAGTGATTACGCAAAGAATGCTAAGTAGAAAATGTAGGTACCTACGTCTATATCTTAGTAAAGTAGCGGCAAAGACGCCGAAATCTTAATCCTTACCGTGCTAAGGTGTCTTTTATATATGTCGCAGAGAAAAGAGGATGTCAGGGATTTCACGATATCCCTAGTGATATCACAATGTGAAACAAATGCGTCGCTCGAGCTGGCGGAGACAAACGGAGAGACAGTTTTACCCTTTGAGTACGGAACCTTAAAAACTAGGATAATCGAAGATCTGGAGTACCTGTAGTACCTGTGCCTGCACAAGAGCCTAACCAAACTAGAGATCGACATGCCATCTTTACAAAAAATATTTAACTTGGTGGGCCGCTTCATTTGACGTCATAAATCAAAGGTCTGAAGTATCTGATGAAGAACCCTCAGCTGGTTTCAACTGTATGATTCAGAGATATGGTGATGCCCCCTCAGATGCTATAGTTGCATAACACGTGTGATAATAATAATAATAACCCCCACTCTGGTTTTGGTGACGGTGGTCGGTTTCATTGAAACCAGGCCAGGAGTAATGTTATAGTGCCCAAGTGTGTGCGCAGTACACAAGAGCAATCTCTCTATTCCTTTACTCGCATAACCCAGTGGGACGGAAGACCGACACGACCGGCGAGAGATCCGACGCATGGGTCATCTAACATCTTACTTGTCAGATTCAGATGTTAGATGATCCTATCAAAGTATCCGTGTGTATACTAGAGCGAGCGAGAGAAATTCGTGGCTCGATTTTTATTCGGCGGTATCTGCTTTTCTGACATTTCACTAGATTTAGTTTAGTGAAATGACATATCACTAGATATTTTTAGTAAGAAGACGTAACAAACAAGAATATTCGGCATCTACCGGGAGTTCATGATATCCCTAGGGATATCGTGAAATCCCTGATATTCTCTTTTCTTTATTAATTACTTTAATTGACTACTAAAGAAAGCCTGTGTTAGTTATCGAGTTCGGGTATAATTCCAAGTGAGCTATCAATCTAATTAAGCGAGTGTGTAGTCTCCTTAACTTTAAGGCGAGTATTTAATTGGCTTATGTCATTCGCTCTAAAAAACGTGCTCCGAAGTCCGAACTGACCGTTAGAATTGATAGTATAGAAATACTAGCTGTCCCGGCAACGTTGTTTTGCCATATAAAGTATTTCGCCCTGGATAGTATTTTATTGAAGTGACTAAATAAGTATGGCACCATGGCAACGTCCATCGCTATCCCGTCACACAAACAATGGTCGTCGACCACCGTCAGACTCGAGTTGTAATAATTTACTATTATTTATTCAACAAATGCACTTATCGCTATAAAAAGTTGATGTTGTCCGATTCTCCACCCTAGCCGATATGCTCGCTAAGATTCACTAAAATCGGTCCAGCCGTTTCAGAGGAGTTCAACCACGCACACCGTGACATTAGATAGAGTCTACTTTGTACAATATAATTATATTAATAGGTACAGTGGTAGGTCAACAAGTGTCTTTTTTTCAAATTTATTCACCAATAAAACATTTTTATGGACTTAAAATTATTTACAATACATATATCAATGACTGGGGTTCCAGTTGTAAATCGTAAACTATTTATTTTACGAAGCAACACGGCAAATGAGCAGACCATTGACCTGATGGGAGTGAATTACAAGTGACCGTTTTATTGACATCGTTTTGGGTAATTCCGAACTGGCTACGTTGTACATTATTATTTATTATGTATTTTTGTTATGACATATTATTGTATAAAATTATCTGAACTCAACGAACACTTATACAGATATAATATATCTGGAGATCTTTTATCAGTGATAACAATATTTATCGTATTGTGGTATGATTTGACATATTTTTTTAGAAAAATCTGCGTTGATTTACTTTTCTAATGTCTTTATAATACTTAATTATTGTTATAGCCTTAGATACCTGCTAAAGTACAAGATTTTTGTCACTTGTTAAATGCGACAAAAAGATGTTATGCATAAAAATTATAATAATATGTAGCAATACAAGAGGAGAAAAGTAGAAAATTTAAAAATATCTTATGCTACTATAGGTAGATACCAGAATCTGATGGCAAATTTTGACAGCAGATTTTCAAAAAATATCCTTGATCATTGCATAAATTTATATATTTGCATGTTTAACACACAGAATCAGCCGCTATAAGGAAAAAATAAAATCGGCCAAGTGCGAGTCGGACTCGCGCACGAAGGATTCCGTACCGTTGTAGAGCAAAAATAGGCCAAAAATTGTGTTTTTTGTATGGGTAAAAAAATAAAAATTTAAGGGGGGCCCCTTAAATTTTTATTTTTTTTACAATATTATTATTAACTTATTAAAGTACACATATGTTTAGGGCCTTTGTGAAAATTTGAAGTGCCTACCTGTCGCCATTATTGATATCGAGCAAATAATAGCAAAAAAATCACGTTTGTTGTATGGGAGCCCCCCTTGAATATTAATATTATTTTGTTTTTAGTATTTGTTGTTATAGCGGCAACAGATATACACAATCTGTGAAAATTTCAGAAGTCTAGCTATAGCGGTTCTTGAGTTACAGCCTGGCGACAGACAGACAGACAGACAGACGGACAGACGGACAGACGGACAGACAGACAGACAACGAAGTCTTAGTAATAGGGTCCCGTTTTTTACCCTTTGGGTACGGAACCCTAAAAAGGATCAAAATGTTTTATTCCAATTACTCCGACTTTTTTTTTTCATTCTAAAAATCATAGACCTTGAACTATGAGCACAGGATGTAACGAAGGGTTACATCCTGTGCCTGGTTTCAAAAGTTATTTTAGTACTTACTTATTTCTAATTCAGGCCACCAAACTGAAATAAAAGGACATGTGTTATGTGAATGTGAAAAAATTTTGAAATATTGCAGTTAAAATAAACACAAAACCACGACAAAAAAGTAGAGGATTTTATTAAATAAAATTTAGCTTTTAAACTGTCTTGTAAAAAAAAAACAAACGTCAAAAACTAAAAATACGGACGCAAAAAAACACTCACGTTTCAAAAATGGAACAGACGTTCACGCCAAAAGACAGCCGGCCTATATCTCCGGTGTTGTGTATTATATAAGCTTATTTATATCTAATCAGAACGCTGTGACGCATCTGCCATATCAGTTTTGAGCGTAACGACAGCATGTAAACTGTTAACACCTGTATAAAAGGGGTACACCTGTAAAAAAAATAAGAGGACATTCTTAAAAAAGCGGCCAAGTGCGAGTTGGACTCGCCCATGTAGGGTTCCGCAGCAGCAATAAGGTTTATTTTTATGAAATTAAAAGGTTTTTGATTTATTTTTATATTTCAGTCGATTTAATGAAATTTAGATTAAGGTTTACCATTTATGACGTATAAAAAAAACTACTGGCTAGATCTCGTTCAAACCAATTTTCGTTGGTAGTTTTTATAGTAACCTACATCATATATTTTTTTTAGAATTATCATGCCCCTACTTTAGAAATTAGAGGGGGGGGGACACACATTTTACCACTTTGGAAGAGTCTCTCTCGCAAACTATTCAGGTTAGAAAAATGTGATATGAGAAATCTAAATATGATTTTCGGAGACTTATCCATAGATACCCCACACGCATAGGTTAGATGAAAAAAATTTTTTTTGTTTCAGTTGTACCTATGGGGATCCCTAAAATTTTTAATAATTTTTCCATTTTTGCATCAAAATCTTAATGCGGTTCACAGACTACATCTACTTACCAAGTTTCAATAGTATACTTAGCTTTAATAGTTTCGGAGAAAAGTGGCTGTGACATATGGACGGACAGACAGACAGACAGACAGACAGACATGACGAATCTATAAGGGTTCCTTTTTTGCCATTTTGGCTACGGAACCCTAAAAACAGTAGTTTAAGCAACACACTATTCCTTCAAAGCATCAAAATAAAATTGTATAGATGTATTGCCATAACGCAGGTCTATGAATGGATATTATAAAAATCGGTCAAGTGTGAGTCGAACTCGTTCCCCACCGTTTTAGAACAAAAATAGACCAAAAATCGTGTTTTCTGTATGGGAGCCCACCCCTATGTTTTTTGCAACGAAATGTTTTAAGAACATTCCTTATTCTAAATGAATAAGGAATGTTCTTTAATGATCTAGATAGGTATATACCTATTAAACTGCAGAGATTATAACTTTACGTCGATAGAAACATTTAAACACTCTCTTTCCATCGGGTGATTTGTTCGTTTGTTTGCCACAATATGTAATAAAAATATAAAAAAAACACGACCTCAAGCAAAATGGATACGATTTAAATGTGTCAAAAAACTGATATTGACAAATCATTGATAAATCTAGAGTGTTCTGCTCTGTAGGTAATAGGTATATTATAATTTATAACATCTGTCAAGAATATGGGACTAGATGTTTCTCGCAACTTCGTTTGTAATAATTAAATCCTATCACCTACGTCTTTTTCTGGGTACTTAAAGTATCTTTATATTAAACGTTCTAAATAGATCCAGCCGTTTAGGCACCAAGAGGTAACAGACAGACATAGGTACATATAGGTAAGCCTTGTAGGTTTTAAATGAACGTGGACGAGGCGCTGCTGAACGGTCAAAAATTAAGTTTTTGTATGATAGCAGCGTTAGTTCCTATTCTCGCCACGTTCATTTAAAGCCTTTGCGAGCTGTAATATACATGTCGCAATCATCTGTTTGACCCCATGCTTGTTTTGGTGACTACCTAGCGCCGCAGTGGGAAAAAAATTTAATATTTCAATCAACGTTCGGTCGAGTCATTGAATTGAATGGTGCCATTCAATGAATGCGCTAGTCATGCGATCGAATCCCAGTTTGAACCACTATGACTGCGACATATTATACACATTTACAATATGAGAATATGTAGATTATATTATTACTTATTTACTATTAAATAGTAATTTTGTTGGCCTCAGATATATAGTTATAGAGTAACATTTAAGTAAACAAGATGGTTAGGAATTCAGGTCTCAGGATAGATTTAACCATTGTCCTTTCCTAGAGATATTGTCTCCTATTTTTTAGAAACTGTTTAAGACTACTGAAACTGTTCAGTGTTTTAAACGTTATCACTTATTGCATAACAGACAGAGTAACTATCGTAGTATTATTAGCAAAGATCTATGATTATTTACTTGTGGATTACTATAATTCTCTTACAATAGACAGGCGTAAACAGATTTATATTATGTTGTGAGGCAAATAATATCTAGCTAACTTTAATCTAGATTATCTTGAATCTAGAGCACTATTTGATCTTCTGATATCAATATAATATAGATTATATTTGATTACATTTTGTTAGATAAGATGTGGATTAGATTTGAATATACAAAGCAACAATAGTGTTTATGACACTCCCATTTTTAACCGACTTCCAAAAAGGAGGAGGTTATATGTTCGTCTGTATATTTTTTTTTTGTATGTTCAACCATAAATTTGCCGTTTGTGGACCGATTTTCATGATTCTTTTGTTGTTGTACAGGGTTGAATCCGAATTTGGTACCATGTTCACAAAAGTGGTGATCTGATGATGGGATCAATGAGGAATCGAGGGGACTCCTTGAAATTTGTATGGAAACATATAGTGATTTCAATTTTTTCTGAAGCATTCGAGGTAAATATGTACTATCAAAAAGTAAGACTTCGCACCAGGACTAAATCTCAACGAATTCTGTACTTACTCAATTTTCATTCTTTTGAAGTCGGTACTGGCTAAATACTATGTCAAGTATCTCAGTTCTGGGCTGGTACCGACTTCAAACGAATGAAAATTGAGTAAGTACAGAATTCGTTGAGATTTAGTCGAATTTTAAAAAAGGCACTAATGAAGAATAATAATTATTTCATACTTTTTAGCTCATTTAAGAATATTGTTTTTTCAAATTGGAAGTCGGGTTCAATTTTTTGTTAAAAAATAATAATACATAATAATAAGTCAACTCAAGTGAATCCAAAAAGAAAGGATTTTAGCTGTTTACCGTACGGTATGTGTGTACGGTATGTGTAATATAATATGTATCTCTGTGTCTATCTCCATAATAATATATTTAAGATCAGAGGAGAAAAAAAGAGTTAAGAAAGACTTAAATAATTAATTGACAACTTACTTATCCTCATACAATTATTATCGAAGTTGGTTCATATTTTTAGGCTATTCCATATGTACTATAGATTTTTAATTAACTATTATATATTGGTTTAGTAATTAATTTTACGTACCTTAGGGATCGTGTCTTTCTTCACACGACCAGCCATCAACTACTGCCTCTTCTCAAGATCTATTCACTGCTATACTGATAACTTCCATCCCTTTACCAAACACACAGACAGCTACAGAATCGCTGAAACAAAAAAAATGCATTGCTACTTTTATGTAGTCAAGAAATTTTTTGTAGTCTCTTACTAGAATATTATTCCGAAACAACACAAAAGTATAGTATGGCACTAATACTTAATACCAATCACCAAATTTCAAAGTACTTATAGTAAAGTGCCTAAAATCAATAGTATTTTATTTGACTTACTTGTTATACTCCAAAAGGTCCATTCCATGTATGTCAGCTACATTACAGAAGCATTGGGATATGAAATCACATTTTATTTCATCACTATTTATAGACCACTTCAACAAAGTTACTCTTTGGTCAATAGACGTTGAAATCAACAAATCATCCACAAAAATAATACCAGTTATCTGAGAACAATGGTATTGGCTTGATGTCCATTTTGCTATAATCTCAATTGTAGAATTATATTCTAATAGAACAATGTGTATAGAATTATCATCACCACCAGTGGCTATAACAAATCTTTTATCTGATAATATGATAGCCGATGAAATACAGTTTATACCTGATTTATTTGTTTTTGTTGAAAATATATCATTTGAGTCTTTCCAAAATGTTATATCACCTCTGGTTGTACAAGTTACGACTAAATCCATGTTATTTATATTAAGTGAATGTGTCTTCAATATACAGGTATTGTGATATTTTATATTGTTAACAAGTGACAGATTATTTTCCTTTAATTCAAATACTCTCAAGTATGCATCTGAGCAAGCAGCGAATATTTTAAATCCATTATCGGCCTCGACAACTTCTAAATCCATGACTCTAGTTTCAGGATCAAAATCGACTGTTACGTTTTTCCAATTTTGATTACCTTTTCTTTCTTTATCAGTCCCTTTTATGAGAAAATCTACTACTTCTTCCGCAATGACTTTAGTTTCTTTGATATCAAGGATTTTAGCACAAATCTGTGCCCTGCCACCAGCAGACAATAAAAGAATTCTATCATAATCTAGTTTAGCTGTTTTCACAGTTCTTATACTTGATAGATGTTTAAATATAAAATCATCCTTAAAGTTCCCATCATTATCTAGTTTAGATATTCTTAGAGTTGTATCTTCTCCTCCAGATATGAAAAATGTTGTTTTCCCATCTTTTCTATGCTTTACTGTTTTCAAGCTGTTAATAGCATTAGAGTGAGTACCATTTATTACATTTTGAGAGACAATTCTATTCAATAGGAATGTGTTTAAATGTATATCTAAATTCTTTACGTAAACTAGTTTGATAACTTCTTCATAACAACCGTTTATCTTATCAACAAATCGTACGACGTCCCAAGATCGATGCCCGCCCCCACAATTCGCTTCTATCAACTTCATATTGTTATCTAAACTATAGACAACGAAAATTCTCTCTTGAAATCCACAAATATACTTATCATTCTTATCAATAAACTTTTCTACCCACTGAAAATCAACGTTTTTGGAGGACATGTATTTAACTTTATCGTTATGTATAGAAAAGTATTTAATAGAGCCATCTCTACCAGTCGTAGTTATTTCTTTATCTCGTATATTTATTGAGGTTGCACCATATCTACCATGGACCTTATTGAATGTTTTCACTGGATTTACTCCATTATTATAAACATGTATATTTCCACATCTATCCCCTACTAAAAGCATATTTTGATCTAGATCCATAGCAGCAGCTGTGAGCCATCTTTCTTTACACGGTGGCAAGACATGTGAAGACATAATTTCGATAGCATTATGAGTTGCTGCAACTATATTTACAATACCACTATCAGAACAAAATATAAGATGTCTATTACCAGCCCAATGCATTGACAAAACTTTGCCAATATTCAATTTAGTGTTTATAATTTTGTGTATATCAGTTTCCCCCTTACAATTTTCAATAAACACATCTAGATTACCTTTCATATCTGAAACTGCTATTATCTGTTTACAAGAGGACATATCAAGCATTTTGTAGGTTGATTCATGATTTAACTCATGTTTCATCTGTACTTTAGATGTTACATGATAATAAACTAATTCATTGCTTTCATTGACCATAACAATATTCTTTCTTGCTGTGAATTGTATCTTTTTTGGTGTATCTGCATCAATTGTGATAATTTCACTGTTCTTATAGTCATCTATTGATCCTAATGGATGTAGGATTATAGCACCATCTCCCCCACCAGTGACAAGATGTTTATCATCGGCATGTAGACTCCAAATACTGCTATTTTGATGGGACATAATTCTCCTAAATAAAGCCCCATTGTAACCCCAGAAACATATTCCGGAATCTTCTCCAACTGATATTATACACTCCTCACTTATGTGACTCCTCATAACCCTTGATGTATGTCCATATAGCTCATGCATACACTCAATTTTGACATTTTGCCAGTAGCTATTTAACTTGTGATCCAAATTATTGTCATTCTGTATTTTCCAGATACGCACAGATCTGTCATCGGAAGTTGTAACTATAATTTCCTTGACTGGGTCATATGTTATTGAGAATATAACACCCTAGAGAAATACAATAAGTGGTTAAAAATATTGCACATAAACAATAAATAAACTTTGATAATAACTAATACATCTAGACACATGATATAACTACACACAATCATCAATAAATCTGACATCCATGTGGTAACAATATAAGTACTTACATTATGTCCTTTGAGGAAGTGTAGGGCACCCAGTTTGACAGTCTGTATAATAACTTCGGAGTATACAGTACCGCTGAATATGAGAGTATCATCATATTTTAGTACTGCCAGTAGCCCACTGTACAGGATTGAGTTGTATTTACTCTCATGTTTAGACTTGAGACACCAATTTTGAGTATCCCAGACCTGTAATAAATTATTAATAGTGTATAAATAAAAAAATATCCATACTAATATTATAAATGCGAAAGTGTGTCTGTCTGTCTTTTACCTCTTCACGCCCAAACCGCTGAACCTATTTTGCTGAATTTTGGCATAGAGATACTTTGAGTCCAGTCCATAGTTTTTATCCCGGGAAAATGTACGGTTCCCGCGCGATAAACGAGTTTTGGCGCAACGCAGTTGCGGGCTTCATTAAGTTATAAAAAATTGTGAAGCCTATTTGGAAGATGTTTAATAACATATTTTTTAAGACCTCATAAAAGCAAACTTAAAAAGTTTAAACTCTTGTTATCAATGTATTATTCCTTAGGGCTTAGTTTGATAGTTCCAGGTATAAAAAATATTATATTACCTGCACCACATTGTGAGCTGTAAGCACCGCAACATCAGTCTCATTCATCCAGGCACCGGAATGTAACCAGTCATCACATATGACCGGAGCTGAGCATCTTGCTTGATTGTCCATCTCAGTAAAACTTGCAACTGCCAGCTGTTTTCCTCCATGTATGAGGATGTTGGTTTTACACTTAGAGGGAATAATGCCATAAATTTTCTGCCCTTTTAGAGTGTCGAGTTTTAGTAGCAGTTTAAATGTTTCTCGGTCGAATACATTAAGCTCGCTTCCTATACCTATAAAATGATTGTAAACTTTTTTAGATGTAACCAAAGTTTAATATTCTAATGATTCTTATGTTAACCTACATCATACAAATTACAATGTACTGATCTAATTGTTGGTTTTTAAACAATTCCATTTTTCCATTTTTCTATCAATTTAAATCTAAGCATAACCTTACCTGCAAGAATATAATTCTTGAAAAGTTTAACACACGTTACATCTGTACGAAGAAAGATTGATGTCATTTTGTTTGGTGTTTTGCTTTTAGCAACCCAAAACACTTAAAAATATCATTTATTGTTAAAATAAGCAACAAATGTTATTTACCATGTATTTACAGATTTTCAGTTTTCACCACAGATCAGATTTACTCCTAGGAACAGATTTACTCCTAGCGGAGAAGAACATTGACTTAGTACAAAAAATTCTGGCCGCTACTTCAACGCCATCTATTGGCTAGCCCCCATCAACTTCACGAGCCCGCGAATTTTGAACGTGTGTCAATTCATAGGGTTCTCGTCAGGATTTTATTAATAACTAAAATTAGGTTTAGTTTTACACTAGCAAGAAACCTGTGGCAAATTAAGTTTCTTACTAATGTAAAACTAAGTTAACAATAAAAACAACATATAAAATGAAAGTCATTTATTTTCAAATATAAAATACCTAAGATACACAGTTTCTTTAATATTTTGTTCTCATTTCTTATTATGTACCTGTAGACTCAGGTGAATATATTATGCTTATAAAGTTCTAACAGTGATTAGGGTTAAGACATTGGCGATTCACTAAGGAATCAGTTTTAAAAAAAGAAGGAGAAGAAGATTAAAGAAGGAGAAGAAGAAAGATTATAAGGATTCGGAACATAGAGATATATAGATAATATGGAGTAGCCCCAAACAACATATACATTTTTTAATTATACAAATATGATGCATTTCAGCGCCAGAGCCGAAAAACTATATCGATCTCTTTTTTTCTTGTAAACATTTGCACTTGACGAAAGAGATAAACATATTTCAATGTGTTTTCAATTATGACAGCAAACGTCAACGCGCTTTACCAAATCACGGAACGTGCCACAATCCGCCATCTTTAGCGCGGAGTTTCGTGGTAGTTCTGCTGTCAGATTGTTGTTTATGTTTTTGAAAATTGCGATTTTATAAGTAAATACAAGGAGTTAAATTCTCAAATTACGTAGGAGTGTGGAGAATTTACGCAACAATATGCCTGTCTGTTGCATTTTGCAGTGTGGTTCGCGGAAAACCAAAAATCAGCCCCAATTGACGCATCACAGGTTTGTATTTCGTTTTGGAGTAATAGCTCATAAAATTCATTAGATGCTAAAGTGAAACTTATCACAACGATCAATTTATGTTTAAATTATATAAATTGAATGTTATTTTTGTAAAAAACGTACTATTATTCTATATTTTGTTGTTATTTGTTTTCGTAGTAAAATAGGGTTGTGCTTCATTGGAAATTATTTTAATAAATTAATTATATGTAGGTAAATACTTTTTTAATAGATTTCCTAAGAATGAAGGATTGCGACGAAAGTGGTTAGCGGCTGTTGGCGAGGAAAATCAATCCTCGGTACAAAGAGTGGTATCTTTGTTCACTTCATTTTGAAGACACTTGCTTCAACAGAACACTTGATGTTACAAGATTACGTGATAATTCAGTTCCTTCAATATTTCCAGTAAGTAGTAACCTTTAACTAATATTGTTATACAGTGATACACACTTTTCCATGCACTTTTTCCACGTTACAATTAGTACATTCAATATCATATATAATATTGTTATATCATTATTATTTTATAATAATACTAGCTGCCCCGTGCTCACTTTGTTGGGCGTTTAAAAATAGAGACATATTAGCCGATTCTCAGACCTACATATTTAGGATATAAATTTTGGTAAAAATCAATAAAGCCGTTTTGGAGCAGTAAGGTAACTAACATTCTAACATGAGAATTTACTATAAGTATAACATTTATGATGATTTTAATACAATCATTGTTAATCTTAATGTAGCTTCATTGACTGTAAACTAATTATTTTAAATTACAATATTAACAACAAAAGATGCAGTCCAATTTATTTTATTGTAGGTTCCAATTTGAAAGTATTTCTAGTAAATACATAGCATTTATTGTATTTTCTTTTTCAGATATCGGCAAAAAAATCAATAGTTCTGCGTGAAATGGGCAATGTGATGATTGACGTTGCTAGATTCATCCGGAAGTTCCTTGTTACTGCCTACACATCAATATAATATGGAAAAAAATATTTAGATACATTTTTTTCCGTTGATGTTGACCCTAATCACTGTAGTAATCACAAATTACTTTTGATTAAAAGTGTTATAAAAATTTATCTAGATATAAGATTTAGATATTACGGAATAATGAAAAATGAAAAATTGTAACAAAGACAATTTTTAAACAAATTAATATTGTTCAGAAACGAATAATAAAATTATTTTAATTCTTATTGTTTTATTTTATTTCTTGATATTTTTGTTATCAGCTTATTAATTGTCTGTTAACGGGACTTCAATGTCTGTCCGTCTGTCTGTCACTCTTTCTGTCTGTCTGTATGTTTGTTCCAGAATCACACGAAAAATACTGATCCGATTTTGATTTGATTAATTAAATGGCAAAACAACGTTTGCCGGAACAGCTAGTTATACATAAAATAATAAATAAAAAACATAAAAGAATTTTACTCAAAAAAATATTTTACATACATAGATAATTTTTGTAAAATAGTGTTAAGTGACAACCCTTATCAAAGGCAGCCATTTTTAGCGACAAAAATTGGCACGTTTTTTTATAGGTACTTCGGGTCCATGTATTTAGTACGTCCATGATTCGGAATCATGAATATTATGCTATGTCCTTTCCCAGGACTCAAAAGTATCTCCATACTAAATTATTTGTCTTACCCCTTTCAGTATTACAACCTTATTTACACGAATTTATTGTTCACATCAAATGCAAAGTCACTATCACACAATTTTCACAGCACTAAAGCACGGAGACAAGCACAAAACACGTAGGAACCGAATCCCAACTCAATGTTAATTGGCGAGCACAGTTTAGTTATTGGAATAATTACAAAAGAACGGGATTACAAGAAAAAACAAAGTCAATGGCAGACATTTTCCTTGTGACAAAATTACACAGATTGTTATACTATGCTAAGTACTCATTGGGGTGCCCAGTTTAAAAAATTGAGTTTTAAAATATTTTTACATTGCCATCCCAGGTCTGGCCCCCGTTTCATGATTGGCTATAGTAGGGAGCTGACCACCCCGGGGTTTTCACTTTTCACGTTGTTTTGTTTTGACATAAATTAAGAGTATGTTTCGAAACTACAGTACAGTACCGAACAGTATACTAGACGGGGCGATTTGACGAGATTTTATTGGTTATCAAGACGTCAGATGGTGAGGTTTCGCCGGATTCGCACTCGATATTAAACTGTAAAGTTTAGGAACACACAAAAATTGTTTGACATTGACATTTGACTTTTAACACTGAAATTGACAGTTATTTTTTTTATTAAAAATTTATGGCTGACCACATACACACGTTTTCCCGCAATTTTCCCGGAACTTTTCCGTATTCGATTTCCTATAATAACGGTTAATAGGAATTACGATAATTATTGTGGAATTACGATTTAGAATTCCGTGAGACTAGTGCAAACTTGCACTTGAAATGTACATGCAGCGAACGTGTGCGCCATGACGTATTTTCTACTCATTAGCCATTCCATGCATTCGAATTTCCGATTACGGAAAACGAACACCGAAAACGTGTACATGTATGCGGCCAGCCGCCAGTCTAAAAGAAATGTTCGTTTCTCTTAAATTTTCTAAATAATATACATTTTTTGTTATCAGCTATGAGCCTAGTATCAGATGTGCCCCGGCCCCCGCGATAAAATGCACGGTCGTGCTTACGCCTTAAACTCAGTACCTACCTATATAGTTATATGTCCAATATGTCCAAAAGTGGCGTGACTCGTGAGTCGCGACGTGTTCCCGGGTTCTCCCGGAAACGTAATTACTAAAAGATGGCGGTTTTATTATGGTTGCCATGACGGTATTGATTCCAGGCTATCCAGGTTAATCAGGACGTTGATAGAGATCACAGTTATTGATAGTCTGGCCATTGCTGTTTATTGCGCATGCCAATAAATTAATTAACTAATCGATCAAGTGCATCCCGTCATAGGTACCTATTAAGTTCTAAAGTTTCACTGCCGCACTCAGAGACGAATATTAATTAATTAATTATTGTAATTAAGATGACGCCTTGATAATTTGGCTGTAGCGATGTCCATTTTTCTCAGCAATGACTAAAGCTAAGAAATTAAAGTTCATTGTCAGTATTCATCATGTCTTTGTCTTTGAATTACCCATAGCATAACACGATTGGTCAACTTTTATAACACAGAATAATCAATCAAAAAGACCTCTGTAAAAAAAGGGATTCCTATTTTGCCAACAGAGGAGAGTGATATAAGCTTCCAAAATTTGTACATAAATTGGTTCTAGTATACACTTTAATTTGTCCATAGCTTATATGAAATGTATTTATGGTTTTTAAATTACGCGACAAAAACCATTTTGTCGCTACGCCCTTTCAATTTTTTGCTGTTCCATTGCTTGTTTTCTATGAGAGGCCGGGCCAGCCTCGCATAGAAAACAAGCAATCTCAAACACATCCAACACGGTTTTTCACTTTAACATGGCGTCACCTTAATAATTAATGAAGATTTTAATAGAAGCCCATACATTTAATGTTAAACATTAAACTTTAATCTTTATTTTATGGTCTCTAAGTACGGCCGTTAGAATTGTTATTCTTGGAATGTTGGTCAGTTCAGAATAATTTTTGAAACTGATTCATAGGTCTGTTGCATAATATAAAATAACTCATGAATATTATTACTCGAAAGGTTAAGGTCACCGATGGGCTTTTAGACGAAATATATAATATTATAAGAAAATATTTTATTATAATAAAATAATAAAAAAAATAACTATTTATTCGTTCTGATACTGATCCATTGGGTATTTGTCGCCATACTTCTTCAAATGCTCCTCCATTTGCTTCATTTGTTTCCTGAAAAAAAGCAATTATAAAATAATTCTGAGGCACTAGAGTTTTTCCTATACCTAGCAGTCGGGATCGATGGAGCAATACAGCCCATACACTATACAGGCAGATAACTTACTAATAGCCTATATTAATATTATAAGTTTAGCATCGCCAATTTGGTAAAAGAGCTTAACTTTCTTCTTTAACGATAGGAAAATAATACGGGTAATTTAAAAAAAACATCCCATTGCACCTCAAGAATCTCAAAATACAATGTGAAGTGTGATCTGACCCTTAGCCCTTAGGCGTTACAAACATCTCTGTACTCAGTGCCGGTTTTAGCACTTCGGGAATTCTTCGGCATCCAGGAAGCTGGAACTGCCACAAAAAGGGGCGGGCCGCAGACGCCCCTTTTCCGTTGCCTCCGGCGCCCCTCTTTATCCGGCACCTTGGGCGGTCGCCCAGCGTCGCCCACCCTAACGCCGCTACTGTCTGTACTCACTGTATATGCGGCGGCATGTCGTAGTATACATCTTCTAGCATTTCCTTCCAGTGCGGTTTTTTCTTCTTCTCGGCGTTTTGCATGGTCCTCATCACCAGGTCTCGAGCATCCTTCGCCGCCGCCTTCTCAGCTTCTTCCGACCATAATCCTATAAAATGTATTGAATACGATTTAATTCAAGTGTGCAATTTACACGGAGGCGGGAAGCGCACAACGCCGAATGCTAATTTGCTTTGGTTTGAACGTAAATTAGTTAGGTTTGGTCAAAAACCAGTAAATAATAATTAACCATAAGTATATGGTTAATTATAGAAAAATAATAATTACCTTTTCTTTCCAAGTATAGCCTCAGTTTCTGTATGGAATTCTCGTCTTTGGACCATTGCTGTATTTCCTCCAGCGGCCGGTACGCCGTGCTGTCGTCGGAAGTAGAGTGGTGACCAACTCTGGAAATTATAGAATTTTCTCATGGTGTTCTTAATTCATATGCTTATAGCAGGATACTCGATATACCTTATAGTCGACATTCGACAGTATTCTTAGATGCTGTATCAGCGGTAAAGTCCGAAATCATGAAACGTTGCATAGAAACTTCGTAAAACGTTGCGCGTCAATTTTTCTATGCTAAAATAATGATTTTCACGTTCATATTTTTGATGCATATTCTAAGGGGTCTTATGCGTACATTTTCACTGTATCTACTTTGTAGATTTTTAAAAATAAAATAAGGGAGCAAACGAGCAAACGAGTCACCTGATGGAAAGCAACTACCATCGCTCATGCATTAATTGTGCGTTGCCGGCCTAGGGCCAACCCACACGTACCACAACCACACCACGTGGTCGGGCCGATTATTCCGTATGGTAAATGAACTGGACCATTCACACGTACCACATTTACCTAATTGCAGTCGTTGTCGACCACTTGTGTGATACCGACCACATCGCAACCACAACGTTGCGTCGATGCAACGACAGTGCGCGCACACCGCCCGCGCTCTTGCCCCCCTCCGTTTCATTGACTTTCGTACGTAACAACATTGTGACCACTGGCGACAACGCAACCACATCGGCATTTTGTTGGTACCACAAAGCTACTACAAAAAGCAGCAGCAACACCATTCACACGTAACCACTGCTCGACGACATTTTGTCGTTGCGATGTCTCGTGGTTGTGGTACGTGTGGGTTGGCCCTAAGAGGGAATGGTGGGAAATATATGCTCTCTTCTTAAAGATTTGCAGGTCGTATTTTTCCGGAAATACTGCTGCAATATAACGTGAATATAATTATTATGATGTGTGGAAATATTTCTCTCACCTGTACGACATAGCCTCAATCAGCACTGGCTTGTTCTGCAGCGCCAGTTCCCTTGCCCGGGCGGTCGCGTTGTAGACCGCCAACGCGTCAGTACCATCGACCCTGATGGTGTGGAGGCCGAGCGCCGGGCCCCGCGCCGCTATACCGTCCCCGCGGTACTGTTCCCGACTGGGTGTGGAGATCGCGTAGCCGTTGTTTCTACTTTAATTCAAAAAGTTATATATTTTTATCGTAGGTCTATATGGACGCGTATCAGTTATCAGTTATCACGCATGCTACTACCTAATAGCACATAGCTGGGTATCCACTGGGCGAGCTGCCGCGTGTTACCTATAACAAATCCTAGGTCAGAGGATACCTAGGCCTAGTTTAAGGCACTTGACCCAGGATTTGCCGCACGACATCAGCTAGTCACAACAAATGATGACACGTTAAAGCCCTTCCATACGACGTTTTTTACGCTCGTATATATCAATACAAACGCAAGTTGAACGCTCAGCTAACGGAAGAAAGCCGACACGTTTTAAACTTAATATCTGCCAAAACGCGCTGAAAACACGCAGAAGACGAGCGCATCAGGACCTAGACAAGCGGCAAGCGATTATCGTAAACGCTAACGCTAACGCCACAAAATGTATGGGATTTGACATTAGTATTCGCTAGCGAAGCGATGACATAATATACCAATCCCATACATTTTGTGGCGTTAGCGATGATCGCTTGCCACTCAGAAACGCGCGACGCCAGTGCGCAAAAAATACGTCGTGTAAGAAGGCCCTTATTGTTCGCGACTGCACACGTATAGCGTTACATAATTTATATAGGTAGCTTGTCATTGTCTATTTTATGTGATGTATCATGTATCCCAAATTCCATTTTTGTCGAACGAGTTTTTTGTGTAGTTGTACGCGGTGAACTTTTTTTTATAGCTCCTTTGATACTCCAACATTACCAAGAATCGATGATCGCTTACAAATTCGTGATCGATACAATCTTATCCCTTACCAGAACAAAATAACAGGGCACTCGAGGGTAGCTGCGAAGTTGAGGGCGGCGTGCGCGTCACCCTCCGAAGCGGCGCCCTCGCCGAAGTAGCAGATCACCACCCTGTCCCTGTCCGCGGACCGCTTGAACGCGTACGCTGCACCCACAGCCTGGGGCATTTGGGTTGCTGCAATACAATGGTGAGCTTTCATAGTCAAGTGGTAGAAGAGCTGGTGCGATCGCATACCATGGCCAAAAACAAACGTATGCGCTGTGTAATGTGTTTTCTCAACATTATCTAGAATTCTAGACAAAAGATCTAAACATCTATTGAACAGTTGTTTGGACACCATTATTATCTACTGATTTTTTTTCTAATCAACTGTTCAACAGGTGTTTAAATCTTTTGTAGTAAGACCGCGGTAGGAGTCGGTGATGTTGAAGGCTTTTAGAATTACCACGACCTGCGGCTGGTTAATTGAACAATAATTTATCTGAGCCCTTTTTGAGACGTAACACAAGTACAACCAAATTGGTTCAGCGGCAAACAGACAATGACCTATTTATAATACACAAACAAACAAACAAAAAATCTAATCTTTCCTCTTTATAAAAGTAGTGTAGAAGTATTGTTAAAAGATATATTAAGTACTTAATCATATAATTCTTTGAGATTTATCTGCCTAGAAACAGTTCATATTATCCCGAAAATTTCCATGACTAGATCGATATTACAGGGCTATTTTTAGTCCGGAGCCCGGAGACCGGAGTCCTAAAGGACCAGCCATAGCCCGCAGGCGCGGATGCTGCCTCCACTGCAATTGCATAGCAACCGGAGGGGTCGGTAGCCATATTGGGCGTATCGGCAGGGGGCGATATATTACGATCAATAACTCGTAAACAAGTATCGTTAACAAAACAACAAACTATCGAGGGCACGTACGTAACAAGCGTGTGTTTTATAGAATTTTTTACCATGTTAACGCAATATAATAATAATTCGAATTGATGCACTGTGTGTGTTGTCGTTTCTAGAGAGATATGTCTCTACTATAATGTACCCTAATCTGTGGAGATATCTATTAGATTCAATTGTGGGTTCGAGTCCCGCGTTGTAGAAAGTTGTTTTCAAGTTCAAGCATATCGCATGATTGTCTGACAAGTGAGATGAATCATGCGTCAGATAGGCATTTAAAAAGCTAGTCATTGGTCCCTCTTTGATCGTCGCACAGTCTTGGGCAAATTAACCCTGCTTAGCTGACCTGATGCAGACAACCTTTATCCTTTATCAAAAACCCATACTAATATTAAAAATGCGAAAGTGTGTCTGTCTGTCTATCTGTTACCTCTTAACGCCCAAGCCGCTGAGCCGATTTTGCTGCAATTTGGCATGGGCTTTGGACACTTTGAGTCCCGGGAAAGGACATAGGATACTTTTTATCCTGGAAAAGTGTACGGTTCCCGCGCGATAAACGATTTTAGGCGTCATCTAGTTGTAAATATTACTAGAATACTGACCTAACGGACTGGAGATGGTGACAATATTGCGCTGCTTGCTGCCGTAGTGGACGGGCATCTGTCTCCCTTTGCCGGGGTCCTCGTGGTTGCCGTAGCACTGGTTGATGAGCTCCGACACCGTCATCCCCCTGAAGAGCAGCACTCCCAGCTCCCGGTACTGGGCGTATACCAGGTCCTTGGGGGTGAGGGCAGCAGCACTACCCACGTGGATACCTTCTTCGCCGTAGTTGGTCATGTAGAAGGAGATCCGACCTTGCCTAGAAATTTTTTGAATTTCAGAAAATTAGTAGGTACGTACCGTACTTCGCTATAGCCATGGAATTTAAAGTGTGAGTAATGAACAGCTGTAAAATATGCATTTCTACTTCTACAAACAAGGGTAATTCAGTACGTCTAGCGACGTGCCCTGCCTTTGCGAAGGCCATACTAAGGCTTTGTAATGGAGATTTCAATTTTTATAGAAACGACCCCCAAGATGACCAATATAGCTGATAATCTTCGAAGCCCATAATCCTGGGGTTGGCCCGAACCGCGTTGTGGGCCGTTCCCACCCGGCCCTTCAATGAATACCTATGCATCAGTTCAAGCCACCTGCCGAACCAATAGACACCGACCACACCGAACAAATGAATGTACCTTTGCGACTCGTACAAAATCTTGTCCATCTGATTCATCTGTACCATAGTTTTGTACATATTAATCAACGTCTCTCTATCGATATCGGGCTCCTCCCTGCTATCAATGATGTCTCCGTTGCTGTCCATCACCCGGTAAATCGGGATCGGATCGTAGCTGTTCTCGTCCAAGATCTTCATCTCGTTGACGTATGGCGCTTTGGCCCCGGGAAAAGCCGCGACTTTCGCGCCATTCTGCAAAGATGGCTCGGAGTGCGTAGATAGTAACTGAAAAACAGAGGAAAATGTGTTACATATTAATATAATACGTAGTTAGCAGAAAAATAGCTAACTGATTCTTAACATTTTATTAGTTAAAGTTTACATAAATTTATAAAATAGAAATGCAGTTAAAAATGTAACGCGCGATGTATTATACATCGCGCGTTACATTTTTTTTATTATACTTAAGTACACCTTATTCAATTTTATATATTTGCCAAAAGAAAAACTGTAAAATAACGCTTTTATCGCGATTTTAACCTTGACTATCTTTGTTTAACAACAACATCTTTAAAATACTGTAAAATTATTTCATCATTCATTGCCGGTCGGCAATTTAAGCTGTATTCAAATTATGATACATTACATAATCAATTCGTTAAGCATTTTATACATAACATTGTCTACGATTAGATTTTATATTTTAATTTGAGTATAATGAAGTTAATATTTAAACGCACCCTCACAGCCCGCACGACGCAACTCCTGCGCACCGCACGTATGCCCACAGACAACGCCATATTGCTACTAAAGTCATTTTCTTGCTCATTAGCAAGTCGATAAGGTTCGCGGCCTTTGTGACGAACATTGTGATAGGGAATTAAAGTATTATGCATAGCATTTGTGTCTGTTGTTGCAGACAACAGATGTCCAGCAAGCCATCACTGGACTTCAGGAGCTGATTGTGATTATTGCTAAATGATCATTTAAGATTAGGTAATTTATCAGCCTGTTTGCTCTAATGTAAATATATATTTTAGTATTTAGAACATAATTAAGTGTAAAGACGACGATAACGACGACGAACGTGGGCCGTAGGCCCACGTTCGTCAACATGGTGGCCGGTGGAAACCTGAGGGTGGATGGTATTGGGGGAAGATGGGGTGGTTATTATCCGGGGGCCGGCCGGCCGCCGGGGCCGATCGATGACTGCTGGCACCATGGTGATGGAAATATTTCGGGAATCGCGGGGGTGGCTCAGCCCAACTCCAATGTCCCCGCCCCCCTATCCCGGACCCCGGATTGCGTCATTTTGGTCCCTGGAAAATCAAAGAAAAAACCATAGTCCAATTATTCGCTTGCTCAACAGCTGTTTATCAATATTTTTCAGCTTCTTACAAATCTTACAATATTAAAATCAATAGTGAAACCTTTGTAAGTATATTATATTATCTTTGAGATTGAAAAATATGTAGTTAGTAATTATTAATGTGTGTTTACATTGCTTATCGTACGAGACTCATATCAGCTGTTGTACATAACATTAAAACATACACATTGATAAGATAAAGAATGATCGGGATGACGATTTTCAACTTAAATTTTAGTTAATACTGAATACTGAATGGTGATAAATGATAATGTTTGTTGACAATCTAGCCGAAGCTTTCTTGGGACTCGAGGCACTTTTTAAACTACGGGCCTTTAGAGGACCATTAGTCGTTTTACGTTTAAAACAAAGCATGTTATATTGCAATTTATAGGGTTTTCATTAGAATATTTCGTTCAAGCCTCAAGCACGCGGCACGCCAGTCGCCACGCTATGAACAGGCAAAATATTTTTGTTTCAAATCCAAAATTAGAAGGCGACGAAGAAGTTTTGCTGGGAATGTGAAAGAGTGATGTTGTGTTTTTGTATTATTTTCCTAAAATTGTGTTAAATTCGGTTTTTAATGTTTAATATTGGTAGGATATTATCCATTAGATATTCGTTATCGTGCACAAGTGTAGGAAAGTGATGCAATATCCAGAAACGTGCTATTTTGTGTTCCCTCCAAAACTCCATCGAAAGTTTCAGTAAAGCGTCTACCACTTTACTGAATCAACCGACTTGATTCATTTGACTGCATTGACTTTTATTTAGACTCTGACTAGACTTTGGACTTGAGGATATGAAGAAAAAACGATCCTCTGAAAATTGTGACAAGAAGCAATATAGTTTTCCCGCCATTTATATACCTACATGACACTGGAAAAGGTTCAATAGCCGAAGTGCCATAATAAAAAAAAAAAAAAGAAGGCGACGAAGAAGTTACGAGTGGCTTGACAAATGTCATCTTGACAGTTGACAGTGACACAATGTTGTAAATCAATGGCCGTGTTATCAAAAACGGACTAGCAATATTTTTATTTTAATAAGTTTTAATTATGCCTTATTGGTATTATGACAAGAAGGACCTACAGAATACGCCGTCATTCCGCGATGGAATCGCAAACGAAACAGAGAACCGATACAGAAAGGAGGGCGCGAGATTTATCATCGACACTGGTTCGAAGATGGACTTAGGTTATAACACAGTCGCCACTGGAGTTGTTTATTTTCATCGTTTTTACATGTTCCACTCGTTCAGAACATTCCCAAGGTATATCACGGCGTGCTGCTGCCTTTTTTTGGCGGGAAAAGTCGAGGAGACACCAAAAAAGTGTAAAGATATAATAAAAGTAGCCAAATCTCTACTGACCGAACATAAGTTTGGTTCGTTCGGCGAGGATCCCAAAGAAGAAGTGATGACGTTGGAGAGAATCCTGCTACAGACGATCAAGTTTGATCTGCAGGTGGAGCACCCGTACGGGTACCTGCTGAAGTATGCCAAGTGCCTGAAGGGTGACAAAGCCAAGTTACAGAAGATGGTACAGATGGCGTGGACTTTCGTCAATGACAGGTAACAGACTCATTTACTAACCCATTTCTCATTTTACAGTATTTTTGAAATAAACATTATATCTATACACCTTGTACGATTATACATTTCATCATTCACAGTAATTGTAAGACCATTTTTTAATGTCTTTAAGTAATTTCTATTTGTAGTGCTTTAAAAGAGTAATTTTAAGTTAAAGGTGTGAACTTACTCAAACTTCACACCTTACTTAATTATTTTATGCTAAAAGATATTATGAGAAATAGTTATTGTTTTGAGCGAGTTTTCTATTTCCTTTTGTGACAAAAATACATATTATGTTAACCATGAGAAATCTAAGGAATACCTAGTATTCTATTAGACTTAAGTTTTTAAACATTTTATTAAAATTATAAAACTGTTTATTATATCCATTATCCAGGGTATTTAATATTATGTGTATTTATACTATAGCTATGATCAACTATAATGTCAAAATTTTTTTCATATCATTAACAATGACTCAATACATTTTAGTTTAACCAATTCATTGCGGCGCACATTTTTTAAAACTTTTAGTAGTGGCGGCATACAATTTTCTCGTGACACGTTAGCTGTGTAATAAGCCATAGGAGTTGGATATGTCTCGCCATAGATGTGCCAAACCTTTTGTAGGTTTCAAAGTTAGAAAAATGACAGCCCCTCCATTTTTCAATTCACAGATTATCACAGGTTTTGGCCTGAAGAGGTAACAGACAGACAGACAGACACTTTCGTATTTATAATATTAGTATGGATAGCACGGCTCACGTGTCATACACGACACATTAAGAAATAGGTATATAATATTATTATATTTTTTTTAACATGTGGCATAATATGACACGGCTGCCGTGTCATCTGCAATGAATGCAGCTTAATAAAGGTTGACAGCCCCTACTTTTTTCAATTCACAGAATATTCAGAAACAAAGCCTATAGGATTGTTTTACGTGGAAAATTATGATAGTTTTGTCATGTTACCTCTTCATTTATAAACTAGTGAACTAACTTTTGATTTCATCTACAATAATTGTTGACGTTTGAGTTGAGGAGATGGATAGGATTGATTTCATAACGTAAATATTTTCAAATCCCATTTTCAAATTTGTTTCATACAAATAAAAATGCAAATATCTAGTATAATCCATACTAATATTATAAACGCTAAAGTGTGTCTGTCTGTTAGTTGTTTAAACCCAAACCATGAAACCGATTCTGAAAGGTATGGAGATAGTTTGACTCCCGGGAAAGGATATAATAAAATACTTTTTAAACAAAAAAAAAGTATGGTTCTTGTGAAATAAACTAATTTTGACTCAAGGGAGTTGCATGCCTATTGCCTCATCAAGTAGAAAAAAATTTGATTAGAATAACATAAATATCCAGCCATAGGCATTTTGAATCTTGCTATAAATAAAGTAATAAAAAATATAATATAATTGGAATATTGCTGAAAATAATAACAAACAAAATTTTGAATCTTACCAAAAGTGCCATCTATATAAAGGTTAGTGAATTCCTTTGCAAGGTGTTTGGCCAAGATACTGGGGGTTTACTATTGATTAGCTTGGACTAGAAATGTATTTTGTTTAACTTATATTAATATGACCATTTCCTCTGTTAGATCTCTATTTATTTCTTTTTTTATATCACAACAACCTACATGTTTTATTTTCACTATTTACGTTATTTGGTAGGGACGCGCCCCGGCCTTATATTCACAGTACAAAATTTTTCATTTATATATCAACTAGTGAAGTGGTGGGGCGCGTCATTTCAAATTAGATAATTACATAAACTACTTGCTGTATTTATTCAGGTACTCTGATATTTTTAAGTTATGGGTCAATCTTATATAGGATGCCTTTAGTGTAGGTAGGAGAAAATATTATAATACTTTATGTACAGACAGTACAGGTCATATAAATGATAAGCAATTAACCATTGTGTATCTTACATAACTTGTTTACTTGTTGCTCCTGACACCTGTTAGTGGTGTGAGGGGGAGACGGTATTGATTCCAACAAACATGGCCGCCCTCGGCCAATCAGGGCGGCGACCTTTATCCGGGACGCCAGGGCAGGGCAACACATATATATAACCCGGCGCCCTTTTGGGATTTTACAGTCGTCCTTTAGCGCCGCCGCCGATAGGACTCGCTAGTAGCTCCAGACCGCTTTTGGTTCTTTGTGTTAGCTATTTTGGTTTAAAATTCCTGGGTCTGTGAGAGCGATGTGAAAATCGCGTGTTATCGGCAATTAAGTAAGTGAAGATTGAATAAGAAAAAAGTTTCATTTGATTCCAAACGGAAACATTTTTTTATTGTTTCCAAAATTAATACAATTCTCGTTACTCGTTAGCCTATTTTGTAGATGTCGCGTTTAGGTAGGGTTCGTTTTTAATTTGCGGCGACGATAAAACAATATACCCAACAAGATATTATTCTAATTAAATTGAAAAGTAATTTTAAGCACAATGGGCTTATTTAGCTCCCGCTTTTGCCGGTTTTAGCACTACCAGCGCCCTGGGCGAAATTTATTCGGCGACCCAGGGTGGCACCCTTTTTATCCGGTACCTTGGGCGGTCGCTTAGCGTAGCCCACCCCAACCCACCCCTAACGCCGCTGCTGCTTATAAACACGATAATACGAAGAAACATTCGGTATTTTAGCCTGTGTACAACGTTGTGCTTACAATGGGAGCCGGAGGTGATAGCGGTGGCGCTGATGTTCCTCGCGGGGAAGCTGAGCAAGTTCGAGGTGATGGACTGGAACGGCCGGACACCGAAGCACGTGGCCTGGTGGGACATGTTCGTTGAGGACATCACCATGGATCTCCTTGAGGATATTTGCCATCAGGTGAGCGATATGCTGAAGCGATATGTTTTTAAATTTTTCGATTAAATTTTGCTCTATTTGTTTTAATGATAAAATATTGTACTTTTGTTTTATTTCTGGAAATTTAATGTTAACGCCTCTAGTCCACCGACGCAGTTCGCGGCGAAACGATTTACTGTCTCATCTGCCACACGACCGCGACAATGCGTTATATTGCATCTCGCTCTATTCCTGTTTCGCATATGTTTCGCATTGGTATCGCAGTTCGCAGCGTCAGTGGACTAAAGGCGTAAAGAAAAGGAAAGTTATTAATAACATGTAAAAATGTTTACTTATTAGGTACATTTAAAACTTTTTGAGCATTACAAAATTGTAGCTTCAAATAATTTTGTGAGGTTATGAAAGTAAAATAATAAAACTATAAGACGCACTTAGCGATTGCAACATAAAAAAAAACAATTCGTAGATTCTCATTGTTGATTGCACAATTTCTTACAATGTACACATACTTAACATCTTTTTTTTTTCGTAACTAAGTAGGGGTTTACAAGTTTACGATTAAGTTTTAGTTTGGTTTTGTGACGCAGATTATTATAATAATTATAAATCACCGTTCAGAGTATTTAATTACACCTAGAGTTTTCTATTTGGATTTTTTTTGTTATTAAATAATTCATTATAATTCTCAAAAGCATATTAATATTAACTAAGATTATGGTGTCATGAAAGCGCCATCTAGCGCATCTAGCTACAAAATATGAATTTTCGAGTGCAGTACTCGAAAATTCATATTTTGTAATATTATCACTATACAGCAATTCAATAAACAAGTAATAACTGTGCCACTTAATTAATTATTGTATGCAGCCTGCAGGACGTTTTTTTACATCATTTATTTCCGTTAAAGTGTTTTTATTTTAATCTAAGTTACATTAATTCCATTTCCAAGACCATCGTCCTAAGACCTTATAGCCTCTAATTTTTAGTTATTGCTAAGCATGATATTTGTGCCGAAACATAAACAGCTATAATGAAGTTTCTTAAGAGGCCGGGGTACCCTCGAAATTTTCATACATCCTTTATACCAAAATCATTTTCTCATACGAAAATATTTAACATGTTTGAGTTATTTTTCAGCTTAAGATAGTAATTACCTAGGGTCCTGAACAATTTTTTTTACAAAATATTTAAATACTAAAATAAAAAATTTGTGTTTAAATATTTTTTAGTAAATTTACTACTAAATATTTAAACACCAAAAAATAGTCAAATAAAAAGCGGCCAAGTGCGAGTTGGACTCGCCCATGGAGGGTTCCGCAGCAGCAATAAGGTTTATTTTTATGAAATTAAAATATTTTTGATTTATTTTTTGGTGTTTAAATATTTTGTAAAAAAAATTTGTTCAGGACCCTAGGTAATTACTATCTTAAGCTGAAAAATAACACAAACATGTTAAATATTTTCGTATGAGAAAATGATTTTGGTATTAAGAATGTATGAAAACTTCGAGGGTACCCCGGGCCCTTAAGCTGAGCCCTGTAATGAACACTGATTTTGTTGTAGGTGCTAGACCTGTACTCGCCGCAGAAGCAGGCGACCGGAGGGGATTCCCCCCCGGCGCCCGCGACTCCCGCGCCGCTCCTCACCCCGCAGAAGCCAAAAAACGACAAGAAGCCCTCCGTTACACCGCCCACTTCCGTGTCACCTATCGCCGTTACCGCTAAGCCCGTGGTCTCCGCCCCCCTCAAAAACGGGGGGGACCTCAAGCCGGAGCCGCCCAAAGTGGACATGCGGTTCACGTACCCCGCGTTCACGCCGGTGCCCCCCTACCCTCCCGTGTATTCGGCCCCCCCGCCGGGCATCCCGCGTCTGCCGCTAGTGGGTCCGCCACCACCCCTCCACTATTCGGAGCCGCCGCCGGCGCCGGCGCGCTTCCCCCCCCGTCAACGTGCCCCCCCCGAACTACTACTCCCCCCTGCCGACGAGGGGGCCGATGCCCCCCCGTCCGCCCCCGCGCCCCTACTACCCGCCCACGTAACGGAGAGCTAGATAGCCATAGGGTATATAATTTTTTTACTGGAATACAATTAATGAAATCCTTATGATTCGTTTTATTTACTTCCCGTATATATTTTTCTAAATCGTTTCGTGTTAAATTATTTTGTTATACTGCGTAATATATAATATTTTCTGTGTAGCACTTTATGTTATGTGAAGTGTAGTTTATATTAGATCTTTGTTTACATCTAAAAAATGAAGTTTAAGTTATTTTTGGATCACGGTAAATAAGTGACATTACAGTTGGCAAAACAATGATGTTCGCCGTTTACACTAAGAGCTGCCACACACAAACACGATACGACGACGCGTCGTGGAAATCTGTGACACGACGTCGTAACGTGTCTTTTGCTGTTAAGAAGAAAAGGAAGAAAGAAAAGACAGATACGCAGAATATACTGGATCCACCCATTTCTTTCAACCATGAATAAGTTAATAATACGGGAGTCACTATATAAAGTACAATGCCTTAAAAATAGACCATAGCAACTTTTTCGTGACACGTTACGGCGACGTGTCGTAGATTGCTACGACGCGTCATCGAATCGTGTTTATGTGTGGGAGCCCTAAGACTACTAACCTAACCTCGTCCTATCAAGAAGATGACACCATGAAGACAAGCACCGTTCTGGTCGGCAACTAATCAGTAACTCGGCAGTTCCCATCCTCGCGGATACCCCGCTCCGAGATATTGGCTAGTTGCCAGCCCGGCCGGTCAAACGACGAGGGCGCGGAAACATCTACAGCACGGCATAACACCACATAACAATTATATGTAGATTGTAGACAATTTTAAGGTAATAATAAGGGCCTGTCTCACCACTTCCTGATAAGTCCCGGATAGGCGATCCACCACTTAGCTTGACAGATAAAGTATGAAGAATCTGTCAATAAAGTTGTGGATAGCCTATCCATCACTTTATCAGGAGATGGTGAAACAGGCCCTAAGTTATTAAATTAATTATTAAGCAAATAATAAACGAGATTTTTTATTAATTTGGTAAATGCGATTCTAGGTTAAAATAACGTAGCCAGTGATAGCCCCACCTCGGTCCTTAGCATAAAGTTAATGTACCTAGCGGAATAGAGAAGGCCTGAGCAAGAGAGATGTCACTATCAGTAACACTGCGTGGTAGAAAGAGACGTGTGATACATGACAGCAGCACTCTTTTTTTGACGTCCAGTCAGCCCGCATCAGCCCAGTTGACAATTTAATCTTATAGAATTCATGTTCAATCATGCTTGTGTAAGTGTATACGTACATATATTTTTCACACAGATGAAAACCAATTTCGGTTACGTTTGACAGTTCGAGAGTGTTGCTCTATTCCGCTACGTGTATTAACTTTATGGTCCTTAGTCGACAGTGGCGCCAACTGGTGAGCAAAAAAAAAACGATAGTTCTCATATTAGTATTCTGTCTCGAAATCAAGAGGGGACCGGGGCGGGAGCGATTCCGGCGTCGGCGCGAACGTGGGAGGCCGCGGTAGTACACCGCGTGCACCTCGGCGCGAGCGGCACGCGTTGTACTACCGAGTACCGAGTGCCTTCGAGGCCAATTCCATACAAATCTATACATTGGAACGCGACGCTTCCGCGTTACCGCCGCCCCCGCCCTGCTGCCCGCTGATTTCGAGACTGAAGCCTTACCCACACTGACGCAAGAGCATTACAAAATAAATATTTAACAATGAAAGAAATAAATAAAATCAAATTCATTTATTATTCCTAAAAACTGTATAAAACATTGCAGATTAAAATATAACAGTAGATATAAATATTGGTAGGCCATACAAATAACCTGAATCATTTGTAGATTACAACTGAATTCATTATTTTTATAAAAAACAAACAAACAAAAAATCATGTCTTTCCTCTTTATAATAGTAGTGTAGATTGATGCAATCAATATATTCCAAGTATAAAATATTTGTATCATGAATTATGATACACCAGACTACAAGGAAGTATTTTGCATTTTGTTTATGGCGTGAAAAATGTAACAATATTCGTATGGCTCCCACATATTAGTAACAAATAATACAATTTAATACTGTTCAATATAAATATTATAATAATTTACAAATATTATATATGACTTTTCAACATTTCAAATTGAATTTTGTACAAATACATATTATATTGATTTAAAATTGTATTAATAAAATGTTTGTTTCATTATTTTGTACTAGCTGTACGTATACAAACATCAAAACTTGTATAAAACGATGGTGTTATATTCATTATAATATAAATATGTAAAAACTTATTAATTTGTAAATTGCCTAGCACTACTCTTCACTCTCCTTCAATACACAACACACTATTGACATAAAACATTAAAATATATAACATATAATACTTTAGTAATCTCAAATTTTGTGTAAACAACTGTAAAACAAAAGGAGCAATCGTATTGAGCGCACATTATTTACATCTAGTGTAATATTTCTATTTCAACAATAATTATTTCATAATTTTGTGCATAAACTAAGCTAACATTAATATGGAGCTGCTTTGGACTAGAATTAAGAAACACCGTGAACACAAAATGCGCTTACCTCATATTCCAAGACTCAAGTTAACCGCTAGCGAAAGAACTGGCCTGCTAGCAGAAGATTTGGCTAGCACATAGCCAGCCGAGACCCACCACGCTAGTACGAGTCGACTACAGTGCTAGCACAGGGCTACATCGCTAGCACAATTCGTCTACAACGCGAGCAGAAGACTACTGTGCTAGCATAGGACTACAGTGCTAGTACAGGACTACAATACAAGCACAAATAGCTTACTAGCACGGCGGGGCGAATCAGAATGGGCTGCTAGACGTTGCTAGTTCCTCGTCGCTATTTCTTGTTATACCTAGCAGCTGATTATTACACCTCGAGCCTTACCGAAGAAAAGTTGGTCAAAATATGCTTTAAATATCATACAAATATCTGTGTGATACTGTAGTATCATCTTAAAAATTAATATAAAAAGTAAAAAAGGCACAAGATCAGATCGAGTTCATCTAAGGCACAGTAAGCTTACAAACTAGTCAAAAATCTCCGTACGACAGTTTCATACTGACACAAATATACAAATACTACAAACGTAGTATATACTATATAGGCTGCACGCAACTTAACATTGCTCAGCGAGTGCAGAGGAGCTCAACTTTAGATCTTTTTGGTAACGATTGTTGGTATTTGGAACATAATATACACAAGTCAGTGCAATTCTCCCATAGACAGTGTAATTCTAACTCCAGTTTCACCGAGCCATCTTCAAACTGTGCAGTCTATACAATTAATTCATATACTAAAGATTTATCTCAACTGTATCAACATGCAGTACCTACATGTATATTTATGTTGTATGAAAATACTATAGCAGCTACTTCTATTAATACATTATAATATTAATTAATGACTCAAAAATACTTAGATGGCAGTTAAGGCATTAAGCATGCACCTCGTCTTAAATACTACACTTTCTTATTTCGTGTATTTTAATTCAAGAGTATTATTTTATAGCTTCTTAGTAGATTTTAGAACACTTTTGTTAATAAGTTAACAATCACAATATTATATTCCCTTAAAATTACTTCTCTAAAAGAGAATATTTTTGTATTTTCTCTATCACATCATTTACCCTTACTTTTGGGCTTAGTTTTACTTTCATATCGCAGATATTGAATACTTTGAATAAAATTTAGATTTCTCTACGTATCCAGTAGTTATCATTTTCTCTATTTCTTTTTGTGGAATAGGTCTGCCTCTACAATTTTTCGTATACGTACAGTCACCGTACACAGCCAGTGCACCTGTTTTGTCACTTAACAACTTATTCCCATGTGTTAAGTTCTAAAATTGGTACACCAGGTTTGTCAAGGAAGAAACAGTGCGACGTAGACGTCAATCGGTTTTCATCGTTTGTCACTTCTATAGTAAAATGAAGTAGCTGAATATAATTATTAACTATTGATATTATTACTTTTATATCAATTGAAAGTATACCTTTGGCGCTAGCGCGTGACAATCGGGTGTTGGTGGTGTTACCAATGGTAAGCTGTGGTCAAGTTGATGTTATTAAATCTGTCATTCATAGAATGTGTCGATAACCAGTCGGCGCGTTACTCTGGTGTCGACAACTGTTGGCACATAGGTCAGGTATCATAAACTGGTGGCACCTAATATTCAACCAGTCGCACGTAAGTCAGGTATCAACAACCGTTGGCATCTAAGGCAGATGTCGTCAACCGGAGGCATATATCAGGTGTCATCAACCGGAGGTATATATCAGGTGTCACCAACCGGAAGCATCCATCAGGTGTCTCCAACTGCGCTCAGATGAGTCGCGAATGCCGCAGGTAGTGCAGCAGTAGCTGATGTAGACAGCGATACTGCTGTTCGCTGTCGATGAGGCCGGCGCGTTGTTGGTGCAGCGTGGTGATGGTGTGCGGTATGTCCAGCTCCTGGAGGTGAAAATGAGTAAGTCGTTTATAATTTTGTTAGATACAAAGCAGACGGGTCACCAAAAGCCAACGCTGTAAGACGGAACGTTTTTATACAATTTTAATGGTTGTTTGTATCATATTGGTGACAGGCAGGCGACAAATATGAAATAACTGATCAGTTCCAGAATAGAGTAGTAACATAAGTAATCACGAGTACTTCATATCATTATATGAGCCAAGTTGCCTACCAATAAATGGTTAGTTGCTAGGGCTAGTTGCTTTGTTACTTGCCAAGAAGATTTTTTAATTATATTATTTATAATAAATTGTATCTGACAGACGGAGGTAAACTATTTACCGCCCGTTTTTTACGGCACCCACCTGGTTAGCGTCCAACACGTGTGTGAGCAGATCTGCCGCCAGAGCCAGGCCGCAGCGTCCCACGAAGAGCACGGGCGGGTTGCGGGCGGCGAGCGGCGCGCGCTCCCCCGCCGCCTCCGCCGCCACCGCCACGCGGAGCGCGCTCAGCTCCGACAGGAATTCTGAATAGGTGTTTTAGAGTGAGAGCCAGTCCACATGGCGCGTTGCGTCGACACAGCGGTGCCGTTTGACGCATAGCCGGCTTATTACGAAGCAGTCTTTACGTCAACACCCTCTCGTTTCGTCTCGGGGGCTGCTGTGTCATGTGTGCGTTGCGCGCTGCTGTCACGACGCAGCGCGCCGTGTGATCACCTTGGTTATTTATACGTAAAACAACGCAACGGTAGCGCTGCGTCGACGCAACGCTGACACAAGTACACAACGCGCAGTGCGGATTGGCTCTTAGTTTCCAGAGAGTGGCGACGAAAGTGTTTATTGGGTAATTTACACTCAGCTCTGTTGGGCTGGGAAGTGGGCAGCGCGAGAATGTAAATAGTTGCGCTGCCACTCGTCATGCCCCTGCCGCTTCTCGGTGACTGAGTGTAAATTACATTAAGTAATGGTATAGAATCGCTTATTTGTCTGACTTAACTCAACGCAGCTCTTAAAAGACGTCGTTATGCAGCCTTAGAAAATCTATTCTAGTCATACTAACGCCGTTGCCCAAACATTTAGTCAGTTTATTAGCCCAAATATTTAGTTAAAATTGTCTTGAATGCCTACTCTGAGCTTTAAAACATATTTATACATAAATGCCTTCGGTAAAATATATGAACTTTGTAATACGGCAGATATTGCGTTGAGGATTTTAGACAAAACTCATCATCATAATTCTTGACAACGTTGTGTTAAACAACAATGTAATTTAATATAAATAAATAAACAAAGTTAAATATTAACAATTTAATTTACCTAGGAACTGATCGACGTCAGGCGGCGCGGGCTTGGCGGCGGGCCAGGCGCTGTAGTGCACGACGCACAGCGTGCGCGCCCGCCCACGAGACGCGCGCACACGCACCGACCCGCCCCACGCCGCGCGGGCCCACGTGCCGCACGATACCGAGATCTGCGTGAGAGAAGATGGAGTTATAGATAAAATAAAAATAGATAAAATGTTTTTTTATTCAATTGGGTATCATTGATACACTTTTTGAACGTCCAGTCTACAATGACGCCTACCACCGCCTCGGGATAGGTCCTGAGCCTAAGCCTAGCCAGGCGAACCAGCGTCGAAAATCATGTGTAATGTGCATAAATAATAGGTACAAATGATTAGTGCACTTGTGTATTATGTTTACGTAAAAAATAATTGTAAGGAAAATATTTTGTGTTTGAACATTCATAGTTTAGAAACATTCAAAATATGTTTTTAAAAATATTTCTTACGAGATGAAAGTAACTTAATACAGGTAATAATTTAACGTTGCCCGCAAGTACGTCCGTACTGGCCCGCATGCACGTACGCAAATCGAGCGTGCACGTACGTAAATCGAGCATGTACGTGTGTAACAATAGCTTACACATACCTGCCCGTACCGACGCATGCCTGTGTTCGTACTGGAGCGTGTAAGTACTGGTGAGTGCACGTACCTGTCCGTACTGGTGCGTGACGTTAGAGGGGGGGAGGAAGGTGGGCGGGTCCGGGCTGACGACCGCCAGCAGCCGCGCGCCGGTCTGCCACGCGCACTCCCACAGCGCCGCCGGACTCGCTCCCGCCACCACCACATAGAAACGCTGCGAGCTGCCCACCGTCATCTATATCAATAAAATGATTTTATAAAACTTTAGTTTCATTAATTAAAGCAACCTTAAAAATATACTCATTCATAATTTCTTAAGGGACCATCCATAAAGTATGTCACACCCAAAGAGGAGGAGGAGGTAACGAAGTGTGTATAATTGGTGTGACAACGAGGGGGGAGGGTTCGTAAATTTTGTGACATCACATTTTTTTGATAAATTCAATAGTGAAATTTAAATTATTGAGATGGTTTTAATTTTAGATGTAAAATAGTCAATGTGTGACGTCACAACCTGTGACAAGAGACGTACTTTATATGGATGGTATAGGAGACGTGGTTTTCACACCACAAACCAAACACTTGCGTTTAATACTTAGGTAAAACTGTGTTTATTCCACTAATCCACAGGTTTTTAACTTATAAAACAAATCAAAACTACGGGCGAGGCGAGAGACCGCCATGACGCGCGCACGCCTCGAACTATCTCTCTCTCATGTTCGTCGTCCCTCTCTAGCAGGCGGACGACGAAGCCGCGCGATATCGCCATGGCAATTTTACTCGTCTGCCTGAGGCAGTATAAGACGGCAAATTTAAATTGCTCGGCGGTACATCGGTCCCTTATAACAATTCACCGTGACATACAACACATTGATCTAGCCATGAAGATTTAGCGGCGTGGGAGTGAGACGGACTCTGTTGTCTTTATACGGGAGGGGGCGGTGGGCGGGGATCCACACGCCTCGATCGATCGACTATATTACCACAATGCTAGTAATTAAACATTATAACTCGCCGTAACATGCGACGCGTTGATATATCCATGAGGATTCTGCGGCGTGGGGGTAAGTCGGACTCTATTGTCTTCATACGGGAGGGGGCGGTGGGAAGGAAGCCCACACGCCGCGTCCAGCGCCCCCGCTGTCGACGACAGCGCCGCCCCCCATTCCGCTTGGCTCCGCGCCTGAGGGATTTGTGAGAACGCGAACGATAGCTGCTCATCTGACATCTTACGCTCAAGGATTTGGCACTGGAATAAATAAGATTAAGAACATTTATTTATTGAGTAACTAGATGATGCCCGCAACTCCGCTGCGCCAAAATTCGTTTATCACGCGGGAACCGTACATTTTACCGGGATAAAAAGTATCCTATGTCCTTTCTCGGGACTCAAAGTATCTCCATACCAAATTTCAGCAAAATCGGTTCAGCGGTATGGGCGTTAACAGGTGACAGACAGACAGACAGACACACTTTCGCATTTATAATATTAGTATGCATATGGATAATGTGCCGATGTGTTTTATGTGCTCAAAATGGTTAGACCGCCGTTTTAAAATTTTTAGCCTATAGCAAATAAAGACTGTAAAAACAATTTTTGGAATCCGTCAAGTGATTTTAAGCTAATGACTTCAAATTTTAACATCACAACAATTTACAATACAAGGGAATGTACCACCGAAGAAATTTATTCCTAGGCAGTTGACGGACGTGTATGTCATTTGGTCGGCTTATGTCAATTCTAAGTTAGCTGTGGACTGTGATCGATCGGATGGGTTTGACGAAACGCGATCAAATTACTTACTAGCCATCAGCTGCCTAGGAATCAACTTCTCTCATAGTACTGATCCGTACCTTGTGTACGGAACACCGTGTTCACCTTTGAGGCTGACATTAGCACTAGCCTCTATAAAATAAAAGATAAAAAAAGACAAGGTAAATGACACTCACCAAGGTTTCTTTGGTGATGCTGGGCGGCAGCGGCTGCTTGTGTTGTCCGGTGGACCAGCGGTGCCGGGGCCCGGCGGCGGGAGGCCGGTCCCGCCCCAGCGTCGCGCTCTTTTCTTCGCCACCCGACCGACTGGCAATAAATTTAGTTTATTTTATTACGTTTCGATCACTTGAAAAGAAGCATCAGCATGCGTACATGAACTGTCAAAATCTTTATCTGTATAGTCAGTAAAATATATAGAGATTTACCCGCGTCCCATGAACACGCCCCAGCGTCGTCGCTTCTTCTCCTTATTGCTCGCTTTGGTGTTCTCCAACTCCGAGCCGACCGAGCTAATAGTGCCGTCGGGCTCCGGACCGGGCACGGCAATACACGTCACGTTGTCGGCCGACCGGCTAATCACGTCGGCCGATCGGCTTATGTCGGCCGATCGGCTTATGTCGGCCGACCGGCTTATAACGTCGGCCCGGCCGATGTCGACCGACCGGCTTATCGACACCTTAGCGGATAAACTCTGGTACGGCGTTTCATCGTCTTCCGTCGGCTCGGGAGGAATACCATTGAGTTCTTTGGGTAGACTCGATTCACGCACGCCACGGATTACCTGTGAAATAGTACAGAAAATATAACAACAAAAAAGGAGGATTTCTCAACCACGTTACCTTCGAGAGCGTAAAAAGCTATATCAAATTGTATAATGTATTATTGTATTAAGAGTTGGCTTCATTAAAAATCTAAAGAAATCCTTATCTGAAATAAGTAATAACTAATAACATACCTGTGCGTTGACGTAGTGCGCTGTATCATCAGGTGTGGTGAGCGCGGTGATAGAGGGGGCGGCGGTGACAGCGGGGGCGGTGAGGTTGGGGGCCGGGCGGGGGCGGTCGTCCGCGGCGGTGAGGGAGCGCGCGCGCTCGCGACCCCCGCGCCACGGCGGCACGTTCTCGTAGATAGGCTCGGGTCGACGGTAGTACACCTGAAAAACAATATCTTTTTAGGTTTTTATTGTGTAATTTCATACATAAACAACAAATTACTTACAAGTTGGAAAAGAAAACTTGTTGACAACTTATACCTACATATATTTCTATTTTACTATTTTAACCAAGCGGCACCCGGCTGTTGCATAACAATTGAAAATTTATTGTGTCTGCGATTCCCACTATCGAAGTATTAATAAGAACTTCTTATTACAACACAAGCAATACGGTTTGATGTAACACAAATAAAAATGAAATCTTTTTTATTCAAAATAGGTATCATGATACACTTTTTGAATAGCTATGTCAGACCTGTGGCGGCGGTGCGGCGAGCTGGTAGGGCGCGTAGGGCAGCACCCTGGCAGCGGCGGTGCCCCCGCCCACGCCCACCGCCTGCACGTAGGGCAGGTAGGGCCGCACCAGGTCGGGGCTGGAGCCCGAGGCGGGGGCGCGCGGCGCCGGGCTGCTCAGGTCCGGTGTCGAGCTGCTCGCTAGCCCGTAAGGCGGCGGGGGCTTGTAACTATAACATAAATTAATATTTTTTTGCTCGCTTGATACTTATGGCTTGGTTTTATTTTAGTAAGTGTTTGGTATCACACAATATTACGCAAAGCATAATTTAATTATAGCCATTTTACTACTTTATTTCTGTTTATTTCGTTAGATACATAGGTATAGTATTATTTAATGTGTAATAACTAATGATGAATTAATTTTAAATTCTTGTTCCTATTTTCGTTACGACTTGTATACTGAAAGTTGACAGTAAATAAACAGGATATCGTACACATTATAAGTGTGGTACAGCCACAAAACTTACACATTAACATAATGCAGTCCGACGTATCCCAACCCGAGCGTGTGCCTTGCCACGTCCGGATAGTCCGGATAAAGTCGGACGTCCGGATGCGAGCCGTACTGTTGGTACCGGAGGCGTTGACGGTACTTTTGCTGGACCGCCGTATCGTAGTCGGGGGCGGGGCGGTACGAAGGGGGAAGGGGGCGGCGGGGCGCCGGCGGTAACTCGAGGCAGGATGTGGAACGCGCGCGGTGCGCCGACGTCAGTGGTTCGAGGCGACCGCCCCCGGTGTCTAAGCGACCGCCCCCTGCGTCTAAGTGACCGCCCCCTGTATCTAAGCGACCGCCCCCTACGTCGAAGCGACTGCCTCCAAGATCCCGCGCGTCTAACTCCTCTCGGCTCTCCGAGAGGCCGTGCTCCTGAAACAGATTGTAAAAGTTATTTCACACGTCAAACGATAAAGTACTTATTAATAATAATTAGAAGTATTTTGCGTCGTCAGAATTACAATTGGGCATATAGAAAACTTGCATTAGATTTGATAAACTTAGTAAACGAAATAAGAATTGAAAAATTGTAGGTACGGGAATTGGTATAATGCGTCGCTAAATATTTTTATTTCTAACTTCACTGATGAATTAGTAGTTAGTACCCTGGCTCTAATTACATTACTCGCATAGTTATCGCTACATTAAATTACAGACTAAAAACTCCAATTAATAGTAGGCGATACATTTTAATTGGCGCAAAATCACCAGGTCGACACGCGAGCACAGACCACACTCATGAGTCATGTATCATAGTTTGATTCGCTTATTGGACTTGATTTAATGACGCTTCCTTGTTGTCTATTAAATGATAGATGTTGCTCGCACTTCGTTGATTTGATTATAGAATAGGAACCATACTTTCTTTCGCAAGTTTCGCAACGAATGCTATATTGACATTTTCGGGGATTAAAAGTATCTACATACCAAAATTTCAATTAAATCAAATTTAGCGGTTTACGCGGCAATTATTAAAAACTTATTGCGTATTAGCAAAAATTTAATAGTCTGTTGTTGTTGTGACAAATGCATTTATAATAGGTATATACGACAACATTTTGGCTAGAGTCTTTGCAGTGTCGGATTCATATTTTTCATGAGTGTTGTGAGTTTCATGAGTTTCATGACACTTTATTTTCGACGCTCCATGTACGAAATCTGCCGCTCCCCTAAGACACTGCCACTTCTAGGCCGCGGCCAATACGGCCTACTTATAAGTCCAGGGCTGAGTCTTTGTATTACATTTCAATGCTGTACTTTTATCTACTTTTTTATCGTACATGTGAACTTCGATATAAAATCTATTATGATTAATTTCCTATCCCTATAATTATTTAACTAACAAAAAATTTCCGCAAAACAATGCCTGATTCAATAAAGACCTTTCATAGCTGTTGACAGCATGACTGTGGGAGTTCTATTAATTAATGATTATTATTTATTAAGTATAATGATGTGGCTTAAAAATTATTAATTTCTTCAAGCGTAATTAAGCTTAATTTATAGTGACGACCTCTGTGGCTCAGTGGATAGCACGTTGGTAGCTTAAGCCGGAGGTCGCGGGTTCGAATCCCGCCGATGGAACAAAAAGTTTTCAAAGTTCCTGGGTCATGGATGTGTATTAAATATATTTATCATATAATAAAAATCTTAAATATATGTATAGTATAAAAGTATTAAATATATTTCCGTTGTCTGGTACCTGTAACACAAGTCCTTCAGGTACTTAGCATGGGGCCAGACTGACGTGGTGTGAAGCGTCCATAGATTATTATTATTATTATTATTATAGTCATTTGGTGGATACTATTTTAACCGTGCGTCATGGCTCTGAGAATTAATGGTTACGTAAAATATCGTAGCAGATAATTACAGGACTTACATAATTATCAATTAATTTATTACAATCTGCTAGCAAGCTCCGTGGATTTGTCATAACTCATAAATGTTGTATCCGTGGATATGTCATTTAATGTGTAATCCCAAAGGATTGCCAGGTATTTTCTTATAGTTCGGGGTTACCAACCCCAGGTATCCATTCCTGACAACTTGATATAGACCTACTGAATTATGTTGGTCCGCCATCTAACTACTACCTACTACTAATCTGATAATACTGTGGCGAGTCGTCGTGCAAGTTGCGTGGCAAGTTGCAACTTCCATGTGAACGCAGCATAGGAATCACGCCACCTGACGTCACGATCACCTGATTACAGGGGATGACACTACGCAGTGCGTTAGCTATCGAGGAAATTGATTCCTAGGTAGTCACTAGTTGGTATGTGGTCGGCTTATGCCAATTCAATGTTAGGTTAGGCTAGGTTTGAACGCGACCAAACTACTTAGCTCCCCCATCTGCGTAGAAATCAACTTCTCTGATAGTACTACAAGCGTGTATGCGACGTCACAACTCGTCGCGTGCCGCTCCGCTAACCTACTGCACTCTGCAGTATTGACTAATTCGTTTCAGTCGGCGATAAGCGAGGAATTTATTGATACAATATCGACGAGGTGACGAACGCGAGGGGCGTACACATTATTATAATTTAGGCGATGCGATTTGGGTAGAGATGAGAAAGAGTTTTGAATAAACTGTCATGTCACTTAGAGTTAGTCAAACCTATCCTATTACCTATATCGAATATGCCATTCTAAAGGTTCTTAATATAAAAAGAGAAGTTTGAGTGGATGGCATTGTCACTATAATATTTTAAAATGACACCAACGTGAGCGTATGGCTGCGTTTCCACTGGAGATATGTTACGAGGAAATGAATGAATGAATGAATATGCTTTATTATACTCTAAAATATACAGGTTTCTGTCAATCCTGCCAATTTTTTTCCAGGGCTTTGATATCATTAGGAGAGTCTTTACTACTATTATTAGGACTTTCGGAAGCCATTTCTCAACGTTTTAGTACTGACTGATTATAAAAGAAAAAATACGCGTATTTTTATTTTTAACAAGGATCAATACATCAAAATTTGGCAGGAAGGTTTAATTGCACCCTGTACAAATAATATAGAGGAAATTCACATTAACTCAGAATGAGCACAAAGGCGGCTTTATCGTTATAGAGCGATTTCTTTCAAGCAAAGAAAGTGTTTTTATGAAAACCAATACAATCGCTTTTCTTGCCACAAATTGCTCAGCCCAGAGTTTCTATTTTATCATAAAAACTCATTCCTCGCCTTAGGCCCATTTTTACCAACGTATGTTATTTATGCTTGAATTAGTATCACATTACCTCTTTCTATTTTATATCAATAAAAGAGAAGACATGACATTTTAACAAGTTGTTAACACTAACAGACTTTGGTAAAATTGGGCCTTAATATACCTTTATTTATTTATTTTTTATTTTATTTTTATTTTACCATTTATTTCAGGCATCTAGGCCCATAATACAGATACCTTAGAGACTAACATACATAATATGATAATAAATACCTTATGGACTAACATACATATTATTATTATACACTTAAAAACTACACTTTGTCATGTGTTGACGACTACGTGACGCGCCTCGTTCCGGAGTCTCCCCCGGAACCTCCGGTAGACCACATCCATCGGCCAGAACTCCGGCGCCTCAAAGGTCGAAAGAAGATTCGTCGGTACTCTCACCACAAAAGAACTAAAGTTAATTTTGTGGCGAGACTGCCACAAAATTAACTTATTTAGACCAGTCATGTCAAAGTTACGGCCCGCGGGCCGCATCCGGCCCTCGAGCCATATCAATACGGCCCGCGATCACAATATATCACAGAAAGAAGAATTTTAGTGATTTTAGACTACCCTCGATGCCTCTACGGAAGTTAAAAAATGCGCGCGCTTTATTTAGGTAGAGTAGCGCGTGCCTAGACGAGCGAGACTGTTAATTTTTAATGTTTTCTCTCTCTCGCGCGCGTGAAGACGGCTTTCGTCCGAGCAGCTAACGCACACTGTATAACTAAATAAATAAAAATGTTATAATAATTCAGTGTGTTTTATTTTTTTTAATTTGAACTTGGCCCGCCTACACATTCTAAATCTAATATATGGCCCTCTTGAAATTTGAGTTTGACACCCCTGCTTTAGACAACCTCCGTCATTCGCAGCAAAGTACTATATATAGCATCTTAAAAAATCATCAAGTCACCTGGAAGATCGGTCTCGGTTCATGCGCGAGCGCCGGTCGGTGTTTCATGTAGAAGGTGTGCTGCAGCACGCACATCCGCCACACGTACTTGCCGTCCTCGGGGCTGGGCAGCAGCAGCGTCGTCGGCGACCCACACTCGATGCTGAACGTGCGTTTGTGGTTTATCACGTTCGTTATGTCCTGCCACCTGAAGGTGCGATTTAAGAGGTTTAGGGCCTGTTTCACCACTTTCTGATAAAGTGCCGAATAGGCTATTCACAACTTTTTTGACTGATTCTCTATCATCTGTCAAGTTAAGCGGTGAATAGCCTATTCGGCACTTATTAGAAAGTGGTGAAACAGGTCCTTAACTAGGAAAGGTTAAAGTTCATTGGTTTGTATATGAAAAGAAGAAGAAGACAGATACCACAAAGAAAGATCTTACGATCGAGCAAGGTGGTATGGCGGTATGCTCTGTCAGGCCAAAGCCCCACTGACGGCATTTCAGACGTTGTTACATTATATATTGCCGTTATAAGAAACATCGATAGCGCGATTCAGGATCTCCCGAAGGAGCAAATTACTCGTAAAAATTGCGGCATAAATATATGCATTACTACTCAAGGGTATCTAGACGCGATGTTTGAGTGTTAGGCACTTCTTTCTAACTTTACATTAATTAACATATTGAGTCAAATTCAGGTGTTGTATAATAATATGAGGAAGAAGCTAACCAAATGTGGATTCAAAACGGCTCCTCAAGTAGTAACACTAAAATAATGGCATAGAAATAATATGATTAACTTCATTCGCATTTAGTTCTTAAATGCTTTGTGTTTGCCAGGATTTATGCGATATTTGTTTCTTAATACTTCAAGCCCCAAGTGGTAACCGACTATATTATTATTATTATAAAGACTACCAATTTGATAAAACAAACTCACCTATAGTAATGTGGTGTATCACTATTATCAGCCAGCACCCTGATTCCCGTGAGTGATATGGCGAGGGTCACCTCGCTGTGGTCGCGGTGATCTCGAGCAGAGAACATCTCCTGACCGTAGCCTCGAAGTTGTTGGCACGTTGTAATGAAACCCTCTTCTGCCTGTGCCTAAACAAGTAAAGGAAAATATAATTGCATGTGTTAATATCTTTCCCAAATAAGGTTCTTATCTTGTCAGTGCAAAAGGACATGGGAACTGTACATTTTGCCACAAAAATAGTAGTCTTTGTTGTTCTTTGTGATGTATTATACATCTGTGTCAATAAAATAGGTGCAAATTTTTAGAGCCTATCTAATAAAGAATTATGAATTGTAAAGAAATTAGAGATGCAGAAATGTTTCTTAAACATCTTTCTTCTAACCTTGTAATAAGAAAGGTTTGTTTTCATTGATAATAAATAATAATTAAAGGTGATACACATACTCTGGAAATGGCATGTGATAAGAGATAACAACTGATACCGGTATTGGCAAATATTTAGTGTGGTGATTAGCTAATCAAATTTTTAGGCTTGGTTTTGAGGATAGCAAGTGGACGATAGTAAGTATTACAAGTATTTACAGATACTAGTCATAAATTGTTAGTTAGTTAGGTCATACCTTTTTTTACTCTGAACCGTCAGGTAATTTCAGCTAGGCTTAGCCCACAACAACTTAGTACACAATTAAAACTTAAACCCTCAATCACAGATTCTTGGAAATCTATTGTTCTTCTTTTGCGACCGCTTGGGGCTTGAAAGGTTAAAATTACATAATTCATATTAAATGAGTATTTTGTATGAAAATAAATAGTTTGAATGTATTTTTTTTACCAAAATATCATAGCAAAGGTTTGTTCATAGTTCATGTGGTGCTGCATTAGAAAAGGTTGAGAAACCCTGATTTAAATAATGCAAACAGTTGTAACTAACAGCAGTTTCAACACAGTACTGTTAGTTGTTAGTAAACACAATGAAATAGTACAGTACCACTGTTATCTTTTGTGTCATAGTTCTCTCGGTTGATCAATAACAACGTATTATTTGAATTATTATAATGTACGTAAATTAAACATGTACATGGCACTTTAATGCTCTTATGAAGAACTAATTACAATGTATCTATAGTAGAATTAACATGGATACACTTCCAAAATTATTATCCATTCTTTAGGCTTTTATTTGATAAGGTAAAAAGTTCAGGATTGTATTATATTACCTATGGGTGATGGAATTGGTACAGAATTATAAATTGCATTACAATTTTATTGATGTATTGCATTTAATAGTTAGATGATGTCATTTACAATAAAAAGTTATTTTTACCTGAGTCATGTTATGCAGTGACATGTGATGTTGGATGACAGATGCCGTCAGCCACTCCAGCCTCCCCGTATCAGCCAAGGAGCTTATATCCATTATTTGGCCCCCATCCAAAATTTGCTTCGGAAAAGTCAGCAGATTCTTCAAGTATTCAACAGTGTGCCTCTCCCTATCGTGATTTCCATATTCCGCCTGCCGGCTATACGACGCCAGCACCACCGCCTGCTGACAATCACATATTATCCTTCCCTCTATCAAATCGTTCTTCAGCTGGAGAAAATAGTGGTATCTCGTCACTTCGTCGGTGATGAGGCTCGTCCCGGATATGACGTAGTACATCACGCGCAGGTACAGCTGGTGGGAGGAGGCGTACTTGTCAAGCTGGCGCTTCAGCGGCCTGTCCAGCTGCACCCAGCGCGGCTGCTGGTTGCGGTTGGCGTATCGCAGCCCGAAGAACTCCGGCTGGTTGATGGCCTGCCGCTGGCACACATTGTCAAGGCACTCCTGCCCCGTGCTGTCAACGGACAGCGTGCAGTCCGCCACCCCGCCATCTAGCAGCTCGACGCTGATCACGAATAGACTCTTGGACGCCACATTGTACTGCCTCGTCTTCTTCAGTTTCAACTTGAAAGGCATCCTCGTTAAGCGCCGGTCCCGATTAGCATTACCATCACGAAGCGAACGTCGCGTATGGAAAAGGAATGTAGGAAAGGATGCATCCGTTACGCGCCTTACATATTCTGGCCTAGATAAGGGAAGTGGTTTTGTAACTCGGTACTGCCGGCAAGTATATAAAGGTCCTCATTCAGAAAAGCGTTTCTTTAACAAAAATGAGCAAAATATATAAAAATTATAATATCAAAATATTGAAATCACAATAACGCGGCCATCACAACAGAAATGACAAATTTTGAATTGACATTTGACAGCTCACAGCTTGACGTTGACACGAAGTGTCAATGTGTACTTGACATTATTTTTTTTAGCTTCAAAGAAAAGTGTAAAGCCGGCACCAGCCGGCACCAGACATGGGCTGAGTAAGTCTATGGGCTGAGCAAACTTTTTGAAAACTTTGACGTGCGCAAAGCAAACAGGATCACAAAAATATATAATATATGTCTGCCCACAGATTAAGGATATATATGGGAAATGACTAGTATATTGGACAGTACAAGTCATTGGACAAAGCAGAAAAACACAATATATTTTATTAAGGTTGCTTCAAAAACTGCCTATTCTATTTTTAAAGTAATAGAACGCCTGATTTTAAAGAAAAACAGGTAGTTTTTAAAGCAACCATAAATATTGTGTTTTTGTACTCTGTCCAATTACTAGTACCACTGCTAGTACTGTCCAATCACTAGTCATTTACCTTATCTCTCGGCCGCATCTGCGTCTATCGTCCGAAGCTTCGTGCTACGAGACGATACTATTGAACGATACACGCAGATCGTCCAATAGTATCGGTTTTAGCGCGAAGCACCACGCATATGCGGCCGCGGCATTAGTATAGATGTAATTTGTGAGTATAGTATTCGTTGGATGTAATCTTAGCCCGTCATCGCGTGGCCATTTTGTGCTTATTTTCATACAAGTAGTACTGTGCGTTTATTTTCTTGAAAATTTCTATTTGTCGATCATTTCCCAACAGCTGCAGCGTGGGCCTGCTTTGGGTGAGCAGGCGAACGCGGACAGAAGCCACGGAAGACGTGTAATAGACCCTCGCGTTTCCATCCTGATTCCTGCGCGGACGTAGGAACACGATCGGGTTTTAGTGGGTACAGCTGCGGCCACCTTCGACCGTAGTAAGTTCCACATACCCCAAAAAATCATTAGTAGGCACTCTAGGCAGTAGGGCCTTTTTCTGGCAAGGTTGCGGTTGTGTATTCTGCGTATCCAGTGGCTTTGCCCATAGCGGCAATTGGCAAAGCAAGATCACCGTTCGGGTTTTAGTGGGCAATGGGCATTCACGGGCCCTTCTCAGTTTGCTGCCGGGGATGCGTTAACGCATTTTCTCAACAAAAAAGGGACAAGACTAATTACATTTTATTAATATTCAAAAATTGGGTATAAAGTATTATGTTGATTTTGTTTTAAACACCATTTTATTAAGTATAAAATTATTGTAATCTTTTCAACAATACCTACTTATGTACACAATACACATAATATTATAATATAGATCTATACAACTAAACTCTTTAAACCATTTCAACATTTTTGTCGTTACAAAGAGCACTACTTTACACTTATACTATAATAATATTATGATTTATGACATAACAAATATAAATACATATTATTCCAAAATATACAATATTTTTCATAAGTAATAAATAGCCGTACTAAATGCATTGTTATACCAGGTTATACTCTGACTTGTTAAAGCGTAAAAAAAATCGCCGAATTAAAGTCTCCACCAAATTTTAAACAATCAATTTTATACCAACTATGTGCCATCACCGGCTAGTTTCATAATTTATAAATCAGAGTATATCAGCTGATAATATTGCTTATTATTAAGCAGCTTATACACTGATCTCTATTTAAACAAGTACGCGCACTTGTATAATAGAGATCAGTGAGCTTATACATTATAATATGCTTTTATAAAATTAGTTATTCAAAGATTCCACTAAAAGGGCTTTTCAATCAGCTGGGTAGTTAAACTTTCTTAGAGTAAAACAAACACTTTTATGTTTGTTTTTTATTTATATGCTGATACCGAGCTTATAATATTATATTCTGCAAAATAATCTTCGATACACTGTCAAAGATCATTTAACAGAATGGACACATATTATGTGCGTGAATTTGTCTCAATTGATTTTTTGCAAAACGATGACCAAAATTGATTTTTCAACTTATCTAAAGAGATCTTGATTTGGAATTTTCAATTTTCAGCCAGTCTCTAGGTTGTTTGAGCACCTGCATCAGTTTATCTTCTGGTGTATTCGGCGCAGGAACGTTCATGTACTCCCATTTCTGTAAATAAGAATTGATAAATAACCTCAGTTCTTTACAAAATACAGGGTGCAATTATACCTTCCTGCCAAATTTTAATAATATATTGATCCTTGTTAAAAATAAAAATACACGTATTTTTTCTTTTATAATCCCTCAGTACTAAAATGTTGAGAAATAGCTTCCGAAAGTTATCCTAAAAAACACTACAATTAATGGACACAACCCGTCGCTCGCGCGTGATGTGACCCCTCGCGCGCGCCTCCCACCGCGTTACCCCCGGTCATTCCCCCGCGACGCGAGTGACCATTCTGCTACGATTTTAAATGGGATAAAATATGTTAAATAAAAAAATATAACACCCGATTTTTTTTGGTTAAATGGACTCTCCTAATGATACCTAAGCCCTGGAAAAAATTTGGCAGGAAGGTTTAATTGCACCCTGTATAAGTATGTGCCCAATGGTAAGTAGTCTAAAGTCTGAACAGTTTTTAAGAGTGTTTTGTTTCTTTTATAATAAGTTGTAAACATGGCAATGGGCGTAACCATGTGCGTGCATGATGGCGTACGTGCGTGTGTGCGACCATGTATCATGGAAAAATTGAATCACAGGCAGAAGTCAGACCTGTGTTATTTGGTCGGGTAACTTAAGTCGTGATCTGTCAGCTGGGTTTCACATAGCGCATTAAAATTACTTAGGCCCGTCACCTATGAACCTTTCAACGTCTCTGACAGTATGTTGCTCACGACGGTGTGTGCGTGCAAGCTCACGAGCGTGCGTCTCTTTCTCTCTGTACTCACCGCGGTGAGAGGCAGCGACATGAGGATGGACTCGATGCGGGCGCCGGGCGTGTGCAGGCCGAACTTGGTGCCGCGGTCGTGGACGAGGTTGAACTCGACGTAGCGGCCGCGACGCAGCAGCTGCCATTGGCGCTCGGCGTAGCCGTACGCTGCGTCCTTGTGTTTCTGAACTGTAAATACAGGTATAGTTGAAGATTAATAATTTGTCTGGGAGTTCTTTTACATTAAGCTTTTAGACTACTGTAAAAAGAAGGTGCAAATGGCTAATATTTCAATACGTAAATACATAGTTTAGTACAGACAATTGCAGGGAAAGTAAAAAAAGATGGGAACAGGAAGCCACATTTCCGCTACGTATTGAGGCGCTTTTATATTTTGTAGGTTTGTTCTTTCTTAAGGTTTTCTAGCACGTCGTCACAACAGAAACAAGATGATATGAAGTTTGACATGCGTTACAACCAGTCCACACGGCGCGTTGCGCCAGCGTTGCGTCGACGCAGCGCTGCCGTTGCGTTGTTTTACATACAAATGTGTCGTCGCAACGCACACATGACGGACAGAGGCACAAGAGACGAAGCGGAAGGGGGTGTTGACGTTAAGACTGCTTCGTAGTAACGCTGCGATGACACAGCGCCCGTGTGGCCGGCTATGCGTCAAACGGCAGTGCTGCGTCGACGTGTGGACTGGCTCTTATTTAGCAACGGAAAGCACTGTGGCTCATCTACCAATTTTGGTGTTACTTTGTACCAGGGCTTGTACCACGAAACCGTTTTGAGACTCAAACAATCGAACGAGAATGCCGCATCCTACTCTAACAAACGTGAAATGACGTTGTTAGAGCAAGACGCGGCATTCTCGTCCGAATGTGGTAGGCCTACAGATACAACAGTTATATCTGTAGGCCTACCACGAAATGGTTTTGAGACTCAAACATTCGGACGAGAATGCCGCGTCTTGCTCTAACAACATCATTTCACGTTTGTTAGAGTAGGATGCGACATTCTCGTTCGATTGTTTGAGTCTCAAAACGGTTTCGTGGTACAAGCCCTGGTCCAGTTACTGGAGTCCAACATTACCTAACGGTATATAGCTCGGTATGACGGCCTCAGCACAGGAGGTGACGAAGGCGAATGCGCGCTCACGGTCGGGATAGTCGACGTCGTCAAAGAATATCCCGCCGACGCCGCGCCGCTCCCCACGGTGGGTGAGTAGGAAGTAGTCATCGCACCACTTCTTGAATCTATTATCATTTATCATAGACAAGATCAGTGTTTAAAAGATGATCAACATTTTTAAAAACGAGTAATCATTAAATTTAAAGTTAAATCGATTCGACAACTTTCACGAGCAATCGCTTTGTATTCCGAGGATTATAATACAGTTCTAATAGCTTGTTCAGGTTGCATTGATATTATGCCAAAATCAATTATTTTATTATATTATTTAATTTTAATATACATATCTTTACTTTATTAAGTTACAGCGATCTTAATAAAATACAAATACTGAGACAACCATTTTAATTTTTGTCAACATAACTGATTGTGCGCAATTTAAGTTTTGTTAATTTTAAACGTTTTTGTGTTAATTATTTTAAACTTGTGGACTGTATTAGAAGTTAGATGCAAAATATAAAATAAAGATAAATTATTACGATATGGAAGATAGATGATAGCGCCCCTGGCCAAGGACGAATATAAAGTGAAGAGAAAGGAAGTTCCGGTGTTGCTAGCGACGTTCCTGTGTTGCCAGATGACGCGGCCGGAAGATGTCTGGATACTTGCGTTTTGCCCATTAAAAAAGTTATAACCGTGTATGGTTATTCTAAATCGCGGAATCGCGTACGCATTTTCATTCCCCTATTCCAGGGCATACTCACTTGGGGTAGAAGGACTTGTCGTGTGAGTCGCAGGCGTGTTTGAGTGTGAGGTGGAAGTGCACCGCGTCCTCCTCGTTGAGGTAGTACGGCGTGAGGTCGGTGCCGCCGCCGAACCACCAGTGGGTCTCTGAAAAAATTATCGCCATATTTATTTCTTATTTTTACATGTTTTAATGACATAAAAGGCAGTCTGAGTCGAATCGACATTGTAAGGCTGCTTGTCCACCAAAGATATTCGAGGATGCGTAGCGAGGGATGTGTTTGAAAACCAATAGAATCGCTCCATTTACTTCGCCTCGGTCAGCACAGCTCTGGTGGAAACGGCTTACTGGAGCTAGATTTTTGCGCATACAAAACAAGCGAGGAGGAAGCAAGAGATGTGTTGCAAGGAATGAGTGCAAGTGATGTGTTGCGAGAAATGTGTGTCGAGATGGATGTGTTGCTAGGTTTGCGCACATACTGTACCGTGGTACCAGCGCATTTTTACAGCTCCGCCACACATATTCGTAGGCACATTTTCATCGCACAGCTTTGGTGGAAACACCTACATTTTCACAGCACAGCTAGACATCCTCGCACATCTCTGGTGGAAACGCAGCCTAAATCAGGGGTCTAGAGTCTGAAGGGCCATGACCTCATAACCCATCATCGCTTCGAGCTCATGCACTCACTCACGCGCACTCACTCTCTAGCGATAGTATAACAGCGACATTCCGCACTCTCCGATTTGACACAATGCGTCACGACCGTCTTGACGAAGCGATGTGTGAGGGCCTGTATTCACTTTGATTAGTAACAAGTGCAGGTGATTAGTAATCAGGAGAAAGCAAGTGTGGACAGCGACTAATCACTTGCACCCGCACTAATCAAAGTGAATCAGGCTCTGTCAAGTCCTTTACACTTTTGACATCTAACTCAGAATGCGAAACTATTGAATGCAGCTAGGTACAAAGTTTAATAGTACCACGAAAGAAATTGATTCATAGGCAGATGACGGTCCTACATAATTCGGTCCAGTTACATTCAGTTTGGGTTTGCCATAATCCGATCAAATTATGTAGGAGCCATCTGGTTTGAATCAATTTATCTGATAGTCACTATCAGCGCACTGATGTCTTCGGCACCCATAACGCCGGTAGTGCTAAAAAGGCGTCCTTTTTTGTTTCATTCGGCGCCTTGGGCAGCCGCCCAGCCGCGTGCCCCCCATCCCCCCTCCATTACGCCGCTACTGCTAATAGTACCTTAATTTTGGTATAAAACTGACCGTTCTTGTCCTGCACCTCGAAGTATCTGTAGTTGAAGTGTATGGTGGGCACCATGGGGTTGCGCGGGTGGATGACAGCGCTCACGCCCGCCGCGAAGAACGGTAGCTCCTTGTTCTCAAAGTTCTTGCCTCTGCAGAATTCATATTAATCCATACTGTCCATACTAATATTATTCATTCTAAAGTGTGTCTGTCTGTTACCTCTTCACGCTTAAACCACTAATCTGATTTTGAAGAAATTTGGTATGGAGATACTTGAGTATACCAGGAAAGGATAGGACAGTTTCTATTCCGGAAAAATGTACGGTTCCTACTCGATATACAAATTTCGGCGCAGCGGAGTTTCAGGCGTCTGCATCTAATGTTTTAATAAACTTTGGGCCTTGTGTTTTTATTTGTCGACCTGTGCGGCTAAGTTAGCACGTCGATGTCTAGCCGGGGATCGCGGTATTAAATCTAACAGAAGAGACAAGAAGTATTCAATATAATATGTATTTTCATTGTCTAGTACTTCGATCCGTAACACAAGTTTTTTCGGAAACTTAGCATAGGATCAGACTCAATTAGTGGTGTGAAACGTTCATAGATCTCTAAAGAATTAGACGAGGCACAAAACTTCATATCGACACAGAATATTTTAAGGAAATACCGAGACACGTTTGATTGGCTAAAATTTACCAATCTATGACGATATTTTTTTATCTTCACGTTTATTTTCATCTGTGGTAAGACCCACCTGCTTTTCATCTGCTGCACAGCCGGCGGGGGCAGTGTGCCGGACACCACGGAGATGTTGACGCCGGCCTTCTCAAACACGCGCCCATCCTGCAGCACGCACGTGATCCCGCCTCCGCCCTCCGCGCGCGTCCACCTGTCCACTTTGAACTTTGCCTCCTGTGCGTGATGTAAAAAAAATAACTGTCATAGACTTTCCCGCCAAAGAGGATATAAACTACGTTACATCTCCCGGCTCCCGCTAACTATACGTAGCAAGTACCCTACTGTCAGAGAAGTTGATTCATAGGCGGATGGCGGACCTATGTAATTTGGTCGCATCGCATTACGTCAAACCCAACCATCAGATCACGTCTAATAATGAACTGACATAACCCGACCAACTGACGTAAGTCCATCTGCCTATGAATTAATTTCTTCAATGGTACAATAATGTGCCAGGGGGGCAGACCGCAGAACTCCCAATAAAAAAAGGAGATGCCGCAGCGTGTGAGCAGGACGGATAACACTGTATGTATGTCTCTGTAGCTATAGAGACTGGAGCACATGGGGTGTAGTAAGCAAGCAAGCGAGAGCAAGTAGTGTAGCATAGATAGCCACACTAAAATCTAAATCAACAAGTAATAATAATTATGGTTATGCCGGTATAGTTAAATGCGTTAATAACTTTGTTAGTAAGCTTAAGGATAACTTAAGGGCTTAAGTGCAGACTAGCAATAGGTTAATGTAATTTGAATTATTACTGTATGCTCTTGCATCAGTAGGAGGAATAATATATTATAGTAGCCAGTTGCCATGCTAATATGTATAATATATAAACTTCATCAATATAGTAAACCTATGTAATGAACAATGTTTCCTTATTTTATAAAGGTTTATCATGTTGTCATTTACATTATTTATTGTTGTTTTTGTGTACTAGTGGGAAGGAAAAACATAATATTATATTAAAAATATTAGTGACTACTACAAATTTCATACCGGAGTTGGTACGAACATGTCAGGGTCGTAATCTAAATCATCTTCTGGCTTTTCACCACTCCACGCCTACAAGAGAAAAATATCTGTATATACTAATTTACAGTCAGTAAAATAGGTGGCAAAATTACTATGCTACCTTCATTCATGAAAATTATAAATACCAATATTTTGTTTGTGTTTGTACCTTAAGGTTAATATACCTAGCGGAATAGAGCTACAATCTCGAGCTGTCAAACGAAACCGAAATTGGTTTTCATCATGTAAAAGTAAGTTTCATCATGTAGGTGTGTAAAAATATGTGTACATACATACACTTACACAAGCATGATTGAACATAAATTCTATGAGATTAAATTGTCGTTAATAATTAAATTGCCGACTGGACATCAAAAAAAGAGTTCTGCTGTCATGTATCACACATCTCTTTTTACCATGCAGTGTTACTGATAGTGACATCTCGCTCGCTCAGGCCTGTGTTCCACTAGGTATATTAACTTTATGGTTTGTACTTATTTTATATTTCAAATTTTATGTAATTCTGTAGCCTAGTCAATATGAGACACAACTGTAATTTTTACAGCAAATTATACTTACCATATCCTCCTCCTTCTCAAGAGCTTTACAGAACTCTGCCTGTATCCTCATGATGAGCAGCTCCATCTGCGTCTTCATGTCGTCGGGGTTCTTCTCGAGTTGGCTGATAGGTGTCACCGGTTCAGCCATGTAGCTCCTGAGTGACATGATCTCTTTCATCTCTGCTTTGTTGTTTTTATGTTGTGTGTATGCGACATAGCCAGCACCAATAATGGCTGCACAGTACAATCTGCAATTTTAAAATTGTATGTTGCAATCTTGCTTATAGGCTCATCACAGCTTTCTCTGCATAGCTTTAATTTTATTATGCTGTGAAAGCAAGTAGATAGAAGATCAATCGCGACAACAATATAATACAATGGCATTTCCGAGAACCTATGATCGACAGATTAAATAATTGAAATACATTAACTTCAATTACAAAAAATACAAATTTAGTACTAATCCTAATTTACTTTTAAAGATAATATATTATATTCTATATATGTAAATAAAAAACAATATTATTAAGTACATTTATTTACAAAAGTCATGACTCATGACGATTGTGGCATCAAACTCGAATATATCTCTTTGTATTAATAAGCTTTAAGTTTAAAGTGTGTCAAGAGTTTATCTATAATCTGATAAACCAAGTAACTATCTAACTAAATAAGGAACCTAAGTTTTGTGCAACATGTATCTAACTAAAAAAGTGATGTAATATTTAAAGAGAGAATTATGTACATAAAAGTGCATCAATTATAAAATTATTCATGCCCTACGTTAGTACAAGTAAAGAAAAAATGCTTCTGAACTACCGCAGTGGTATTACGTATCTTGCGAGAGCAATGCGATAGCAATTATTGCGCGATAATTGCTGCAAAATCGCAATTTCGTACCACGTGATCACCCAAAACTATACGATTGCAATCGAGCGACAGTACTCCCTCTGCCGAACAATCAAGGAACTATAATTGCTTTATAAATCGCTAAATCTCCATACTGTTGCATTTATTTCGTATCACGTAAGGCTTTTGACAGCAATGCGATGGCAATCGGCGAGCAATTTGAACTGTCAAATAGCGATCACAACAAAAGTGATTTTTTCCGATTGCTTGTTTATCGCTGAGTGATTAGTGGTGTTTTACGTAAAATGTTAAACTGCAAAACGTATTTTTATAACATTGGCGCATACAGTGCTGGTATTAGAAGCCATTCCTGAAGAAGACGCAAGAGATGCAGCCAGAAATACAGCTAAATAAGACCTCGCAATCGCGACCGAGCCCAGGCACTGGAACTGTCTGACTCTGAGTTTAAAACCCATTACAAGGGTAGAAAGAAGCTGTTTGTAAAACAACAATTAACACCTGTGCAGCTGTGTTGCGAAACATCTGTAACAACCATCGCGTCGCCTGCCAGTACGACGATTTCCAAGTGCTTCAACAAGTTTAGGACCACACTTTAGCCATTGCAGGATGTTAGTTTCTTTGAAAAAGTGAGAACCAGCTTTTAGTGAGTGGCAGACCGCAAAGAACTTGCAGAGGTTGTGATCTTTGTAAAGGAAAAAATAAAGCAGTAAAACAGTGTTATTTCTTTCATTTGCATGTAGATTACTATAATTAAGTTATTGTTATTTGTCTTCATGTAAGTAGAATTAAATGGGATACTTTTAAACATACTTACACCAGAAACAAGGTTTATTTAGTAGTAAAACATTTTCTAATGACTAATGATTTTATGCATAATCTCCAATATGCAACTCCAACTGTGCAACAATAAATAAAAGATTTAGTCATGTATTATTTAATTATAACAGAAATATATTAAAATCAACGTTAAAAAGGTTTATTAAAATCAGAATACTGCTTAAAACCCATCAATCCCCAAGCGCCACCCGGCTGCCGCATAACAATTGAAAATCTATTATGTCTGGCATCTGCGGACTGCGATACCCACAATGGAGGTGCTACAAGCTCTTATGCATAATATTAATTTCTTTATTAGTTTTTCATCGTGATGTTTTAAATATCAATATTGTAAATATTAAAATGTATAATATTCATCAATATTATTGGACTTTAATTTAGCTGCCTAGTGGCTAATGTTGTGTTACATGATACTAAGGAATACAGATAAAAGTATTATGCTAAGGAATGTTAGTTAATTATTGTTCTATTATTAGCTGTATTCTTGTTTTGTATTTTAAATAAAATAAATGTCTGAATGTTTGATAACAAAAACAAAATTTCATTTAAAAGCATACTTACTTACTGTTGTCTGTTTTTACTGTATTCTAAAATATTATGTAAAGTCTATTTGTTGTTTATATTATACTATTCGTTAATACTTTTATTTTTGTCAGACTTTGTTTTCCCTAAATACTTAATGTAAAAAGTCAATTTACAAAATAAAGAAATATTGTGTTAAGTGAGATTTTCATTTATTTAAAGCCAAACTATAAATAAAAATGCAACAACTATTACTTATATTACAAATTTATTTAATAATATTTACAAAGTAAAGTTTTTTATCAATTATAAATATAAATTTATCAATATCACTAATTCAACTCCTTCAGTATAGTCTATAATATACTAAACTTTATAGAATACTATAAAGTTGTTACATTATTAATATTTACAATATTATACTTAGTTCTATTAATAGCTGTTTAGTATTCCTAATAAATTACTGGCTTTCAGAACCAAGAACAAAATGACTTTCAGATTATTAAAGGGTTTTTATTGTATTCTCACTAAAATATTATGTTTTGTTAGTAGTTAATATCACTTATCAGTATAATAAGTATATCAGTTAGATAATATTATAAAATGTCAATTTAAAAAATAAAGAAATGAAGTGCAAAGTGAGTTTTTTATTTATTTAAACCCCAAACTATAGGTAATACCTAATATATAAGTAATTAATAATTATATTATATAAATGACAACTTTTATTATAATTTTAATATGACAAAGTATATGTAGTTTCACACATCTATTTTAACACAAAGTTATTAATTATAAAATGATTTTAACACTAGTAAATATTTGTAATAACTAATAAGTAAGACAAATAATCAAATATTGTTGATTCAGCAGCACTCCATAGTTTGTCATCTGTATATTGTTTAGGATCAAAATCACTATCACGAGTTGAAGCAGACGGCCCAGCTTCCATGTAATCCATATCTGCAAAATAAAGTTATTTTAAGAAAAAAAATTACTTCTTCGTATAGTTTAAACTAATTTAAAATTTACTGTAAGGAACAACTACTTCCACAGAAATCATCCAATAATATTGTATTGGATGGTTTGGCATTTCAGCCTCACTGTATAAACTCACTTATCTAATAAAAATATAGATATTAAGTTTATGTTTTTAATAAGTTAGATAGAAATTGTAGAACTTACAAAGTATAATAAAAGCAATATCCAAATGAGTTGAAGCAGACGGCCTAGTTTCAATGAAATCCATAATACCTGCAAAATAAAGTTATTTTAACAAAAATATTTACTTCTTCCTATAATTCAAAACTAATCTAAAATTTACTGTAAGGAACAACTACTTTCACAGAAATCAGCCTCACTGTATAAACTCACTTATCTAATAAAAATATAGGTAACTATTAAGATTATGTTTTAATAGGTTAGTTAGAAATTCTAGAACTTACAGAATATAATAAAATTCTATGTTCACCATCACCAAATACAGTGCTCTGCGATGAAAGCCAAGACTTCATTGTAGACTTTGTTCATTGGTAAGCCATATATCACCATCTTTGATTACCAGCAGCATCAGCAGGCCCCAAAGTACCACCTCTGTTAGCCATCTTCATCTTGCTGTTGTTTTTAACTTTTAAGGTCAGCCCAGTACTACAAAAATCGAAAAGTGTTATGAAAAATCAAGAAAGCGAGAAGTAACATTAAGAAAGTACTTACAGGCTACAAATTAAGGATGCTTACCTTTTTCTATATGTTCTCAAGATTTTGTTGATCTAGAATCTAGATTCTAGAGCGGCATATGGGCAAGATTATTCTACGGTTTTCAACAGCTTCTTTTCACATTGACCCAAGATCCACTCCTTTGGCTATTTCACAAGGGAATCCAGCTGATACATTGGTGATTTATACCAAATAATTTATACAGTATTGTGATTATATAATCTCGCTCACTTGTTATTTTGTTCACGAAACAATCACAACTAAAGCGAACGCAGGTCGCAGAATACTTTTGACTTTTGTATACATTAGGAACGTGATCTGATATTAAACACTTGTAATGTAAACATGGTCGAAGTTTGTTTGATTTGACATTCCAATAATAGTTCCTTTGATTGCAACTAAATTGTTTTTGGCGCTAGTGTACTCGCAAAAGTGCACTGAAACGATTTGCGAGCGATCCGCGAGCCATCGCTTCCATGATACCACCCCAGCAATCGATCGCGCGATTATCGGGCAATTATTGCTGATGGATTGTTGATCGCTATTTTTACGTAATAACCCTGCCGGTTTTGCAACGTCTTGTATTGAGTACTTGATATAAGTTTACTCACTTTAGCGGCCGGTCTCGGAGTTTTTTGTAACTTCCAACGTAACTCAAGGTTCGAAAACTTCTGGACACCACTTTCAAAGACATGTTTCCGAATAAAATGTTTAAATTTTGTTTGTATTTTTCTCAATAAAATAGATATTTTATAGGTTTTATAAAAATCGGAAAATCAAAACGAAGTGACAGACACAGAAGGATAGGTATGTGTCAACTGTCAGATAACAGCTGACGCTGACAATGTCATATTTTGACAGGATATGTCAAAGGTGTTTGACAGATTTTTGACATTATAGTTCGAAGAAGAAGTGGGTCATGTCATCGTTGTAATTTTATTATCACGTGGGACGGCCTCTAGCGCCGATAGTGGCAAGCTGATATCAGCAAGCAGCTGTGAATTTTTCTGTAGCGAGTCACGTATGAGGCTGCATGCGCAAAGTGTATTTATCTCTGTCGCTAGCGCGCTCGGTGGGATCAATCGACCTTCTCGCACTTTTACGGTCAGTTTGCAGCGAGCCGAGTGACGGAGCGTGTCAAAATCGCGCTTAATGCGCGTGTGTCGCTTTTCCCGTGTATCGATCTGTTCGCAACCGCATTGCCGTACATTCCGGAGGCGGTGCCTCGCCTAGTTTTCGTCGATCGTCGGCGAGGCGGGCGCGTGTCGTCGGCGGCCCGGGCTGCCCTGCGCAGTAGCGGTGTGAGCGCGGGAGACGGACCTTCCTCTGCCAAAACCGGCTTGCTGTCCGCGGCGGATGGCTGTGATGTAGCCGAGGCCGAGCGGCCTTCGGACAAAGGATCCGCGCGACACGTAATTCACGATGAAGAAGTTCACTTTCAAGGGCGTGCTGGACGGGTTCCGCAGCTCGGTGCAGGCGACGCCGCGCGGCACGGAGCAGGAGATCCAAGAGACGCTGCGCCCCGAGCACTTCCAGCTCAAAAAGGTGAGTGGCCAGGCGCGCGGCGGGCCGCGGAGTGCACGCAGCACGGCATGGGCGCGGTGGAGGGGCGCGTCGCGTGCCCGTGTTGTGGACGCGGCCGTTGACTCGACGTGCGGACGAACCAAAACATTGGCGACGGTCCGCTATCGTGTTTATTTACATGCGATCGATCTTCGCGACGTCGGTCGACCGATACTATTGTCCCTCGGCCCCGAGGGAGTTTTGCGGGGCGGTGAAATCACTTCTGTCGTATGTGGCTCGCGATTAGGTCAGACTGACGTCAGCGTGTCCTTGGCCGTGCGGTGCGGCCTGCCGCCTGCCGCCTGACGCGCCGCTCCGCCCGTCCTCGCGCAATATCGTCCCTTCCGTTTGGTCGTTTTTAATACTTCAAGTACGCGAAACAAGTGGAGAGGCGGCGCAGTACACAGCCAAGGTCTCGCGGTGGCTGAATTGGCTGATATTGGCTGATAGCGGATAAGATAAGCGCTGCAGTCAATATTAAGTCAACTCTATGTGTTGTGTTTTCGCAAGCTCGCTTATTTTTCCCATTAGCGGTGTGTGGAACGCTAAAAGTGGTAACCGCACGTTTTGTTCGCAGTCAATGAATGTGTAGATTATTGACAATCATAAAAGTAAACTGCGAATTGAGTAACCGAGCGTTATCTTTAAAGTAAGCTGTTAGACAATATAAATATTTTATTATTGTCAACATGAGATTTGCCGAAGCGTTCCCGATTCCGTTTGCTGGAAGTCCCTTAGACCGGTCTGGTCGTGGAGGTACTGTCCTGTGTAATCTCTCCATATACGGCTGACAGCAAATCGCAGGTGGTTTCGTGGTAGTCTTGGCGCTTCGCGTCGGCCAGTCCCAACACCCACATGACCAAAAAAAAAGTTATTTCTCATTAGTCATTACTCATTAGGTCATTACCAATAAGATACCAAAGTAGCTGTTTTGGTATGAAATATTATAGCTGTACCTACTTGAGAGTTGAGCGTCATCGCAAATACCGCGCCGATGGCGTTTCCCTCGGGGAAAGTGTTATCAATCGCATGTTAGTTCGTATTAGCTGATCTTTCTAGAATCAGTTAGCCAGAGACAACATCTATCTGCATTTTGCGTTGAAATGAAATACTCAACAATAAAGTCAGTTAATAAAATTGCTACCTAAATACATATTGTAACTTTATCGAAAAAGCAATAAGGAAAAAGTGATTCGACTCACATGGATGATTGTAGGTACAGATTCTTGATCTTATTTCTGTGGTACAGATTGATGTCTGAATTGGGAGGACTCGAATATTCTATTACCGATACAAGTTGAGAACTTAAGAGGGTAGAAACGGAATGTATTTGAAATGCTTAGTCAGATGTTGCCCTTGCCGTGTTTCTTTTGTATTTTCTTTGTTGTAGAAACGGTTTTGGGATCTTTTGCGGTTTCATGAAATTCGAAAATGGTTTCGTTTTCCAAAGCTTTTTGGCTTTAGCCACCCCCGGCCAAAGTAATCACGAATTCTCGACTGAAGCCGATGGCTCGGCCGAGATGAATTTTCCAGAAAACAAACATCGAAATTAAATGAATTGTTGTCGGAAAATATTACGCGTTTTTCAATTGTTACAATATAATATATCTAACAATAATAATTGTAAAACGCAACCACAAGCGAACTAGTGGCCGACCACATCGCAAGTCGCAACCACAGAACACATTTACGCGTGTGGTTGCGATCTCTGCTAGGAGTAGTAGCAGAGATCGCAACCACAACGTTGCGTCGTCGATGAGCGCCCACCGTCCGCGCTCTTCCCCCCTCCGTTTCATTGACTTTCGTAACCACATCGCAATTCGTAACTACTGGCGACAACGCAACTACGTCAACATTTTGTCGGTACCACAACGCAACTACAAAAAGCAGCAGCGACACCATTCACACGTAACCACTGCTTGACGGAATTTTGTCGTTGCGACGAGGTGTGATTGTGGTACGTGTGGGTTGGCCCTAGGTTACATAATATTAAGAATTAAAATATTATATCACTACAGTCCAAAATAGTCTTCAGTAATAATAATATAAAGCAGTACACTTGTAACTTTTCCGTCGGCAACGGTATATGCCGTATATCTGCATTCTACGGTACATCCATTAAACATTTTACGATTAGGACTGATGGGACATTATATTTTGCTCAGTTATTTATTAGGGCGAAGCCAAACCAGCGTAATTTGCGAGTCGTGAGACGCAGAATTATTTCTGCCGGGCAGAATTCTGCTGCATTCAGTTTCATACAAAAGTCATGTTTGATTCACACGGCGACTCAAAATGAGTTGTCATTTTGTATGACAAGAAATTCTGCCTGGCAGAAATTCTGCCCGGCAGAAATTCTGTGGCTCACGACTCACAAATTACGATCGTCGGTAACAGGCACACGTCTTGCGCATTTATTGTATCTTCATAATAATATTAGTACAGCTATGTTTAATAAAGCAACCTTCACCCTTCTTTAGAATGTTCAAACATTACACAATATGAAGGTAATAAATAATAATAATATATTTTAATTAATTTATTCATATTTAAACGCGTTTTGATTATCCTAAGTAGTAGATGACGCCCGCAAGTCATTGCGTTGCGCCAAAATTCATTTATCACGCGGGAACCGTAAATTTGTCGGGGATTAAAAAGTATCCTATGTGTTTTCCCTCACATTTCCCACACTCACATAATATCAAAATACTTAGTAAAATCTGTTCAGCGGTTTGCACGTGAAGAGGTAACAGAAAGACGACACTTTCGCATTTATGATATTAGTATGGTACACTAATATTAGGTACCGTATTCCGAAGATAATGTTAGTAGTTACTACTACATTTACTAACTAGAAGCTATATAACATTACATAGTTATTATTACAATCAACTCCTCGGTTGAGCGCCCAGTGCCCACGCCGCGCGCCGCCCGTTCCGGACCACAAACACGCTAAATTTGCAGTGGATCTTCAGTGCAGCTGTCGAAATGGCTCCCTTAAACTAAATAACGTCATTTACATTCGCAGGATTACTTATTGGCTATTTCCAGTGCAGGATCCAGTAGGATACTGCATTTGTGCATGCCGAAACCGAAACGCAGACCAATGCACCTGTAGTCCTGTACGGTGTACCTATGTTTAGTAATCTGTGGTTGTAACTAAGTTATTGTATAACGCTTACTCACAATATAGTCGTGGATTTTGTACTGAAGACGACAACCCAATCGTGGTGATCATGGTCAACCATCATACGATTAACGGCCGTTCCCAATATTTGATCTATCTCTTACTTGAGATAGGAATAGCTCACATTAGACATTAGCTCCATATATTTTATGTCAATTCTATGTCAGCTGCGATCGGTTGTATGTCAAACTAGAGATAGATTGAATATAGGGAACGGCCATAAGATGAGACACACAGCCAGTGGCGCGTTTACTTAACCATTGAGTATTGAGTAACCATTCAGCAATCAGCCCACGTCATCGCGACCTCACCATCGACCTTGGTTGCGACCCATGTGGTAATTAGTTTTGTCTCCACATTCCATCATGTACCATAATGAAATTAAAATGCGAAGTTAATCGTGGTATATGGTTAAAACACATTTATTAAACAGACAGTTTATACGAGTAAGAAGATAAAATAATTTAAACACACATAATATTAGAAATTGTGTCTGTCTGAACTTTGACTAGGCATATAACTCTTTAGTCTCTACCTCTTCACGTTTTGTAGCGATTCAGATGAAATTTGGTATCCAGGACAATGGACATACTTTGAAAGACGGGAAAGGACAAAGGATAATTGCCGAAAAATGTACGGTTTCTTTGCGATAATGAAGATGCGGGCGTCACAAAAGTTAGTTATTTGCATTCATTGTTTGTGTTTCATTATGTGATAACTGATAACTGATATGTCACAAAGAAGTATCCGATTCTCAATCCGTGCGTTACACCGCGTTCTATAAACCTCGCAGTTACAAGAATGAGCTTTATATGGTCAGTGTTAGAGTTCTATTGGAGGTAAAATAAACGTGAACGCAGTACGCAACTCTGTATCGACCTCAGTGATCTGGGTCATGAACTTGCCGCGTCAAATCATAATCGCTAGTGCTCAGCTGTACTCTATGGATTATGGACGAGGACTCACGAGTATAATAATCCACAACCAGGTTCGGTGACGGTGGCCGGTTTCATTGAAAATAGGGATTATTGAGCTCGAGTGTGTGTGTACAATGTACCTACATGAAGCACTTTCTGTTCCTTTTACTCTCAAAACCCAGAAAATTGTCATTGAAAGTTTTTAAATTGCATTTTAAAAGGTAAACATAAAAAATCCGCCATTTTGTTTTTTTTTGTAATGTATGTGACATTAGACATCTAACTTCTAAGAACACTTGGGCTATTAAGACAAATCTAACGATACCTCAAATGTGAAAATCCGCTTAGCGGTTCTGAAGATACGAGGTAATAAAGAATATTACATACATACATAGATGATACGCGCTAAACACATAACCCTCCTGGCAGTCGGGTAAAAATTAACCTTATGCAATGAAGTTCTGAATGTTCATCAAAGTTACATAGGGGACAGGTCACAGGAGTCAGGACCTCCTTTTGCTCATCAGCAATAATTTAACGAAAATCAGTTCACAAAGTTCTTGTCTTCACAAATATAAATGAAAAAGATTTAAACTTAATTCTCTGGAGTCTGTATAAAAAAATTATAACAAATTGAGTTTCAAACAAACACTCAAATCATAATATATAATTATCCGGCGGCCGCCAATCTGTGTATTAATTAGTTAAGTGGTCGACTCCAAGTAGCACGTTCCTCTATAATGGGAGAAAAAGAATACTCTCCGCTCCACCGGAGACGGGAATATTCAGGAGGGAGAGAACACTCCCTCCTCTCTCGGTAATGGATCCGACGCGCTTAACTTATTTACACAATCTTTGGTTTCTCTTTACTTCTTAAGTATATTTAAGTATCCGGATGGCGGGTAGCTGCCATTTTGCGAAATTCTTCGTTCATTTGCGACCATTTGTATGCAGATAATTCAGCGCCGATTTTAGGCAGTTTCTGTGAGTCACGTTGTATATTGTAATCGAAATACGAAAAATAAAGCTAAAGCACTTTTTAAATCTTATTTCGTAAGTATTTTCCTTACGTAGTATCATAATATTGTAGTTTTAAGTTTTCACTTTTCACCAATTTAAGGTGACGCCATGTTAAAGTAAAAAACCGTGTTGGATGTGTTTGAGATTGCTTGTTTTCTATGCGAGGCTGGCCCGGCCTCTCATAGAAAACAAGCAATGGAACAGCAAAAAATTGAAAGGGCGTAGCGACAAAATGGTTTTTGTCGCGTAATTTAAAAACCATAAATACATTTCATATAAGCTATGGACAAATTAAAGTGTATACTAGAACCAATTTATGTACAAATTTTGGAAGCTTATATCACTCTCCTCTATTGGCAAAATAGGAATCCCTTTTTTTACAGAGGTCTTTTTGATTGATTATTCTGTGTTATAAAAGTTGACCAATCGTGTTATGCTATGGGTAATTCAAAGACAAAGACATGATGAATACTGACAGTGAACTTTAATTTCTTAGCTGTAGTCATTGCTGAGAAAAATGGACATCGCTACAGCCAGATTATCAAGGCGTCACCTTAACTTGAATTTAACTATATTATGTAGACTGTATGAGTCTGCTTCAACCAGCCGGCAGCTCCAGCCACACGGTTGCCAACGTGTTGTCGACCAGTTTTTCATTATAGATTTTGCGTGGTCGTCAACCGCCTTGACGACCGTGGGTGTTGCCATCACACATTAAGGCCAGGATTTCCCAGAGTATTAGGCATTTTTGCTATCCCAGAACGCGCGAAATATATCTCGCGCGCGCGAAAATAATGAATATTTCAATGTTAAAAATTAATCTAAAAAAAGTGCAATAATCGAAAATCATCGCCTTAAGAAGTTTACCAATAATCTGAATTTCCTTCTGCCGCCTTCAGACACGAATAATTAATAATTATCTAATATGTAAAATTCTCGTGTCACGGTGTGCGTGGTTGAACGCTTCTGAAACCGCTCGACCGATTTTCGTGAATCTTAGCGAGCATATCGGCTAGGGTTGAGAATCGGACAACATCTACTTTTTATATTGATAAGTGTATTTGTTGAATAAATAATAGTAAATTATTACAGCTCGAGACTGATCACTGATGGCGCCCATTGTTTGTGCGACGGGATAGCGATGGCGTTGCCATGGTGAGTGGTGACATATTATGTTATCAGTTATTGTTATGTCGATGTCATCATAATAATATTAATAATAATTCTTGTAGTCTGTCGATTTTAAAATTACAAGGTACACTGTTTACATAGTGTGACTTTAATATTGACAGTAAGTTATAAGCCGTCTGCACACATTGGGTCAGCGCATTAGCCAGCACATTGTGCCTAAGCTCAAAGTGAAGAGTTGTCCCAATACGCCAGCTCATCGCCTACAGCGGGCTACAGATGCGATATCTATTGCTGAGACGCCTATGTCCATATATGATATAATATTAGAAAACAAAGACCATAACTGTCGTGATAAGGCCGCACAAATCATTAGACCCTTCCGGGTTCGCTTCCTACGCTCCTGAACGTTCCCTTTTCTCCTAAGCTCTGAGAGTTTGTGACCCTTATGTCAGAGGTTACGGTCTACCTCATTCAAAGTGAGAACCTTACCAAATTCCTGCACAATCCACTTCGTAATTTTCTAGAAATCTTATAAGCAATTATCTGAGTTTTCCACTGCTTTTCACCTTAGTTAAATACGAAATTAAAATATTTTAACCTTAGAAAAACATTTCAGAAAAAAAGATCTCTTACGTTTAAAGCTGCGCGTCCACTGAATCGGAATCGGAGCGTACGGAGCGGACGGATTTGTTGCTTTGTAGGGATTTCTATGGTACCACATGGTACTGCGTGCACTGGATCGGCATTTCTGCGCCTGATACCGGTATTTGTACTGATGACGTAATCCGCAGTGAATGCTTCATTCGAATTCCGCAACTTTATTCGATTTATGCTTCTTTCTTGCGAGTTACATAATTTGCAAGAGAGTAAACAACTGAAAAGCACCATGCTCCACAGTCCACAGACCACAAACCACAAAGAAGTCTATCGCGTGGGAACTGCAAGACTGCAGCAGCTTAGGTATTTTGTTATTTTAGTAGCCAAAACTTCTACAAATTAGGTAAGTACATTGTTCTAATGTATTATCATGTAGTTAGATAACGATTCACAAACAGCAATTATTATTCTGTAACGAACTTTGAACAATGAATGTAATTTAATCCATTACAATGTAATTGTGTAACAGTTTGTGAGTTGTGACATTACGCAACGGATGTGACGTAACGCGATGGGCGCGGCTTACGTCAGAAATGTCACCATAAAGGTAAGCGCACAATATGAAGGAACGCAGGCGCAGCGGGGATGCATTTTCCATACATTTACCTCACGTAGAGTCTTGCGTACTTGGTCATTAGTCATTACTCATTACACATATTATTATTATTGTATGGGAAAAGCTGCCCGTCCCGCAGCGCCTCGTTATAATGTGCACACCTTAAAGGGTAATTTGTAAACCGTAAAATTATTCCGATTGCGCCGTAGCTGGAGGTGCTAATGGTTATGGCCGGCCGTAATTCGTATTTACAGCTGGCTAAAATAATGGATTATTACCACTGTACGACTACGTGCTGAAATACATATTATAGTTAAAGTCCGATTTCTCAAAGGCTAGCCAGGCTTTGAGGTTGTTTGTCTGGATCCAGAGATTGCTTGTCAATTAGCTATTATGGCTGGTTTACACGTATTAAGTAGACGAGTAGTAACTAAATTGAAAATTCTAATTGTCATCTAGTTTAGTAGAAATTTTAACTTGCTACTTGCTACTAAATTTTGTGTTTACATGCAATTAACAACTTAAAATTAAGTTAAAATGTAGTTCTAACAGAATCTGATGGCAAAAAGTGAGAAAATAAATTGACTCTAGCAATGCCGGGGTAATAGGAATAAAACATTCTCATCCTTTTTTAGGGTTCCGTAGCCAAAATGGCAAAAAAGGAACCCTTATAGATTCGTCATGTCTGTCTGTCTGTCTGTCTGTCTGTTATCTATCTGTCTGTCTGTCTGTCTGTCTGTCCGTCCGTCCGTATGTCACAGCCACTTTTCTCCGAAACTATTAGAGCTACACTATTGAAACTTGGTAAGTAGATGTAGTCTGTGAAGCGCATTAAGATTTTGATGCAAAAATGGAAAAATTATTAAAAATTTTAGGGGTCCCCATAGGTACAACTGAAACAAAAAAAAAATTTTTTTCATCTAACCTATGCGTGTGGGGTATCTATGGATAAGTCTCCAAAAATCATATTGAGGTTTCTCATATCATATTTTTCTAACCTGAATAGTTTGCGAGGGAGACTCTTCCAAAGTGGTAAAATGTGTGTCCTCCCCTCTAATTTCTAAAGTAGGGGCATGATAATTCTAAAAAAAATAAAGATAATTCAAAAATTGCCATCAGATTATGGTAGACCTATACTTATCAACTTAATACGTGTAAACCAGCCATATGGCTAACGTCAAAACATTTACCAACAAACAACAACAGCGTCTTGATTCTTGGACAACGCCGCGCCGCCCGTTAAATATTATAGACTCCTGTCAAAAACGGAAACCGGACATAAAAATGTAAACTAAATGCGTTTAACAGTCCGGTCATAACAACTTGTATTACTGTAAAGGTTATCCAATATCCATATTTCCTTACTAACATTATAAATGCGAAAGTGTATCTGTCTGTCTGATTTGAACCGATTTTGCTTATGTAGATACTTTTCAAATTTCAGAAAACTCGTTTCAGCGGTTCGGGCGTGAAGAGATAAGTGATAACAGACGGACAGACACACTTTCGCATATATTTACGATTGATAGTTTTTACCTGACTGTGGAGAACAATGTGTTGCCAAGGGCTAGCTTTGATTACATTAGTCCCGTTGATTAGCCTTTTAGATAAGAAAATCGTTGCTCTTCCCCGATTTTTGAAATCGAGATAGTGAATCGTTGAAGCGTAGGCTTGGATGGTACCAATTAAACGGCACGCGAGCGAATTGAGCTGACCTGACTCACGAGTCACGACAGAGGTCAATGATGTGAGTAATATTTGATGGGCGATGGCCAATGAGGTCGACCCACGTGAACCCGACACACCTCATTTATTGACGAGTTTATTACGAGACTGTCGTCGGACAGTTATACAAGACAATAAGTAGTTCAGAAGTCATAGCATGTAGTCAAAACGCATTCGGTAGTTTCATATTGAATGCATGGAACTTGAGTCTCGACATAATCGCAAGCGCCATAACACTTTGCGATGCCTTTAAATTTAAAATCTAATTTCATAAATTGGAATAAATAATAGCGGGCTTAGATTATTCCAATCTAGTGATGTAATATCCAGGACATATACGGCTGAAGGCGAACCGCAGGTGGTTTTAGTGGGTAGGAGTCCCAGTCCCGGGGTGCTTCAGCTTAACTGAGGCACATCCCCGACCCAGGGAACCCATAACGGGTTTCCTCTGCGCATCAAAAAAAAAAAAACTCCAGCAGTTTGGACACGTCTGGAATACTAATAAAGTTACTTATTTTCCATTCCATATTATGCGACGCGCATGCAATTAATATTTATGTGCCTCTAAAAATAGTATTGCATCACCATTTACCGTTATAACTTATACCTTTTAAGAAACTTGTTATTAATTAATAAGAATAATTAGTTTATTTAAATTATCTTATTAGTACCTAGTACCTACATTAGGCTACATTTGAGGCATTTTCTTTTACGTCGCATGTATCAAAAATCAAAATCTCTCGTTTATTGTACCAAGTACCAACTAAAATGAAAGAGAATGCATGAATTTTCAAACCACGCTGAGAAAGAAACACGACCAATCACAACCCAAAAAAAGATTAACGTAGTGTTGCTGGCACAATAAAAATATTATGACTTCGTAGTGCAATTGCTGCAGAAAATAGAGTAAGAATGCAAATAAATGTCACTTTTACAGTTTTACCAGACCTTACCAGAAGTTAGAAAGCCATTCAAGGAACAAGAGAAATGTTTCACAGATATCTCAAGAGTCTATTTCCTGGCACGTTATAAACTGTCAGCTGGTGAAGTTTCCAAGTTTGAATCGCGCGCGCTTATCGCCGCCATCTTGTTCCAAGTTTAAATGGTTTTCTTGACCATCTCTCTGCGGACTGCGGACTCATACATCTTGTGGCGACTATATTCCGCCTGAAAGGAATAGCTTTTTGATTCACAATGATTTATGTTTCAAACTATATTAGATCATCAAGATCTTAGTGGTTGGATGAACTATTCTTTCGAAATCCTTTGTTGGATTTTTAATTCTTATTCGTTTTGTAATGTCTACTCGTAAAATAGCTTACAAATTGAAAGCTATATTAAGGCAGCATAATATTCTAACTTATGTTTGTATATTTCTTCAATCTGCGCAATGTTTTGTAATGTGTATTTTCGTCGTCCACTGAACACGCCTTCCCATGAATAAGAGAGTAGGGTGAATTTACATTAATATACGCTTGGGCCAGAACTGTTAGCAGGAAAGTATAAGTAATAAACAATTGAGTTTATTGACGATGAGAAGAATTCATGAGCATCCCCACTTAGGCTATCCTCAGAAGCCTAGCGTCCCTTGTTGGGCCCTGCATAAAAATTAGTTTGGCCTTTTTTTTTTTAATTCGGGGCTTTTATAGTATCACTGCACCTCCATGACTACTCGGCCACGCTCGAGTGCGCAGTGCGCTATTCTGAATCGCGCTATTGAAGTTTGTCTGAAAGGTGCTAAAAGTTTGAGTTGTCATTAAAAAGTCTTCAATGATACTTCACTCGATAATCTTTAGGGCTCTCAAATAAATGCCCACAACCTATATTATCACAACTTATATTGTAATTTTCAGGCCCTTTCAGAGACGCTTATGATTTATGAAGATTAAACTTCAATTCAATGAAGAGTTTGGCAGATAATGTGGGTTAGCGCCGAGGACGTTTTGGCTCGTCGATATCATTATGGTGCGGTGTGGTTGATGGAAAGCAGTGGAAATGGCGCCAGTGTTTTCGACCACACGCAAAATTATACTTAGAGTTTAGACTAGATTTGTTGTCAAAAATAAAGTATTAATGGCCGAAATAAAGAAAATATATTTTAATGAGTACATATTGTACGTAAATTTTTTTATTAATGTTAAGTTAAACTGTAATAAAAAAGATCATAAATTTAAAATTACATACACACTCTGTTATACTCTTCATTAAATGAAAGTCAAGTATTTAATTTAATAAAGAGTTTGACAGATAATGTATATTGTAATAATTTTCGTTTGTGATTAAAATCCGTCTCATGTAGGTGTGACTTGTGAAATCCTATCCTTTTTTGTGACGAGACTACCGCAAAACTAGCAGCTTTGAAGTTTGATTATACCTAGCAGCTTGGCGAACATTGTGACGCAACGTTTGCCAAGATAAAGGGCTTAGGGCTGGTCGGTTGAGCCGATTTGTGGGCTTTTTGTGACAAATTAATCTTCGGCCCTAATCGCCGATGAAGGTTGAATAATTGTCCCAATGTGTGCGTCTTAGGAGTTGGGCCAAACGTTTGACAACTAGTTGTTGACTTTAACTTTAGGCTTACAGTTACTTATGGCCGGTTTCAATCGATATACAGTATAGCAGGGGTTCCCAAACTTATTTTGTCTACTGCCCACTTTGATAACAAATTATGTTTTAGCGCCCCCTTTGTTTCAATTTAAAATGCATTCAGGTGAAATAAATCACCCTCAAGCCTCTACACAACGCCCCCATTTTTTTCTGGGTTTTTTCCTTCCACACTGCCCCACTTTAGACCTTCAGCGCCCACAAGGAAAGAGCGTATTCCCTCTTAAAAGGCCGGCAACGCACCTGCAGCTCTTCTGAGTTGCGAGTGTCCATGGGCGACGGTAGATTTGCTTACCATCAGGTGACCCGTTTGCCCCCTTATTTAATAAAAAAAACATAGGGGCGTTATCGCCCACTTTAGGAAAGGCTGCAGTATAGTTTACGTAGTAACTAAGTATTTAGTAATCTGCGGTATAGTCTATAGAATGATATCTAGCTCACTGTTAGAAAGACGCAGACGTTATAAAGCTAAGGCCGGTATAAATAGTCAGTACTCAAGACGCATCTCGGTCTCAAGACACGGTTCAGGGTCTGTGATTGGTTGGCTGTCAAAATTTGGACCAATCGCAGAGCCGAACCGCGTCTTGAGAGCGAGTCGCATCTTAAGTACTGACTATACTATACGGGCCTAAGACAACGGGTATGACAACCCTAACCCCTCGTTTTCTGAGGTTTTTTTGAGTCATTCAGCAAAGTTGTTGATTGGTTTACGTTTTGAAGGGAGCCGATCGAAAACGCTAATAACAAATATTTTTAGTCAAAAAAACTTAAAAATATTAAAATTTTAAATTAACGGTGACTCAAAAAATAAATAATGGAATCATTAGTTTTTGTAACTTTGTGAAAGAGATCGAGTTAAGTTGAAGTACAGAAAGATGATGATTATTGATTAACTTGATCACTCGTTAAAAGTTAGTAAACATGCCAGTAACGACTTATCAGAACCCACCTATTAGAACGTAATTATTTAACATACAAGTTCATTATAACTTTTAATTGCTTGGTTTAACCGTTCTCAATACCATTGTTAACAACAGCGCGACCTATATACTAACCTATTTACTAGTTTGTGTGTAATGTGATAGTACCGATAATATGGAGCAGCGGAAAAGTTGTATTTCTAATTTAGGTACAGAATGAGCTTATAATATTTCCTTTTATAAATGCGATGTTCGTTGGAAATTGGAATAGTTCGACGTATGTTTATTCAGTCTAAGGGCCTGTTTCACCACTTCCTGATAAGTGCCGGATAGGCTATCCACCACATAACTTCACAGATGAAGTATAGAGAATTTGTCAAGTTTGCAAATAGGAGTCGGGCCAGTTTATTTTAGTTTTCACTGTAGAAAGCTTATCCCTCCGCCAGGGTTTTAGTGGCAAATCCAATTTTGTGCTCCTCCCGCAGATATCAATTTGATTTCATTGATAAAGACAGATGCTCTCCGAGGTTACTCGAATCTTCGATAAAATACTAAATAGGATTTACTTTCGGTTGCGGATAAGATCTGAAGGAGTTGCGGATCGTGGATAGTGGATGCGATTCGAAATTGTACATTTTATAGGTTTTTCAAATTATATAGATATTATAGTATAATATGAGCGACTCATTTTGTAATCCTATTTTAAAAATTATTACTCACATTTAGGAGAGGCATTCACACTCTTCTTTCTTAAAAATGCTTATAATATTGCATGATAACCTTTGAACAATATTTGCAGCTTGTATACAATTGTCCCAGTTCAGTCGCAGTACATTGCGGTTGCGGTGTCGGCTCGCGTGCCGTATCCGCAACCGTATCTTGATGGATGGCGCGCCAATAGATATGCCGCGAATATAGCATGAGAATGTTTGTGTTGTTTTTATGAAATTATTAACATTTCATTTACTTTTATGACTTCATAAAACGGCTGCACTTGTTTTTATTCCTCATTAGACATTGACATCATTTGGATTTTTGATACGAGATGTATTTAAAAAAAGCTAAAAAATATCGAATTGTACCTTTTTTATTTATTTTCTCACTTTAATGTGCTAGGATGGAATTTTATATTTGAAGGCGTATTTATTATAAATACTAACAATGAAACCACAAAGTTTTACATACACAGGCATGTAAAACTTAGCTGAAAACCTTTCATAATATTATATGAATTATGAAGTTAAATTATTGAGCAACCTATTCGCTTTGTTAAATACGGCCCGGGCTCGTTTGCCCTCACTCAAATATAACGGCCATTTCATTATTAAAATGTTGCCAGCGCGCAAAAATAATTTAATTTTCCTTTGAACGGACCGCTTTACTGCTATGCTAATAATGTTCAGCTTTATTCGAATACTTATTTGCGTTCAATTATTATTTTATTGGACCGTACGTTTCATTTTTTATTTAAAATGTGTGTAATTTTCCACTGGCAAATTGGGTGGCGCTCATTTTTCGTACTTTTAAATTAAAACAACTGTTCCATTTTAAACGCTACTAAGTTGACAACTTTACAGAGCAGCCGTTTAAAAATGCATCTCTCATTTAAGCTGAGTATTTAATTTAAAGTTACAACGATGGCATGGATGGCAACGTTGGCAGCGAAGCAGCTGGGCCCGGGTTCGCAATAAATTCCTTGTACAGTTTACAGGCATTAGTCTCCCTGTCTCGCCGGATCATGATACATTAAAGTGAGCTGCGAGAGGTTACATGTTTTATGCACTGAAAAATGTTCCAAGTTCCAACTGTTCTTTTGCAGTGATTGAAAGTTTTGCTTTGCAGAATAGTTTGTTTTCGGGTACCTACATATTGAATTTTAGGTGCCATGTTTTATATTATTTTTATTTATTAGAAGTATTTGTACCGTAAAGCGTCGATTACTCGTTAAGTAATTGGGATACCTGGGTGTACGACATTATTATTTTTTCCCTCGCTCTAATATTATTACAATGCTTATAGTTGAAATCCAGTAGAAAGGTCCATGAACTACAAATATGTAGAAATATTGGTGTACGTCCAATAAAGTTTTTATGAGTAATTTCATTCAATGTCGCCGTTCAGCGCCAAAGATGGCGAAGGTCGCGAAGTCGTGACGTCATCGAAATTGGAGGGAAATGCGAGCGCCATGATGGTCCATGGAGCAATGCCAGCGCTGGGTGAAGGCCGGGTCACCGGCGGGAGGGGGAGGAGGCGTTTGTTGACAGTAGTGCTGTCAATATTGGCACAACTTGTATCAGTTACTGTGTGGACGAAGCACAGGTTTTATTAGAGCATACTTACTGCATAATCTACGTATACGGTTAAAGTTAATTTTCAATTTGCTGTAAGCCTGTAGATATTGAACAAAAATTGCTTAAAATACAATAATAAATAATATACAACGTGAAATTTTAGTAGTTGTTTTCCCGCAGCAAAACGATTTACCTATAGTAGTACTATCAAACCATGCATGTTATTTTTTGAAAATAAAAAATATTTTGTATGACGTACTATGGAAACTCTATGCCGATAGGCGCGACTTTACAAATCTATTGTACTACTAAGATAGAATAATTTTACTGCGGGAAAACAACCATTAAAATTTCACACTGTATTAGGCATTATTTTAAAACCTACGCCCATTTCTTGTCATGGTTTTCCTTGTCGGCTAGATTTATGGACTTCTTACGTACAAAACGTACAAAAAAGCTTCTCAATTTACTTTTTTGGTAATTTTTCTTAGACATTCAATTTTAGATAGCTCTGTACTTATGTAATCCTTTAACATTCCCGACCGATGGAAGTTGACGAGGGTAGTACCGGTGCCCAAGGTTAAACTAGCTTCAGCGGCTAGTGATTATAGACCTGTGGCAGTGTTATGTTCTCCTGCTAAGGTTTTTGAATCTGCTATTAACAGTAGTCTATATCCACAAATAAGTGCCCTGTTGTCCGACGCACAGCACGGTTTCCGTCCTGGGCGAGGGACAACTGGAAACTTACTAGATTTAATGTCAACTATTGTACCTGAAGTGGACGCCGGACACCAGGTGGACGTCGTCTATCTCGATTTCCAAAAAGCGTTTGATACAGTAGATAACGATGTACTTTTAGCTAAATTGGCCAGTGTCGGCTGTTCCCCGCACACGCTACAGTTATTTGCCAGCTACCTGCGTGACCGACGTCAGTATGTAGACTGTAATGGACAGGTTTCTGAAATATATTTTACCAGATCTGGGGTAGGGCAGGGCAGTAATTTAGGACCTTCACTGTTCATCATAACAATTAACGATTTACCGAATGTTGTAGATAAATTAAAAAGATTATTATTTGCAGACGATTTTAAATTGATTCAGGTTATTAGAAAAAACATAGATCATGAACTATTACAGAAGGAAATAGATAAGGTATTGCAATGGAGTTCCAAAAATAAACTAAATTTTAATGTGACTAAGTGCTCTGTGCTGTCGTTCACGCGCGCCCGTAACCCTAGTCATCATCAATACTTCATGGACGGGACGCCGTTGCAGCGGCTCACTGAGGTTAGGGACTTGGGAGTGCATTTTACCTCTGACGTAAACTTCAGCAAACACGTCACTACCGTGTGTAAGAAAGCGTACCGAAATTTGGGGCTGGTGTTACGCATGGCAAATAAATTCACCAACATGGGAGCGGTAAGAACATTATATGAAGCTTTAGTAAAGAGTCACTTGGAGTGCAACTCGGTTATATGGTCGCCACAGGAAACGAAATATAAATTAATGATAGAGCGGATACAAAATAAATTTATCAGGTACTTGTACTCGAGACTACACGGTGTTTACCCTGGGTATCCGTTGTTGTATCCGTCCTTATTTCTACTGGGCATGACGGGTTATTACAAACTCGAAGTGCGTAGGGAGGTTGCACTCGCTACGTACTTGTTTAAGTTACTACGAGGTAAGATCCATAATCCTGCAGTCCTGGAAGCAGTAATTGTGTTGTGTGTCCCGGATGAGTATGCGCAGCGCCGGCGTCGACCACCTCTGTTGCTGGTGCCCCGCGCGCGCACTAATTTACTGCAACGAGCGCCGCTAACACAAGCGCTGCGGGCGCTGAATATGCTGACTTTGCAGATTGATTTATTTTCTTGTTCACTGAGTGAATTCACAAGAGCCGCATTTTGTCTTTTGACATCTAAGAGTGTATAATGTATGAGTGTATAATATGTAGTGAATTTATGTTAAAATTGTGTAAATATTTTAGTTTCTAAAACTATCTGCTGTATTGGGTCATTCTGTAAAAGTAGATATGTGTGTGTTTAATAAATAAATAAATAAATAAATAAATAAAACATTACTGTACTTGGCCATATTTGGTATGAACCTCCTTGCCCTTGAACTGTGACACAACTCATGGATATGTCCCAATTGACATGTTTGAGACTCTTCCTAAGTATACCTGCTAAACAGTTTACGCATTTTTCCTAAAATTAAAGTACTTTTCCAAAGAAAAGTGGTAAAGATGTAGCTTGTTTGCTCATCGACTCATATTATCGTGTCGTTTTACGATAACATCTTCTGGCGATACTTCGCCAACTAATATTATAACTTTAAGTTGCGAAGTTTTCAACTTGTGAAAATTTTGCTCACAACTCGCGTGTTTTTACGAATTCTCTCGCTATAGTAATTTATAAAAGTCTTGTTATAGAAAACTTTACGATTTATTCCACACCTTTTGTTTCTACGTAAAGAAACTTAATTTATCTGGTAATAAAAAAGTGCATTTATCGAAAACTCGTAGGCTTCTACAATTTTATTTTTTGCAGAAGTATACTAAATAAAATGAATAAACGTAATTTATGAATAGGATTTATTAAATCTTTGATGGAATTAAATCTTTGATGTTGTCTGAACTAACAAGGTTTGGCTCGAATTTGTCGAATTGACATTCTGTCAAGTGAATTAAGTCCAGTCAAGCGGAAGGCAGACGCTGCAGAATGTCTAATGAACGATTAATTTCGGAATATCCTTTATCCTACGTAGATCTTGCAAGAATTCGTTAACTATTTCTTACGATGACCCATGAATATTGTTACGACGTTATTAATGTACTTAAATAATCAAAATAGTCCATGATATTTGAATTCTGAATGATATCAAGATTATTGTTTGTTATTTATTGGCAGTAACTTAAGAGTAAATTAAATATGTTAATATAATTGAGGATCCGATGGAATAAACTAAAAGCACATTTATATGTCGGATGGACAGAGTTTAGATCAGAACCTTCAGACATTGTGGGCTTAGATGGGTATCGTACAAAAGAACAAAACTTGTAAAAATCAAGTCTTGTCTTCAAATCAGAGCACTAAATTATTAACACTGTACACACTCACTATTCTCTCGACACTATACTCGAACACTTCACTGTACACTACACTACACTGACACAAAGCGAAACGTAGGACAGTTTCGTAAGCACTTGTTGACTGGTCGACGGCTGGAGCGAGAGTGAACGATGATCCACCCCACCAGAGCTTTACGACTCTGTCGAAGCGCGCCATTTTCTAAGTTGCACCAATTCGCCGCTTGGTGGCGCACTTGCGCTTCGTTTAGTGTCTGTATTCATGACCGGATACGACACGGCCATCCTGCGACGACGTGCGTCCTCGCACGTTAATCTGAAACAGTATTGAAACAAGCACAGTACCTATGCGCTCGACCATTCCTGACGCTTCATAATGCTGTCAATGTATGTTGAAAGAAGTTCATAGTTTATCAATCAAACTTGTTTATTATAACCAACCATAAATTCTATTCGCAAAAGAACCTTAAAAACAAAAATTGACAGCATTAGTCTAAAGACATCATTTGATTCTTAACTAGTACTAAAACTCAAGATTAAACCTCATAATTGAAAACGGCTCAAGTCTTAGAGCATTAAACCAGACGCTCAAGTACCATTGATGAGATGTATTCTCAAAAAATTTAACTTCGGTTACTCATTCGTGGTCAAGATTCACAACACACAAAGCGAGTCAGTCACATGACTCTATGGTCTTGGCTTCCAGGCTAGACCCGACCACAGCATCCAGAGCTACTGCTCACCGCGTACCCACGGACAACCACAAGGGTCGATACCGATTTCTACTAGGCTACGGCTACAGTACAATGGTATGGTCTCCGAAGTCCGACCCAACGAACCGAGTATCCGAAAAACACCACTAAAGCGAATGCACTAAACATCTTCAACAACATCAATAGGTACTTGGCACTCAGGCATTTTTCTAGGACGATCATGAGCGTATTTGTAAGTACGTTTGTTCGTCAACGACTTTTAAAGATATCGGTCATCATCTAAAAGTTCTACAATTTGAAATGGACCTCTAAATTTGGCATCCAATTTGGTTTGGTTACGTTCTTCATTTTCTATCCAAACATCCCAAACGAAATCACAACTATGGAGAGAAATGAAAACTGTCTATTTACTACTTTCAATTTATCTTAGCAATTAGATTTGTTCAAAAAAAGCATTAAAATGGTTTAAACTAATCAACTCTTCTAATAGTAATTTACTAAGTTACGACTAACTAATCATGTACCTTTTGAGAATCATGAATTTTATCAAAATAAATTCAATGACAAATCAATGACAGCCTTAGGATCCACATTCTCAGTTCATAGGTTTGCAAACCTGCGCACACACAGCAACTCATACAGAGTGCCCGAGTCACACCACGACTCAATGATCAATGCTACACGGCATGATCCAACTGTACCATCCAGGACTACCGCAATACCGCCTATCCACGGACTACCCATAGGGCAGATGCCGATTTCTACCGGACTACGGCTACAGTATCCTGGTACAGTCTCCACACTTTTGAATGTGAACCCTACACAGCTTTTGACTCTGGCAATATTTCTTAAGTCTCCACTTCATTATCCTCATCAATCTCAATAGGTACCTGACTTTCGGGCATCTTTGGAATACTAAAATAGCATTTTTGAGACCAAACGGCATTGTTAAAATTCAAACTGTCCCTCTGGTGAAATGAATGCGGTACGCTCAATCGAGTCTGCCTGTTCAGGTATTAATGGAATCCACTGGCACAGTCCAATTTTCTGAAGTAATTGGCACCATATAACCTTGAAATTCACTGAAGATAATCACTAAGTCTTAAAGTAATTTTAAGATCCAATCACATAATCATTCCAGAGTATCAACTGACAATTTTGCTATCACAAGTCTGTTACAACTACACACAATTATACTTCGTTGCTGCATCCTATGAGATTTAATAAACCTGTAGTCCGAATTTTGTGGTACTGCATCATCACACGCCATTTAGATATTATTTATTTAATTTAAAACTGAAAAAAGACAATCAATTGGTTTTATAGTACTTCCGCCTTGCTTTCCTAGATGGCGGTGTTAGTTCGTCCGTCATTCGTTTTTCGTGTGCGGCATCGTCAACACGTTATCCTTTTTAAATTAATTTCTACAGTGTTAAAGTGTTATAATTAGTGTAAATCGCCGAATAATATTGGAAAAAGGAAGAATAAGGATGATTACGAACATATTCGCCGCAAAATACGGCGATTGGAAAGTAAATTACGCTGCAACAAAGGAAAAGGTACCAAACTACCCGCATTAATTTTTAAAAATATTATGAATTTTTTCTTTGTTCTCAGCTATGGCATGGTAACGATACGTTAAAAAAAAAAGACTATCTTAAGGGTTAATACGTGATATTAACCAGATAGTCAACCTTTTGTACCTTAATGGGGTAATACGCGATATTATCCAGGTTACAAACTGAGTCGTGATGATACGTGATATCATCCTGAAAGCAACTTTATGCTTTTGCTTATTCACACCGGACAAGATCCGAGTCATCAGCGTCTTCCTCCCGGGAAGGCCGCTGCGATAACGAGCACTCATCCGACGACAAAAGGCGCGATGAAGACATCGACGCGCGGGAGGCTCAATCTTGCTGTGGAACTCCACAATCTTTAGCCGACGTCGAAGACGTGGATTATATGGAGTCGGCCGCGCCTGCACCGGCGTCGCCGCAGGCCGCACCGCCGACATCAGCACCGCTGAGCCAACCAGAAGCCACCGTGCCAGTAGATCCTAACCAAGAATCTACTCCCAGGTTACCACTTGAAATACTAAATATTCTTGGCAAGGCCAATAAAACAGAAAGCCCTAGGCGAACGCATTCCCACCGAACTCTCTGAACGTTGGGGTAAAATCTTGGTCGATGGTTTGGCTAAGGAATACAAGGAGTCGCTTGTGGCGAAGATTCTTATACCGACTAACTTTTCGCTGGCACGCACAAGCGCCTAAACTCAATCAAGAGGTAGCCGCAGTTCTACAGCAGGCTGCAAAAACCGATAAATTTTTTTTTTCATAATACAATCCAAGGCGTAAAAAGCGACGTCTACCTTTTCGGTGAAAAGCGCTAGCAACAAGCACTGCCGGGCAACTCCCGAGCTCCTCCTCGTCAGCAGTACGCGAGGCCAGCGCCAGCAGCGCCGGCCCGCCCGCACGAGCCGCAGCCGTCGACACGTCGGCGAGGAGGGCCCAGCAGCCCCCGCGCCGCGGCCGCCCCTACGCGAGCGCCAGACCGAGCAACGACAGGAGACGCCGCTACTAGAGGTACCTCACGCTGGCCGCATCCAATTCTTTTTACGCAATTGGCTTCTAATAACCTCCGATAGCACGGTGCAGTGCTGTCTTATGCTAAAGGATATTATAAAATACCCTTCTGCATTGAGTTATAAGTCCCTTCTGTAAGCCACCTTACCAACGTGTGGAACCAAGTAATCCACCTTTTACAAAGAGTCAGATGAGCAAAGCAATAAGTGAACTCAAACAATTAGGTGCTATTTCAGTATGTAATGAAAATTTGCCAGACCAATTTATTTCATACATTTTTCTTACACCGAAAAGTATCGGTGGGTTAAGATTTATATTCAACTCAAAATTACTTAAATACATTTTTAATTTGCACGTAATCAACTTTTAAAATGGAAGATATTCGCACTGCTATAAAATTGGTCTTTCCAAATGTATATTCCTCATATCTCAATCTCAAATCTCAATCGATCTCAAGGAATTGCTTGTGCGGTGTGCCGATTCATACATTACATAAATTTATTATTATTATTATTATTATTATTATTTTTTGAGATTTCGATTTCATGATAATCTTTGTGAATTTAACTGCCTTCCTGTACGGCTTAAGTTCTGTGCCATTTATATTTGTAAAGCTTCAAAAGCCTCTTTTTATGTGGTCAAGAAAGCAGGGCCATCTAGTGGTCGAAATTCGAATCGAAATCTAAAGATTATGCTACTATATAATATATTAAGGTCAAAATTGAAACAATTAGGTTTTATTATCAACTTTGAGAAAACTAGTATGACGCCTTCACAACTTTGTAGATTTATTGGCTTTGACCAATGATATTATATTAGCTTTGACATAATATTAAATACTCAAGTCATGCAGTTACTCCAGAAATTTTCTAACTAGCCAACGAAATCCATAACAAAGCGCGATTTCGCGAAGTTCATTGGCACTTTAATTTCAGCATGACCAGCAATAGCATATGTATGTGTAGTTGTATATTCTTTGATACAACTGGCCGCGTACTAAATACTTTGAACGAGATAAGTTTTTAGCTTCACAAAAATGTAATAATAATTTTGATTCCATCATGCCTGTAAAACCTTATGTGTACCACCAGTTGGTGGTGCAATATTATTTTTAATAAAGTAAGCTTTTTATTAGAATAAACACAAGTTTATACGAGCTGGAGATCTTCACAGACTCGTCACTCACCGGCTGGGGCGCCGCGTGCGACGGAGTAGTAACTAACTAGATGCCATTGGTCCGCGGATGAAGCTCGCCATCATATCAATTATCTTGAATTATTGGCTGCCTAGGGATTGAAATCATTTTTCATTTCATCGTTGTGATAATATTTTAAATGTCTTACTAAGAATAAATAATACTACTGCCATAATTATATTATCTTATATTAATATTATAATGTGAAGTATTCAATTTCATCATCTCAATGAAATCGCGAGAGATATATGTCAGTAGTGCGAGAAACAACGCATATATAATTTATTTGCTTCTTATTTATATAAAAACACAGATGCTGACCAGGCGTCTAGGTACTTACGTAACGTAACGATAGGAACTTACTAAAGATCTTATTGAGCTTCGGTCAACCTGACAACCTGATGGCTGATACCGTACTTACTCGCGTTGTGCTTTAATAATAAGTGCTATATTATTATCTGCTAAGATATTATGTCTCTTGGAAACAAGACCCAGGTGCCTTCATCATCCTTGCTTTTACAATTTCATGGCACGATTATTTTTTCTATGCCTTTCCGCCATTCGCGCTCATACTGTCTTAGGAAAATTATAGAAGAAGAAGCGACTGGTAAATTAGTCGTTCCGTACTGGCCGTCGTGTCTCGGCCGTGTTTTCCACTGTTTTGATCGCTTCTCAAATCTGACGAGATTTATTTTAGGCCAGATAAAACCTTCTGGCGTGCGCAGTATTGTGCGGAAAGTCTACCTAAGACGCTGAATACCGGAGATGTCTATTGACAATATCATACTAAAACCGTTATCGGGGGGTACAATTAATCAGTATGATACAGGATTAAAACATTGGTTTAATTTTTGTCAAAGTAATAATATTGATTTGTATTAAGGATCCGTAGCTGATATAATATTATTACGAATTCTTAAATTTTAACAGAAAAACTTAATGAAAAAGCAAGTTGCGGAATGTTAAATTGTTATAAGTCTAGACTCTAGTTTGTCTCTAATCATTGGTAAATCCCGTTGCAATAACGATCCTAAGATTTTTTAAAGGAGTTTTTAGGAGTAAGCCCAGCTTCCTAAACTATTCATTTTTAAGGGAACCTTATAAACTTTTGGAGTACGTATCTAAATTTTATCCGTAAGATTCGATACTTATTATCATTAGAAATTTAAAAAAAAAAAAAAAAAAAATGGTAACTCTCGTTCTAATATTATAATAATTATATATAATAATTCAACTCGTTGTCGACGGGACAACGGGTGCAGACGTTATCACTCATAAGAACAGAAGACGTTCATTCCGAAAATTCACGTATCGTAATCACTATCAATAATTATTCATCAAGCCCCAGCTAAAGCTTTATCTGTGTACCTAGATAAGACAAAAGAGCTGAGAAATGGCCCAGCTACTGATAAGCTCATTTTAACAACTAGAAAGCCTTTTCATAATGCCAGTTCCCAATCTATAAGTCGCTGGATAAAGAGTGTCCTCAAGGACAGTGGCATAGAGATTGGCGTTTATTCAGCGCACAGCACGCGACACGCCTCCACGTCGGCGGCGCGCCGCGCGGGAGTCTCCGTCGACATTATCAAGCGATGCGCTGGCTGGGCCGGCTCATCACTTTGTTTTGCTAAGTTTTATAACTTACCTTTACCAGATTTAGCACAAGACAGAGCTTTCGCAGAAGCTATTTTTAATGTAAATTCTGATTCATAGCATATCCAAACTAATTAAGTAGTATTATTATTTAGAAGTACAATACTTTATTAAATAAAAATTGTTATGATGTCTATAATGTTATACCTATCATTTTAAATTCCGTAATTAATTAACTTAATGTAATTAATCTGGTATTTTATCATTCCGCAATTACGCGCTGAACATCTACAGGTTTATTAAATCTCATAGGATGCAGCAACGAAGTATAATTTGTGGTTAATTGAACTTACCTTAAGTGAACTTCAACCAAAATTATACGAGTTGCTGCATCCGTAGAGATTTAAAATCCCACCCCACCCACTTCTCTTAGTTTGTTGCCCCTATTCTTTACTTGCGGAATGATAAAATGTTATGAATTATCCTCTCTAAAAAGAATGACGGACGAACTAACACCGCCATCTAGGAAAGCAAGGCGGAAGTACTATAAAACCAATTGATTGTCTTTTTTCAGTTTTAAATTAAATAAATAATATCTAAATGGCGTGTGATGATGCAGTACCACAAAATTCGGACTACAGGTTTATTAAATCTCTACGGATGCAGCAACTCGTATAATTTTGGTTGAAGTTCACTTAAGGTAAGTTCAATTAACCACAAATAATTAAGTCTTACAATAATTGATTTCTGTCAACACACAGCCCTGTGGTCTGCAACCACATCTCATTACCCTAAACCTAGGGTTCCCTGGTTTCCAATGAAACCCGACCTCCACCAGAGTTGACTGCTTACCGCGTACTCACGGACAACTCAAAGTTGACACCGATTTCTATCGAGCTACGGCTACACGACAACCTCTGGTACGGTCCTATCAATTTGTAAACTTAATTATCAGTCTCTATGTCATCATTACTATTTAGTTCCTCAAAATCGTCAGTTATACTCTGATTTTCGGGCATTCTGCGTAATCTATCATGAGCGTACTTATATTTTCGGTTAGAATTCAACTCCCTATCATCAATACACATACGCTGTGAACCATCTTGTTTATTTACCAAGATGGCAGGGCTAGCAAATGAGTATTTACTAGGTCTTATTATGTTTGCACTCTGCCTGAAGTAATTCACTAACCCTATCTCGCATAACTTGACGCTCGATTGGGGACAATCTATAAGGGCGTCTTTGGACGATACGGTTTGGGTCTATCAATCGTATTTCTAATTCACCAGTGTTAACTCGAGTGGTTGGAAAACCAGTTATAAAAGAGCAAGAATAATTTTGCAAAACATCTAAAAGCTCGATTTTTCTATTAGAAAGAATATCTGTGTCAATACAATTTAAATCATTTACACACGGTAGGTCAGTCGAGGAATATGAGTTAACAATAATTTTGTCTCGCGTCAAAACAAAGTCAGTTTCAGTCATATTTACTCGAAAACCGTTATTAATTATTTCTTGTCCTAACAAAATATCACTGCGTATAAAATTTTTCAGGCACAACGTGAAATAATATTTCCATGGTTAAATCGGTGATTTGAACTGGACACAATTGAATCGTACTATAAATGTTACTATTGCCAATACCAACTAAAGAAATTACGTTATTTAGTCGTTTACCTCGTTACTAGCAATATTTTCTTTAATTAATGTACACTCGGCACCAGAATCAAATTGAAAATTAAAACACTCACAAAGTGACTTACAGGTACTAGATGGGGTTGTGACTTCACACAGGTCGACACGCTTCACTATTGGGGTGGCAGCAGCGCTAGATCCACCCGCAGTAAAGCGGCTGGCGATGTGGCCAAGGTTGCCACACTTGTAGCAGGTGATAGCATTGCTGCTGGCTGGAGAACGCTGTACCGCCCCTTACGCCGAAGAAGTAGACGCAGGCTTCTTAATATCATTCTTCTGCGCGCGACAGTGTGCTTGCTTACGTCCGAGCTCACCACACTCATGACATTTGATTTGCGAAAACGTTTCTTGCTTCATACGTTTCCCGTTCGTTACGTCATGTCGAGAATCCACAGGAGCATTACGTTTCAAAAGCGAAAAGGCCTGCAGTTCTTGTTGCAGCTGACTGCGCGTTGTTAGCTCCGTTGTAAATGCGAGTCGTTGCAGTTGGCTGTCAATTTGTGCCAAATTAGCGACCACAGTTGACACTGCAATTTGTTCTACGCTCACATTCTTCCATCGGCTGAGCAGCGACGTTATGAGACAACTGGCGTAGGCGGAATAGGTCTCGTTTTCTTTTGGCTTTTCATTATTCAAATTTATGAGGGTAGCCGCTGAAGTTTCAACGGTTACAAATCTAGCCGTGAATAACTCTTTAAACTGAGGCCAAGTAATTCCTGGATAGGTAATTTGTGGCAGCCATGTCGATGCGGAGCCTTTGAACGCCTTACTTAGCATCATAATCAGTTGCCCGCCTTGGACAACATCACCGTACAAACAAAGATCGGCCGTTGCGCACCATGATCGCCTATCCGGATTAAATTCTGGCAAAATAACGTTATTACTCACAGCTGGGGTCCTCAATGTTTATCAATTCACGGATTTGTTGATTCTGAATTTCAAAAAGTAACCGCCATTGATCTTCGTTTTTGTCAAGGTTATTTGCGTCTTTTGCACGATTTGATCCCAGTTCTGATGTCGGATGGACAGAGTTTAGATCAGAACCTTCAGACATTGTGGGCTTAGATGGGTATCGTACAAAAGAACAAAACTTGTAAAAATCAAGTCTTGTCTTCAAATCAGAGCACTAAATTATTATAACACTGTACACACTCACTATTCTCTCGACACTATACTCGAACACTTCACTGTACACTACACTACACTGACACAAAGCGAAACGTAGGACAGTTTCGTAAGCACTTGTTGACTGGTCGACGGCTGGAGCGAGAGTGAACGATGATCCACCCCACCAGAGCTTTACGACTCTGTCGAAGCGCGCCATTTTCTAAGTTGCACCAATTCGCCGCTTGGTGGCGCACTTGCGCTTCGTTTAGTGTCTGTATTCATGACCGGATACGACATATATAATATTAATTCCATATTTTTAAGTACACTTCAACTACTGATAACTGATTCGATGCAAGTTAATGTGATTGATTTCAATGATTCTTAACAATGCCCTAAATATTATATCAGCAAGATTTAAATTTTATTATTTCACAAGGTTTCTATTTTAAAGTGTTTAATGTTTTCAACTGTTTAGTTTGATTGTTTTTTTTTTTAATTCTTATTTTATTTAGGGATTTTAGCACACACAGTGGCTATGTCAATCCAGTTTGATAGTTTATTACGATCAACACCGATAAATATTAATTACAATTAGCGAGTGTTTATAATCAAACTTGATTATATTAACGATCTAATTTGTACAATCAGTTGAATTTAATGGTGAAAACAACTCAATCTCGCTAATTATTAATTATGAGATGAATATAAATACAAGGGTTACCGGGTAGGCTTGTTATAGTGGTCGCCTGTCGGTGGTCGGTTTCAGTTTCGGTTGTGGTTGCGGTTACGGTTGCGGCCACCAGCGGCCACCATGAAATACACAGGTTTGTTAAAGTTACCATAGAGTTTGTTTGCGCACATTACGTAATACTTTTGCAAGATTTTACCGAAAAGAATATAATAAAGAAAAATTGGCTTCTCAAATTATTCCCAATACGAATGAGAATTGTAGTTTGCAGCTGCTCAACAAAGCAATTTGCTAACAAATTTAATTTGATTGTACCACAAAGTTATAATTTATTGTGCTAATGATGGCCAATTATTTTAACCGTTTGCGCCGTTGCGCGTCGGTGACTAGCGTTGAGGGGTTGAAATGTTGCAGATATATAATATATCGGCTAACTATGTATGTATATATATATATATATATATATATATATATATATATATATATATATATAAAGGAGTTTTTTTTTACTTTTTTAGGGTTCCGTACTCAAAGGGCAAAAACGGGACCCTATTACTAAGACTTCGTTGTCTGTCCGTCTGTCCGTCTGTCCGTCCGTCCGTCCGTCTGTCTGTCTGTCTCCAGGCTGTAACTCAAGAACCGCAATAGCTAGACTTCTGAAATTTTTACAGATTTTGTATATCTGTTGCCGCTATAACAACAAATACTGAAAATAAAATAAAGTTAATATTTAAGGGGGGCTCCCATACAAGAAACGTGTTTTTTTTGTCCTTTTTTGCTCGTAATCAATAATGGTAACAGCTAGGCACTTGAAATTTTCACAAAATCCTAAGTTATATTTGTACTTTAGTAATTAATAATAAAATTAAAATAAAGTAAATAATTAAGGGGGGCTCCCAGACAAAAAACACATTTTTTGTCTACTTTCGCTCTATACCGGTACGGAAACCTTCGTGCGCGAGTCCTACTCGCACTTGGCCGATTATTTTTAACTTTTTAACTCGAATATTTTCTTAGCTGTAATTAAATGAAGATTTCATCATAAACCACATTATCTGTCAAAATCCTGCCAAGCCAGTACTCAGTAGTTGAAATGATTATTAAACCTCTACAAACATCGCACGACCTCCGAAGAGAGCGGTAACTCCTGTGAAATTTTTATACTTTCTTCACCCTATGATAGAGGGAAGAAAGTATAAAAATTTTAAAGGAGAAAACATAATTTCATAAAAAATATAATATCGAGGCAAAAGCGTGCCCATAAAATTTGGGCTACTTTGTTTGTTTTTTGGGCCTATTTTTAAGTAGACCTTGACCAGTTTTAAAACGTCCGTGGTGCTAGTACCAAAATGCTGCACGGTGCACCATAATCCAAGTGATAGTAAGACCCCAACCCCCACAGGTGGTGGGGGCATCGGGTAGCACGATGTGTGACGTGACATGACGTCACGTTGGCAGGTCGCCAGGTCGCCGTGTCGATACTGATATATTACTGCGGCTGAACAGCTGGGTTGTGCTATAGGTTAAGGCACGCGCACATTCCATGGAGACGAATAGAGAGGGTGCCGATGATCCATCCTCCAGCTCCGTTCCGCTCCGCCGATGTAGGACGAATGTGCGGAGGCGTCCCTACGCGATCCTAAGTATACCAGTATACAGTTTTACTAGGTTTCGTCCTTGACTAGTAACTTTTCTCAAGTACTAGACGACGAACATTGTGTTCTCATAACCCCATAGTATATTATATCTCTTTGACAAAAATTAGTATGGTATATAATTGGATTTGGATATGGTATATAATTCGTTATTTTATATAGAATGCTAAAATGCTAATAATTATATTATGTTTGTTTCAGGTAAGACTATCATCGTGCTGAGTACGCTCAATAAACTGTAATACCAGGTGAGTAAAGTTATATGTAAGGTTAAATCATTAACCTTTTCCCTTCACATTTATTAAAGCCTCGCAGTGTTTCAGTAAGTGATAAATTATTGTAAAGGGCTTATACGGGCCTGTGCCCGGATAGGGCTGTCACTTCCCCAAGACCGAACACGGACTCAGCTGTTTTGCGCGTTCGTAATTTAGTGGTATTTAGTCTGAAAGTATATTGCATCCCGCTTTTTACCGCAAAAACAAACACGCTATTTTTCTTTGTGCCCACTGCTATTATATAGCTTCAGTCTGTTTAGGCCATTGGGGCGCTTTCATTCAAAATTATTTCATCTGTCCAGTCTTTAAGTTTTGTCAACCCTACTTCATTAGTATTCACGGCACGGGCCGTGTTTTGGATGAATTTCCCATATTTTTTGATCATCCCCCGAATTTCTCATCGGCTCCGTAATCTCTTTAATTTGTTTTCAATTCTCCTCACGCGTGTCTCGTTTGTTGCTCGCTCCAATTGATAGATTAGACTTTAGAGACTTTGTTAGATACAAAAAACGTAAACGTAAAAGACGATGTTGAGGTTCAGCTTGATACAATAATCAGTAGGTATATAGAGAATAGAGATTATAAGAAAGTCATTTTTAAAGCAAGCGCCTGCAAAAGGCACTGAGTTTGTATTGTGGAAACTTTGGTAAACGGTACCTTAAACGTGAATTTTCACCAAGATTTACAGTACATAACATTTTTTTGTAGCGGCCTGTTACAAATGAAATACATTCCAGTCTAGTTATTAACAGCTAAAAAGTTCTTTGCTGAAATAAAACCGGTAACTCTCATATTCCAACTCCGAACAGATTAGCACTCAGTGCTTATGCTTAAACCTAGATTTTAGTGCTTACACTTAGTGTTGCCACAACGATAATGGTAATTGTTAATGTAACAGTTGATACGGCGACTTTCAGACTCAACTTCGGTAAGTGTCGTTAGAGATCTTCTGTTTAATGTTTAGATCAGAGATTTGAAAGCCTGTCGTTTTGAATATATCTAACAATGTATTGGGTTGAACATTTGGTACGAATAATATTAACATTAAGTTTATGATGAATATTCAACCAAACGATTCCACAAATCCCTTTCCCAAATCCCACCATAGAGTTTTCCCCACACGAACTTTCGCTTGTCTATTGCCTATTCACGCTCGCGCTATAACGACAGAATTGATTTTGATAATATTTCCTATTATATGGAGATAGATGAGTTTCTGTGCGAACAAAGTAGTGGGAGACATCATGTAAAACTATTCCCGTCTAGTGATGACCTTTTACGAGTTTATGTATTTTTATACAGCGCACATAAGGTACAGTAACGTAGGTCCATTTTACTAGTTGGGATTTCGCAGCTGATGTCTCCAACTGGCAGTAAAATTTTACCGGCGTTGTCTGGCTCTAGCGTCGGGGCACATCAAGTAATTACATGTCTGAAACTCTGTTCGGCTAAATTCCTTTAGATTTCTTAATTTTGTATACAAAATCAAGTTTTAACGAAAATCACGAAATCCTATTACAAACTCAAGCATTAATAGGATTTCGAGTCAGAGAATAAAAGCTATAATGTTATCTATAGTCTATACTTTTGAGTTCTACAAGCAATAAGAAACCCTTCTGAAGCTGTAAGTTTCGATTTAAAAATATAAATCTATAAATAAATATAATTTCGGTTGATGCTCCCAAGCCTTTCAGGAAAACAGCGGGAGAAAAATATTTTTTCACAATAAGGCGTCTCCCAGACAGACGCGGGCAGCGGTGGCGGTCAGTTGGATGACTTGAGAGTTCTAGGAACGACACAGACACACGCGGTGGCGGTGGCAGTACAAACAACTGACCGCCGCCGCCACCGCTGCCCGCGTCTGTCTGGGAGACGCCTAATGCGAAAGAATTAAATTTACCTTTAGAAGTTTATAAAGAGCGAAGTATTTAAAACTTTAACAAACTACGAACTCGGCTTAAAATGTAATTTAGCCCTCCTTCAACCTTAACAAACATTTTTTCGTATTTTCAGCGTTCTCCTACATATTTAGGTTCGTATTTAGTGTATTGAATATTTCGCTAAGCCTCTTAGCGAATATAGTCTGGTTTCGGGGTTTCATATAAGCGGCTTACGGCGTCGACGCGGGCGTGCTGTAATGCTGTATGTAAAACTGGTCGGTTTATAAATAACATGTGTATGGCCTAACTGACTAAACATTATCCGGGTTTTAACGGTTAGAATGTAACTTTGTAATCTGTGTGTGCATTGGTTCAATCGCTCGGAATAAGAAAAGAAATTAAAGGGAAAGAAAACCTGTAATTTGCGATTAATTTTCTTAATGTTCACCATGCCAAATAACCATGACTGGAATCAATTGATCGTCTAGGGGCCGGCTAAAACTCCTAAGCAATCAATCAACTAGACTTCACATGCTTCAAGTGTCATCCCAGCGACAGTTTCCGCAGTAAATAAAACATAGACTTATAATATACTGACGTATAGACCACCTGACAACCCGAAAATGCGTGACGATTTTCGATCTGTCAATGTGTGCGTGTGCTAGTGATGTATCTTTTACTATCGATAGTATAGTCCGTTCCACAGTGTATTTTTTGTCCAAAAAATTGGCCATGCCTTTTTTTTTTGGAAATCTTGAACAGAAATGTTATGTAAGTAATTTATTAGTATTTACATGTGTTAATTTCTTATTATGAACAATAAAAAAACACTTAATTTTTTTCAATAAAATTAAAAACTGCCATAACTTTTTAAATATTTACTTAATTGTCTTCTTGATTATTCTGATCGACAATAATAAAAAAAAAACCACACAATTTAACCTGTTTTACATATTTCTATAAGTGTTTAAAGATTTACTTACGATTTATGTTTTTTTTTTCTTTAATTTATTATGAACGTATTTCTAATTATTTGGATTTTACAGAATTGCTACTTAAATGTACAAGAATTCGTGTAAAAAAATTTAGATCCAAATAATAAAGGGCACCGAAGTTAAAGGCTTATAAATATTTCTGTACCAACATTTTTTACTCATTTGAACTTTGTTTTTTTGAGCATATAAAAACCTACTTCAAATATTATTAAACTATGTGAACTATGCGGTGACAACCCTATCCAAAATTATATAAAATTGAATAACTCCGATGCCCCGCCTCATTTGGATCCCATTTTTTTTGGGTTATAAGTATCAATAAAATAGTTTCAAATCCAAATATGAAAAGACATGACGTTAAAAAAATTAAAACATAAATTTATAAAGTCAGTCATAAATACGTTATCTTGAACAAATAAAGCCTGGATGTTTTTCCCTATCGTAGGGCTTTTAAGACACTATTTAGACCAATTAATAAATTCTTAAAAGAATATCAAACTTTTGAGCTATAATTACTGTTTCTATGTTTTTTTCTGGAAATCATAGAATTTTTTTTCAAGTACTAATTTGCATTCTTCTATAGGAATTGGGCAGTCAGGTACTCTCGTCCTGCATTTATAATCACAAATCCTATAAAATTAAGTAATAAAAATGGCATGGCCAATTTTTTGGACAAAAAATACACTGTGCGTTCGAGTTAGTTTACCTGAGTTTCTATGAGAAATAAATAATATACAACTTTGGCAGATTTTCTATTTCAAATTAGGTACCATATATTTTATTTGGCAGAAAAAAAGGTGACGATTGAAAAGTATCTAAGACACACATTGTCGTTTGGGGTGATTTTTCAATCGTCGGATATGTTATGACATGAGGTTCTTATAAGGGTAAATAATATACACATTATAAAGTTACTTATTTATTACTCAGTTAAAAGCTATCTGAAAAATCAGCCCTTACATTATTAGAAATGCAAATATAATGTTGAAAGTAAACAACACACTTAGTATTTTATTTATTCTAAAATTAAATACATATCATAATACTCTTACACACCTATTACATTTTTAGATTGGTTTTATGTTATTGTTAAATACCGATAAGTATATCGATAAATTTGATTCAAGCACTAGCGTATATGTAAAAAAATTTTATGAAAAATTTTTCTTCAAAAATTGTGTAATTTAAGAACAATAGTACCTTTAGTTACGCAAAATATGAAAGTAAAAGGGAGGATTGATATTATTTTATTTGAAATACAGAACTAAAGACAGAATATAGCAAAAATAAACACATCGTAGCAATTAGGACATGAAGATTAATTACCTGTGAAATGTATATTTTTCAGGATTATTCCTATGATTTACACTGCAATCACTCACAGAACAAGTTATCATTGCTATATATAATAGTATTTGTTAAAAATAACAAACGATTTAAACAATAAATTTCAAATACTAAAGGGCACAAAAACGCGTGTCGACTTGTGACGACCTGTCAAATAAAAGTGGTTACAGTTCACATTAAACTGCCTCTCTCTTTTCATCTTGTTATAATTCCATAAAGGATTTTCTTCTCTCTCGCACTCTTTGTTCGTCTATGCATTATAGGTTTATGAAATAAAATGTAACGGTCTCGTTGTCCTGTCACGTTTTATCACGCGTCCGGCGTCGTACGCCTCTGCTGACGTCAGCCACCTGGCAGCGGGATATAATGGACATTTTAAGGGGGCATAATAATATCTCAATTTGATTCTTTCTAGTGTGAGAGACAAAAGGGAGAGCCTGTCATTTTGGTGACATAAACGCGTAGGAATCGAGACATGGATGGATGGATAAATGCTAAGTTTTGGATAAATATTTTGATTACCTCTACCGGAGTCGAGAGAAGAGAGAGAATATAAGTTTAAGTAGTCATTTAAGAGCGTTTACTCATAATGTCAAGTTTCCATACAAACCTGCGGCGGACTATTTGAATTGCTTTGCGCGCAGCGATTTATAGTACTTAGTTTTAAAATATTTGTAGAAAAAAAAATAACAAAAGATTTGTTGATAATTAATTTTTTTTTAATTAAAGTGTTCTTCTATGATATGAAGCTATTATTATATTGAATTAAGTTAAATAAATAGGTAAAAAAAAAGTTTTAATTCCTAGATATTTCTCCTTATTTGAATTTCAATTATATAAAGTTTAAAAAACTACATAATTTTTTTCTACTATAATTATGCTTATGGATCTTGTCAATAGGTTATTATTTTTTTCTAATTAGATCTGTCGCTGGTTTCGTAAATTTGAAGCTTCGAAACTGATACTATAACGGAATTTAAGAAAACCTCAGTGGTATCGAGATTTAATGTACAAATACTTACTCTATAAATCGTATTTTTTCTCTACTACCTATATAGACAGTGAAATTTCCTATAAAAATAAGTTATCAACATTTTTGTAAAGATAAGTGGTTGATGATTTTTTCAAGTTTGAAAAGTACAGTTTCAAGCCAAATTGAGCGTGAATGGCGTAAACGCGCCCAAGTTTGGTTTTAGCCATAGCAGCGACGTTTCCTTTCATCATACATATTATATTTCAAATATTATATTCCTAACATTTTTTTAGGAAATATTATAAATAATTCCTTTTTCTTAAACATTCATACGTTTACGTAATCATACGTATTCACGTTTTCATACGAGTAACAAGACTCTCAAACGCGGTTCATACTTCATTAGCTCTGTAAAGAGCACGTCTTGTACGAAATCTTGTTCAACTTTTTACATTTTCTTCTGTAAGCTTCTAACGTTTTTAGTAATTTTATTTGGTGAATGTTGTCAGGGTGGGGAGTACTGGGGAGTGGAGACGTAACATTTTCAACCTCCCATTTTTATATTATTATCTAGGTGGCGCCCGCAAATCGATTACGCCGAAATTGGTAGGTATACTTATTGTGCGGGAACCGTACATTTTTCACAACATAAGCTATCCTATGACCTTTCCCCGTCTTTTACAGTTGTTTCTCAAAATCAGTTTAGCCGTTTAAGCGTGAATAGGTAAACAATAAACAAAACATAAAGATATTATGTACAATTAAACAACTTAGTCACTAAAGCCGAAAATGGCTAGGTTATTACCCAACAAAAGCCCTAAAATCTAAATAGGTTGCCAATCTTAAAATTGATCTGAAATTCAATTCACGAATGTCGTCCGATATTATTCTAGATTACGCAAATGGTCCCGGCCCTAAATCACGGCGCGGCCCGCGGGGAGCCCGGGGAAGGGCCGACCCTTTCCCTCCCACTTTATTGCCCATCACCAGATATGACCGGCCCTTCTGTATTTGTTTAGCGGATTTGGTATTTGGCTAAATATTCTTGACAGTACGACCGTAATTATGCAGAACTTTAAAATAGCTCGGTGAATCTGGAAGCAATAGGTGCCTGTGCCAAAAGATGCCTCCATGGTCCAGCGGTTTAGAGCAGCCTTTACCAAAGTGGGCGATAACGCCCCCTTGTGGGCGCTGCAGGTCTAAAGGGGGCAGTGCGGGACCCAGAAACAAAATGGGGTCGCCGTTTAGAGGCTTGGGGGGTGATTTGCAATTTTATTTCATCTGGATGCATTTTAAATTGACACAATGGGGGGCGCTAAAACATAATTTGTTCTCAAAGTGGCCAGTAGACAAAATAAGTTTGGGAACCCCTGGTTTAGTGAGTGGCTCTTGACTTCGAGATCCAATGGGGGGCGCTAAAACATAATTTGTTCTCAAAGTGGCCAGTAGACAAAATCAGTTTGGGAACCCCTGGTTTAGTGAGTGGCTCTTGACTTCGAGATCCAATGGGGGGCGCTAAAACATAATTTGTTCTCAAAGTGGCCAGTAGACAAAATCAGTTTGGGAACCCCTGGTTTAGTGAGTGGCTCTTGACTTCGAGATCCAATGGGGGGCGCTAAAACATAATTTGTTCTCAAAGTGGCCAGTAGACAAAATCAGTTTGGGAACCCCTGGTTTAGTGAGTGGCTCTTGACTTCGAGATCCAATGGGGGGCGCTAAAACATAATTTGTTCTCAAAGTGGCCAGTAGACAAAATCAGTTTGGGAACCCCTGGTTTAGTGAGTGGCTCTTGACTTCGAGATCCTGGATTGTTGTATGGGAGCCCCCCTTAAATATTCATTAATCATTTTATTTTATTTTTAGTATTTGTTGTTATAGCGGCAACAGATATACATAATCTGTGAAAATATCAAATCTCTAGCTATTACCGTTCTTGAGTTACAGCCTGGAGACAGACAGACAAACAGACAGACAGACAGACAGACGGACAGACGGACAGACAACGAAGTCTTAGTAATAGGGTCCCGTTTTTACCCTTTGGGTACGGAACCCTAAAAAGCGTATAATTAGACCAAAAATTGTGTTTTTTGTATGGGAGCCCCCCTTAATTTTTTGTTTTATTTTAATATTACTAATTAATATTAAAGTACAAGTAAAACTAAGGATTTTGTGGAAAATTCAAGGGCCTACCTGTTGCTATTACTGATATAGAGAAAAAAGGCCAAAAAAATCACGTTTGTTGTATGGGAGCCCCCCTTAAATATTAATTTTATTTTGCTTTTAGTATTTGTTGTTATAGCGGCAACGGATATACACAGTGAAAATATCAACTCTCTAGCTATTACCGTTCTTGAGTTACAGCCTGGAGACAGACAGACGGACATACGGACAGACGGACAGACAACGAAGTCTCATGAATAGGGTCCTGTTTTCACCCTTTGGGTGCGGAACCCTAAAAATGAAAGTTTTAATTTATGTTTCAGAAGTTTCTCCTCCGCTCGGCGTTTACATTGATATTATCGCGAGATTATTTAGTTCAGGAATGTTTCTAGGTCATCTAGGTTCTAGGACCCAAAGTGTAACTTTATGTTAATAATGAAAAATTTAGGTAAGGTAGGTATTTTAAGTAGGTGTGAATGAATGAATCCTCCTTGATGTGAATGAAAAAAAGCTCCTGGAAGCTACGCGCCTATTATTTCGCGTTCGCGCTTATATTATGAACTCGATTGCCTGGATACATTTTTGTGATTTGGCTATCACTTTCGCGCGTAGATTTCGTTCGAATTTTATGCACAAGATTCTCATGTTGTTCCCCAACAACAGTTTTATTTTATCATCTTGTACTGTAGTCTATAGTTTACTACATCGTTGTCTAAAACTTCATATTTAAATAATAGTAGGTATTATAATTTGTACCATAGCTCGTTTCTCATATACGAAACGACGATGTCAATGGCCAGACCTCTCCGTCCGATTTCTGTCATGACGTCACTAAGGGGAGGGCCCGCCATAACTCAAACCAGATTCCTCTCGTCACCCATCAATTCCATCCTAATGACGGTCGCCTTTGTTGTCCGTTCCGAATCATTTTACCTCGGAGTTTTCATGAAACTAGTCTTTTATATGTCCATGGCATAATAATCAAACCCTGAATTATTATGGTACGAAACGATAGAATTTTATAAGACTGTTTCAATGCGTGGCCAAAATTGGAACTAAATGATCGAATCTTGGAAGAAAAGCAATAAACTTAAACATACAAGTCACAATTTTGATGTTTGATTTTTTTAAAACACAATCCTCGCGTTCCACCTAGCGTTGAAAACGATCAAAACGCTGAAAATGCCTCCTATTTTTAGCGTTTTGATCGTTTTCAACGCCAAGTGGAACGTAGGAAATTTAAAAGATGTAATGTCAATATTTTGACGTTTATATTTTCTAAATTTACTTTAAATAGTCGAAACAAAAAAGATGTGATCATTAGTAATGAAGATCATGTTCATCAAAGTTACACATTATCTGTAGACACCAATGTAGTATTCTCTATTATAGAGTGACATGTCATTAAACTGTCATAGACAACCGAAGTCCAAATTACAGGGTACGCTGACAATGTCTATGAATATTAATTCACATTGGTGATTGTAACCACCGATTAATCAAACTTTAATAGCAATCGGATCGATACACATCATGTAGCGGTAATTATAGCGTAGTAGACTTTGTTACGTTAAATCGTAATATTATACACTATTATAAATTATATAACATTAAACATATTATGTGTCCGAATATTGAGGATAGTTTACTCTGTTTACATCAGTTAACTTCACTGATATTGTTATATTTAAATGTAACAACAAACAATAATTAATTATGTGCGAAATCCTTATTATATTATGTAGTGTCTATAAAAATACCAACGAAAAACGATTCCTTAGAATATGAAATTCAAGCCCCTGTGTAATATCCCGTATTTCTCAACCGGAAACCCCTGTCGTCCCTTTCCCCCTCGTGCCGTTGGGGGAAAGAGGGAGAGAGAGGTTTCCGGTGCGATGTAGGCCGGATGCTGCTGACAGAGTAAAAGGTGTGACTGGAAAAGCTAGTGGAAAATGGTGTCTGTACTCTCTGTTGTCTAGTTGTTACATGTTATTATCCCATAGATGTTGCTATGTTTTAATAAGTTGGAGTTATCTATATACTAGCTGTCTCGGTGAACTTCGTGTCACCTTAAAACCTTCCCTGGACTTCTACGAATATTTTAAGACTACAATCAGCCCAATCCGTTCAGCCGTTTTCGAGTTTTAGCGCGACTAACATAATATTTGAAAATCCATTTTTATTAAGAAAGATGAAAATCCATTTTTATAATATATAAGATTTAAATAATTATGGATCTTCAATTGAGTCAGTATAACGATATAACTCGCGATAACGGCTTAACCGATTTGGCTAATTTTGGTCTTAAAATAATCCTGGAAGTCAAGGGAAGGTTTTAAAGATGAGAAATAATGCAAAAATTGCGATTAACATTTCCAAAGTCATTTCCAAAAATTAGATAGATTCATTAATCCGGCATTCCGGGGCGTTTTGGAGATAAATATAATATAAACTCAACCCACTCTCTCTCAAGTCTCATCTCTCAAAATATTTTATTTCTGTCATAATTGACGGAACAACAAAATATGCCTAGCGTTAATAAATACCAAGATGAAGAAAAAACTTTTTTTTTTATTAAAAGCTAAACTTTTATTGGCAATCAAGAGCAGCGTGTGATCGGAATACTAAACACACAATCGGGGGCGGACTGTGTTTCAATAAAACTTTTTATCAAACTGTTTTTTTTATCTCCAGCAATAACTCGAAGTAATTAATTGCTACTTTTGTCTTAATTAGTCATAAATTTCGCGCGCCTTCTTTTGTTCGCAGATATTAAACGGCCGGAGGTCCGAGATAGGGCAGGCAATTAAATGGCAAAAATTAATGACTTTTTGACTGTATCGGGCATACTGTTAACTGTAGTAGGAAAAATCCACACGTCAAATTTACAACCTATTTTTTTCAAGTCAGTTAAAAAATTAATGTGCTCAACATAATACCACAGTGTAGTGATAATACTACGATGTTCTGCTTTCTAAAATAACCTAAATGCATGCACTTTGGATGGTCTACCGTCTACACTCTAGAGCAGGGGTTCCCAAACTTATTTTGTCCACTGCCACATAATACATATTAGTTTAAAAACCACTGCCCACCTTGAAAACAAATTATTATGCTGTAGCGCCCCTCTTGTTTCAATTTAAAATGCATCCAGGTGAAATAAATCACCCCTCAAGCCCCAATTTTTTCTGGGTTCCCACGCCCCTTTGGACCTTCAGCGCCCACAAGGGGGCGTTATCGTCCACTTTGGGAAAGTCTGTTCTAGAGTCTAGACTCTATTATGAAGATGTAGTACTGTAATTTATTTAAACTGCAAATATATTATCTAAAGGGGTATTCTCAGGGGTTATTGGAAACAGATTCTGATAAGAGATAAGCCGTCATTGCGATTTTTGATTTTTTTCATTTTCCCGAGTTCTGTATTCATGAATGTAAAAATCCAATCTGAAATCCGAAAGTAGCTGATGAAAATTATTTTATTTTGCAAAGGGATTTTTTTTTAATTTTCGTAAGTGCTTCGGAAAGTAACCAAAAATGTAAGTATGGTTTTAAAAATGTGAGATTGTATCTGTCTGCCTTACCTTCTACATTTTTAAGCACCTGAAACGATTTGCATGAAATTTGAATCGCGAAAAACGTGATTTCTGCGCAACTTAATTGGGGCAACATCTAGTATTATTGTAATCTAATGATTTAACAAAAGAATGTTCAAGAAGAGATGCATATTATATTCCTTCTTAAAATGTCGACAACGCAAGTTGCAACTCTTATGATTTAGCGAGTATCCATGTAGTAGTTAATTTCCATCAGGTGACTCGTTTGCCTCCTTATTTTACATAAAGAAAAGACTATTGTAACAGTTAGTTTTTTATTACAATCGAGTTCGATTTAGTTAGAGACTTCCAAAAACTTCTCTATTTTCAATTGGGGCCTGGGGGCGACCAACTGGAATATCATTTTGGTGAGCTGGCGTAATTGATATAGCCGGGAGTGTTTGTCCGGCCGGCGTCGAGGGTCCTCCATTGGAAAGCCATCGGCTACCGTTTCCCGCCAAAATGGCGATGCTCAGCGCTATTCCCGCGTTTTCGTACCCTTAATCCTCGCTGATGAGTCTATTCAAAAATGAGAAAATACTCTAAAAGAAAATCTTCGATATGATATAACTCCGTTTCGTCGGTTTCAGCTTTACAAACTGCCTTGTTGAGTTAAAAAAATATTAAATTCGGCTTATTACGTTCTCATTTTCCCTTAAAATCCGACTTTGTAAACTGTATTTTTAAATAAAGAAGGAAAATATATGACGGGAAATTTAAAAGGTTTTCTATTAAACTAAATATACTTTAGAGCGTGAGCCGAAAAGTCCGCAGCGAAAATTACTTTAAGAGGTTGCGATGAATATTTTTAACTTCCAAAAGGCTTACTGTACCATTTTGTTGAGTCTGTAACGAGAATTCTTTGCCTGAGATGTTAGAATAAAAAAAAATCATTAGTTTGTGTCGGTACTCGGTTGTTGTAGAGCGGGGCCATATTGCTGCCCTGCGTTGCGGAGCGTCGTGCCTTTGCGGCTCTGCTCCTAAGTTTTATATACGTACGTACGTATATAAAACTTAGGAGCACCTATACGTACCTAGTTAACTTGTTTTGTGGTGTTTTATACATTGATGCGTCGAGTCGTCGCGATGTTTTGCCGCAACGACGGACAGATGTAGTTAGAGGCTGACTCGTCTTCCTTTGTGTCGACAGGCGCTGGCCATTACGCAGCTGTGTGCCATAGAATGCGGACTTAATGTTGGCGACGCAGAGCGCTACAGGTAGTACGGGGCCCTAGAACAAAATTAAAATACGTACTGTTTAATTTGTAGGACAATGTTACTCTAAAATTATATAACTATTAACCTACCAATATACAAAAAATCTGCTGGTTAGGGTTCCGTTTTAGGGCTCCGCAGTCAACCAAGTTTTTTTGATTACAGAACCCTATAACGGAACCCTGACGAGCTGATTTTTTTGTATATTGATAGATTAATAGTCATATAATTTAAGAGTAACATTGTCCTACAAATTAAACAGTCCATATATTTAAGGACCATCAATTCAAAGTATGAAATCCTTTCTATCTCTGTTAGCTACCACTTTCAAGATTTTTCGCAAATAAAAATGTTGTTCGTCTTATCAAAAAAATTAGCTTGTTAGTAATAAAAAAAATTGTTCTAGGGCTCCCGCACTAAGAAGTGTGGCCTTGCCCATACTTCACGACTCCGTTGGGTTTTTTTATCTTAGAGGTTCTAGAAAAAGGATTCTTATTGCGTCTGCAAAGAGGTCCTGTTGGAGCTAAAATAATTGTAAATGCTCTAAACGTAGGCGAGTCTTGCTGCTAATTAAACCGCTGTCATTCGTTGGAACACGCGAAGTGACTTAAGAAACGTCAGGACAAACGCTGTGTAATGCTAATTTCTTTATTGGCTGCTTTGTTCCTGACACTTGCGCCTTGGCTAATTGGCCTGCTAAGTGTCGTTAGTTCAAGGCTTTTGGCTTAATAAGAAACGCTAATGGAAACTAATTAAAAGCTAGATCTCTACGAGGCTTTCTTTGGGCGGGCGGGTGGCTGTAACTTACGCCGCCATGTTGTAAAGTGTCACTTAAATGAGTAGAAGTTAGCACTTTTGATTTAAATAAAAACGCTGGTGAGATTTTGAATCTGCGTGTCTTTGTGTTCGTGTCATCGCCCACGCGCGGATCAGTAGCCCTTGCCACAAAACCGTTTTGAGACTCAAACAATCGGCTGAGAATGCCGCGTCCTGCTCTAACAACGTCATTTCTCGTTTGTTATAGTAGGACGCGGTATTATCGTACGATTGTTTGAGTCTCAAAACGGTTTCGTGGTACGGCACCTGGTCCGCACCGCGCACGAAAGTTCCATCTTGTTATTTCACAGATGTTTTTCCTGTGATGCGGGCAACACGCGCGCCGCGTGCGGCTAGAAGCATGTTATATCACCCGCTGTATGGCAAAATTAAATACTCAGAAAATGAACCTACTTCATTTATATTTATTATATTGTTTAAGTATTTGCCCGGTTAATTTGACCGTAAAATACACAGCAAAGTAAATGCCATACATGTTGGAAAGCGTTGTTGAAATCATGTCCTGAAATTGCTATACTTATGTCATATTATGTGAAATGTTCGGGTTTCGCATTGGGGGAATTGGGTCGCCATAATCTGTAATCTGATCTTACCTGTCAGTCAACACAGAACCGATGAGTTGACGTATTCTTTCGTCGTCCACAATCGACATAATATTATTTCCCATTTGTACTTTCCTTGATTGGTATAACATTCGATTTTAACTTTACACTATGTAATTTGACGTAATTACGTAGTGTTAGACTGCTTGTTTCTTTTCAGTACTATTATTTTCTTATTTTGTTAGAGCTATCTTCACTATAGGTGAAGAAAACTGCGGTAAAGTCATGTCTCAAACAGGCTTCCCAATTCACTTGAGTTATGGAGCTCAAACAATATTTAAAATACCATTTAAAGCCTCAAAGGCAATATTAGTCTTTCACGGACGATAAAGCACAGATAATGTGTAAAATATAACCTCAAAAATGCTTTAAAGCGGGTAGTTTGCAAATATGAAGTCTCGAGGATTATAGTGAGCGGTGAGCTGACGCGCATCACCTGCCTGTTATTTTCTACAGAAGAGATAATGTATTTTTAGTTTCTTTTTTTTTTCGCATGACTGATTTTTTTTATTTGCGTCAGGACACGATTATTCGAATAGTGAACGAGTAGATCGTCGGTGCGGTGTAGAATAGGACGTGATACCCTCTCTTTCTTCCGCGCGGTGAAAATGTAGGTACATGTTTTTTTTTTTCAGAATAAGTACGAGTGGAGGTAAATGGTACCAATTTTGTATACTTCCTCTTTTTGAAAGAAAAAATTGCATAATGAATAAGCAAGCTTCTTTCCAGCGACTTTTCCAATGCATTAGACAAGGAGAAAAGTGAACCTTCAGCATAATATCACATAATGTGCTATATCTATGTGTAAGTCATTTATTAATAAAGTACTAAAGACACTATTATAATTATAACCTTAAGCTTATAATTATATCAGCGTCGACGTAATATCCGCCACAATCCTGTAATTGTGTGGGAGCTGGGAGGTCTCTGTAATCCGCTGGCTTATGTTTTCGATATAAGGTTTTCTTACACGATGATACGAAATTCGGTTTGGATTTGTGGCAGGGGTGATTTTCCGTGAATAATGTACATGTAATTTAGTATTGAAATTGCTTGATTTAATTTTATTATTAATTTTATTCCAAAATTAATGTTATTGTTGGTAGAGACTAGAGTACTAGTACTGTACCAAGTAGAACAGGCAGTAGGCCTTTCAGTGGTTTAAAGCCGCGTGGCTTTTGATTCGGGGCTCGAATGTTCGATTCCCACGTTGAAAAAAGGTTATTTCCCTCGTCTGTCGTAAAGCCCACTGGCCACTGGGCTATGAGAGTGAAGTATTACTGATTAGACAGTGCTTTATCACATCCGCGTAGCTGGCCTGGTTTTAATGAAATCGACGCGGGAGGCAGTAGGCACACAGTATACGCATTTGTGCCTACTCGTTTCATAATTTACGACGTCTTTATCTCAGCAGTCATTATTATGCAAGACAAAACAATTTACTTATTGTCTCAAGATTCTGTACGGGTGTAGTATTTCTGTTTTGTCTTCGTTTGTGCGCAACGCAAGCTCAATTCTCTGTAACGAGAAACCGGCGTATTTATTCTCGCTAATGGGATATGCTGTCTCGAATTTTATAATTTAATTATCTCGTTTTAACGGTACGTGTGGAACCTTTGTCTCTTAATGATTCAAGATGGAATATATTGAAAGAAAAAGTTTGCGCCGAGTTGTAGGAGCTTGATTCGATGATACGGTACCTATTCTATTTCGTATATTTAGAATCTTGGGTGTCTTACTTTGTTTCTCTACCTTAATAATTGATTAATTGATTTAGGGCCTGTTTCACCATTCCCTAATAAGTGCCGGATAGGCTATCCACAACATATCTGACAGATAGAGTATAGTGTATCTGTCCGATAAGTTGTGGATAGCCTATCCGGCACTTATCAAATGGTGAAACAGCCCCTTAGACCTTAGTACTGTTTAAGCTAATTACATCTTGAAACATCCACGAAAAGGACGCAAGGTGACGTCATACGGTGCGCGAGGTGGCCGAAAAGGAAGATCTTCCGACCGAGCGAGGTGCTATGCTCGGCCAGGCCCACTGATTGATTTCAGCTGTCGTATAATATCAAATACTTCGATAACGCAATTCAGGACTGTGGCGCTAATTGATAAAATAATGGGTTAAGTGGTGCCAAAAGTATTGTAAGGTCTTTTGAAAAAAAAAAAGTATTTTGTTTGTGAGAAAACAAAATACTACCGATAATTTATATCGGTAGAAATTCTGAAATTCGGTAACTCGTAGCTCACTTCCATCCCGCTCTGCTGAGTGGTGTCCACACAATTACCGCGTCGTGCGGTCGCCCCCTTCTGTTCTGCGGTGTGTGCGGTCTACGTCGCTTTGTGCGAAATTACTCGTCAATGGATCTATTAACTTCTTTGGGAGACTGTTTATATTTCTCTTTTCATCGCTTTTAAACTATGAGATGACGCCCGCAACTCTGTTGCACATAAATTAGTTTAACACGCGGGAATCGTACATTTTCCGGTATAAAAAGTGTTTTTAGAAGTCTTATCCCGAGGGTCTCGGCCCTCGTTTACCAATTATTTATTTGAGTGATGAAAAGTGGCTAAAGGATATTAGGGCACTTTTTATCACTCAAATAAATAATTGGTTCAGCGGTTTGGGCGAGAAGAGGTAACAGACAGACACACTTTCGGATATATTAGTATGGAAGTATGGATAGCTTAGCTCAGCAGCTCTGGTTGTAACCCTATAGTTGATTTATATTTTCTTCAGCAAAGTCAGCTCTACATTGAGAGCATAAGGTGCTACAATATGCACGGGGGGTGGTTTCAATCTCGTCGGTTATTCAGTATTCAATGATATTCACCCCCGATATCCCACGCGTGAGATTGTTCATCGCTCCCGGAAAATAGCGCTTCTTTTAAAACTTGTTTTTTCCGCTGATAAAATACTGTCCATTTTTTGTTTTTACTTTTTGCCGTTAATGTGTCTTACGTATTTTTTCGTGACAAAAACAATGTGGTCTGTGAAAATCAAGATCCTTATATTATTATCATATCGTAATCGTTTTGAAGAATAGACTTTATTTAACGAATTTTGCACTTTAAAAAATACGTTTAGTTAAAGTTAACCCTGGATAAAAATTTATTATGTTGTTTTTCTCGTTTCTCGTATTTATGAAAAACTTATATACTTACATAACTTTAACCTTAACTAGGCTTGGCGCAACTGGGCATACTATTTAGTAACGTCGAGAAAAAGTATGTACTCGTAGTAGCATTACTACTAGACGATTGAAAAGTTTTAATACTACTTAGTTATTTAATAACAATGGGATAGAAAATATTACAGCCTTATTTGTATTATAGTTAGATTTAGTGGCGTCGACTTGTCTGTCGGAGTGTCATCAATATTGAGATAACATTCACACACGAATATGTATGTGTGTCGTGTGATGTGTATACAGTAACATAGTAATAGTGTTGATTTATCGCCCGGCGTGAGTTACGAGCCATATTGTGTTGTATCGGCACGCGATAAGCACTCACTTTTCTACTGTATAATCGTAACTACATATTGTAATATACTATACTACTCAATATTGTACACAACAGTATACATACAGTAGAATATTCTTATCTTGTTAAAATAGGCTATAGTCTAGACTCTAATAAAACCAGATAAGAAGTTTCTACTTGCATGTCAGTAATTCAGTATCCGAATAGTGTAATACTTACGGTAGATAGATAAATAATAATATTATGCAATACTTTTTATGTTCATAGGATATTTACATGAGAAGTATTGGTATGAAAGCTCGACAAAATCTAATATAGCTGCCATTTTACAACCATGAGCACAGAGTAGATAATAGTACCATGAGTAAGATAAAAGATTTGAGAGCCACTTTGTCGATCAAATATGTCATTGTCATACATGAATGACATAGGCTCGAACCCTGGTGTCGGGAGTCTCGACACATTGTATATCTATTTAATGCTCAGGGGGTGTAGTGCGAGTTTTATTCGATTATACACATCGAACACGTTAACACGAATTTGTATGGGATCAAAGCAGCGCCACCTACTGGCTTACGTGGATACCGCTTTGATCCCATACAAATTCGCGTTAACGTTCTCGATGAGTATGATCGAATAAAACTCGCACTACGCACTCTGTTTAAGAGTATTAACATGCTTGTATTACGTATATTATGACGGAACAGCTCAAAAGCTATCATAATAATTTAAATCATTCATACGTAATACGTATACATTTTTCTTTAAAAATAGGCTATGCATAAGCGTAACATTAAGCCCATTTTAGCAAAATGAAACGGGCAAGACGTTTAATATTTCAAAACAGTGTTTGGGCCGTGTTTCCCGCGTAGATAAAAACCTGTCATTAGAAGCGAGAGTAACGCTAAATGTATTCATACCGACATATTTTATTCACGAGATCCGCCTGACTGCGCCAATTTGACTTACGACATTGATAATGCTGAAGCTTCTGTGTGGAAGAACGTTTAGGGCCTGATTATACATACCGAGTAGAGTGGGCGCGTGACAGTGCCGAGCACTCGGTACCTAGATTATATTGGCCTATCACTCGGTAATGTGTTTATACACACCGAGTGCTCGGCCGAGGGCATCGTCTCGCCACTCTACTCGGTAGGTGTATCAGTCTAATAATAATCATTGTATGTTTCCTATAAATACGGAAAAGATATATAAGAGAGATCCGTTTGAGATACTAAGATCCTTATTCATCCAGTTATTCGCGTATTACGTATTCAAGGTCAGACTCAAATATTTCCATCCACAATGCAATTTTTTTTGAACGTCTACACGATGCCAATAACAGTAATCCATACCGTAGAGTTACGGGCATCATCTAAACTCTAAAGTATTATAATATAATGTGAAGATTTTTTGAGAAACAAAATTGGATCTGCTTTGTAGAGAACGTTAGGAAGTTAAAATTGGATATTATACTTCGTTGCTGCATCCTATGAGATTTAATAAACCTGTAGTCCGAATTTTGTGGTACTGCATCATCACACGCCATTTAGATATTATTTATTTAATTTAAAACTGAAAAAAGACAATCAATTGGTTTTATAGTACTTCCGCCTTGCTTTCCTAGATGGCGGTGTTAGTTCGTCCGTCATTCGTTTTTCGTGTGCGGCATCGTCAACACGTTATCCTTTTTAAACTAATTTCTACAGTGTTAAAGTGTTATAATTAGTGTAAATCGCCGAATAATATTGGAAAAAGGAAGAATAAGGATGATTACGAACATATTCGCCGCAAAATACGGCGATTGGAAACTATGGCATGGTAACGATACGTTAAAAAAGGACTATCTTAACGGGTTAATACGTGATATTAACCAGATAGTCAACCTTTTGTACCTTAAGGGGTAATACGCGATATTATCCAGGTTACAAACTGAGTCGTGATGATACGTGATATCATCCTGAAAGCAACTTTATGCTTTTGCTTATTCACACCGGACAAGATCCGAGTCATCAGCGTCTTCCTCCCGGGAAGGCCGCTGCGATAACGAGCACTCATCCGACGACAAAAGGCCCGATGAAGACATCGACGCGCGGGAGGCTCAATCTTGCTGTGGAACTCCACAATCTTTAGCCGACGTCGAAGACGTGGATTATATGGAGTCGGCCGCGCCTGCACCGGCGTCGCCGCAGGCCGCACCGCCGACATCAGCGCCGCTGAGCCAACCAGAAGCCACCGTGCCAGTAGATCCTAACCAAGAATCTACTCCCAGGTTACCACTTGAAATACTAAATATTCTTGGCAAGGCCAATAAAACAGAGAAAGCCCTAGGCGAACGCATTCCCACCGAACTCTCTGAACGTTGGGGTAAAATCTTGGTCGATGGTTTGGCTAAGGAATACAAGGAGTCGCTTGTGGCGAACATTCTTATACCGACTAACCTTTCGCTGGCACAAGCGCCTAAACTCAATCAAGAGGTAGCCGCAGTTCTACAGCAGGCTGCAAAAACCGGTAATTTTTTTTTATAATACAATCCAAGGCGTAAATTGTAAAAAGCGACGTCTACCTTTTCGGTGAAAAGCGCTAGCAACAAGCACTGCCGGGCAACTCCCGAGCTCCTCCTCGTCAGCAGTACGCGAGGCCAGCGCCAGCAGCGCCGGCCCGCCCGCACGAGCCGCAGCCGTCGACACGTCGGCGAGGAGGGCCCAGCAGCCCCCGCGCCGCGGCCGCCCCTACGCGAGCGCCAGACCGAGCAACGACAGGAGACGCTGCTACTAGAGGTACCTCACGCTGGCCGCATCCAATTCTTTTTACGCAATTGGCTTCTAATAACCTCCGACAGCACGGTGCAGGGCTGTCTTATGCTAAAGGATATTATAAAATACCCTTCTGCATTGAGTTATAAGTCCCTTCTGTAAGCCACCTTACCAACGTGTGGAACCAAGTAATCCACCTTTTACAAAGAGTCAGATGAGCAAAGCAATAAGTGAACTCAAACAATTAGGTGCTATTTCAGTATGTAATGAAAATTTGCCAGACCAATTTATTTCATACATTTTTCTTACACCGAAAAGTATCGGTGGGTTAAGATTTATATTCAACTCAAAATTACTTAAATACATTTTTAATTTGCACGTAATCAACTTTTAAAATGGAAGATATTCGCACTGCTATAAAATTGGTCTTTCCAAATGCCTATATTCCTCATATCTCAATCTCAAATCTCAATCGATCTCAAGGAATTGCTTGTGCGGTGTGCCGATTCATACATTACATAAATTTATTATTTTATTTCTTTTTGAGATTTCGATTTCATGATAATCTTTGTGAATTTAACTGCCTTCCTGTACGGCTTAAGTTCTGTGCCATTTATATTTGTAAAGCTTCAAAAGCCTCTTTTTATGTGGTCAAGAAAGCAGGGCCATCTAGTGGTCGAAATTCGAATCGAAATCTAAAGATTATGCTACTATATTATAATATTATATTAAGGTCAAAATTGAAACAATTAGGTTTTATTATCAACTTTGAGAAAACTAGTATGACGCCTTCACAACTTTGTAGATTTATTGGCTTTGACCAATGATATTATATTAGCTTTGACATAATATTAAATACTCAAGTCATGCAGTTACTCCAGAAACTAACTAGCCAACGAAATCCATAACAAAGCGCGATTTCGCGAAGTTCATTGGCACTTTAATTTCAGCATGATCAGCAATAGCATACAGCCGTGTAGTTGTATATTCTTTGATACAACTGGCCGCGTACTAAATACTTTGAACGAGTTTTTAGCTTCACAAAAATGTAATAATAATTTTGATTCCATCATGCCTGTAAAACCTTATTTGTACCACCAGTCGGTGGTGCAATATTATTTTTAATAGAATAAAGTAAGCTTTTTAATAGAATAAACACAAGTTTATACGAGCTGGAGATCTTCACAGACTCGTCACTCACTGGCTGGGGCGTCGCGTGCGACGGAGTAGTAACTAGATGCCATTGGTCTGCGGATGAAGCTCGCCATCATATCAATTATCTCGAATTATTGGCTGCCTAGGGATTGAAATCATTTTTCATTTCATCGTTGTGATAATATTTTAAATGTCTTACTAAGAATAAATAATACTACTGCCATAATTATATTATCTTATATTAATATTATAATGTGAAGTATTCAATTTCATCATCTCAATGAAATCGCGAGAGATATATGGCAGTAGTGCGAGAAACAACGCATATATAATTTATTTGCTTCTTATAATTTGTCACACAACAAGACAGATCGAGGCCATGAGGGGTTCAAACCGTTCAACATCGATTATATAAAAACACAGATGCTGACCAGGCGTCTAGGTACGTAACGTAACGATAGGAACTTACTAAAGATCTTATTGAGCTTCGGTCAACCTGACAACCTGATGGCTGATACCATACTTACTCGCGTTGTGCTTTAGTAATAAGTGCTATATTATTATCTGCTAAGATATTATGTCTCTTGGAAACAAGACCCAGGTGCCTTCATCATCCTTGCTTTTACAATTTCATGGCACGATTATTTTTTCTATGCCTTTCCGTCATTCGCGCTCATACTGTCTTAGGAAAATTATAGAAGAGGAAGCGACTGGTAAATTAGTCGTTCCGTACTGGCCGTCATGTCTCGGCCGTGTTTTCCACTGTTTTGATCGCTTCTCAAATCTGACGAGATTTATTTTAGGCCAGATAAAACCTTCTGGCGTGCGCAGTATTGTGCGGAAAGTCTACCTAAGACGCCGAATACCGGAGATGTCTATTGACAATATCATACTAAAACCGTTATCGGGAGGTACAATTAATCAGTATGATACAGGATTAAAACATTGGTTTAATTTTTGTCAAATTAATAATAATAATTGATTTGTATTAAGGATTCGTAGCTGATATAATATTACGAATTCTTAAATTTTAACAGAAAAACTTAATGAAGAAGCAAGTTGCGGAATGTTAAATTGTTATAGGTCTAGACTCTAGTTTGTCTCTAATTACGTATCTAAATTTTATCCGTAAGATTCTATACTTATTATCATTAGAAATTTTATATAAAAAAAAAAAAAAAAAAAAAAAAAAATTGTAACTCATTCTAATATTATAATAATTATATATAATAATTCAACTCGTTGTCGACGGGACAACGGGTGCAGACGTTATCACTCATAAGAAAAGAAGACGTTCATTCCGAAAATTCACGTATCGTAATCACTATTAATAATTATTCATCAAGCCCCAGCTAAAGCTTTATTTACCTAGATAAGACAAAAGAGCTGAGAAATGGCCCAGCTACTGATAAGCTCATTTTAACAACTAGAAAGCCTTTTCATAATGCCAGTTCCCAATCTATAAGTCGCTGGATAAAGAGTGTCCTCAAGGACAGTGGCATAGAGATTGGCGTTTATTCAGCGCACAGCACGCGACACGCCTCCACGTCGGCGGCGCGCTGCGCGGGAGTCTCCGTCGACATTATCAAGCGATGCGCTGGCTGGGCCGGCTCATCACTTTGTTTTGCTAAGTTTTATAACTTACCTTTACCAGATTTAGCACAAGACAGAGCTTTCGCAGAAGCTATTTTTAATGTAAATTCAGATTCATAGCATATCCAAACTAATTAAGTAGTATTATTATTTAGAAGTACAATACTTTATTAACTAAAAATTGTTATGATGTCTATAATGTTATATCATTTTAAATTCCGTAATTAATTAACTTAATATAATTAATCTGGTATTTTATCATTCCGCAATTACGCGCTGAACATCTACAGGTTTATTAAATCTCATAGGATGCAGCAACGAAGTATAATTTATGGTTAATTGAACTTACCTTAAGTGAACTTCAACCAAAATTATACGAGTTGCTGCATCCGTAGAGATTTAAGATCCCACCCCACCCACTTCTCTTAGTTTGTTGCCCCTATTCTTTACTTGCGGAATGATAAAATGTTATGAATTATCCTCTCTAAAAAGAATGACGGACGAACTAACACCGCCATCTAGGAAAGCAAGGCGGAAGTACTATAAAACCAATTGATTGTCTTTTTTCAGTTTTAAATTAAATAAATAATATCTAAATGGCGTGTGATGATGCAGTACCACAAAATTCGGACTACAGGTTTATTAAATCTCTACGGATGCAGCAACTCGTATAATTTTGGTTGAAGTTCACTTAAGGTAAGTTCAATTAACCATAAATTATTGTAGTAAATACAGATGTAACATTTTTGTTATACTCGTATCACCGTAACATCATGTAAGGGTGTTAATCTGGTGACAAGTTGATGTAATCAGTCGGGTAACTAGCACGTAGTTTACAATATTGATTGCTGTGTTTGTTAACTCCTTTATCTGGCTAATGTTCATGATCAAGCTAAGTAAATCGCTCGGAAACAGATGACCTTTTCCCGCAAACAGTCGCGTCTTTATGTATTTTCCCAATTTAAATTTGAACATAGATAATGAAGAAGGAAATAAACAATAGACATATTATTTTGAAAGGTCTAGCGGGTGAGGCTGATACGCAAAGTACACGTCATCTAATTACCAGAGAGACTTACGAATAAAGTGCGACAAGGCTTTAAATGGGCGGGGGCGCTGCTGGTAAAGAACTGTCAAAAATGTTTTTTGGATGATGACAGCGTTAGTTCCCTTTTTCGTCACGTTTACTCGTGACTTGTCACTCGGGTCGTGGCTTGGACCATTAAGATTTTTCCATATTAATATGCGGCGCTTGTGCTTACGTAATCCGCCAAGCGGCCCGCCCACGCGCTCAGTTATTATGGAAGGGTGCTCAGACTCTGCCGTGTTTGTTGCAGGTAACGCTAAGTACTACATCAACTATTCATCGTGAAGGTCGAGGGATAAGCGGTAAGCGGTAAGCGGTGTGCGGTGAGAGGTGAGCGGTGAGCGATAAGCAGTGAGCAGTAAACGATGAAATTAGGTGAACCTTGAGCAAAAAGCGATGATCGTTAAGTTTTTTTTCAAAATTAGATTTTAAGTTAGAAATAGTTTTTATTTATAAGTTATCAACTATTATTTCAGTTTTAGTTTATTGAAATTGAGCCAGAAGCTCCTTTCAAGTTTTAGCATTCTCAAACCAGAATAGGAGATAATACTTCCACTCCTACGCCGCGCCGACGGACCTTGCAATTTTCAATCAGGCCACGTGTTCTAACTTCTAACGCGAGTTCAACATTTTGTATTCTAAAATGCGCAATGCTGCTAAAAACGTAGCAGACATTTACTTGGAAATATGGGAGACGAGTGGCGATTTAAACTCCATGATTGCTCTCAGCGTATGTCTGCGGGAATTCTCGCGTTTATGATGAATCGCATCCCCCTGTTACCCTCCCCCAACCTCGTACCACACCCGCCGTACCCTCTTAGCTTATCTGACCAATTTGTCATTTAAATTATAGATAACTTGGAAGCTTGAACATTTTATCCGGATTTTCCAGAAACGTTTTAAGTTTTTGAAACTTTTTTGATAATTAAACATTAGTCTTGTTGGTTGGGTTGCATAATGCGGCCTAAGTTGGACGAACACAGACGATCACCAACGTATAAATCATATTTGTCTTTTTATTATATAGACAGTTGCGAAATTATAGAGGCAATCATGGCCCAACGTGAACGTTAAACGGATCTAAAGATATCTGCTATCAATATTTTAAAAGTACCTACTAAAGTAAACTTAAACTTAACTTAAATTTAACTGCTTACGCTCTAACTTCTCACAAAGAAATGCTATATATTATACAGACATTATATTCATACACTAAAGTCGAATAATATTATCCTCCTAATTTCTAGTAAACATCAGCGGTTATACAGTTACAAATCGAACTTTTATTTCATTTTATGCAAATCAGTTTGTACCGTAAAGAAGGGTCTCTAAGTGGCCACCCGTGCGCACTGTGCATGCCATATAGCCACGACCGATAACTTGCCTCTTATAAACTTCTTACATAATATGAAAATAATTTCTCCGAGAGCTTTTGCTCGGTCGTGCTCGAGTTTGCGAACTTTTTTCCTATTTATCGAGCTTTCTTTTAAAGCGCATATAAAGTTTCCGTGTTCTTAATAAAGCTTTTAATATCGTTTAATCTTGTTTTTATAGCGGGTGCGCTAGTCTATTATGATTCCTACTTTGACATAACTTCGACTAAATTGTTAATATCGAAGATAGAGCTCTAGGAAAATATATGAACACACGTCCTCTTGTATTTCAATTCGTTGGGAAGTCTTCTAAACGGCCGTTCCGTCAATGGACACCGTTAGAGGCATAGATAAAGAAAATTTTAAACGAGCCTTCCTTATACAATTGACTTTACTATCTAGGACCTATCCGGATCGTGACTATACCAGAACGGACTTTGATCTATAAAGTTATTTGTATACGGTGGGCACGGAGATTGCCACATAAAAGTAGACACTTGAATGGGTTAGAATAAGTATATTGATACAGACTTAAATTGAGTTTGCTTAGAGACAATAGCCTTTTTGTCCAATATAAGTTTATTTGCGTTAAGAAGGCAGAAAGTCATACTTACTAAGGTCTTTTACCAATGTCGCATAATGAGCTATGAAGCTCAACACCTATTTGTTGTTGGTTGATACACAAATGCTTAACAGCGACCATTTATTGTGTGGTATCAGTAATAGGGGGTTTAAACCCCTGTTACGGGATCGCGGGCGGGTGCACACTGTAATGAAACACCTGCAAGCTAATACCGCCCCCATTGTACACTCCCCTTAATTGCACTTTTAGCGGTGTGCACTGACCTAATAAAAAACTTGCGATCTGCATCTGTTGTATACGAAGTGTGAATTATATTTGATCTAAACTAGCTAAAAGCCGAGTTTTGTGAGGCCTCTCGTCGTCACACCTTGACTGACTGGTGAGTGGTGATAACACATCTACAAATAAATATTTTTTTTTATGTTAAAGCAGAAATCAGTGGGCGTGATAGTTTTTCCGTAGAGTGTACCACATAATGTTCAGGTTATGAGATATACTAGGGCTCGTTTCGCTCGCCCCGATTAAAGAGTTTGCTGGTTCCAATGTGAATAATATTTATAAGAATCTGCAATACGCAGCGATTTGTGAGTTGGCCACGTTTCTATAAACTTTGACAAGCCTAGCGAATATAAGTTTTCAGAGCATCTGTGATCCTCTAGTCTATGGGCTCCCACACAAAACTGCGAATTCGCATCGCAATGTCATTTTTAATATGAGTTTTGTTTCAGATTTTTGCGATGCGATGCGAATTCGCAGTTTTGTGTAGGAGCCCTATATTATGGTAAATGCTAATCAAAACAACGAGGCACAGAATATTCAGTATTCATATATGTAGAATCAAATTTTATTTTACATCTGCAACATAGTTTAAATATGTTGGTCAGGTTTGCTCTGCTACATTATAGACAATGGTTACTTTGATAGTACACTGGTAGGACTACTTTTATTTCGAAACTGTATAATTATAGTGTTGTGTTTCTAGCTAATGTAGCTGAGTTTAAACTTTTTAAAATGCATCGAATATCGAGTATCGTCATCGATATAGTCCCCTCACTATCGATGATATCTACATCCTAATGTAGTGAGTAGTGATGTTCAAAGCCAGCCTAATTTAGTTACCGGCTACGGCTTACATGCGACATGTACCCATCTACATCCGTATCAGCAGTATAAATGCCATACAGTAGATTGACTCGGCCGTTTCATTGAAAAAATGAAATTGAACTTGCTGGGCACCAATACAAGTTTTACGCTCGTGATAAGGCAGTTTTTTTTGGCTATTTCAAGGTATTTGAAATAACGCTGATGGGTGCATCGTTTAGACGGTCTGTTGTAATGTTCGTATTTAAGTTCAAACACCGTAAACGTTAATTATTTTCAACTTCAAAGTTCATTTATTTAAATATCGGGAATACAAAAACTATTTTAAGCATTAAGGTTACATGAATTTGCTGATCTTTAGGTCCAGTTGAGCAATTTGTTACTAGCTAGGTGACCTGGCAATTTTTTTTGCCGCATACGTTAAATGGGTTATGAAAAAAAAAAAGATATTACTAAGCTTCAATTTGTACTATTGTGGGAATAATGCGTGGAGGCCCAAAGGAAGATCTTCCGACCGAGCGAGGTGTTATGCCCGGTCAGGCCGGAGCCCCACGTGATACATTTCAGCTGTCGTATATATACTGACGCGCTCAGAAAACATCGATAGCGCGATGCAGGAATGTTAGGCGAATGTGGGTACCGCCACATCACCCCCCCCCCGAAGACCGGAGGTCGAATCTTGAAGTCTTTTCGCTTGAGTCGCCAGTGCCAGTGAGTTCCAGTGAGTCGGAACTGTAAGCTGCTGCACGGGATCCAGTGGGTCGGATAAGCTGCCGTGCGGGGCCGATGCTACGTGCTGACTAGGAGAGATGTGCTCTGCTTGCTGACCGGTCGGTGTAGTGAGAAAGCCCGATGATGCCGATGCGGAGTCCGCCCAGGCCGCGGTACGTTGCGGCTAGTGGACGATGTACCCGATGAGGCGATGCTGGCTGGCGCGGTGCGGAGGGGCGGGGAGTGATAATGATGAAGGAGGTGTGTTCTGTCGAGGGTCACCAATGTGGGTATTAATATACTAAATCATAGAAAATTTTATCAAAATTGGTCCAGAGGTTTCGAAGGTTCAGCAACAAACAGCGCAATATGTATTATGTTGTGTTTTTTTTCTAATTCTGGCTCTATTAAAGACATACCCAAAAATACTAACCTCCGAAAATCCACTTTTACGTAGCACGTAGTTGCTTGTTTAAAATTACCCCCGAAATAAAGTTTCTACCGCGAAATGTGGGAATAGTTGCACCCGTAACATCGCCCCATATAAGTTGAGGAATTTCAGCGTTTCAGTGGAAAACTTTACTGCACTGTAATTCATAACCCCCGAACTGACGATAAACAAGTGGAATCTTATCGAAAATGAAAACCTTTTTCTGTATACTTGGCAAATGGCAATATCATCTATACATATAATAAAACTGTAGAAATGTGAATTCTGTACATTAAAGATATTCAAAAAATAATAAGCGGGGGGTGTCACTAGATCGCTATAGAAGCCAAAAATGTGGTTAGTTTTTTGTCTGTCTGTCTGTCTGTCTGTCTGCCTGTCTGTATGTTTGTTCCACTATCATACGAAAACTACTCATCCGATTTGAAAGCGGTTTTCGCAGATATATTTGTTTTCTTCCAACTTAACATCTGGTGTATACAAAATTTTCCCGCCACCCCTCAAGGGGACAAAAGAGGGGTCAGATTTTGTATCAAACTTTTGTATTTAACACGAAAACTACTGATCCGATTTGCATACGGTTTTCGCAGTTATATTTGTCTTCTTCCAACTCAATATCTGGTGTATAAACTCCCCCCCCCACCCTCTAAGGGGACCAAAAAGGGGGTCAGATTTTGTATCAATTTTTTTTTAATGGACTTACTTCATATTTTTAACTGTATTTTCCAACTTAACATCAGGTGTACACAATTCTCCCCCCACCCCTCTTAGGGGACAAAAGAGGGGGTAAGATTTTGTATCAACTGATGAAGTAGAAATACTTTAAATGGCAAAACAACGTTTGCCGAGACAGCTGGTACTTTATAAGGTCTCGTATTCTTTATAAGATTTCGTAACAAAATGTATCTTAAATATTTAATAAACGTGGCGTTGTTTGTACGTGTATTTTGTCTGGCTCGCTGTGCCCTGATTTTATACACATTTAATGAAAAAAATATAATTAAAGGGTGTACACAAAATTGGGTAATACCAAAAAATATTTTTATCATATTATTTGAATTCGATTTAATGTATTCAATATTCTTTTCACGTACACATGCATATTCTGTTTTATACTAATACATATTATAAAGGCGAAAGATTTTGAATACTACGTGTTTGTTATTTCACGAACTTACAGAAGATTTTGATCGTCATTGTATTATTATAGCTTAGGCTCAGGATTTGCAAATAGACTTTTTTTATGGAATAGGGATGATGACAAGGTCAAAGATTAGCGAATTTTGTTAATAAAGTAAAGAAATAACGGTAAAAAATAAGTGTTCCCAAAATTTCAGCTCGATAGCTTTTGTATTTTTAGGGTTCCGTACCCAAAGGGTAAAAACGGGACCCTATTACTAAGACTTCGATGTCTGTCCGTCTGTCCGTCTGTCCGTCTGTCTGTATGTCTCCAGGCTGTTTCTCAAGAACCGATATAGCTAGACTTCTGAAATTTTCACAGATTGTGTTTATCCGTTGCCGCTATAACAACAAATACTAAAAATAAAATGAAGTTTATTTTTAAGGGGGGCTCCCATACAAGAAACGTGATTTTTTGGCCTTTTTTGCTCGTAATCAATAATGGTAACAGCTGCGCACTTAAAATTTTCACAAAATTCTTAATTGTATTTGTACTTTAATAATTAATAATAAAATTAAAATAAAGTAAATATTTAAGGGGGGCTCCCATACAAAAACACAATTTTTTGTCTACTTTCGCTCTATACCGGTACGGAACCCTTCGTGCGTGAGTCTGACTCGCACTTGGCCGATTATTTTGTTATGAGCCTTCAAAGTTGGATATTCAAGTCGATTTTTTTTTCAATTAAATTTCTTAATATTTGTATAAGTACCATTCGATAACTTATGCAATTAAAAGCAACTTTTATTAAGAAACCACTTTCATAAACGCAATATTTAATATACCTATCGAACAAAGTTCTCTCCCGATGCGTACAAACTAAGAAAGAGTGACGTCAGTCTTTCGTAGCACTTTGTATGGAGCGTTTCGGGCAGGTCTATTTTATGAGATGTTTGAATTGTCATATTATCTTGGTGAATTTTTAAGCTATCAGAGTCATTCTTTCACCAATGTTTCTAGTTTTTAAGGGTGTTTCAATTACCAATAAGAAAAAAAAATAGTCATCAAGCCTATTCTGTTAGAACTGATTTTACAGTGTTGTTCGGGAAAAAAAGGCGGAGCCGGGGTCAAAAGCTCGTCCATATACTAATACTTATTATAAATGCTACAGTGTGTTATTCCGTCTGCCTGTTACGTCTTTACGCATTTTAAACTGCTTTGATACGAATTTGGCTGCAATAAAGTAGCGGTCGTGCGTTTTTCGCGTAACTTTCTGCCGCGCACTGTAAAACTCTGGAACGAACTGTCACCAGCAGTATTTCCGGACTATTACGACCTGCAAACCTTCAAGAAGAGAGCGTATTCCCTCTTAAAAGGCTGGTAACGCACCTGCAGCTCTTCTGATTTTGCGAGTATCCATGGGCGACGGTAGTTACTTTCCATCAAGTGACCCGTTTGCTTGTTTAGCCCCTTATTTCATAAAAAAGCGGGCAAAATTTTACGCTTAAATACTGTATTTTCATACATCTGGCTATACGAAGCTTTCTTCATCTCTTTGTTTTCACAAGACGTAGTTCGCACGGGGCGGGGGATTCTGTTTGATAATCCAATTTATCACGACGATCTTTCGTCGTCGAGTGTCGCTGGCAGATATTTTGTCTGGATATTGTGTTGGATGGAGCATTTGTTTCGCTTCATTTGGCGTCTGTTTATCATGCCAGGTTTTTGATATCTTTTGTCTTATAGTATTTTGATTTGTTTTACTTATATTGTATAAGCTGTTGCCTGCGACGTCGCCCGCGTCAAAGTAAAATATATCCTCCTCCTTTTTGGAAGTCGGTTAAAAAGCAGCCTAAGTTACTCTTTACTACATCATCTACCAAAAAAAGTTCCGTCAAAATAACAAAAGTAACATATAAAAATATAAATAAATTTTAAATTGTGTTATGCTCGCTAAAACTTGAGAAAGGCTGAACCGATTTGACTTTTTTAGTCTTGAATTATTCGTGAAAGTCCAGGGTTTTTACTAGGAGGAAAGTACCACGAAGTTTATTGGTCATCTAGTAGTTAATAGTTATAGCATTTATAGAACTTTCGTATACATATAATCCACGTTTATATATTGTAAACACAATTGTTAATTACTGTTACTGAATAGGAAAACACTTGAAAATGATTGCTTGTAATGCTTACGTAATGTTTTGCTACACTACAGCAACTACAGTTCCCCGGTAAGAGGAAATCAATTACCGGCTCCAATTAAATGTAAACAATGAATACCCTCGTTTTACCCACTGCCTGTATACCCCACTACCTGCAGTAATCTGTATCCTTTACTACCTGTATGCTCCTCTAGTACTCTACTTGTATGCTCCTCTAGTACTCTACTTGTATTTCAATACAAGTAGGGATAGAAAGTATCCTTACCCGGGAGTCGGGACTCAAAGCTAGTGCATATACCAAATTTTAGCAAATCGGTTCAGAGGTTTAGGCGTGAGGTAAGAGATAGACAGACAGACACACGTTCGCATTTATAATTATATTAGTATGGATTTGCTACTTTTGTGGTAATAAAAAAATCGTTTTAAAAACAGTGTCGCTATCGCCAATAACATTTTCGTTAAAATTGTTTTGTTCGTACAATTGTACGTTGTGGTGTACGTGTACGGGTAACGGGGAATATGCGACACGTAAAAATTAACAGCCATTGCTTTGTTATTTCAATGTTTCGATATTGTTTTTTTATGTGCAATGTATTTCGTTTTTCATTTCGTGTTATTGCGAATATGGTCAATTACATAGCGCCCGCGACTCCATTGTTCCAAAATTCGTTTAATACGCGGAAAACGTAAATTTTCTTGGTATAAAAAGTATCCTATGTCCTTTCTCGGAACTTAAATTATCTCCATATTCAATTTCAACAAAATCGGATCAGTGGTTTGGGTGTGAAGAGGTAACAGACAGACACACTTTCGAGTTTCGCATTTATATAGTAACAACTACGATGCTCTGAATACTGGAACTTTGATTTGTAAACTTTAAGTTGGCTTCTTTAGCTTTCAAAAGCACCTTTAAACGATGCCATAAAATCTTTTACTACAGCAATTAGTTTTATGAGAGTCAGAGTTTTGAGTGGTTTTAAGCAGTGTAGGTTGGTGTTGCCACATAAAATGATGATTAATTAGTGTTGCCAACGTTCCAAATTTTGATAGAGTTAACTGTCGGTTAAGCATCGCTTTTGTATTTGTATTTTTGTAAGTTTAAGTTGTGTAATATTATGGTTTGTTGTTGAATTATGAACAATAATGGTTAGTGTTTTGCTGTTTCGCAATACTGTATCATCCATGTGACATGTCCCAAAACATCCTTATGAGTTATGGATATCGTAAACTATCAGTAAATCGGTTTTGCCGTAAGTGTTAGCCGGGGGCGTTTTGGCGGCTTAAACTCAAGTCGTCCTGAATAATTCACGTTGACTCTCATTTCCGCGCCCTCACTCTGATGGTTTTATTTCAACCGTCTGTTTTATGTTTCAACCCTTTCAGCTGTCGTTCGTTTGAATGATATCTCAAGATTTTGCCCAAAACTGATACTAAACTCTTTAGTCCTTCTTGCTTAGGTATAGTATGTCTTTTTATTCATGGTTTCTCATTTTTAGAATACTAACTGCCGCACTCAGAGGCGAATATTAATAACATAACTGTAATTAAATCAATATTTTCCCAGCTAAATGCTAATGCATGTGGCTTATATCAATATTGTCATTAATTACAGTGAATTAATTTTATTCGTCTCTAAGTGCGGCAGTAAGACTCACTTTTGTCACTCTTTGGCTATGCTATGGTTATCCGTCTGCATAGCAAAATTTGTGTATGCCCCATTATATTATTATTATCCTGAGCGTAAATATTTTGATTGTGAAATTCCACCAGCATTTATCAGCAATATGTGGTATATTAAAATCACGTACACTACAGTATTAATATGGAAATGAGGGTGTAAAATTTTATTGTGCACCGTTAACGGGTCATATAGTTTGATGGTGACTACATACTCGCTTCGTCGTGAAAAACAAAAGCAAATGAGGTAACACTAGTTATGTTTATATTATAATGAATTTTCAAATGAAATCAGTTGGTGATTCGGTGAAACATGATTACTGACAAATATCGGTAGTCAAAAAACATTATTCTTCGCCTTACTACGCAGTCACGTAGTCCGACTGACGCACTTATGGACAAACATTATTTAGTTAATTGTAATGAAATGAACGTTTTAACATAAACCCCATACATTATCTGTTAAACTTTCATTAAATTGAAGTTTTATCATCAATAAATATCTCTGAGTTCGTTAATGACTAACCTATGAATATAAACATAAAAGATGATTCAAAGATATAACTATCAGGCTAATAACACGTAATCGCTTGGTCAAACATCCGGAGCATAGCTCAACAAGTGTAGATTTCACTTTGCTTCAGATTTTATCTATTGAGATACGGCAGCTATTAATGCTATCAAATAACTTATCATTTGTTACATTTCCTGTACTTTTCTCATAATATTATTATCTTGATAAGTAAAACTCTGGAATGAACTGTCGCCAGCAGTATTTCCGGACCATTACGACCTGCAAACCTTCAAGAAGAGAGCGTATTCCCTCTTATAAGGCCGGCAACGCACTTGTAACTCTTCTGATGTTGCGAGAGTAGAGGGCGTTGGTAGTTGCTTTTATCCCGAGATCCGTTTGCTCGTTGGCCCCCTAATTTTATTAAAAAAAATATCGGATGGAAAACTATCCTATTTTCTTTTCCGAATTTCAAAACTACTCCATACAAAATTTCATCCAAAGCGCTTCAGCAATTTAAACGTAAAAATGTAATTGATAGGCGCACTTTCGCAATTTTATACTGTAAACTGTAAAATAATGTTACGCAAATATTATAGCATGTTATGCCTCATCAGATAGCGATATTTTGGCAAGTACATAATGAAGCTTGGCAGGCTATCGCCCACCTGTTGCTTCGTATTGCTTCGTGTTGCTCTCCAGACTTCAATCTACTGCCACCGATAGTTAATTTGGCAATGTGTTTTTAAGAATTCGTTGCATTTGTAAGTCCTGGCTCCAATTCACGAAACATAGAACAAAACTTGAATCCTAAAATGCTTTCGTTTCCGTTACATAGATAACTTATTTAGAAATCAGTCAATAGTTAGAAAAATAATCTGCACGATTTACTTACTAATACACTGATTTAGTTAAAGTTATTTTAAAGATGGTGATCAAACTACTGAACTCTGGCAGCGACTATCAAGTCGATCGCACACTCGAGACGAGAGGGTTCAAATGTGCTTGCACCGGGTCAACACATTATGCTTGTGACGAGCTAAATTATAAGCACAAGCTATCAGCTATTACGTTTTTTAACTATAGGAAACGGTGGATAAGCAGAATATGTTCACGTTAAGAAGTTACTGACTCTTGCGTGGATGGTTATATTGTGTGTATTAATAATTACGATAAGTGAGGGTAAATTGTAAATTGTTATAATTTCTTAAATATAGTGGAAAAAGTGCACGAAAATTGTGTTTAATTAGTGTTCAATTAACGTGTAAGTAACGCACCTGCAGCTCTTCGGATGTTGCGAGTGTCCATGGGCGACGGTAGTTGCTTACCATCAGGTGACCCGTTTGCTCGTTTGCCCCCGTATTTAATAAAAAAAAAATGAATTTCCACCAAGAACCAACAGTACAATCAGTTACATATATAAGTGAGGGATTTGATTAGCTTCCGATATTAGAGTATTCTACTGCAAAGTGCAAACTCTATTTAAAAATGGCGTAATTCGATTAATTGTTGTTATTACTACCGATTAGAGGTTTCCCGTAATTATTGTTATTATTCTTATATTTTTTATCAGTTTTCATAAAGTGTTTTTATCGCTATATCATAATATAAGCCATTAACCGCAAGCTCAGAATGGCGATAGAAAACTATTGTACAAAGAATTTCTTAAACAGTTCAGCGCGGTCCGAGATAGTTCCTGAGTGTTCTAACAGAGTTGTCGCGTTCCCGGGATTGTTCTACCTCGTCCACAAGTTCTATCTACTTTGAAAGTGGAGATGTGTTTCTGCGCATCTCATCATCGGTTCTTTTTTGTAATTAAAACTTAAAACATGATTTAAGAGTATACTGTACTTTGAAAAATAAACAATAGTAATAGCCGTTGATGATAGAGTTGCCTTATACCGGATGTAACAAAACTAAGAGAATGCTAAATACACTAAAAACACTACTTACTGTGTGTATTGGAGTTCTGGCCCGCCGGTGTAGTTTACTACGTAGGAAGGAAGCGCGCATCACGTCGCCGAAAGAGACTTTACGTGATAAACTGTAGTGTGATTGTGTGTGTGAACTGTGAATGTGAGAATAATATATATTAGGATAAAATTGTTCGGCGTGCATCCGTTGTGTGATTGCCATAACACAAGTTTATAGCATGGGATTAGATCATTGATGACGTGAATACTTTAATTAAATTATTGTATGCTCAATAAAAATTTTGATTTAATTTCAAAGTAGCAGCGTTGTATACATATGTGTCTTAATATCAGATAGATAGAGATAATAAAAAATAATAACCAATAAAGCTATGAAGAGTCAAACATGAATTGCTTAGAAAAAGTTTCATAATTGCTATAGCAAAAGACCAATCGGTAAGACTTTCCATTTTGGTCCTGCAGTGGCTCTAAATTAAGCTCCTACTAAAACTACATTCTCGCCAATCGTAAATCGCAGCTATAAAATGAACAACAGGAAGTTGACGTGACAAACCATCGAAATGGTCACGTGACATCGAAATGGCGCGTGACGCAATTCCAAGTTTAAACGGATTTGCCGTTTCCCGCACCGAATTAGTATTCCGCGGGCGAGACCTAAATGTCTAGGACCTAAACGTTTTTCGCCTGTAGCGTATTTGGGAAATGGCGCCTCTGATTTGCATACAATTAATTCCCCTTTTCGAGTCTCGACTCTCGGCCCGGCTCTGGCAATTTTGGCACGGATACTTGCCAGAAAATCAGCATTACTGTCAGATAACATTTTAAACTTTCGCGTTGCATTATAATTTATAATTAAAACTTTTTAATCGGGACTTCAGCCCCCTCGTGACCATGGCCGTTGCAACACGGCCAAAACGTCGAGAAAAAGTATGTACTCGACACTCGTAGTAGCATTACTAAGAATAAGTCGCGCTAAGTCCCGATTAAAAAGTTTTAATTACTGTCAGATGCTAGGGAATTTTAGTGTTGGTTAACAATTTCACATTGATACGGTAAAGGTGGCTATAACTGACCAACGTTACGTGGTGTAATGTAACTAAATAATTATTACACAGCGAGCATTCGTGCAGTCAGCTGTCAGTTCGTCGTGTAACGACGTGTTCCGGGTACTGACTGCACGAATGCTCGCTGTGTAATAACTAATAAGTTACATTACACCACCAGTAGCCAGTAGCCACCTCAAGGTTCCAGTATTATTTACTAGTAGTGTTTTCGAAACATTACCGTTAATTACCGTTTTCGAAAGGATTATGTATTGTGATTTGTGACTAAGCACCCTTTTTATTCTCGATGTTTCTGCTGCTTTGCAGCTGCGACTGTTGTCACGAGAGGACTGGCTCTGCTACACAAACTCTATACCTACATGCTTTAATGAAGTCTAGTGACCTGTGGTTTGCACCAGCTACCATCAATGTAAATTATCGCCAAAACTAAAAATACATTTAATTTTCATAAGCACTTCGATATAAAATCGAAGCAACGACGATAAACGACAGCGAACGTCGTCGTTAACGTCGTCGTCAACGGCGTTTCTGACGGTGGGCTTATTGTATATTTATTGCGGCTCGTAACTACGAAGGTTATGTCTTGTCTTTACCATCGCGAAAAATAAGGCGTATTATGTACCTTATACCCATAGCAATAGAGTTGTTGATATCGCAGGGAAAATGCTTACAGGTAACGTATGAACTTTATGGTGATATGATCGAAGTCGAGATTATACAGTCGATGAATACTCAATACTCATGAATCTTATTGTCCTTATAATAAGATTGAATTTGTAACACCAGCTAGTCGGTAACTGTTCACATCCCTAACACCCCATCTTACCCCATAACACCCCATCACACCCCATCATACGCGATAAACAATATCCGATACAATATCAGGCACATTACGCGGCGATTCCTTCGCGACACTTTTATTTTTACTTCCCATATTTTATACCTTTCTGGTTGTGGCGACGAAATTCGTTTACTGCGCATTAACTGTTCATTTTTCGGAAGCTCTCTATGAATATATTCAGTACTAGTATATCACTTTGTGTTCAGAAGTCACTTGAAGAATATTCAAAGAAGAGTTCGAATACGGTAGCAGCGCTGAAAAAGTTGCTTTTTCAAATAATCATATGAGCTAACTAATGACGTTGAGGTATTTCTCATATAAACATGTAACTCTTTAAGCGTTTGCACTTTCACAGTCAACTTTATGTACGCACCCTCAAATATTATAATATAGTTCTGTTACATTTACTTCTAGATTTATATTAGACACTAGTTGACCCGGCAAACGTTGTTTTGCCATTTAAGGTATTTCTACTTCATCAGTTGATACAAAATCTTATCCCCTCTTTTGTCCTCTAAGAGGGGTGGAGGGAAAATTTGTAAAACTAGTGACACCCCCCGCTTATTATTTTTTGAATATCTTTAATGTACAGAATTCACATTTCTACAGTTTTATTACATGTAATGTACCTACATTACACGCGCGTGGCTCGATACTTCAAATTCTTTCTTCAAATTCTTTATTTAACACTAGCGACCCGCCCCGGCTTCACACGGGTGCAGTGCTGATACTAAATACACTACAGAAAAACTGTGAACGTTGTATATAATAATAACTGTATTTTAAAAAGATTGTATGTAATTGAGAATTAAAACTTCCTATCTCCAAAACTACTGAACCGATTTTGATGTAACTTGCACTATTCCCTAAGTTGAACAATACCTAGTACAATAAAAAAAGAATCACTTGCGGAGATATGCGTGAACAAACATAAAAACATACATACATACATACATACATACACTTTTGAAATTTGGCACATTTGTTCAGAAGCTGTTATAGATTAACATATACAAAAACTGGACAGTTCTGGAAATATTACATACATACATTGATAACCTCCTTTTTTTGAAGTCGGTTAAAAACATAGCGGCCCGCTCCGGTTTCGCACGGGTATAAAATATATAGCCTACGTGATTAAAATCGATTCAGTAGTTTTGATAAATTGCAATCCATAAATTATGGTTTTATTTAATCTAATCTTATCTCATCTTATGTAGGTACTTATAATTACTATAAGTGCGATTTAAAAATTAACCTTAGAATAGAATATAATTTATATTTTAAATCTACTATCATACAATTATTTATCGTAACTTACTTATAATTACTGATACGTTGTCGTGCTGAAAAGCACGTTTTTATAATAAACGCGTTCGATCGCTGCTAAATTCAAAGTGCTATAGGGAAAACCGCGGCCTCAGACGCGCTATTTATAGGCACGCTCTTGCCGCACCGGGCGGCCGGCGGCCGGCCGCGCCGCGCCGGTACCGCCGCAAACGCTACGTCCCGCAATTTTTAAATTTGTAATATCTTCGAAAATATTCACTTAAATCATACGGTGTACAGGGCCATATAGATCTATATTAAATGAACAATGTATTCAAGGTATTTAATTGGTTAAGGATTAATGCTGTATTGGTTAAAATCGCTTCGAAAATTAGCCATTATTAGTCGTGAAAAGTAAATGACAAAAAAAAGTTATTGTGGGTTATCCATAACAGATAGACATATACCATCACGGACTTTTCTGTAGACCTTTTCAATGTGTACAATACTTAGTACATTATTTTGATAAAACTCGTAGGGTTCAGCCTGCGTTTGCAATGTAAGCGGAAAAAATGTAATTATTTACGACATCACATTAGAAACCTCAAAAATAACAGTACTTCTCCACTATTTAATGGATGTTATTATACATATAAACCTTCCTCTTAAATCACTCTATCTACTAAAAAAAACCGCATCAAAATCCGTTGCGTAGTTTCAAAGATTTAAGCATACAAAGGGAAATAGGGACAGAGAAAGCGACTTTGTTTTATACTATGTAGTGATACAATAATATATAATAGTATAAAAGCAAGGTACTTTGTTATCTCAGTGTAGATAAGATATGTAATTTCAATATCCATACACGTTGCGAGGTTTCCTGAAGTTGTGAGCAACTTTTAATCACCTGGCTTTTCTGTACACTCGCGATATGGTTTTTTGTACCAAGTTTGGTAAAGGCAAAGTTTTATTAACACATAAACATGTAAGATTACGTCTTGATGTCTACATACTACAGGAAAGAGGCCTATAAGCGATTTTCACTAGATTTAATCATGGAGTTCGAAGGTGACAATTTTGTGAGAAAATTCGACTTTGAGCGTTCTTTCTTCTTTTATTTATACTTCACCTTGTACTGAATATAAGTGCTACAAGCTGCATTGTTGACATCGAACCCACATTCTCTGTATCAAGAGCCACGCTGTATATAAAAAAATATATAACACCTCTTTTATTAAATTTGGATCATTCATTACACAGAATTCGTCGTCTCTAGTGACACAGATTTCCCAGCGATTTCCTCCCTTCCTCCACGTTTTCGGGGGATGAGGTTTTGTTTATTTATGACAAAAGTTGTGTTGTCTCAGAGCACTCAATCATAAGCGATTCGAGCCGCTTATTAAGCGCCCGCTCGCCGGCGATCAATTCCGAGCGTCTTCATTAAGCGTCGCTTTATTCATACTACACAAAGACTTTCTTATAACTTGACGATGAGAAATTGTCCGTCAGCCGCTTTATTGTGAAAAAAAAATGTCCAATTATTATTAACATTAAGATAGCTGATTAGTTGAAGTTTGTCTTAAGTTTGTTACATTTGGTTTGGCTAAAATCTAACTTCTAAGCAAAAGCAGACTCTATTTGAGTCTGCTTTTGCTTGACTCTAAAAAAATAATCATAAAATCATACCAAAATCATAATTAGAAATAAAATTACGTTTGGTTAACTTATTTTTTATGAAAAATAACCTTATATTTTAAATGTCCAATTTTGCTATTTTAAGTTGTACAGCTGCATTAAGCGTTATGTCAATCTCAGTTGGTCGGCCATGTTCTTTTCAAGCTGTAGCTCGCACTGCGGAATTTGTGGACGCAATTTAACCAAAACCGATTCGAACGTGACATCATTTTAATGGGAAGGTGTGGAATTTTACGAGATGCACTTTCGTACTTAGCTTGTATATTTCAAAAGTGTCCAAGTTCGTTTCTTTTCTTCTACTGATGAAGTAGAAATACTTTAAATGGCAAACGTTGTTTTGCCATTTAAAGTATTTCTACTTCATCAGTAATTGATACAAAATCTTACCCCCCCCCCTTTTGTCCCCTAAGAGGGGTGGGGGGAAAACTGATGTTAAGTTGGAAAATACAGTTAATAATATGACGTAATACAAAATCTGACCCCTTTTGGGTCCCCTTAGAGGGGTGGGGGGGAAAGTTTATACACCAGATGTTGAGTTGGAAGAAGGCAAATATATCTGCGAAAACCGTATGCAAATCGGATCAGTAGTTTTCGTGTGATAGTGGAACAAACATACAGACAGACAGACAGACAGACAGACAGACAGACAGACAGACAGACAAAAAACTAACCACAGTTTTGGCTTCTATAGCGATGTAGTAACACCCCCTGCTTATTATTTTTTGAATATCTTTAATGTACAGAATTCACATTTCTACAGTTTAATTTTATTATAATATGTAATATGTAATATGTCTAGACTTGCATCCATTTCATGTTTTTAACTATGCTCGAACGTTCTACATAGGGTTTGATAATTAATTGAACATCAATGTGGATATATTGGCATCCGATTATCTGGATCCGGAATTAGTCCCGAAGCAATTTACTACGTAATAACTCATTAACTAGTGAATCCGCAAGCTATCGGCCAACGTACACGTATTGGACAGCGCTGGCAGCCGATAGTACTATAATATTAATCCGTAACAGTAATAGGCCTTTGCATCCGCTGTGGAGGATTTAAGCTGATTGCACATAATATTTTGTCAGCACTGTACGCACCGTACGCGTCGAACGTACCGCATAGTACACGAAAAACGGCGCGGACCACAGTCAAACTATCATGATAGATACCGCATGTGTATGTAGATGTACTTCGCGTGCCATATCGCGCTCCCAAACGACGAGCAATGCTCGTCTTTCGAAAGTCTATTCTTTAGTCTGCTATCGGAATCGGACGTCAATTGGAATTTTAAAATACCTAAATGCCTAAAAGTGCCGTATTGAGCTGTAGAAATTCAAATGGAAACATTGGCCTAGATAATGGGCACTTTTCTTATCATCGGTACGTCACAGTAGCTAAAAAAGTGGCACGCTCATTTTCATACAAATAGATCGACATGCGGTATCTATCTTGATCTGCGTCTGTGGTGTGGACGAATGTTCGAGGGAAAAATACATTGAATTCTAAAAATTGCGTTCGGCGCGCGCGTGCCTGATATAAATGTGCGATCACCACGCGAAGACATAATGTATGTACTTATGTACTAGTTACTAATTTCTGCTCTGTATGGTTTCTTATTGCATTTCTGTATATTTTATAGTTCTTAACTATTTTGTTCGTAACCCTCAAATGTAGAAAGCCCGTACATGCAATTTATACCTAAGTATATTTAAATATTATTATGATACTGATGCACAGCTGATTGTCCTTTGCCTACTGCATTGATTGTAGTGTTATTGTGGTTTGTATATCAGGTGGTGTATTTATTATAATAGTACATCCCTTGATTATTCGCACATTGTTTTTGGAGCTTATATGTAATAAGTAAATAAATTTAGTTTGTTACTACACTAATCAGTAAAAATTGTAAACGTGTGTATTTGTGTTGCAAAATAAATATTATTATTATTATATTATTATTATTACCTTTATACAGTATCTTTTGAGCGAAGTAACCACTCTTCATGGTTGCCGAAGCAGATACGGCATTCTCAGTATAAACATTATTTTAGTTAACTACACCCCGTGACTGTAACAGTTAATAGGTACCTATCTCTGTAAGCTCTATATCAAATCTGTGACGCAACATAACTTGATTACACCAGCGCCGTGTATGATCTGTAGTGTAACGTCATCCTAACTACGTTATGTGTGTGAGTCTGGCCTAACTACATTAGAACAGATGAATATAGATGCGATCTGAGGGATTTTCATACTCGAATGTCACTTCGAGCGCAGGCTATCTCTTGTGCGCATACTTGCTGTATTTCGCGCGATTGTGACAGACGATTTGAGGAATCAAGTCCCTGGGATACACTACATATTTTGTATCATGGAAACCCTTTAAGTTTTATTGTATATTCTGATCTAATATAATATTTGCGGACCGGATTTAGATGACACGCGACCCTATACCTGCTACATTATATTAGGTAATTTTCATCAATATTTGTTACCTTTGCCACAAATAACAAATAATCGCATCTGATAAAGAATATTTTAATTCCAAAAATTATATATTTTTAGAAATAAAATATTCATTTGTTTCAGCTTTTAGAGTTGCTACTTTCACAGTGTCTTCAATACAAGGGAAGCATAACATTACACACTTTGAAATATGATTACTTACTTAGTTTTGTTTAACTCTGTATTTTATATCTACTGCTTTAAGCTTACCAGCGACGTAACGCGTCACCCACTAAGTAATTCACTATATTTAATCCAGCACCTCAGGGTATAAGAGGTCGTTTTTGTAAAAAAGATTTTCTTTACGGCTCATCCCAATATTGTCGACGTAAAAGCAATGTCCTGTTTACATCTTCCAGAAGTATTTTCCCTCAGAATCCCTTAAATAATGATCCTTATTTCCTCCTATCGCAGGTAAAATAAGTTTGAGAGAATTGTAAAAGAATACCGAAGTTTTATTATTACAGCGGACCCTTCGGTACAAGAGGGCGGTACAAATGTCGTACAAACGTCAGACCTTTTATCAAAACTAGCTATCGTTAATGTCCTTTATTTGGACCTTAATCTGTTTCAACAAGGCTCTCTGTGTGTATTGATGCTTTGGCTTTGTTCTTTCGTTTATTCTCTCTGCACTTTAGGATTACCTTTGTGTACCTACTTATTTGTCTACTGCCTGATTATTACAAAGTTAAACTTTACTTTTTCTGCACATAACGTTTAAGTAAGTAATTAAGTTATTGTAAAACTAAAAGTAAAAGTGCTACCATGCGTTATTTTATAATCTATCGTGCACTCGGTGATTGAAAAATGCGAAGACTTGTATGAAAAATGCGGCTCTTGTTAGAGAGAGCGACATAATATCTATGCATATAATAAAACTGTAGAAATGAAAATTCTGTACATTAAAGATATTCAAAAAATAATAAGCAGGGGGTGTTACTACATCGCTATAGAAGCCAAAACTGTGGTTAGTTTTTTGTCTGTCTGTCTGTCTGTATGTTTGTTCCAGCATCACACGAAAACTAGTGATCCGATTTGAATGCGGTTTTCGCAGATATATTTGTCTTCTCCCAACTTAACATCTGGTGTATAAAAAAATTTCCCCCCACCCCTCTAAGGGGACAAAAGAGGGGTCAGAATTTGTATCAAACTTTTGTATATAACACGAAAACTACTTTTCCGATTTGCATACGGTTTTCGCAGATATATTTGTCTGCTTCCAACTTAACATCTGGTGTATAAAATTTCCCTCTCCCGCCCCTCTAAGGGGACCAAAAAGGGGGTCAGATTTTGTATCAAACATTTTTCTTTGACTTACTTCATATTATTTACTGTGTTTTCCAACTTAACATCTGCCCTCTTACTAATGAAAAGTTACACAGCGTGTATAGAGGGTGCATAAGATTTTTTCTACTAAATATCATTTTTTGACATAAGGCCTGTATAACGGTGCTGTCATTTCCATACAAATTTCTATGTATAGACCATGTATAGACTCTGTGTAACGTGTGTGTAACTTAAAAACTCCTGTATAACTATTCACACGTTGAACGCATGCTTAAGAAGTTTTTATTAGTAAGAGGGAGAGTGTATAAAATCCCCATCCCCCCACCCCTCTTAGGGTCAAAAGAGGGGGTAAGATTTTGTATCAACTGATGAAGTAGAAATACTTTATATGGCAAAACAACGTTTGCCGGGACAGCTATTATATAAATATGATTATGCGTTTATACGACAGTAATTATTACTGTCGCATTCGAAATAGGTATTGATGTATACAATTCGTTTAAGTTAATAATCGAGGTTACAAACTGTGGCGGTGCAGTTATTAAGTCTTTGTTCAGTTAGACAAAAGCGCAGTTAATATTTCGTACATTGTCTGTACGGTTTGTATACGAGCTATTCACAATTGTTTTACCTCTAACACCACATTTATTCCAACGCCAGAAGGATTATTTTCATAGGGCTCTGAGCAAAAATGAATTAGTCTATGGTATAGAGTCTATAGTCTATGGAGTGGAGTTCACTGCCCCGGGCGTTTGTCCATAGACAAAAGACACTTGCCAGGATAATTATTGTATTTTTGATTCTGTATTGTTACTGACATTGATAATTGGAAACAAACTAAATTAAAGCATGAATTTCGCACCTACAGAGCTACTTTTATCTAAATAATATTCTTTACTTACCTCAATTTTTTTTAAACTTTACTGATTCCCTATTTTTTTGCTCGGAAAAATCGTTTCCATTTCAATAAAAAGCTAGACAAATGGCCCAGGTGAGCTAGGTTAACCTCAAGAGGAGTAACCCCCATTAGTAATACAATCCTACTATTAGTACACATCCGACCTCCTTGGCCTTACCGCGACTTAATTAAAAACGATTTTCTTGCGCAATGATTTAAAAAAAGAACGCCGCAAAGCGTAGGCTTGAGTTTTTTTATGCAAGAGTTAAAGTGGCAACGGTTCGCGCTACACAGCCAGAGGTGGTTCATTAGATGTTATATTAAACTTACCCTTGCTCACTAGGTTGTAATTAGAAAACTAATTTTGAGTTTTGTTTATTGACGATACTGCCGCACTAATTATGCTTAAACTTCAATTTAATCAAGAGTTTGACAGAATATAATGTCTTCATTATAAATATTTGTGTCTGAGTGCGGCAGTAAGGTGTATTTATCTTCTTTTTCTTCTTATATATATATAGAAATGGATCTTCGAATGTGTTAGTCGCGCTAAAACTCGAAAACGGCTGAACGGATTGGGTTGATTTTAGTCAAAATATTCGTAGAAGTCCAGGGAAGGTTTTAAAGTGACACAAAGTTCACCGGGACAGCTAGTTTTTTAATATATACCGTATAGTTATAGTTTACTGTCGACTTAGAAATAGAAAAGAAAACAAAATATTAATCTTATTCTTCTTTTTTCAGGTAATTTTCATCCAAACCGGTTGAATCTTATTTCAATGGTTATGTGAGTATTATATATAATTTTTATCTGATTACTAAGGTTCCCTTGTGCTAGTCTGACTTAATGTTAATCGTGGGTAAAATATGATAATATCGTGTTCTACACATTTAATTTTATGACAATGAAAAAAAAAACCATGATATTTTTACAAGCGATTAGCAATAAATAACCTAAACTACAGTTGAGCTAAAGTTACAACCCATTTCATTCCCATTTGTTTTTCACCTGGTTCATAGTATTATAAAAGTTTTAACAGTGTTTCGAAAATGGTATAATTTGACGTGTTCTAGTATATTATTTTTACGGACGCTGTTATTGCCACGTTATTGTTGCACGTTAGGTATATGTAACAAACGGCCTGTGACGTCATGTTTTTTTATCTATCTATCAAAGAATTTAGTAGAATCAGGTACTAAACCTTTCAAGTAATAGTAAACTTGAAAGGGTGTAGGAGGAATTGACAGGTATGTATAATAAAGGCGAATATAATAGGACATAATCTGTACAGCAGCTGTATTTGTATGAATGTCGGTAAATACTTAGCTGTCAATTGTTCTTACTAAGCCTACAGGCAGCGAGCAGTTGGAAGTCTACAAAGCTTGAATCTGTATTAAATTTTTGGCTCCTATGAAATAAACAATAGAGAGCTACAGCTAACGAAAATTGAGTTGTGACTGATATGACTACTTGCTAAGTTGCTTTGGCGGGTAGTAGCGTAACTGCAGCAGGTAGCGAGTAGCGGTAGCGAATAGCGAGTAGCGACGGTCGCAGGTTATTCCCACTTTCACCGTCGCGCATAATAAACCACTTTTGAATATTCAGCGCGCCCTGCGGCCTGGAACTGCATACCGCCTGCATCATATAAACAACTCCTTTGGCTAAGGGCTTTTTCGTATATTATATGGGATGAAAATTTCAGTAAAACATATCTCCAATATTATATGTATAAACCGGTTTTAATAATACTTTTTTGTACATTCGTTAGGCCTGAGAATAGGTTTTTATCTACTTTTTATATTGACACTGGAAATAATTTATATAGGTATATGGCAAACGACGACACGACACAGGTTTATAAAAGAATGGTAATATTGGTCTTGATACCATAAACAATTTGTTTAACTTTATATCAATCGTAAGTCGTGATGTTCAACATTTTATGCGAATACCATTTTGCAATCTTATCTAACTACATTTCATCGAAACTACTTCTATATTATCATAAGATGAAATAGCATATTATAAATGTTCATTTTCTATAATCTAAGACCACGATTTTGGGTTTTGAAAGTGAGATTGTAATAATAATTACAATTATTATACTTAATGCCTATATTTTGTGAGTTCAAAGTTAAGATTTTGACTTTGATATGACTTTGTTACTTGGGAGTTATAATTGTTACATTACAGTGAAGTTAACTCGGAGTTAAATGGAACAAGTTAGATGAGTTTCTCAGATGACCTCAGGTTGCAAAGGGCAAGGTCGACCTTTCACCTTTTCTTGTGATTGCCTCAAATACGTACAAGAGATTGACAAGGTGCCAAAATGTAAAATGGCCAAGCACTAGAAGAATGAATAGAATAACACAATATTTTTAAACGAAATAAAAGGCGTAAAAAGGAAAAAATATGATACTATAATATATGGTTTTCTTCTACATTTTACAGTAGTAACTCTTTCGTGTTTAGTTCAAATTCATGCAACCTAGTGACAAGTTTTACACGTCTTGTTATATGGTGTGTCTAGTCTAGTATGTTATCTATTCTGTTTCATCTGTGTGCGTTTTACTCTATATTTTATGGATTGTTTCGACCCGCACCTACACACGGTAGCCTGATATGTTCACGTCAGTACCACGCGCGATATCTGACAAACTCGCGCTCCAAATAACCCTTTGTTAGCCGCGATTGTGCGCGCCTGTACCTGTATGAACGACTACCTGGGTATACGGGAGTACCTAAAATTGGACATTAATGAATAGCTCGATGCTTAAACGGGTTTGTAGTCATGTACGTGATAGTACCTAAAATTGGACAATACTGAATAGCTCGATGCACACGATTGTAACACATATTATGTGATATGGGATGGGATATCTTTGCGTCGGGACTCGGGACAAACATATTTTGTTATATAGGGGTAGTTAATATTGCAACATAACGAGGCGATCAGATGCATTTTTAAATAAGTCTTTCAAAACGGGACAGCAACGTGAACTAACCATTCGTTTTATTTTTACCTTCAAATCTAGTATGTGGATTGTGGGTGTTAATATCTGTGTTGACGACCGTATTAATATTATAGTCTACGACCTACGTAATTGTACCTGTTACGTGTGTACACGACAGTACCGGTGTACAGTCGAAGTTAGAAGCGCTATCATGGCGCAACTCAGAAGCACAACTCAGAAGCTGGGTGAAACTTTGACGTTGGCCGTGTCGAGTATTACTAAGGTGTCCAGAGTTCGAATTTAGTTTCTAAAGTTGATAGAACTAGAATCATGTCTTATCATAATATCTTGGGACTGTCTTTATATTATTTGTATTTGCAATTCATTATTGAAAATGTCAAATTAATTATGATAAAGCCTTGTGCAGATAATAGTTGTAATAAGCAACTGAATCTGTACAGATACGTCGTGTATTTTAAAATATTCTTTTGTTGTAAATTCTTGCTTTTAAACTCTAACCCTACTGAGACGAGAATTTGCTGGACGAGAAATTATACTACTCATGCGAAGAAGTAATAAATATCTTTGTACATAAGCTGCTTATGTACAAAGAGGTAGTTATAAAAGATATGCTTAAATCGTTAACTGATTCTACCACACCTGGTAATCAGAAATTAGAAATTATTTGTTGATAGAATGAAGTTACAATAAAAGGTCGTAAGATAATAATAATTATTTGGAAATTTCATTCTACCACATATTAATGATGTGCAGTATGGTCTTAAATCTAAGTACTTTAGTCATTTTTTACAGTTCATATAACATTCCTAAAATAATATATTACTATGTTACATATTATAAAAATGTAGATCTTGTAGATTTACTGCAAAGTTCAATTCTCTATCGACTAGAGCATGCTTTTGGCTATCTTTTTTAACTAGAAAGTGTATAAAGTTTTAAGTTTTAATCACATTAAGTGCTAAAGCGAAGTAACTCGCGATAAGCTCCGCTCTAAAAGCTCTAACGATCTGTCTTATTAGAAGCTTAAAGCTAACTGATGCACGGTATCTCTGTCCTGCCCTCAGGTACAAAAGGCAAGTGAGGAGCCCTCAGCCCTGAGATCCCTTTGGCGAGTGGCTTTGATGTAAATATTGCCCTTATGAAAGAAAAGGGATCCTCAAGTTGATGTAATAACTAATAATATTATATGAATTCTGAGCTTAAGTGGACGTGAAAGTTAGTTTCGAATTTGAGACTTAGATAGGTACTCTAATTTTGACGAAAAAAGTTAAGTGGGTATTTGTAAAGTAAGTTAAAGTGGCATAATAGCCACAGCTACCAAGCCACTGGAGGAATTATTCAATAAAATAAATAATAAGATTTTTTTCAGGCGTGTGCGCGAATGAGCGGTTTGGCCCCTGCACGACGAGATCACAAGAAATTGTATGTATCAATTTACGCGGTCGCGCTGTCATTTACATGTTTCTTGTGAACTCGCGGTGTAGCCGCAAAATCGTTCGAACGCGTGGACGCATATAAGTCTTGCCAAAATACAATATGGCTATGGACATTAATGTTGCCATATTAAATTAAACGCTTAATTGAGAGCATTATAATCTGTAATACCCGAGACGCGGCTTTAAAAATACTCCCGAAAATTCCTCGAGATGTTCTCAACGCTTCCGCGGGAAGAAAAATATAAAAATGAAAGATCATTTCTAATCCCGGCCGGCTCAAAAGACGATTAATAACAATGAATGAGCCCGGACTTTGATTTATCCCCCGTCGACTGTCACAAAGACTCTCGTGCGGTCCGCGAGACCCCGCCGGTGTCCCGGATCCCGCAGGACCCCTGCTGATGTCTCGGACCCCGCAGGACCCTCCCCGGTCTCCCTGACCCAGCGCTACCGCCGCGAGGATCAGATAACGACTTTAATCTCGTAAAAGTATAATTCTGTCTCCGTCTTAATGGCATGGATAATTTTTTCGTAACTTTTGTTTTAGCCGACTTTCTGATGTTTTAAGATGTGAATCGGATTGCGAAGACAAAGATTAAAAGTTTGTTAAACAAATACGAAGTTTTTCGGAAATAAATCATCTGTAAACTTGGAGAAAATTTGTTTGTAGCATAATTTAGATTGGCAACTGAATTGTGCTTAGTTACATAATATTATGTATAATTATCGTTATTGCTGTTATTAAGCTTTACATGAATGTGAAAACATTTAAAGCCTTAAAGTATCAAAAAATAAAAAAATACACTAGTATAATGCCCCGAGCTAAATCCCTTTTTTACAATGAAACTTAGTGCTAAGAATAAACTAGGACTTTTGTATGTCCTGTGTCACATTTAATTTACTACTCGTGTAGTTAACTGCTCACATTACTTACACTCGCAGCTAACGACCTGTCTCGGAGACCTTGCCTCACCAACGAGTTTTTACTACATGTAACTCAGGCTATAAACTTCATGTTGCTTATCTATTCTGAGCGAGTAGTGTAACGTTGTTACGTATTATTATTATTTTCTGTTTTCTTTTCCTTTTCTCCCTTGCGGGGTAGCTACTACAGTTGCGGGCTTGTGACCAAGCAACTGCATGTATTGTGAAATTAATTTATAGATAAAAATTTCCGGACTATTCGGCATGTATTTAAGATGACAGCTTTCTGTAAGGTTATATATGTGAGTGGGTGTATGTTGAGTGTTTTGAGTGATGTGTGTAGTGTTTTAGGTATGATGCCCGTGGTTGAGATGATGATTGGGATGGTTTTGACGGTGTTCACTTTCCACTGCGCTTTGAGCTCTATGGTCAGGTCTGTATATTTTGTGAGTTTGGTTGTGTGTGAGCTAGTGAGATTGTGTGAGTTAGGTATGGCTATATCTATGAGGTAAACTATTTTATTCTGTTTGTCATGGAGCGTAATGTCAGGTCTATTATGATGTACGGTCTTGTCTGTCAGTATTGTCCTGTCCCAATATAGTTTATAGTCGGGTGAGTCTAGTATGATTTGAGGTGTGTATTTGTAGTATGGTAATTTTTCTGTGATGAGGTTGTATTTGTGTGCGAGTATCTGATGTATGATTGCTGCTACCTGATCGTGTCGATGTTTGTAGTCTGTTTGGGTGATGGATGAGCAGGCGCCTGTAATGTGTTGTATGGTTTCCGGATGTTTGTGGCAATGGCGGCAGTGATCGCTTACAATATTCATGTCTCTAATAATGTGTTTTCTGTAGTTTTTTGTATCAATCACTTGGTCCTGTATCGCGAGCATGAAGCCTTCCGTTTCGGGAAACAGCTCGCCCTGTTTCAACCAAGCGTTTGATGCAATCTTATCAACGGTATCATCAGTCAAATCAAGTCGATGTCTTCCATGCAACGCTTTTTGTGTCCATGTATCTATTTTTTCTTGATTGGTGTAAATATGTATTTGTTTGTCTGTTGCGAGCTGTAGAGGTGTGTAAGTGTCTGCCTGGCATATAGTGTTGTGGAGTGTCGATGTGTGAGCTTGGTTTTGAAAGAATTTTTTGAGTAGTGTTATTTGTTTGTTGTGTAAGTTTACAATGTCTATAATCCCTCGACCGCCTTCGTTTTTAGGTAAAATAAGTCTCTGAATGCAGGCCCTAGGATGGTGTTTCCGGTGTTTAGTCATTACTGTGTTAATATTATTATTATTATTATTATTATTGGCCCACTGTGTCCCACTGCTGGGCAAATACTGTTACGTGTTATATGTGCAAATACTTTAGTTCTGTATATGATCATTTCAACAAAATAAGCCGTATATTTAAAGAAAAAAAAAACATTTTTAAATTGTTGAAACCTGTGTGTGGAAAGGGAAATTATTAAAGATCTTCTCAATTCTCAATCTTTACAACCTCGCCCTTTCTTAATTTTATGAATTCTTGTCGTTGAAGTTTAAAGATTAAAAAATCTAAAAACTTGCTTTCGTGGCCTGGCCGTGAATTCTACGTAATACATAGCTTGCTACGCGCAGCTACGTCGTAGCTATACACTCCGAGCTATGTCGTAGCATGCTACGAGAAGCTACGCCGTAGCAAGCTACGGAATGCTACACCGTAGTGATCTACGCGCTGATACGTAGAGCTACGTCGTAGCATGCTACGAGATGCTACGCCGTAGCAAGCTACGCGCTGATACGTGGAGCTACGTTGTAGCATGCTACGCCTAGCTACGTTCTAACTTGTAGCAAAATGTGGTTGCTACTTTTTAATAAAGTATTATATTGTTAAAGTATTATAACATTTGATAGTTATTTTTATTTTTTGTTGATAATATCCTGAACAGTTCCTGCAAAATTTCATTCGTGGTTTCTAAATAAAGTATAACAAACATACATTATATTATATTTCTTTCTTGCAAACGACTACCAACAGTTGACAGCACATTCTTCTCATAGCGAATGGACACAAAGCTTCGATCCCGCTTTATATGTCGGTCGCTATGACAGCCCACGTGATATATCACACAGTTATCTCGAGCCAGACGCGTGATAAGCGTGATGTATCACCTTCAGATATTCTCGCTTAAATATCAAAGTTATAATACGAGAACTTTAACTTGTATACTATTGTTAAAGTGGAAGTTTGCTTGGTATTTTTATGCAAAATCTGTTGTACATTTTTCGATTCAATTTGAAAATTAGTCGTTTTTAGTATAGGTATAAAACAATGGCTACCTTTTATCCCGAAAAAAAATTCTATTTCCGCGGGATATTCGAATGGAGCCACGGGCTGTAGCTACGTTTTGAAATGCTTAAATAAATTCCCATATCTCTTCAATTTATGCCCACGCAAATCTTCCAAATTCTGTTTCTTCGAAGTTTCTTAGCAGTAAAATACACTTTAATATGATCCCCTTCATGTAAAGTTATTCGTTTAGTTCGTACCGATATAAGTTTGGAACACGACGGCAGAGGAAATAAAGAGCGGGTTTAACGGCTCTGGGGTTATATAGCTCCCAGTAAAGGCCTCTTTTGGCCCACTAGGCCCCAGCGAGCCCCGGCCGGACAGTCGCGACTCGCGGGGCACTCTCGCGCGAGCTCATATCTCTTACAGTTTATGTCCCCTCGGTGTTGTATATTGATGCTTGATATCGTATTTTATCGTTATATCCGTATAGGATTTGGTGCTTATTTAGTAACGTAAGGATTTAGTTTTAATACAAAATGTACTAGAATTTTAGAAATAAATGTTTCTTGTAATGTTCTAATACTATCTTGTTATGGTTTTATTAAAAGATATTTTTTATTTTAATATCTCATTAAGTATAAATATCAATTATCATTTTGTGATTATACTAACAAATTTTTTGATTTCACCTTTAAAAGGATCATTTGACTTCAAAATGATGAGTATTCAAAGTTTTATCTGAATGATTTTAGGCTATATTTCATCACAAAATGTGTCCGTGAGTTATCCAACACCGATAAAAACGATAAACACATGTTACATACAAAACAAACACATGACAAATGTATGACATTACACAGAAACAGATACAAGACAAATGTATGAAGTAATATCCATTTATGTATAGCGTTTGGACACAATACATCGTGGACGGTGAGGAGCTGAATACGAATTGTTCTTCGGTACAGAGATTTATATGTTTGTATTGGTAGATTTGTTTAGATAATGTTCAGTATATTTTACTTGTTGTACTATTGATACGCTTTAATCCTACAACTCAAAACTATTAACTACCATAAAGAAAAAATTACTTTCCGTGGCCATAAGCATCCTACTCTTCGCCCAGCTAACAAACTAACTCTTGCTTTTCCTTTTCATAAAACCTCATTCTATGACCCTTCTTTCACCATTTCATTTTACTTGACATGCGTCACTACCTTACTATGGTTTATGTGCTTTCTCTACTTAAGCAGAACTCTTTTATATATAGCTTGACCGCTGTAAAGTCGACCCTCGTAGCATACTAAATGTATGCTACGAGTATGCTACGAGGGTCGACTTTACAGCGGTCAAGCTTTAAGTTACCTATATTAGCGAAACTTTTTAACATAATTTATCGATTGAACAATTTGTGTTAAACGCGAAGGTTGTTTTCCCCTCGAGAGCTGACTTTGCACTCGATTGATGACACGAGAAAGTTACCAACTAATTCGCTCGAGTTTTATTTTATTTGCCGCTGGGAAATCTTGCCGCGATAAATGAAAAATGTCTGAAGTTTGACGCTACACGCTACAACACGTCACTACACGCTACAACACGCCTCAACACGCTACAACACGCCTCAACACGCTTCAACACATTGGTAACAATGTGTCGCTTGTGACGATTACTATCACCTGCTAAATTTCCTGCCGGGAAATGAATTCTCGATTGTTTTTCACGCGTAGACACTAGAAAATGTGATGTAAATAAAAAAAAATGAAGTTTAGTAAGTTGAAAATAGGTAGCTTATTACAATATAAAGTGAAAGGTAAGTAGTAAAAGGTATAACGAGACGTTTAAATACGAAAAAAATCTTCTCATTAACTACCTTCTTTTTTGTTACGTGATGTTAAGTTTGTTTTGATGATATAATAACTTGTTCAAGCACCCATTGTATTCGTATCAGATGAAAATGATCACTCGAGATTACAATTTGGTAAAATCATTTTTTTTTTACCTTAAAATAGTGGTGGTATTTTAAGGTAAAAAGTAATGATAAACTGAAGACGTCCAATATAATAAAACTTTAGCTCTTTTAGCAGTACAATGCCGTGAAGCTTCTCGATAATTAGTAGCCGTATTGTGACTGTCTATAGTTTCTGTAGAACAGTTGGCGCCGACACCAGCTCTGTGATTACGTTAAACTTTCCAAGATAATTAGTAGAGGTCGAGATAGTGAAATCAGTCACAAGGCAGTTGAGATTGGGTACTATTTTAAATGGTGTATTATGTGTGGTTATTATGTCTTAAAAACTTACCCATGGACGCCTTATTGCGTAACTTAAAAGCTACGCAATGGGTGACGGATTGTAATCAAAAAACAAACAGAAGTTTAGGATAAATAAACTGCATAATATTATGTTTCATAGCAAATCCGTATCAGGAATAACAAGAAACTGCTGACGTTTAAGTATAAATGTATATTCACCGATTTTACGTATTTATAAGCGTACAGTTTCTGCCAAATGCGTGTTCGTGTGTCGTAGGAGAGCTACGGCGTAGCATTCTCGTAGCTTGGCTACGGCGTAGCACGACACGATTGATACGTATAATGAATATTTTAATGCTACGTGTGTCAGTACTTGTTTAATTTAAACATAAACTGACACGATCGATAGCCTTGGTACCAATTAAGAGCAACTTATTAATTGTTCGAATTCTGTCAATTTGAATCTTTTATTTTAAATCTGTACCGAGTATACCGCTAGGTACTGATAGTTGTATAACAAGGGATGTTTACTATCTATACTTGCCCGACCTCGAGGCGGCGCGGCGGTTGACACAGAAACCTGCATTGTTCTAAATGCAGGCTAAATCTAGTTTAAATGATAATGTATGTGCGATTATATCTCCCCGCAGTGGGCCGCAGCGGGGTCCAGCGGGGGCCGGCGGGAGCTGGCGGTGGGCCAACACAGCCCAAATGAATGGCGGCTCGAATTGCTCGCAGTAACACTTTCAAAATATCTCTGATTTTATCGACAATCAACGGAAAATCTTTATCGAATTTTGTTGATTTATTAACTTATAAAATTTTAAATATTTTCCTTAAACTGCGAGAGTTTGTGGCGTTTATGAAGTCAGCGTACATAAAATAAACGTCTATTTCTACAATAAGCTTGAGCCTGTCCAAGCAGCATCTCGTTCGGTCGGATGATCTAGCTGTGAGGCTGGCTATCACATTCCTACAAGGTAAAGGGATTTAATAACTAGACATTTTTAGTGTTATATTCTCATCTTAGTTGAAATGCTGTGGAAGGCATTATGAGAGAGCCATGTTTAGAAAATAGGCCGTTGTTACCACGGTCTAGTGGAAACAAAATTGCCTACAAAAAGTCATTACTAAGTATGGTTTAATAAAACGTAGTAATAAGCCCGGCGAAACCGCAAACCTGAGTTCGCAATTATCTGCACTTTCTACTCACTTTTATTTCCTTTTTGTAACCTCTTTTATACGCTTTTTAGTTTTATTTCGCCCCACATGAAAATATAGTTTGAGGCAGGTAGTTTCATAAAGTCTGGCATATCTAGATAGTGCTGGCCGGCTGGCATGCCAGGTCCACTGGCATGTTGGCACGCTGCCAGAGTCCAGACTCGTCCGTCTACTTTGTTGTGATATTGTTTTTGTTGTTAATCGGAATGTCTTTGTTGTTGTTTAATTGCGCGCTGACACGAATTGTTTATTTAGTGTTCCGTATTTGAATTTTGAACGATAAAAACCGAAGGTTTAAAAATCTCAAAACGTTGTTTGTATAAATAAAAGTTTCAACCCCGATTTGGAGCCATCTATTTCCACGCTTTTTGTCTTGATTTGCGATGTATGTTACGTCTATAATAAAACAAAGTATTATTGAGACTTCTTTGTCTATTTATCCATCTGTCCGTCATTGAGGGTGTATCTCGTTAACCACGATAGGTGGATACTTGATAATGATTATTATATTCACAAATTAGATTTTTCTGTAGCCTCTATAACAGTAAATACCGAAACATAATGAAAAATTCGTTCAGTATAACGGAAATGAATATTTCCGTTATACTGAACCCGTCGTGCGGAAATCGGGGTCACGCTTGTATCTCTTGTTATTTTTCAATTAAATATATCGAGTTAAAACCACGAGGGTTCCTTGTGATATCCCGCGGCTACGATTACTGGATTTGAGTGCTTCTGTTGTTTCAGTCAATTGTTGTAGAGTAAACAACATTCTGTACTCTTAATTTACTTAAACACTATACTCCGTTTAATTTAATTTTCGTGTAAATATAAATAAAAAATTTACTAACTTAGGGCGGCTTTTACCAAACCTTATTTAAAATAAGTTAAAACGCATTTAGTTAAATATGTTTTCATTTGTAAACACGCTTAATTTAAACTTGTTTAAGTTTGTCTTGCACCACGATGTTGAAGCTTGAAATTAACTAAACGCATTTTGGAGTGTTGCTGCATTATGTCTTGTGCGTTCCATTTCACGATTTGTGCAGTATCGTTACAAATAACGGTATTTCACGTTTGTTTGACGAAATTCGGTTTGTTTTTTTGCGTAAAACGAGTTTTCTATCAATGGGTCAGACGCGGCCCGCAGGTAGTATCCCTTAGTAGTCTGTGGCCAGCAGCCGCCCGCGCAAGGGTTTGTTTGAGATTTGAGATGTTTGTATTGTTGTACACAATATGTTGTTTTGTTTCACATACTTTAGGTTGTTGTACAGACTCGTACAGGTGTTCTGTTAGTAGAGTAATCGACAAATAATTATGAGTGATAAAGTGGCCCTCGTAACTTTTCCGTTTTAAACAATAATCTAGACAGCAAAATCATCGTCGTCTTTTTGGCGAAATCTTCGAAAGAACTTTTTCTGCGTCAGGGTTTCAAACAAATTTGATCCTGCCTCAATAACCCTGCCGTCTCAAGTTATGTTCATATATCTAGTTGACAATAATTTCTTCGTCGTCGTCATCAATATCATCAAAAAGAAACTCAAATAAACTCATTAATATTCTTTTCACACATAAATTCTTCGAAAATTATTCTCGACCAAAAAATATCTAACCTCAAATTCAACTGTTAAATACGTTTAGCAGCTTAAACAGCGATATTTGGCTGTTTAAATTTGACAGATCAGTAATCATGTTTAACTTGTGGTGCAAGACAACTTGTGTAGTTAAACAGAATTTTGTGCTTAAATAAAATTTTAAACATGTTTAACCGCTTGGTAAAAGTCGCCCTTAGAGTTTTAAGCGCAACTTAAAAGTTAACTAAAAATATGGAATAGTTATAGATAGTATACTTTTCTACTATTTGCCGCTGTTTCGTTGTCAATAAAAATCCTAGGTAACTTTTTTAATGAAAGACCAAAACCCGTGAAGAAAAAAAGGGTTACGAGAGTAAAGTAAGAGAAAGTGCTCCTTTATTACGTACACACTTGGGCACTAAAATAACGCTTTCAGTGAAATCGGCCATAGGCATCGAATTCCATGTCTGATTGTTGTATTATGTTTAACTCAATAGAACGTGATAATAATTAATGACTGCCCTATTGATAATGTATTGCTGTCAACATTCGACATTATCTGCGTGAGATCTATGGACCAATTAAGCAGTCGTGACAGGCTGATACATCTGACGGTTGGTCTACCATAACACTGCTGTTTGAGTCACATGTGCGTTATAAACAAAACAATATAACTATTGAATATTAATTTTATAATATAATTATGTAGGTTTTTTTTCTTTATTTAAAGGTCTAACATATTCAAATTCTGCCAAATTTAAGTTCTTTAATATGCACATAATTATATACAACAGTATAAACTAGGTATTAAAGTTATACAAAGAGGATCCAAATATGAATTTATTCGGTTGATCATAGAAGGTAGATTTCCGGGAAAGAGACCACCTGGTAGACCAAGAAGAAAGTGGATAGATGACATAAAAGAATGGACCAGATGTAGCTACCCACAATTAAAGAAATTAGCCCAAGACCGGAAGAAATTCAACCTGCTGACCGCCGAACTTCGTTATGAAGAGGGCACTAAATGATGATGATTAAAGTTAAATAAGGCAAAGAAGGTTTTGAACCACACTATAATCATCTAGAGGGTAAGGCCAAGTTAGCCTCGAAGAAGCTTGGTGTTCTTAACAGAGCGAGACAGTACTTCAGTCCGGACCAACGCCTACAACTCTACAAGGCGCAGGTTCGGCCTCACATGGAATATTGTTCTCATCTCTGGGCAGGGGCGCCAAAATACCAACTGCTCCCTCTGGATCATATCCAACGAAGGGCCGCTCGAATTGTTGACTGCCATAGTGTTTCGAACAGCTTGGACCCCTTGGAATTACGCCGAGATGTAGCTTCACTCTGCATCCTTTATCGGTTGTATTACGGGGAGTGCTCTGAGGAATTGTTCGGAATCATACCACTTGCAACTTTTCGCCATCGTCCCACGCGAAAAACATACCATCCTCATCACCTTGATGAATGGCAGTCTTCCACAGTGCGATTTTCGCGTAACTTTCTGCCGCGCACTGTAAAACTCTGGAACGAACTGTCACCAGCAGTATTTCCGGACCTATATGACCTGCAAACCTTCAAGAAAAGAGCGTATTCCCTCTTAAAAGGACGGCAACGCACCTGCAGCTCTTCGGATGTTGCGAGTGTCCATGGGCGACGGTAGTTGCTTACCATCAGGTGACCCGTTTGCTCGTTTGCCCCCTTATTTAATAAAAAAAAAAAAAAAAACACTTTTGAGTTATTTAGTTTACGTCTGAAAATCCGAGCAAAAGTCTATTGAGTTAGCTTTAAATCTTATGTAGTGTTAGATTTATGGAATTTATTTATTTTTATCAACTGACATTTTACAACATTTTTATATAAATTCAAGTAACATGAACTTTATTTTTAATTTCAAAACAAATGTTTAATTTTATTTTTATAACTAATAATTTGCATTAATTATTTTATTAATTTTAGTACAGTAACTACTGTCTATAGAGATTTATTGGTTGATTATTAATAAATCAATACGATTGCTTGATACAATAATTGTTAATTTAAACTGATAATTGAATAGTTTTAATTATGTAAACTCATATTTTTCTGTAGCCTGATTATGTATTACTATTAATTATTTTTAAAGGATGTTAAGTTGTCAATTGATCATTTTTCTAGTATAAAAGAGCGTGCTGTCATGAATTATATTCATTCTTGTAATTCTTGTAACGACTGTTGGTAAGACGTTACTCTGCTCAAATAAATATTGAAATAGTAAATCTCTGCTGTTTTATCCTGGATTTCATGGAAGTTGTGACTTCGGTGTATTAGTGTTTAACGGTGAAAAAGTTAAAGTGTTAAATAGTATAAATATAGTGAAATATATTAGTGTGAATTGTAAAGAGAGAGTCATTGAATGAATAAATGAAGTGTGCAGTGAGTTTGATAGTTTTATTTTAGTAGTTACCTAGTACCTACCTTAAGTTAGTTGTTTACTGTAATTTATTTTCAATTTGCGCAGCAAAATTTAAAACGTATTGCGAAGTTTGCTGTGTAATTTTAAAACAATTTCAATGCAAATACACCAATGTATTACAAAACATTACCGACTTCCAAAGAAATCGTTTAGTTTGTTGACACTTGACAGTCGCTCGCCGGCAGGACCCTGATTCCACTATTTTAATGCGGCAATGCAGCTCGGTTCCTTGTTTGATACAGTCCGTTTCCTAAAATACCTAGAGCTCACTTGAGACAAGACAAGCCTATTTTATAAGACATTAGACAGACTATTAAAATACAAAGCATATTATGAAGATGCGCAAACTTGAAAAAAATATTTTGTAAGTATAACAATGGTCTGTCTTAAAACTGTTGTATGTAAGTAGTAAAGCACTCGCTCTTAAAAGCATAATGCTGGATTCATATGCGGAGGTTTGGCGGCTACACCGCGAGATCGCAAGCACGCAAGCAAATATATTATGTAACGATTTATTATGTTTGTTGAAATGGTCAAGATTTCGTGATTAAATTTTTAATGCATCTTTACTGTAGGAACGAAGCTACATTGTTGCATAAAAATAGAATCGAGGTACAGCTGCTGCGGGCTTTGCTCAAACAAGTCGTATTTACTTCGTCAGATATGAAGTTGAAATCGCTGCAGTATTTGTTAATAGCTTATTGCTTGTTTGGAATCGCTTGTACAGCTTATGAAATTGTTATTTGTTGTGTATTTTTACTCTAAAGGATTCCGGATATTGCTGTTTATAGCGGATTAATACCTCGGATTTTGTTTTGTCATTTTAATCAACAGGTTCCAAATCCCTGTAATTATATACATACATACTATTGGGATAAGTAGATGGCTTCTCACAGGTTAGTAATGGGAGTTAATGCTATTTTCTGTTAATTTCATTAACATGCTAATTTTGATGTCATAGCATGGTAAGTATTATTGCTTTGCTATTTGCTAAAAACGCGGTATTGCACCGCTCCGCTCGCGTCGAGTATTATTTCGCATCGAGCGAAAAATAGCAATTCATTAACAGTTAGCACCGCGGTGCGAAAAGGCGCGGACGTGATTTTTATCATGATCGCAGACTATTGCTGCGCACGATAATATTAGCAATCGTATTTTAAGCCAGATTAATTTCATTATTGCTAATGGGCATTCAACAATAATTATTATTGCTAATGCTATTTTAAACAACACTATCACAGGTGTAGACCCGGGCCTATTACGGGCAACTCGGCCTCCCTCTTGTCGGTGGAGCTGCCGCCACTTGTCCCTGTTCCCCGCTAGCACTTTCAGTTCTCTTTATGATGACTTTAGCATTCTCTAATGTCCTCCTATTGGCATCATGACGGTAAGGTCGTTTGATTCAGTCCGACTGATCGCAGGCCGACCTGATCGGCAGGATCCACCTTTGCCACCTTTAGGCTTTGTTGATCCTTTCATAATAGGTCTAGAATTCTCTGTGATGCCCTTAACATCGGTCCCACTCTAGCGGTCTCTATACGTGGGAGAGTCATGTTTCGGCACGAATGGGCCGGTTCGACCGGAGAAATACCACGTTCTCACAGAAAACCTTCTGTGAGAACGTGGTGAATCAGCGCTTGTGCTGTGTTTCGCCGAGTGAGTGAGTTTACCGGAGGCCCAATCAGACCCTATTTCCTTCCCTACCCTCCCTTAATCCTTCCCTTCCCATCCCTACCCTCCCCTATTACCCTCTTCCCTCTTAAAAGGCCGGCAACGCACCTGCAGCTCTTCTGATGCTGCTAGTGTCCATGGGCGACGGAAGTTGCTTTCCATCAGGTGACCCATTTGCTCGTTTGCCCCTTATTTCATTAAAAAAAGTCTCGTTCTACAAGCTTAGGGGGCATTTGGACCCAGTTAAAGCGGTTCCTATTGTCTGCTGTGGGACACAAAGGTCCATTTGCAAGACAAAGGTTAGGTGTGGTCACTTTAATTAAATTCGTTATTGTGACGTCTTTGTTCGTCGAGGATCATGGAGTGTCGTTAATGCCCAGTTTCAAGGGTCGGGTTGTATTGAAAGAGCAACAAATTTTGTTTGACTTTTTCATAAAAGAGGAATATGACTAACAATATAATTTAATCAGTTATTAAGGTAATATTATATTAAATAGAATTTTTCAAATGTTTCGCCTTGCATAGATATAATACGAAAGTGTGCCTGTCTGTTACCTCTTCACGCTCAAACCGCTGAACCGATTTTACTGAAATTTGGCATGGAGATACTTTGAGTCCCGGGAAAGAGCATAGGATAGTTTCTATCCCAGAAAAATGTACGGTTCCCGCGCGATAAACGAACTTTGGCGCAACGGAGTTGCAGGCGTTATCTAGTAATAAGTAATGTATAAATAAGTCATAAGTCATCATAACTAGCCCCGATTACAGAATCAATAACATCCATCCATACCAAAAATATTAACGCCATAAAAACCATGAATAAAACATGACAAAAGGGCGGGGTCACGTGGTGATTACCACCAGTTGACACCACACGCGATACCATCATCACCATTCACAATACCACGACATTGGTGGCATATCGTTGACTACAATATGATTGTGTTTAGGCGGATTATTATGTTAATATTAACATGATAACTGTGATTTGAAAGGAAAAGAAAAGTTCAATTCAAAAGTAATCTTACAGATGATACTAGCGTGGTTTAGCGGAATAACAAAACAAAAGCCAATTACAAGTTTTCAGTCACGATTGAGCCAATCCGATAGCCCAATTGAGTTTTAAAACGTCCCACGTTTTCCGTAACTTAAGTGTCGCACAGAACGCACAAAGTAAAATCTGTAAAAATTGGCTATTTCATCCCAGAAATTGTTTTAGTATCCTCCCTAGTGGTCTAACTCTAAATCATGTGTGCAAAACACTAAACTCTTTGGACGGATCACTTTGGCAAAGCAAGGAAGTGATGTATTGCTTAATTTGTGGTACAGAAAGTAAAATATGAAGGATTACATCCTAATTCTTTCATAATGAAGTGCGGCTAAGCGATATGATGTTCATACAACATACATTATTCAGCGCTCCGTAACCAAGTTATTTTGAATTTAGCTGCTACAGCAATAAAGTCTAAATCATCTTAACCGTAAAAGTCCAGGAATATTACTGAGAGGTCCGGTAACAAGCGACAGAGTAGAGTGAAGCTTATTTCTAAAGCATTACGGTCTAAATCGCCGGAAGAGTCCGCGGGTGCTTCGGTAACAAGCGGTTTCTTCCGGTGTGGGAAAATAGGGGGGAGCGGGCGCTTGTTCAAAAATTCGCAACTTTTGTAGTATGTTGAGATGATATAATCTATATCTTTAATTTTTCTGGGTTATGAGTTATGACAAATCCATACTAATATTATAAATGCGAACGTGTGTTAGTCTGTCTGTCTAGGTTACATCCTCACGGTTGAACTGCTCAGCCGATACTTGGAAAGGACGTATAATTACGACGTATAATTACGACGTTTTTATTAATGTGAATTATTATAATTTTAAACGTAATTAACATTGAAACTGCATTTTAAATGTTGAATGCAGTAGAATTATTGATGTGCAGATTATAATGTAAAGCATTTTTCCAGTTAGTAGGCTGTAGGCTTAGAGTTTTACCTCGGAGTCGTAAAAGTGATGATTATTTTGCCGGCATAAATGTGTTGTGGGGTAAAATAACACAATCTAGTCCCTCTGTCAGTGTAGTAGTGTACACTACACTCGGTGCCCGACAAGGAAAATATTCCCTCACGCCGCCGCAGCGAGCTAAATCAATTAACACAACCAAATTGAATGATTACATATCCCCGTAGTGTTGTTTTAGTGTAGTGTGTAATGTACCTACTCGTATATCGTGTCTTTTCTTCCTATGCTTAATGTACACATTACTAGATATCCGGTTTAATTTTTCCAGGATAAACATTTTCCCTTTTCAGGAAGTAGAAATATTGGGTAATGTCCATTGTCCACAGCAAATTTCATCAAAATCGCTTCAGTGGGTTTAAGCGTGAGAGGTAACAGACAGTCAGAGGCGGTATTTATAATATTTGTATGGATGGATATGGTCTATGAAGAGAATAGTCTATAGAGGAAAGGAATCTCCGAGTGAAATGAGTAGTAGTGCAATAATAGCTGTCGTGTCTTAAGATATGAAGTGTTATTTCACAACGTTTGAATTACGACCTTATTCTTTTAATAATAAGTTACATTTAACACTAAACATGCCTTAAGCTTGGGCTATTTCCGAAAAAAAAATCTCTTTCTTTAATCACTCTTAGAGGTTTCTGCCTTTGATGTTTTGGGAAACAATTAGATTATCTACTTACGGTCTCGATTTTATTGTTCCTTTCGTGTACTTCCTCTGTGGGCCGTCAGACCTCTAATGGTAATTGGCTTCATTAATTTAACGATTGGCTTTTCCTCATTGCTCGTAATTTGGCTTTTATTTCCTTTGTTTCTAAGATACTTTTGTGACTGTTTTACTGGCTACTCCAATAACTACAACATAAACTTCTGAATAATACTAAACATCACGTGATCAATGCAGAGCCTCTAAATAGAAAATGATCATTCACAATTTTATTACGGCATTTAAGGCCTTTATATGACGACGCGCGACGACCGGCAATGATGTACTAAAACAGCAAGGTGCAACGTGCCGTTTTTCAGAAGTGCTAGCAAAAGCGAAAATGAACACAGTAAAATAGAAATCAATCAGTAGAATAAAATATCTTCCATATTACTCCAACTCATAAAGTTAATATACCTAGCGGAATAGAGGAACAATCTCGAGCTGTCAAACGAAACCGAAATTGGTTTTCATCTGTGTGAGATTAAATTGTCAACGTGCCGATACGTGCCGACTGGACATCAAAAAAGAGTTCTGCCGTCATTTATCACACGTCTCTTTTTCGCACTTTTTTTTTGTTTTTTTTAGTAGTCAAGTTTTAAAAAAGTATTTTCTACAAAAGGAGATGTCTTTCGGCCCACGTCTCTCTAATATAATACACAATTTACGTTTTTAATATAACGCAGATATCTGTGGTGTTTCCGAATTTATTAGTGCATGAATTTGGAGATCCTCGCTATACCGAAGACCCGTATGAATACAGATTACTTAGATATGTTACAGCTAAATATTATATGCAAAGCAAAGCTTACAGAGTTATATATCTGCTATTTTATAGCTTACTATTATTCTAAAAAGGCCAAGTGGAATATATAGATATTATTTTGAGGCCACTACGTCGAAGCCATAGGGACGAATGATTTGGTAGCCTATGTTTGTTTTCTTCGTAGCTTCTAAACTCTTGTTGGCTTTTTATGAGGTGTCAATTGAATCGCAATATTATTTAGTAGCAAAAATAAAACAATACGTCATAAATTATTTATATTATGATCAATTTAAAATGCAGTTTAAATAACTAAATATAATAATAACATAATTATTATACTTAGGCGGACTTGCGTAGATCTGGGTTAAAGTTAACTCTAAGTTAAACTTCATGTCATCTCTATCACTCACTTGGTGAGTGACAAATATGACATGATGTTTAACTCAGAGTTAACTTTAACTCAGATCTGCGCAAGTGGGCTTTACAAGCTAATCCCCTTATATAACATTTATCTTTGTCGTATAAAAGAATTAAAACTATTCTACAATATACACCTGTAGCACAATTTAACATAATCGACCTTTTCTATTATTTCACCAACGATCTGGTACCAAATCTTGGTCGCTGCGAAATTTGTGTTCTGTTGATTGGCTCCATCAGCGTCGATAGCCCCCCACTACCGCTGGCCCCACGCCAGCTGCCAGCTGCCACATCTGTAGGGTAATGCCGGACGAGTATAATAATATACGATTAGACGTGATTAGAACATAAGGCTTGTGCCAGTTCGGGATTAAAGGAGTTAATAATGTTATTATGTTGTCTTTCCCATAAACTAAGACGTTGAAAGTAACTTCGTTTATTTATTTAATGACTGCAAGAAGTTATCATAAAGTTGGTTGATAGTTGTGTCTTCCTTGTTTCACTACATTCGCAGGTATTTGTATACTTAAAACCACTTTTTACAATTATTTTACTAGGAGCTTCTAAAGAACGACATTTATAGTAGATTGACAGGTGACTTTACAAATTCACCTGTCAAAGTAGTAAGACAGACAGAAAGACACATTTTTGCATTATAATCGCATGTAATAGGTGTCGTTCTTCGTGGTAACGAAAGAATTTTTTTTCATTTAAAAAACTAGGTAAGTAGCAATAACTCAGACTGAGTTTTTTTGTACGATTCAACGCTTCTAATCAAATTACACTCTTTGCCTGGGTACTTAGCCAAAATATGTATTTGTTAGTTTCGTCAACAAAATATTATAAATCGGAAGCTATCGAATTTAATTCTACTAAGCACCCATGTTGAACAGCAACCACATCTGTAACTTAAACTCTACATAATTTACGACCATAAACGAGATAATTTACAATTCACGAGTTCATCCCTTTGCCCTCGGCCTCGTGTGGGCTGCGGTGTATATGTTTAGTTAGTTATTACTTAGAGTTGAACCCTCGCCGCGGCTGTTAACTGCGGACTTTATGTTATTTGCATAATGTTTAGGACGTTTTAAGTGGAAGTTTAATTTCGGTTTGGATATATACATAGCGGCAAATATCAACTTAAGTCCGGTCGTCGAACAGATAAGAATATTATCGTGTGAAAGAGACCAAGAGTTATAGGTGTATGACCGAATTCATTCTATCCGTTTATCAGTCTTTACCTTTTTTAACCCCCGACCAAAAAGAGGGGTGTTATTAAGTTTGACGTGTCTGTCTGTCTGTCTGTCTGTCTGTGGCATCGTAGCATCCAAACGGGTGGACCGATTTTGATCTAGTTTTTTTTGTTTGAAAGCTGACATGACGGTGAGTGTTCTTAGCTATAGTTCATCATCATCAGCCTGCTCATTGCTGAAATATCACGGTATATCTGGTTCGTGATAGGACGATTAGCAACTTGCAGTCGTTTGATGGGTTTTATATTTTGCATCCTGGTTCGAGACACTTATGAATATATACACATTATTGGAAAGTTGACCTGGTGGTGCAGCATCACCTGGTAATCAATAGGATACCCAACTCCTCACCAACTTAGAGCAGAGGTTTCGTGTTTGGGCTCATTTTAATTGCGACAACCAGTAAGACGTAGATAAACAGTAAATATTTGCATGCTGCTGCTGCAGCATCACATGGATTCTATAGGAGCCAAGCTACGTATGAACCTAAAGTGGAGGTTTCATGTTTGGGCTCATATTGATGGCCTCATCCAAGAGGACATATTTTATAGATGGTACTCATTGGGATATGATCCAGTTGATAGGAATTATTCTGCACAAGTTTAAAAAGCATAAAATAAAATTAAATTAAGAAATTTAAAAAAACCCCCGCCAAAAAACTTTAAAAAGTAATGAAATAACATTTCCTGACTTTAAGTTTAAATCATTCCTAAGAGTAAAGTAATATTTTAGTCCATAATTGTTGTCAAGGTGTGTCGGGGGACCGCTAATGTAGATGTTTGATTTCACATAACAATATAAATTAAGGGTCTGTTCACAGCGACCCGAATCGAGAGAATCAGCGACTATTATGGCGATACAAAATGCAAAAGTCGCTGTTGTGGTAGTTTACTTAGCGGTCCCCCGACACACCTTGACAACAATTATGGACTAAAATATTACTTTACTCTTAGGAATGATTTAAACTTAAAGTCAGGAAATGTTATTTCATTACTTTTTAAAGTTTTTTGGCGGGGGTTTTTTTAAATTTCTTAATTTAATTTTTTTATTAAAAGGAAGAAAACGAACTTATCACGTCATGCACAAAATCATGTTAAAGAACTAATTAAACCGATAAACAACATAGCTATTGTCCTACTCTCTCATGTCTTATTATTTGCAGTTGCTTAGGGAGTCGCATTTGCTTTACATAATTAATTTTAACCCGAGTGTGCGAAAAATGTCTAGAATAATCGGCCTTGCTGATAGCGGAATCTCATTTACAGAACACACACACGTAACTCAATATTTTCAACGAATAAACAACGTCGACAGGTGTGCCATTATTTGCGGGCGTGGTAGTAATAAATAAGCGCCAGGCAATAATTACACAATTTGCCTTCACTGTATAAACAGCACTTAATACAGCACTGCTTTATTAAACCGCATGGCCCAAGAGCCAGTGACAGCCAGATTTTCTTCATTTTATAAAAGCTGATTGTTTTCCAGACAGTTGCTTTCCACTGCCAGACCACCTCACGTTAGGGGTGTTACGCATCCGGCAGTGTAACACGAGATTCTTATCAGTTATCCCGAAGAAAATAAGATAAAAAACTAAACTTTTACTTAATCGAAGGTTAAGTAGCCCTTCAGCAAGGGGTGAGCCAAAATCTTTTCGTTTTTGCTTCGTTATAGAATCGTCGATCCAAATGTATGGAATTTACATAAGACGAGTCGAACGTCAACGTCATATTAACGAACGCTTATGTCAATTCCATACATTTTCATCGGCGATTCTATAACGAAGCGAAAACGAATAGATTTTGGCTCACCCCCCAAGACTGGATACTTTTAAAGTAACTGCGAAGTGCGACCTAAACTCCATAGTTGTAGGTCGTTCTTACCTTTAATTAAGGGGTTATATACAGGTAAACTTTCAGCTTTTATAAAATGGTGTAAGCTCTGTCGCTGGCTCTTACACTAGCAGCGAAACCTCCGAAATATATTTTATCCCCGACCTTGGCCCACTGACACGAACGAGACGGACTATGCAGTGTGCGAGCGAGATAGGGAAAAGTTTTTCCATTTCCATAAGTTAGTCAACTTCGCCATGCTATATGCTCTACAAATGTACAAATGTTAGCTTTTGTTCGGTCAACCTTTTAATGTAATCCGTTTTGGTTAATGTTTTGAATTTTCGGAGTTAATTATAATATTCTTTTTCTGCTTAATTTTAACACAACATTTTGGAATTCATTGTGTGAATTTTTTTATTCCATGGTGTCAATAATAATAATTTTATTTTTTATTATTCGTAGGATCTATACTAATATTATGTACAATAACCCCTTAATGAAACTGTTGAACCGATTTTGAAGCAATATTAAGTGCCTCAGCATACTTTCAGTCCCAGGAAAGTGCTTATGATAGTTTCATCTCGAAATATGTTCAATTTATATTTGAACGTCATCATTGAATCTGGAGGTTATTGCATTCCGAGTCTGCTCTAAACAATACGGTGCAAGTCGGTATTGGCGTCATTTTCAATAACAGAACTTCTCTAATACTGGTGACTCTAGTAAATTACTAAACTTCGGCTAGGTGGCACCCCAGGGGGACCAGAGGGGGACATCTGACCCCCCAGGGGGGTGTGCTAAATCGGAAATATTTCGACTTAATACATTTTGCCGGCGCACATTCTCGACACGTTTCAGCCATATTGCTTTTCAATTTTAAAATTTTCTAAATCGTTTCAACTGCTCACTGATATAGCTTTGGATGTTAGCAGTTTATTTTGTAGAAATAAATGCGTTTTGAATTTATATTGTCGCGAATTATTTAGTAACTAAATGAAGACGGTAACTCTGTTGCGGCAAAATTATTTATCGCGCAGGAACCGTACATTTTTCTGGAAAAAAGTATCCTATGTCCGTTCCTGGGACTCAAAGTATGTATTTGCAAACAATTTTTTTTCAAAATCGGTTTTTAACGGTTTAAGCGTTAAGAGGTAACAAGTAGACACACAGACAGAAACACTTTCGCGTTTCTAATATTATTAGTGTGGATTTACTCCACATAACTTTAAGCTAACTTTTTATAATATTATTTTATAATATTATGTACTTTTTATAATATTATGTTACGTTAATTAATTAAATATTCAAAATATTACTTGTAAACTTTTGCCGCTGCGCTGGTTTCGTTTATCTAAAGTTTATCTATGCACCGAGTTGGAGTATGAAGTTGCAGCGAGCGACTTAATTAAATATCGTGAAGTTCGAGCGTGTGGATATTAGTTTGATACCACGAATGTTCGAAGTTGGAGTTACACCGTATCATGTTTTAATTAGGTGATCTTTGACTCTGTCTAAAGTACGTTTTACTCGACTACACCGCAACCAAAACGCTACTTTAAAAGAACCCTTTCAAAGTAGCGTTTTGGTTGCTGAATTTGAATGTTTAAATGTTTTTCAGTAATATTATGTTTGTGTCGTGTAGCTTCAGCCAGCGTAGCATCTAAATTGCTTAAGGTGCTTAACTGATTTAAGTGGATGAGGAGCATTAGAAAAATTAATTTAATGGTCGTTGCCTTTATGTGTTTTCGTTAGTTTGTAAGTTATGGTTTTAAACTGCGAGGTTGCCATTTGAAAAATATGATCAAGATAAACTTAAGGCCTGTTTTACCACTTCCTGATAAGTGCCGAATAGGCTATCCACCATTTAACTTGTCAGATGAAGTATGGAGAATCTGTCAAAAAAGCTGTGAATAGCATATTCGGCACTTTATCAGAGAGTGGTGAAACAGGCCCTAAAGATAAATGATTAATTTGAACATCGCCACACTATCGCTCATGCGAAAGAGAGGTCCTATATGAGAGTGAGATAGGAATAGTCGGCCATTTTTTCATTAACCCTCTATTGTGGGGTTTATTTAGATCGTTGGCTCCGTTATGGACTTAGCGGATTTGTTGGCTAGTGTTAATCAAGGTTTTCTTGTTAACTACAAGTTCTGCATGTGTGTTTGTGGAAGCTGGTTAGGTAAATTCTAGTTTCTCTCGTTTTAATAAACATAATTTCGCTGGCTTTGAATTTTTAGGATACATGATTTTTACCTTCAACTAGGTTTTCTCTGTAGAATAAGTAGCTTACGAATAGCAATTATTTTTACGTTATTACTTATTAGTTCTTACCTAGAGAGTCGCCCACAATTAATAATTATCAGAATATGTTCAGGAGGACAAGATGTTACCACAACATCATAACGTCATTACATACAATATGTTTATAAGTAAAAAAAATTTCTCAATGGAATCTTTTTGCACAAAGACTCGCTGCCAGTTTCATAAGCCAGTATCTTCTCGCCGAGTTAGTTGCTGAACTGGTGATAGGACAACAACACAAAGAGGTCATTTCGTAGGAATTCGTTCTGAGTTTGTTAAAAAAAACTCTATCGTTTTCATATTATTATTATTGGATCTTTTATCCTAACAGGCAAATTGTATTAATTGGTTTGGACAGGTTTTAGTTCGGAGCAAATAAAGTTATTGCGGCGCTAACCGCGCAAGTTATAATTAGGTTCCATATACACGGAACTTTCAGTTGCCCCGCGCTGTGTATAATGGCCCTAACTTTCTATGCTGACAGGTTATGCGGCGTAGAGTTCGTTCGGTAGTTTTAGCTATGACTTTACGCCAACGACATAATAGGTCGTACAAACTTCGAGGTAGTATAAGTTTGAACGAACCGTGTTTGGCTGTGGCCTGTGGGTGTCCGTTTATAGCGTAAGTAGAGTGGGCCTTATGTTGATAGCTGTACACTGTACAGGGAGTAACTTAACAAAGTGATAATACTTTGGAGTATGATGTGTCCCAAACACAGATAACCCCCCAGGGTAGGTATCTGTGGTCCCAAACGTATCTAAACATGTATTTATAATACGTACAATCGGGTAATAAAATGCTTTTAATTAATTTATTTTTATAAGGCGGACTTGCGTAGATCTACGCAAGTCCGCTCATTTGGTGAGTGAAAGATATGACATGATGTTTAACTCAGAGTTAACTTTAACTCAGATCTGCGCAATTAGGCCTTAATGTCTCATAGAGTTCACTCACTAAACTCATTTTGTTTTGTTACACTCGGTGTAATACCGTAACAATTTGCGAACGTTGTCATTTACTTTTAAAGTCCTTTACAAATCAAATCAGCAGAGTAGTGGAAATTCTTCATCGAAGAAAATTTATTTCGCGCGGTTTAAATATGTTATGTGAACGTTTAACCGTTTGATGGTGATGCATTGCAGGAACTCTGAACATTAAGGGCAGGTAACAGTGAAATAGCGCGTGGACAAGTTTTTTGATCCTGTTTCATTCCTTACATTATCATCTAAAAATTTTGAAAAAATTACGACCTTTACTTGAGGATATAACGTATTCGGCTTCGCATTAATTGACACAAACAGAAGAACTTCACTCGATAGAAAACAAAGCCAAAGTTACCTCTTTTTAAAATCTTTTTTCAATGCTGTGCTAAGAATACTGAACTAAGCGACCTATTTTTTATAGCTTTAATTAGATAAAATGATTATCTATCCGTATTCGCAAAAATGGAAATTGTAGCATTTATTTATTGATGCCAGTGACAAGATATCTAGAGAATTCGCGTACGCCGCGGCTTACCGAGCTCCGAAAATCGCGCGGTGGCCCATACAAAAACATTTTGAGTGATAGATGCCCTTAAACAAGCGAACACCAAACGCTACAGCACTACAAATATAAAAATATATTCAAAAATTACTATTAATTTAAAACCTGGATATAAGATGTATACCTACTGTCTATATCAAGATACATCACCAGGATAGTGAATACAAGCTATCCAGCCGAGATATGTCTCCGTAAATGAAACTCTTCCGAAATCTCCCGAGCTTGGAATATTCATCACTTCCCGTCCATTTGGAAAATAAACTCTTTTCATTCGGAGCCTTTCGGCGTCCTCACTCAATGCATCGCTGGCGTTTTTCTCAGGTATATTTCCACGTGGGAACCGGGAAAGCGGGAAAATCGGGGTAAATCCCACTGAAAAATGGTAGCCACTCGACTCGCTTTACTGTGAAGAGGTTTTATGATGAAGTTTTATAGCGCGGTAGTTTTATAACGGCGAGTTGTGGATGTGCTAATAGAAGTCGCGTACTTGTACAATATTGTCTTATTTTATTACTCTATTCTAGCTGTTTAGTTTATCACATAAAGCAATCAGAAAATATTATGTTGTATTGATTATTCGCAAACTTTAAATAGTTTCTGAAAAAAGAATGAATACATTCTAAAAACTATTGGACTAATTTGCATATAATATAATATAGATAGGATATGATTTACTTTTCATTGAGTTAGAACGCAATGTTCACAGCATTTTATGTCGCAGGCAACAATTAATTTATGGATGAACTGAACTACCTACTGTCGTTAAAAAATCTGTCAAAAATCATTTTAATACATTTTCTCTCAATGATCAAAAGTGGGTCTATTACTCAACTATGTTATTTAATCTGGGACTTTCATCATTAACATTAATTAAACAATAAAATATAATCAAACAATCGCGTGTATAATTTTATGTAATATCAATTTCCTTTTGCACTGTTCATAATAACTCCTCCTCGGTAGTATAACAAGACACATTTCAACGGTCCGAAATAATTGTACCAGTTGTAACACTACATAATGATGCCTACATCGTCCCCCCTATTGTCCTTACACTGTGTGGGGAGGGTTGGGGGGGGGGGGGAGTGCTTTGTGAGTGCTATCTGATACGGTTCTAGTCTCCATTGACATCGTTTCTACAAATATAATTATATATTGTACGGTTGTATTACAGTATAATCATAATGTAGTAGACTGTAGAGTATAGGTTATACGCTCGTGCGACGTGTATCTGCATTAAGAAAGTTGCAAGTTATAAAAAATTGCTTGCGTACGATTCGGGTGTAGTCTAGTCTAATTGTGATATACTGTATGTTATTTATATTATGGTTGTACGGTGTATAAAGAGATCGTCTCTTAATTATTGTTGAACATGAAAGGATCTTATTTTGTAAGATATTATATCGATAGCGCTGATGCTACATACTAAAATCTTATTATTGTTATAGGTATGTGCTAACTGAGTTTTAGATCTAAGTTATTTAAAGTATGTTAGACTTCTTCTTTTTAATTATGGCGGCTTCTGTGGCTGCTAATGACATGGTGTCTCTATGTAATTATAACACAATAAATTATACATACTGACTTGGCACAGCACATGATATCACCTAAAACAAATCTATCACAAACAAAAGTATTTTATTCAAACTTTTATAATAATATCTATGGACGCTTCACACCACGTCAGTCTGGCCCCGTGGTAAGTACCTGAAGGACTTGTGACAGGTACCAGACAACGGAAATATATTTATTACTTTTATACTATACATATATTTAAGATTTTTATTATATTATACACATATTTAATACACATCCATGACCTTTGAAAACTTTTTGTTCCGTCGGCGGGATTCGAACCCGCGACCCCCGGCTTGAGCTACCAACGCGCTCACCAGTGAGCCACAGAGGTCGTCTTTCAACATATTTTAGTAAGTACTTGTTATAAGTGGTTATGTATAGTACTTTTGATATTTACTGTAACTTGTGATTATTGGGGAACATAATTTTTTATGGTTCAAACCAGGAAGATAGTCACAAAGATTGATACAAAAGACTTAAATATAAAGACGTGTTGTGCCTCCTGTCGTAGTTTAGACCATAGTATTAACGCTGGCAGTTTGACAGCCACTTTGTTATTTATCTGATCACGTGAAGTCTCACTAAAAGCCTTTTCTCTTTACAGGTAAGACGAGTCAAGAGCAGAGTGATAAAAGGTACCCTTTTAACGACCAACATCTTCATACATTTTTAATGAATTTTGAACTAACTATAGATAGGCTTTACTTTATAAAATGAAGTGATAAGCTTGTTCTTCCATCGGAGATGAGCTGAGCTGCGTTATGTGTATGCTGAGCAATGTGTTTTACAAGAACCAATAGAATCGTTGCGCTGAACGTGGTCAGACAAATGAAGCGTTTCTATTGGTTGTTAAAAACACATTCCTCGCAACGCAGCTTAGCTCAGCTCCGGTGGAAACGCAGCCTTAAGTATACATAAAAGTATATGTATTAGAGTTCGCTGTAAAATAGAAGCGCTGAAAGAGTAACTTTTAAAATAAAATAAATATTGTATTGGTAAATTCATGGCGCACGTAAAATAACTTTTTCAGCGCTGCTACTTTAATAGTGGAGGTCACTTTATAAGGAATACATACATAGTACATGCCCAAAAGTATATCATAACTTAGTTTAGTTACACCCTGTATAGTGTATACTTACAGGTTTTAGGGAAGCTTAGCTTATTTATGATATCATTAGCGGACATAGCTGCTTCTTGAGGTTTTCTAGCTCTATTTCTAATAGAAGTTTAAGTTTAGAGCTCTCTCCCAAAATTTGGGCCGCCTTAATCGACCTGAATAATAAATGAGAGCCGAGTTGAAAAGATAAATTGGTCTTCTTAATGTAGAGCAATAAATATCGCGATGTATAAGAATGAATACTAAATTCGTAGAAATGATTTAAATGGATTAGTTGTTTAAAAAAGAAAACGCTCTGTCTACAAGATTCATAATATTATATAACTTAATCTCTATAATATTTTCGTACGCATTCTTTAAGGACATCCTGTACTAAGATCCCGACTGTCAGTGGGTCTTAACGAGGCGGGAAGTCGGCGCCGGTACGCGGGCTCTTGTACTAGCGCCCATTCATACGTGTACTATATTATGTGAAAAACGTCAAGTGAGAACTTTCGCGGTTTTGAATCCGTACACGCAATTCCAAACGATATACGGTAGTTTTATACAGTACAGTATATTGTTTTAAAATCTCGTAAGACGAAATAGACACACGTTGGTAGTAATAAAAACTTAGACATGATAATATTATGTTAGGTTTCTTCTATAAATAGCTATAGTAACACCAAATTCTTATACAAATGTCCAAAGTTTTTGTTTAACTAGCATCTTAACTTTTACAGTCCCAAATAGGAGCCTTAATTATCTTAAATCCTTAACATTTTTAGAAGATCCAGTGTAGATTACTTAGAATTTGTTCCGTTTATCTCGGCGGCCATTTGCAAATGTAAACAGGGGGGCAGAGTGCTAACTGCTTTGGGAAGGGTCCTAATGATGGACCATCAAAGCCTTTCTCTGTCGGATCTTTGTAATGTTCTTTTGAGAATAGCAGTGATGTTAAAATACTGTTGTTATGATGATCAGAATGATAATACAACGGACAGGCTTAGCATTGCTGTAGTTGTGAGAATGAATAAAAATATTGATAGGATTTATTTACAATATTTCCTGTGTTAATCGTTGTACAGCCTAAGTTGCTCGTCGCCCTTTTGCAGATATATGTATGTCCCTATGCTGGAATCAAAGTATATCCAAACTAAATTTCATCTAATTTAGTACTGTCATCTGTGGCTTTAAAGTAAGACGTAACCGATGGACAGACACACTTTTGCGTTTATAATATTAGTAGGTATAGTTAGCGACAGTGAGCCCCGGTATGCCGCTAGCGGTAATCCAGTAACGTATACAAATCAATAAAATAACGTATACAAATCAAAAAAAAGTAGCAAATTAATTTATTACCGAGAGCCCCCGTAACTTTGTAATGTCACACCAACTGTTGACCTCTCAATTAATATAAATTATGAATTTGTACAGCCGACAGCAATAATAATTATATATTTATATTAGGGATATAATATGTCATTTTACTCAAACACCGCACAGGCATTGACGCCATGACGCGAGCCTTGCAAAAGCACTTAATTTATGTCCGACAAGGGTATAAAGTATTTACAATGAAAAGTTAAAACCCCGTGATGAATAAACGCGGGCCTCCCTCCCCCTCCTTATCACACACACCCCCTCTCAACTCCTCCGCTGCGATAAATTAAAACCCACGTATAACCCGCGGATTTACATACAAATATACAACGCACGGCCGCTGAGCACTTTTGAACCCTACTGCTGTTAAATTAAGGTCGATATTATACAACGTTTTTTGTACAGTCGTATATTGATACAACGTGTTTGCGTTAACAGTTCGAGCAGATATAATAAATTACGGATTTTGAAATGGTTGAAATTCGCCTCTTAATCGCCGAAACCGGCACGTGCATTTTACATCTTATTACATAAATGGTACTGTTTAAAGCAGAATTAATTTATAAAGTTTTAATATTATAGTCTATTTAAACAGAAAGTTTATGTAATTGGATAAATTATATTATGTAATGACGTTAACTCTATATTTGATTGCGCTACAAATATCATAGCCAATAAAAGTTTTTATTTGAACACATATTACAAGCTAAAATAATTTAAAAATATGAAATATTAAAAATATATTAAATTAAAGATGTAATAATATGTCAAATGTAATGTATAAAATGTAATATCTAGTATGTCTTCTCTACGTTGACCGATTAAACCCCAATGCAAATTAAAAGTGATTAGCCAAGACGTTATCAACGTTGCCGGACAACCTGTAAAAATCTACTTCAACGCGGCAAGAGATAATAAATTAATCATACTTATACCAATTCCATTTCATTAAAATTTAAGCACGTTTGGATTCCCAAACTCGGAAACGTCTAAATGATAATTGATAATTGTGCGAATCATCGTTTTGATTGATAGCTCCCGAGTGGCGAGTTTAGCAGATTGTTCGCAATTGTTATATTGCTATCTGACGCCGCTGGCAGACCGCCACGGCGATTATAACTGATAGGTCACGGAAACGCGCGGTAATCGCACGTTCGGGATGAGTCACTTGTATATTGTAAATATTTATTAGTTAGCTTGTTTTCAATGAACTGCGATCGAAACTACTTGGCTGATTTAATGAAATTTGATAATAATTAGAACAATTTTTTGAGACCATAGGTATTGAGGTCAATATTTCTATGCGACGTGGTAAACTGCTTTTCAGATATTAACTTAATATTACATTATACAGGTATTTAACTTATATTTAACTCAAAATAAAATAGAAATGAAAAATTTAAGTTTCACATAAAAATAAAACTATGTTCTTTGTTTTATGTATGAAATACAATAATGAAACTTCGCAGAAACGCCGCAAAATAATAATATTTATTAATGAAACAACTTTTAATTAGCATCAATAAGGGTACTGAACTAATTACGTTGAAGGTGCAACTCATTGACTTACGTCAATGACCTGCTCGAGTTACGACGTAGCGTACTACGTCGCTCGTAGCACTACGTCACCATTGCTACGATACTTTTGTAGCTCGTAGCACTGTCGATCTCGTAGCACACCCGTAGCTCGTAGCGTACTACGACGCTCGTAGCACACGTCGCTACGATGCTCTCGTAGCTCGTAGCATTCTACGAAGCGCTCGTAGCACTGTCGATCTCGTAGCACACCCGTAGCTCGTAGCGTACTACGACGCTCGTAGCACACTTTGCTCTAGGATGCTCTCATAGCTCGTAGCATTCTACGAAGCGCTCGTAGCACTGTCGATCTCGTAGCACACCCGTAGCTCGTAGCGTACTACGACGCTCGTAGCACACTTCGCTCTAGGACACAGTATAGCAATATAATATCCCTACAGTAACGAAACGCCTTTGATGTCGCACGATGCCGCCACCGGTGTAAGTACCAAGCAGATATGCCAGGGTTGCCACTTGCCACGAAACGGGAAATAAAATAAAAATAAAATATTGTGCTTGTAATTAATCAGCGTGTTATATTTACATATTATGTCGTACTGCCAGATATTTACGTGAAACTTTATTTTTAGATGATTTGAGTTCTTTACTAGATGATGCGCGCAACTCCGTTGTGCCAAAACTCGTTAATCGCACGGGAACCGTACATTTTTCCAGGACAAAAAGTATCCTTTGTCTTTTCCCGGGACTCAAAGTATCTCCATGCCAAATTTCAGCAAAATCTGTCCAGCGGTTTGGGCGTGAAGAGGTAACAGACAGACAGACAGACAGACACACTTTCGCATTTATAATATTAGTAATTACTAATTAGTATGGATTTAAAAATTTTATTAACCTATCAAGCCCCATAAGCTCACCGGTGAGCAAGACACAATAGAATAACAATAAATTTCCAAGAACCCACGATCGAAGGATTAAAATAATGAAGACGCATTCGGATATATAAAATATCCAACAATAATTAATTATCATATAACAATTGGTAGGTACGGTAGGCCACACGTCAGGTGTAACAGAAGCACTTCAAAACTCGCTCTTATTACGTGCGCGGTAAGGGCGGTCCAAAGGTCAAAATGTTACACTTGATGTGTGGCCCTGTGTACCTAGCTAGGTAGGTACTAATTAGTATGTAACAGGGTATTTGACAGTCTTTTTTATTTTTATTCTATAAATTGTTTCTCTCCTTGTTACACTTCTTACAACGTAAACAATAAAACAGATAAATGCCACCAAGGCCAACACAATTTAGTGTGAACTGTGAGTCGATATTATATTTTATGACAATTAAATCCTTTTTGTTTTTTGAATCAGATTTACATATTCTGTACACTGAACACTTGTTATATCCCATTGTTTATAAAATAAGATGTTACAGGCTATCGTTTTACAACACAAAACACAAAACGCGCCAACGTCACACCTGCGCGCGAAGTCGTTCAAACTCGCGGAGTTTGGCGGACTGGGCCCGCGCCGCCCGCTTCCCCGCGGGTACCCCTCCGTTGCTCTGCGCAAGTACATTCGTTTCACTACTGTAGGGATATTATATTGCTATACTGTGCTCTAGGATGCTCTCCATAGCTCGTAGCATTCTACGAAGCGCTCGTAGCACTGTCGATCTCGTAGCACAGTCGTAGCTCGATAGGTACTACGTTTTCGTAGGCCGCGTAGCTTGTAACCGAACACCGCAGGGCGTAGTTCGATGTAGTGTAGCTCGATGTATGGCGTACAAAAGCTCGTGTGAGAGCTATGAATGAATAAAGTACTAAGCCGTGATTTTATGTTGGTCTTTTAGTATTAGTTGGTTTTAGTATTTTATTTTTAGTATTAGTAGTTTATAGGAGTAAAAGAATATTTAAAACATCGTTTTTAGTTTTTCAGATTTTGTTATATTATGTAACATACATACTTAATTTACGTTCGAAGACATATTTTAGGTTATACTGTTTCAGGAACCTACAAGAGTCTGTGAGACTACAGCCACTTGTATTGACAATATATTTACTAATCTTACTCCTGATTCAAAAGAAATAATTAATAAGCTAAGTTCTGATCTCTGTGGACAAATAGCTTCTTTTAATATGAAATGTGACAGTGATGCGAATAAAAATTTTGTGTTTATTCCTGTGACCACAAAACGTATTGAGCAATTTAGAAGTAAATTAAATTCAAATATCCATTTATTGCATAAGTCACATAGCTCTGATGAAGCTTTTAATAAATTATTCAAGGTGATAAAAACTCAATTCAATTCAATATTTACTTCTAAAATGGTTAGAAACAGTAATAAAAAAACTAAATTTATTGAATGGGCAACAAAAGGAATTAAAATTAGTAGGAAAAGATTATATGAACTATATGATGAAAGGTGTATTAACAATAGTGAATTATTTAAAGCATATGTTAAAAACTACTCAAAAACCTTTAAAAAAGTTTGTAAAGTTGCTAAAGCCCTGTACATAAAAAATAAAATTAAAAACTCTAAAAATAAAATAAAAACAACATGGCAGGTAATAGCTGGTGAGACTGGAAATGTATCCTGTCGCAGCTCTGATTTTGAACTATACTTCGAAAATAAAAAGATTACTAATGATCAAGAAGTTGCGACGGTTTTTGAAAAGTTTTTTGCTGACATTCCGGTCTCAACTACTAAAAATTTAAATTCTTCACCTGAAGCTGCCGAAAAGCTACTCAGAGACAATGTAAAGGAGTGTGATGTCAATTTCAAATTTAGAGAAATTAACCCCAGAGATATTATTGATACCTTTAAATTGCTGAATATTAAAAATACTGCTGATCTCTGGGGCATGTCTACAAAAATTATTAAATCAATAATTGACATCGTAGCTCCTCATCTAGCAATGATTTTTAATGACTGCATAAAAAATGGTGTTTTTCCTGACTTGATGAAGCATAGCAAGATTGTTCCTTTATTCAAAGCCGGAACTAAATCGGATCCCACGAATTTCAGGCCTATATCGATTCTACCGACCTTTAGTAAAATATTTGAGAAAATTATTTTAAAACAATTACTAGTACATTTTAATTCAAATAATTTGCTACATAATAACCAATTCGGATTTACTAAGGGTCGATCCACAACGGATGCTGGTATAGGACTTCTTTGTAGTATTTTTGAAGCTTGGGAAGAGTCGCGGGATGCCTTAGGTGTGTTTTGCGATCTCTCCAAAGCCTTCGATTGTGTTGAGCATGCTACATTGATCAGGAAACTGCGCCACTACGGCATAAAGGACTCTGCTCTCAGCCTTTTGACTTCTTACCTAAAAAATAGGACTCAAAGGGTTGAGGTAAATGGTAAAAGGTCAAATGGAACCAAAATAGAATTAGGTGTCCCACAGGGATCTATATTAGGCCCATTTCTTTTTCTCATCTATATAAATGACTTACCTTATCTAGTAAAGGATAATAATAATGAGATAGTGCTTTTTGCTGATGACACTTCACTTATTTTTAAGGTGAAGCGACAACAGTCGAACTATGACGAGGTAAACAGTGCTCTCTCAAAAATAGTACATTGGTTTAATGTTAATAACTTACTTTTAAATTCTAGTAAAACTAAATGTATAAAGTTTACTTTGCCCAATGTTAGGCAAGTCCAAACCAATGTACTATTAAATGATGAGAAGATGGATTTGGTAGATAACACTGTATTCCTAGGTATTACCCTAGATAGTAAATTACAGTGGGGTCCTCACATTGCAAATCTTGCAGCTAGGCTCAGTTCTGCAGCATATGCAGTCAGAAAAATTAGAGAAATTTCTGATGAAGACACGGCACGATTAGTATATTTTAGTTATTTTCATAGTAGGATGTCCTATGGAATCCTTTTATGGGGAAACGCTGCCGACATTAATACAATATTTGTGCTGCAGAAGCGAGCCATACGATCTATTTATAAAATGTCTGCTTTAGAATCTCTGAGAGATAAATTTAAAGAAATTGGTATTCTAACTGTTGCTTCTCAATACATTTTAGACAATGTAATATACGTTAGAAAAAATATAAGTAAATTTAAAGTTAAAAGTGACACTCACTGTAGAAATACTAGAAATAAGCATAAGCTAGATATGCCGGTGATCAGACTTAGTAAGGTCAGTAAATCCTTTAAAGGTCAATGTGTACGCCTATACAATAAAATCCCAGAAAACGTTCAAAATCTTTCCATTAATAAATTTAAAAAAGTAGTCAAAGAACGTTTGTGTGCCAAAGCCTATTATAAGGTCAATGATTTCATAAACGATGGCACATCTTGGGAGTAGGATGGCTTCTTGCAAGGCTACTTCTACACTATTGTATTGACTTACAATTATTATTATGTATGTATCTTGACATTGTATATTTTTAAGTTTACAGCATTGTAAATTTCATTTTAAAAGATTAATTTTTCCTCACTTTTTTTGGTAAAAAAGTGGGCCCCGTGCGAGTTTCTTACGCCGGTTCTTCTCGCCGGGCTAGTTCCCGAACCGGTGGTAGGCACCAGTAGTATCAACGTTCTGAAAGCATTTTTTTAAAATCTATTCAGAAATAAAACAATTTTTATTTTATTTATTTTATATTAAATGAATAAAACTACAACAGTAAAACATTGTGCCAAGTTATAGTATTTTATACAACAGACGCAAAGAACAAAGAAATTGAATTTCTCCAATTTAGTGTTTTGTGTTTATTGTCGGTGAAAGTCAATTAGCAATCAGCGATTCCGTTTGATCCGACACCCACGTGCATGTGTGTGTCTGTGTTTATGTACATATTGTATTAGTGTGTGTGTGTGTGTGTGTGCTTGAACTTTGGCAATTATAGTTAACGAGATCCCAAGTCTTGATCAAGGGTGAAATAAACTAGTAACATCATTATCATGAGGCCTGACTGAATTAAAGATAACCCCGAGTTGAACATCATGATTTAATGGCGGATCTCAATTAAAGTTAATCCGGATTTAAATAATATTGTCATAATGCTTATTATTGTTATACAAAGAACGAAGGAGAAAACACTATTATTATTATATTTAATCCTTTGTGATGTTAGAACTGTTGTTCTTGATATGCATCACTTACTAAATGCGTGGTTAAAAAATAAAGATGCTGACACTGATGATGATGAATGATGCCACATTATATGTCGGCGGGTGTACGAGGCATAAAGGTTTCCGGACGAAATCGTAAAACGATCGCGGTATTTTACAGCCGACATCATTTATCATACAGGTTACGAACGCTCCGTGGAAATGATTTTAATGACTAAAAAATAAAACGTAAATCTTTTACGTCTCCCATAATAATTTTCAGCAGTAGATAACTGGAAAGGAAACTGCTAGATACTTTCATTAAAATAATTACATGTGCTCACCTCTGATAAAACATATGTTTGTCGCGTGAGCATTAATTTTTAGTGCCCATTTGCACGTAAGGTCCTACGCCTTATGCGCACTCTTGGGCACACAAAGTAACACCCAAAGTTTCAAAGAAACCGCGGCCACTGATAATGAAATTGGTGTGTAAGATATTATGTTAATATTATTTTTACAGCGGAAAACTTACAAAATATCTGAGTTTATTAGTTAATTGTGTTCATTCATTGTTAATCAAACCTTAACTAAAACAACACGTGAGTAAACGAGGCAAAGGGTACGATATATAGATGTTTTTCTTTCACATTAAATCAAACCGCAAAAGTTTCAGTTTACTTCCCTACTTCAAACATCGAGTTCATATTCCCTACACTTGATACACAAACAATGCGAAATGAAATGTTGGAGAAGAGTCGTGCACTGAATATTCTGCAGACTCTAGAGACCGAAAAATGTGGAGCGTGAAACCCCGAAACCTCCACTACCCGATAGGGGTCGACCCCCAAAGTGGTTCGGGGGTCTCGAGGTCTCCCCGATCTTTCGAATTCACTATTTCATTATTTCATAACAAAAGACGTAAAGAACTCTTTTGTGTATTTGAGTTTTGCGCTCTTTGAAGCGTTTGTTTTTCTGCACAATTCTCTCGCTAAATAATATTTGATACTCGAGCGTCTTCAATGCGATCTCAAGTTTGAAGAAGACAATAGAAATGCGTTGTTAAATATCTCTTATTTTATGTTTGAGGTTTGTATTTTTTAAATCTTAAAAACATAGAAATATCATCTAGGAACAGTGTAGTGTCTACAAATGATAAAATAAATGCTTATTTCTGTTCTTATAGTTAAAAATGTAAAATAACTATAAGGTTATGTAGATACATATAAGCACCAAAATATTCTATAATATTGTAATGAAATAGTTTAAATTATGTAATGTAATAACAGCGTCAATATGATATTATAGTGATATTTTGCTGTAAAATGTAACCTCATTGTAGAGTGAAATTCCTTCCTGACCGCCTCCGAGTTTGTGACACTTTGTGTGACATACTGTAAAGAAGTCTTTTGTTGTGTCTCCATAGTCACACATTATATTACCTGCTTTATTGTAATAGAAACATTAATATCTACTTTGTTATATTTAGGTGTATGCAATATAGCAGGGTTTTAGTGTAACAGGTTGGTTATTAATTAAGTTGCTAAAGTGTGTCAAATATTTGTGTTATATTTCTAATACCTATCTAATTTAAGAGCATAAGCAATTTTATGATGAGTTACTTGATTTTAGTAAAATTAGATACTTACTAATTTGTAAAAGAAGGGGCTCATACAGAATGAAGAAGCTTCCGACATCTTCAACTTAGTCGTGGCTTACATTTGTATCAATGTCATCTACATGATAGGCTTTGGTATATTAGTAAGTCGGCAAGTGTAATGAAGTGAATTGAAGAGCCGGCGAAACAAACTCGGCGAGGCGGGGAGAGCCCGGCGTGTGATCTTATCGGTAGTGTGAGCACTAAACTATCATAAGACACACGCGGCTCTTGCCGCCACCGCACTACAGCAGTCGCAGCGGCACCGCAGCAGCATCGCAGCAGCACCGCATCAGCAATACAACAGCGCCGCAGTAGCGACAGTTCTGCCAACATAAACCAATTAACATACCACAATAAATGCAAACTTTGATAAAATATTCATTCCAGGAGACTGCTTTTTGTATTACAAAGACCTATATTATTTAAGTATTATTCACCAGTTATGTAAAACAGGCATATTTTACGTGCTTTTTTAAGCTAACATATTATTTAATTGGACATAAAGGCAGTAAGCACATGAAATTACAAAAATTAAACGTGATACGTACGAAGGTCAACATAATTTAGACAAAAATGTAAAAACATTTCGAGCGAGCGGCGGCCAGAAAAACGTTTCACTAATTTGTTTGCTAAGGTGATCCTACATGATTGTCTGTAATTTGTTTGGTGTAGGGTGTCGGGGAGAATTTAAGGTTTTTAGTTTAGCGTTATATAATTGAGTGTTAATATTGTAAGGCTAAATGAGCTCTTCAGCCGAGGGCTGTCTAGTTAAGAGGCTTACAGAACCTTGCTGTGAATAAGACTTACAGCTTTACAGTTATCATTTAGGTCACTGGAGTCGAGGGCTGTCCAGTTGAGAGGCTTACAGAACCTTTACCGTGAATGAGATTTAAAGCTTTACAATTATTATTATTAAGGTGGCTGTGTGTTAATTTGGTTAATATTGTTAAATGATTTTATTTAATATAAATACGATTTTTGCTATATGTTGCACCCAACTTTGTTCACGCAAAATATTTTTATGGCGGGCTAACCGATTTGGTGCCATAATTTTTTTGTGTCCTTTTCTGGGACCTAAACTATATCCTAACCAAATTACTACAGAATCGATTTTAGTCATTGGTTGATGGATACACTTTTGCTTTCATAATGTTGGCAGGGATATATATATTTTAATGTGACAATATTTTATTTATATGTTAAACTTATTTATTATTTTTTTACCATAGTACTGCAATGTTTTTTACGCTAGAGGCAGTTCGACAACATTTCTGTCAATATGCTGTGTCCAACATGTCGGATTATTTATTGTATGTGCTAGTGGCGCCCTCTGCACATTTGCGTAATATTCGCTATCAAGGCGACATATCACATATTCTTCAAATAGAAGGCGAAGAAATATTTTATGATGAAATAGTTGGAATTTGAAAACCGAATGCTACAATATTTTCTACTTACAATTGATTCGTACCCATAATAAGTAGGGTACTCGTAGGTTTGTTTGTCCAATTTCCGGAGCGGGGCCTCTCCACCGCGGCCGGGGCACTGCAGGGCCCACGCCACCAGGCCTTCCGGGGCAGTTCCGGTGAAACCGCCTCTGTAATCAACAGATTGTAATACAAGTTGCGAGAAAATTTTAATTAAAACGTAACGGACGCGATAACAGTTAATAACCTTGTTATGTAGTCTTTATGTAGTTATTTTTACAAAATATTAACATAATAACACTTATCTGAGTGCAAAACTAACGACTACTAGAGTTAAATGTCAATTTTGTCTTATCTCTCTCGTTTTAGGGCAGACATAAATATAATATTCTTTCAAGCAATTAACATTGCAATAAAATTAATAGCTTTGTTTTAATTACACCCATACTAATATTAAAAATGCGAACGTTTGTCCGTCTATTTGTGTGTCTGTCTATCTGTTATCTCTTAACGCCCTAACCACTGAACCGATTTTGCTGCAATTTGGTATAGATATACTGTGAGCCCCGGCAAAAAAAAACACAATTAAATCTGAATCAAAATACACGCCATTTATTTTTATCAAATGATTACCAAAACGATGATATTATGACTGTGATATCAATTCAGCACACCCCACGTGTTGTGACAATCGAATTTCACGGCGCGGCGCGTCGCGTGGGGTGTGGGACATCACATCACATGGGGAGGGAGCTGGGATTGTGGCAAATCACAATATTTTTCGGTAACGCGGTCCCCGATATATGCGGTAAATCGGATCGAAATATGCTTTAAAATCGGCTCGGTTTTAAAGCATATTTCGGGTTATTGGATATTTCATGGAAATATTTAATAAATTATACACGTAATGTAGATTAAAATATGTTATACTGTATATTGTATGTAACACTCCACTGTGTAGATTTAAATAATATTTCAACGTTGAAATCAGTTGAGATGAAATATTTATATGCAAAATAATTCCAATATGACACCAGTCGCCACGTTGGAATTATTTTGCACAAATATTTTATACACCACCTTGTTGTTACTAATTAACTGTTACTTATCAACGGCAATTAGTAGCAACAAATTGGCACCTTAATAAATGGATTCACGAGATCGGGGTTCGACCCCACTGCTTTCATCAAATTATCAATTAAACTATAGTAGTAGACCTGCCTATTATTGTCGATTCGCTTTGAAAATGGCTCTCAAAATTTTATTGAAAGTCACAGCTGTAGAGTGGTCTATGGAAGAACCTAGGTTGTAGCTTAACGTGGTAAAACGGTTTTCATGGGATCACAGTCATTCACAAATCATGCCATTTCTTTCATTTGTGGATAAGTACCAAGAGAAGAAAGATTACTACTTACTTGGTATATTATATGTTACATCATAAAAATATAATACGTGTATGTAAGTTTCTTTGTTAGACTTTCAGGCTACAAAAGAACGTTTGCTTTCCAGGAATCCGATACTTGACACGAGCGTAGCCGCGAAATAAAGCTAAAATTTGAGCACCCATTATTGTTGTAGTGCACACATTTTATAAACCCCAAAATCTATTAAATGTTACATACACCTTTGTCACGAATTGTGCGCGGGCGGAGAGCGCGATTAAAAAACGCTGTCCCGGCGAACCGACTCCCGAACGAAACACGCTTTCAGCACGAACAAGAATATTTTAACCGTTAGCGGTGCCGCGACATACACATGATATTTATTGTAAAAAATAACTAGTGCCAGTCAGCATTCCCGTGAATTGGAATTTTGTAGCTGAAAATAAAAACGTTTTTGTATTTTGACGATATTTTTTATTTTTAAATCGGAATACCTACGTTCAAAACTTACCTAAGTCAAAAAAGTTTTAGAAGTATCGGTATGTAAAGAAGTTTTTAACTTCTAGTTACTCGTAAACCTGCTGAATACGTAGTTAAGAAATAATATTTGTAAAACATGAAGCTCAAACATATTATCAGCAAAATGAAGAACATAATACTCGCTTCGAGACTAAAAACGGCGCTCTTTGTTAGCACTAATCACTTTCATCAGGTGAGCTCGCTCGTTATGCTAACAGAGATCGCATCGCGTTTACCAACAAAGAAGTGATTGATTACCTGATCGGACTTTTACCCCCTTTCCCCCTCGAGGGGGGGCGAGGGGGGAGTCCCACCTCACTAAAAGCCTTAAGTCTCATTAGCCGGCTCGTTGGGTGCGATCAATCGGTGACAAATTTGAAATTCACGCCCAGCAGCTCAGGGTTTGTTAGTGTTGACGGTCCCACTTAGCTCGTTCAATTTAGCTTATGTGAGATGGTTTTAAGCGATATTGTTATTAGCCTCGGGTTTAATTGCATCTTTTGGATAATTAAGTGTTATTGTCTTATTTGTTTTCTTCGAAGCTGTAGTACGTCTGGATATCGCAGTTTCGCCCGTGGGCAAAATAACTTATAGAACAACATGCGATCGGCTCTTTCGTCCACTTTTATACCTTCAATATTAGTTTCTCGGGTCCATTTGCGACATCCCAGGTTATAGCGAATTGTGTACAATCATATTAACATTTGTTAGTTACTCGTATTTACGAATTAATGTAGGCTGCTGCAGTCCGCAGTAAACTGTACCAAGGTCCACCGTGTTGACTTAATCGAGAACTTCGAACGACTTTATCGACGACTTACGTTAGCGAATAAAATTACGTAGCTCCTCAATATCTAGGATTCTAGGGTTTGGCAAAAATGCTAGATGAGTAATGTTTGCATTTTATTCGCAATCGAAACGTGGTTTTGGAATGTAAATTGAGAAAAAATTATCACAGCTATATCCATACTGATATTTTAAATGTGTAAGTGTGTCTGTCTGAACCGCTGCACAAATTTTGCTGTTTGGCATGGAGATACTTGTCCCGGGAAAATGTACGGTTACTGCGCGATAAACGAGTTTTGGCGCAACGGGGTTGCGGGCATCATCTAGTTATTTATATACTTTTTATTTTTATTTTTTTTTAATAATTTTAATCAAAATAGTTAAATTGAGTTCCCAGTTTCCACGTTAACTGTAAACACTTTCATTACAAACCAAACAATGACAATAATTGTTTGTGCATCCACAACGATTACGCGCTGTCCGTTTGTAAATTTAATTAGAACAGAGTGCTTCCTCCAATATTAATTACCGACCTACCGCTACGGCTGTGTAAGCTCCGCGCCGCGCCGTTCTGTCCTATTTATATTAAACTAGCTGTCCCGGCAAACATTGTTTTGCCATTTAAAGTATATTTTCTACATCATCAGTTAATACATGTTTTACCCCCTCTTTTTTCCCCTAAGAGGGTGTGGGGGGGGGGAAGGTCATACACCAGATGTTAAGTTGAAAAACACAGTTAATACCTAATATGAAGTAAGTCCACTAAAGAAAAAAGTTGTATACAAAATCTGACCCCTCTTTGGTCCCCAGAGAGGGTTGAGAGGGGAGGGGGGGAGAGGATTTTTATACACCAGATGTTGAGTTGGAAGAAGACAAATATAATATATCTGTGAAAACCGTATGCAAATCCGTGAAAACCGTATGCAAATCGGATCAGTAGTTTTCGTGTTAAAGAAAAAAGTTTGATACAAAATCTGACCCCCTCTTTTGTCCCCTTAGAGGGGTGGGGGGAAAAAATTTTATACACCAGATGTTAGGTTGGAAGAAGATAAATATATCTGCGAAAACCACATTCAAATCGGATCAGTATTTTTCGTGTGATGCTGGAACAAACATACAGACAGACAGAAAGAGTGACAGACAGACAGAGAGACAAAAAACTAACCACATTTTTGGCTTCTATACCGATGTAGTGACAAAGGTGTAATTTCGAGTGTCATTTCAGATCTTCTAAGTATAGAATTTTCATTTCTACAACAGAATATTGTCTTCCCCGCACGCGCTTTGGTGACGCCCACTATCGTAATATTTTAATTTCGCCTTAATTTCAAAACCAAACGTCCAATTTTATTCATTCAAAGACCAAATATTATCTACATAAACTGTACTTAGTGATAAAATAATTTATTTTGATAAGGATTAATAGCGTGAGTAAAATATATCCGTTTTAATGTAGTCCAAAAAAAATTCAGGATTTTTAAATAAATAAATGGTTATTGTGCCTCACTCGACATAGATAGGTATAGTGTGTCGCGGACTTTTTTGTAGATATTTATAAGATCTACAATTACTTAGAACATTTTATGGTTCTATCTTTTATAGTTTAGGCAGCGTACGCAAAATAAGTAATTTTTCTAGCTGATTTTTTACACCTTGCGTCCGAAAAACTCAAATATCTTACGGAACCCTACTTTTTTCCAAAATGAAATGTAGCCTATGTTCAGCAGAAATAATGTAAGATTCCAATAGCAAAAGAATTTTTCAAATCGGTCCAGTAGTTTCGGAGCCTATTCGACTCAAACAAACTAACAAACAAACAAACAAAAAATCAAATCTTTCCTCTTTATAATAGTAGTGTAGATCACAAAAATACAACTGCATGCTCTGTTATACTATTTGAGCTGGAATTATATTATGCGGCGGCGCGAACAGCAAGTGAGTGGTGTAGCCTACACACCGCGAGATGAGTATGGCCACAGAATAGATAAATGGTATGGCTAATGCTACGAACTACCGAGGTTCACTTATGCAGGTATGCCTCCGCAGGTTGACCGGAATGTGTGTGGGAATACAGCATGACTGGTGAGACAATACCGATACTTAAGGAGAGTATTCAGTACTCGATTCTCATTATAACACAGCGGAAAATCTGGCCATTTTTTTGTGTTTTTGAACGTTCATATCTTTTTTTAATAACTAAATTATGAAAAAAAAAGAAAACATAGAGACATTGTATTAGTGGCCATAGATATTCAGGAAAAAATTATAACTCTACCGGCATTATCCAGGGAGGAAACAGGGGACAACGTTTGTATGTAAAAACGGCTGTGTTGACTCCTCTTAAACTACAGAAACACAACTTCATTCTATTAGTATAAGTTTTGTTTGACGTTATCAGTATTCTATTGTTCGATAGAAATCGCTACATCAGATGCTCGCTTGAATAAACTATTGAATCGTGTTCGCTATTGTTCAGATATTTATTTAACATCTTGTCTATGATAGAACTTATATTATATAAATTTGAGAATTCTATTTTAGCGTTGCTTAGCTGATAACTAATGCAGGATTTTAACTAAATGCATTAGAAAATATCGTTTTTATTTATTCCTATATTGTTCAGGATATAGATAAAGTTATTTTGAATCAAATTGCAAACCATATTCGACATTTTACTTGACTTTCTGGTGCAGATGTAACCAGTAGAGCTTGTACACTGCATCATGTTCATGTATTATACAGATATGTATTAGACTGCTGCATACTTGCATAGTGCATACTCATGCATATATTCATGCGTCGCAGACACTACAGAGTACAAACATACTCGTAGTCCACATTAGATGAGTCACCGCAAAGAAGAGCATTATTGAAAAAGCTTTCAGCAGATCTGTGTCAAAGTCACAAAGGTAGTGGGAGCGGTGCAGACGAATGTGATGAGTTTTGACTTGAAATAATGCTTAAGTTACTGTATGGCTTTGTCCACATTGTGCCTTTTTCTGTTCGTCAAGTTCATGCGTTATAGCGCAGTCAACAGCGAACGCGAGGCATGCCCGTGACGCGCGTTAAAATCGTAGCGATCGCTATGACATTTTTCTTTCAACGCGGGTGGATTTTGACGCATGCAATTATTGAATATGCCAAACGACAGTTGAATGAAAAGAAGATGACGAAAATTGAAGATGAAATTGCATAATGTGGACATAGCTAATTAGGATGTTTTATTTTAGGTATTAAACAAAGTTAATATACCTAGCTGCTAGGTATATTAACTTTATGGTATTAACTGAGACCGAATGAAAAGTAAAGATGAAATAGATAAAAAATAAATAATTACTACTTAACGGATATGTTTTGATCTTTAGCATGGTTGTAGGTAATATTAGTTTAGGCTCCTAAATTAAACAATATAAGCTAGTTTACCTTTCGGAAAAGTACAATAATAACTTGATTTATTACTATGTAAAAGCGTTAAGAGTGCCGATTTATTTCGAGATGTTTGTCTCATGTGGCACGGGATGGTACGACAAAAGCCTAATATATCAGCGGAGGCGGCGCGGAGACTAATGTACCCACTTGTTATCGAAACTCACATACGTTTTGTTTTATCAGAGCTCACAAGTGTTACGTTGCTTGGAAAATCCTGCCTTTTAATGTTTATACTTTAGGTATTTTTATAGTTTCTAAATTGATTATATTAACATATAAAATTTTTGTGTTTAATTATAAAATAGACCTTGCACGCGACTATGTTTGCTTGGATCCGGAAAAACTGTCCAATGTCCTTTTCTGGGACTTATATTTCCATACAACATTTGCACAAAACGGTAGTACTTAAATATTTCAATTTTTAGAACACGATTTACATGCTAAAGCTTAATTACTTTCGTCGTCTGAGCAGTTTTGTGCTCTAAGCCGTAGGCACCCGTCTTGCCCCCGCTAAAGACTTTTGTAGGTATTTAACTTTGTCAACTAAATCCTTTCTCATAAATACACAAAACTTAAAGTAGAATAATCAGCGCCAGCCAATTACTGTTCGTGCATTACAAATGTGCACTGCAACTGAGTGAGTGCATGCAGATATAACAAACGAGCAGTCTAAATTGTGTTATCGATTTCGCGAAACAAAACACAAGTTAGCAGCCTCGCCGCACTATGGAAAATGGTAGAACTAGAGCATATCATAAATGGTTTTTAAAAATATCACAATTTGAATGAAATATTTATTGCATTCGATACTCTAATAACCAAATAATCCTAATCAGACATTTTTTTGTACTAAAACTGCATAAATATTTTTTTTCATAGGTTGAAATAAGTTAAAGTAGCGGATGGCTCATTCAAATGTTTGCGTACACATCATTCAAATGAATATTGTGAAAAAAGTATTTAGCACATGCATGCGGTTTTGTACATTTTTTAAAAGTATATTTCATGTTCTTATTAATGAGCTATTAACTTTTTTTAATATGCTTTTTATTTTTGAGTAAGTACTTAAAAATTGACGTACCCTATTTTTCACTTTTCTTTTTTTTCGTCGAAGGTTTTCATATTTACCGACGTCTCCCGACGCGCAACTTTATGTGTTATTTGATAGCCTAACTATTCATAAATGAAAAATTTAAAAAATCAGCTGCGGAAGTTTGCGGCCCTGGAAGTTATGGGAAAAAATGTGAAAGAGGTCGGAATAGAAAATTCGGTATCTTTTGCGGTTACTGCTGACTTAGTTTACAAAAACTATATTAACCACAATATTTTGATAGCAATAACTTATCATCTATTTTGCACTAGTCGTGCGTGAGTAAATATGCATTTAAACATTGATATTAGTACGTATTTCATATCTAAAAAACCGGTATATAAGGGGAAGCAAATATCTTCAAATTGCACACTTCTTGCTACAAATGAACGTCTTCATTATATAATATTTAAAATATATTACTTATCATCTATACATATAATAAAATCGTAGGAAAGTCAATTCTGTACATTGAATATTTTTGAAAAATAATACTTGGGACGTGATCTACAATCGATATGGAAGCCAAAAATATAGTTTTTAGAATTTTTGTCTGTTTGTCTGTTTGTCCGTTTGTCTGTTTGTCTGTATGTATGTCCGGGATAAACTCAGAAAGTACTGAATGGATTTACTTCAAATTTTGCACGAATATTATATAGAGGTCGGGTCAACACATAGGCTATATATTATGACGATATCACCTAGGGCGGGGGGAGGGGCTCAAGTTTCAATATTTTTAGTTTTTTGCTCATATCGCTAAAACGGTGCGTTGTAGAGAGAAAATGTCCTGTACGTAATGAAAGCCCATAAAATTTCCTACAAATTTTTCCTTCACACTTTGTATCTATCTTCACTCCTTGCCATGCTATGAGCTTTTGTCTATCTTTTCTATACAAATTTCGAGTGTCGTTTGATTAACATGCTGGGAGCTTTGGCATCGGTCTTTTCTTGGGGGGGGGGGGCGTCGCCCCCCCCCCCCCCCCCACCTCCCCAAATTTTGCTTCAAACAAAATGGTGTTGCGGCGTTATACATCTTTTTTAAGAACAAAGTTAAAAACTAAACTACACATACGGTTTTCCAGTGTCGTTTGTTTAACCCTTATTCCTCATGAAACTTTTGTTCATAATTAAAAGGTATCGTGGAGTTTGTATTGCGTCTTGATTATCCTTTGTAGGAACAAACTAAGTCATCTATCTATACATATAATAAAATCGTAGGAAAGTCAATTCTGTACATTGAATATTTTTGAAAAATAATACTTGGGACGTGATCTACTATACTAACGCGGACGAAGTCGCGGGCAACAGCTAGTTTATTTATATTTATCATAAGATATTTAAAACGCTTCTATATACTTCAGATCCATACATTTCAAGTTTAAGAAAACGTTATGTGAGAAATGTGAAGGATCTTGATGAAGAGGCACTAAGTCTTTTGAAGGTGGTACCTGAAGGTGATCCTACATTTACACCGGAAGTAATTTTAGTTAGGAATGTCGAGGATAATAACAATTAGATATAACATTATAAGTGACTAAAACCTAGTTATACAGTGTGTAACAAAAATAAGTGATAAATGATAATACTTTAGAGTGTGTACGTGTTCCTTGTATAGAGTTCACTGTGAAAGTAGCAGCGCTGAAAGACGATTTTTTTTCACTTTTGTATGGGCAAGAGCCCGAGCGTCACGAGTTTCCCCATACAAAAGTGAAAAAAAATTTTGGTCTTTCAGCACTGCTACTTTTACAGTGAACTCTCTACAAGGAACACGTACACACCCTAAAGTATTATCACTTATTTTTGTTACACCCTGTATAAAACCAATAATGTTATAAGATTTGTCTAATCTGAGATAAATTAGTTTGGTGTGAGGCATAGATAGGTACTATACGATTTTATAATTTTATGTATTTTATTATAAAATAAGATAAGTAATTGTTTAAGTTTTCTTAATTTTACTCGTATTAGTACTTATTTATAAAAAATAAACATATAACTACCTACTCGTATTACTTTTTTTCTCTTTTCTTTTTTTTAACCTAAAATAAATATGTATACCTTGAAAAAAAATTCAAAAATTGATTATTTTTAAAATCTTTGTATATCACTGTATACATGTGCCAAATCTCAATACAATACGAAGAAAAACCTTGAAGTTACAGATTTTTGATCCGATACGGACCCAAATTTTCCACTGCGCGCCGCTCTAACGAGAGAGCTACTTTTTGTTCACAATACACGACTATGTGATTGCACACTACGTGCCAGTCGCACTGATTCTGTCGCGGTTTATATTAGGTTTGGTTTTAAGTGGGTACTTGGTAAAAATGATTTTGAAAGGTTCTACAGCGAATAGAGTATATTACGCAAAGGGCGAAGAAGCAAATACAGTAAATAATCCGACCAAAATCCGACATGTCACATCAGAATGTTGACATAAACGTCAAAAGCCGAACAAAATTTTTAGGGCGAAGCCAAACAGCGTAATTTGAGCCGCAGAATTTCTGCCGGGCAGAATTTTTTTCATACAAATGACAATTCATTTTGAGTCGCCGTGTGAATCAAACATGACTTTTGTATGAAACTGAATGCAGCAGAATTCTGCCCGGCAGAAATTCTGCGGCTCACGACTCACAAATTACGCTCGTTTGGCTTCACCCTTACTGCCTAACCTGAGCAGTAAGCGCCCTGCACTAGTGCTGCCTCTAGCGTAAAAACATTGCAATATTTTATATTATATCAAAAATGTTTTACAAATTTAACTGTTATTAATTGAAATACGAGTATTTGCTTAGTTTTATCAGACAGTCTTAAATTATTATTACTCTTATTGTTCGTGTCAGCTTTGCCTCTACTTATGTTTTAATTTAACTAAAGTTGTATTTTAACAAAATTATGCTATTTAAATAATTGCAAAAATTATGCGGAATAACTAGGTCTGCAGAAATAAAATATTTCTCCTTTCAACAAATGTTCATCGTACAATGAACAATACGCATTGAGCAACTTAACAAGGCACGTTTTAATCGCGAAAATGAAATAATTTTTTTACAAAGCGGCGGATGCGAGCAGATAATTTGGCTTTGAGGAGAGCTAATTATCTGATGACGAGCGAAACGGCAGATACCGTTAGGCTTATACGGGACCAGCAGATGGGACACAAAGAACTCCGTGTTATCTACCTGCGTGACACAGATTGTCCTTTGCACATCGGTTTAAAGCCAAATAATATTATTCGGCATTAAAATAACAATTTAAAACAATTTTTATTTAGACATAACTATGTAATAGTGGCGCCCTATTCGATGTCTTCCAACTGCCACAAGATCCTTGTCTTAATAGAAACCTTCCCTGGACTTTCACGAATACAAGAATAAAATTAGCCAAATCGATTGAGCCGTTCTTGAGTTTTAGCGAGACTAACAACATTTAAAGTAATTTTAATTTATATAGATAAATATTATATTATATTGCATTACAAATGTAAAAATTTCATACCGCTGCCGCTGATTTTGTTACAGTTACATGGATGCAAATTTTTCTAGGTTACGTACCTGTCATACATTTATACGTTCTACTATCGGCTACCGCGCGTATACGTATTGTAATTTTTCATCGCCACAATATATAACGTCCAGTGTATTGTCCCTACTCCCTCCCTCATTTGTTACCGCCTTTGTGAGGACAGCTCGGGCAGCTCGCACCCATCTTTGTGAGGACAATACCAGTTTGGGATGAACTGATGTTAATTGAATTGAAAAACAATGGGAACATTACGATAAAAGGAGAATAATTATGTTTGAGTGCTACATTACAGATATCGAGTTACTTTTCACTCAAGAATAAAGAATTTTTTTTAATTAGGGTCAAAAAGAGATTATGTTATCCGAATTAATTTTATAGAAATTAGTTTGACGACCTATGTTGTGACTATCCCTTATACCCTTGATATTTCCAAATGTGTCTCAGTCGATTTTGATTGAAGTTTTGGTTAGAAATCATAATAAACAGTATAACTTCCTGCTTAAGAGGATACATCAAGGGCTAGAGAAATGAAAAAAGTACTTGTAATATCTATTGCTGTCTCCCTTACTTCAAGCCTCCCCCCGCAGAGAGCGATAGAGACAACTGCAGAAAATCAACGATTCGTTGTCCCCTGATTTCTTCTCCAAAACTTAACCGATTTAAGTACTTTTTTTTAATTAAAGCAAGGCTTGAGCTGTGTTCCTATGTTTTTTTTTAATCTAGCCAAAGTTTTCTGGACGTTTGAACACAGCGGAAAATCTGGCCTTTTTTGTGTTTTTGAAAACATAGAGACATGCTAATAGTGGCCATAGATATTCAGGAAAAAATTTTAAACTCTACCGGCATTATAGGGGAGAAACAGGGGACAACGTTTGTATGGAAAACGGCTCTAGTGTATCCTCTTAACAATGCCTGTAGTTTTAATTTCAATAGTGCTTTCATGGAATACTGTACGAGGTCAAAGACGCGGGAAAAAGCTATTTTAAATCAAATAACAGCCACTAAACATTGATGTTAACTGTAAGTCCGAGCACGTACATTTGTTGTTATTTCACTGACCGTATTTATGTTAAGCGCATTGTCCTAAAACAACGCGAGTTCCGCAGAGGGCCGAGGGCTTTTATTAGAGGGCCGGGTAATTATGTCCGAGGCCCGAGAGGACCCTGGGCACTTAGCCAAATGGCATTCAGCTGTTTCGACAACGGGTTTGAAAGAGTGCAGTATTACATGGGTGTTTGACACAAGGCTTCTCAATGTTCGCCGTGTTACAGCGATGCGTTGTTAAGACATACATTTTTGGTACCTAACTTCGCTTCAAATTTGTCAATTGTAATTTGACTCAGTACCCCAGTCTGTTATCTACATATTTGTAATGTTTCACAAATTGAAAAGGCTCCATAGAATTCGTGTCGCATTTATGACGTTAAAAGGGTTTAGTTATGATCGTCAAATGGTACGGCCTTTGGAAATTCGTGTTCATGGTTAATAATAATTAAGAGCAAGTTTATTTCTGTCGTTTAGAGTTACGTGTGTATCAAAAGGTATCGAAGGGTTAAAAGCCTTTCATATAATAATTATATGAGTTAGGTATTAAATACTTTATTTACATTTTGGCAGTACAAGGAACGGACAATTTTCAAGATTTCAACGGGACAGGAGACATAAAAATATAGGTAGTAATTTAAATTCTGAAAAAAATATATGTGTTAGTCAAGGATTTACCACGTTTGAATTCATATTCCATTACACAATATCATGAACCTGACTCGATAGAAAAAAATCCCAAAGTTACCTCTTCTTTTAACGAAATTGCCATACTATATCCAAATTATTTGGAATTTTCAGATAATTTTTGTACTGAATTAAAGACAAAGAATATAATATCTAGGGCGTTTCCTATATTTGACTCGGTTTAATTGATGTATAAAATAACGACGATCAAAAAACTATAAAATTGCAGGCGCAAAGTGTGTGACTGAAAGCACCAGCCGAGCCTTTGCGCCTGCAATTTTAACCTTTGAGCTTTATCTATATTATTATATAGATTTACCTCTGAATTTGGGTGGTCCGTACAAACATTATTCTGTCTATATACTGACAGTACTGACAGATATATACAACATTAAGCCCGGCCGCACATTGTCCGAATTCTGATCAGAAACATTTGAATTCCGCCGGATCGCCACCCCGCACATTATCCGAAATATCCTTCCGGCGAGTTCGAGCTCACTCGGCTCAGTACAACATGTAAGAGACAGCGCGGACGTTCAACTGTTTCTGATCAGAAATGTCGTACAATGTGCGGCCGGGCTAAAGCGCTCAATACTCAGAGGGATGCGAAACGTTTAACGAAAAGTTCTTTCGACAAATAAACTTCGCTCGTGGGATTTCAATGAATTTACTTCAATATTCTTTTTAATACTCCGCCCCGTGAGACCGAACGTCTATGTACAAGAGAACATATTAAGAGAAATAGAATAAAATGGTGTAATACTAAGCTACAAATGTGATTTATGTGTTGGCTGTTTCTTTAATTTTGGTTTGTTAGGTACTGAGTACTGAAATTTAAATATATTTCTTCTTTGGATCTTTGGACATATAGATACACAACATAAAAAGTTATAATGTCAATATTTTGATCTATTTACTACTGATTAAGTGAGACTTCATCAAAGACATAAAGTGTAAATTGACCCCAAGGGCCTTGTTACACCTACCGAGTGTAGAGTGGAAAGAAAGTGCTCTCGCCCAGTCAAATTGTCTGTTTGCATTGTCTCGCTACTCTACTCGATAGGTGTTATGAAGCCTGTAAAATCGACACCTTGCAATATGCTCAGTCACGATCATAAAGTTAATATACCTAGCGGAATGGAGAAACAAAGGCCTGAACAAGCGAGATGTCACTATCAGTAACACTGCGTGGTAAAAAAGAGACGTGTGATACATGACAGCATCACTCTTTTTTTGACGTCCAGTCGGCACGTATGGGCACGTTGACAATTTAATCTCACAGAATTCATGTTTAATCATGCTTGTGTAAGTGTATACGTAGTACGTACACATATTTTTCACACAGATGAAAACGCTCTATCTCGCTAGGTATATTAACTTTATGGTCACGATGAATTTCATATCTGACATCAATCTGCCACAGTAATCTGGACGACGATCAAACTTATTACGTTATATTTCATCACTTATCTCGGACCCAACTCGAAAAATATACGAAAAAGGCAGCTTAAATCGCGAGATATTCTACTTCCTCATTTCCAGTATTAAACCGACTAAGTGGCGTTAAAATGAGTTATTGTTGGCGGGTTGGTGTCTCGCTGGATTGTAAGCTCCCTAACTCCGTGAGTTATAGTCTCAAAGCTCGCAGGCGGGAAAAAGTCTTGTATCGGCTAGCCCAATTTCGCTACGATTTTCGTTCTGTCGAAAATTAAAAATAGAGTTATTAGTTTTTGCTCGTTACTATCTAGATTCTAGAGGAAATAAATGACGATTGAGTTGAGAACTGATATCAAATCGAGTTCTTTATTTAATGAGAAATACTTATCGTAGAGAAGCCCACGAAGTAAATTCGCGACAACCCGCGACGATTTAAAACTAATGTAAAGCTGGTGGATATAATTTACAATTTCAAAACATTACTTGGGCTTGTTTCACCACTTCCTGATAAAGTGCCGGATAGATTCTCCATACTCGATCTGTCAAGTTAAGTGGTGGATAGCCTATCCGGCACTTTATCAGGAAGTGGTGAATCAAGCCCTAAGCTTTACATTTTCATAACTAAGCTTCACATTTTATGTTATAAATATATTTTATCAAATTAATACAAACTTTACATAATTTTAAATATTATTCTTACCATATTATTTCAGATGTAGGTTTTATTAAAGTATGTAAAATAAATTTTCTTTAAATAACACTTACTTTCTCTCGTATGCACAGGAATGTAATTTTAATATATTATGATAATATTGGTGAGCTGGTGGGAAAATAGAGCAGCTCGCGGCGTTGGTAATATGCGGCATAGACGGTACTTGTACATTCCTGTGGGCGCTTATATAACTAGAAGCTGTTTAAAGCACGATTTTGTAGGATTCTAATAGATGTTATAGAGGATTTATGCAGGTTATTAGTTTTAACACCGTTATCCTTAAAACCAACAAATGAGCCCGTCAAAATGAACAACTTTTTCTATGCTTAAGCATTGTTCTCATAGAAAAAGTTGTGCATTTTGACGGGCTCATTTGATGGTTTTTAGGATAACGGTGTTCAATCTAACACCCTGTACCTATGTGTTAATAATATTATGGCAATAAAAATATACTTATTACGAATAGCATCAAAATGAGTTTCTTAATTATTCTTAGATCTTTTTTACAATTATGTCTTCAACAACAATTTTTATACAATGGAAAATAATTACATTGGTATTGTTTAGTTTCTCCCTACAGTTTAGCTTCACTGACTAATTGTAATATTATTGAGCTCATATTATACACTTTATAATAAATCCTGTTCTCGAAAAAGCACAGAATATATTATGTTCACCGTCCTCGAACGAGCACAGTCGCTTTGTGGGGACGCGATACCTCTGTAACTGTTCGCTTTTAATTACATAGACAAGCGCCTTTGTGCACACTGTTGTTTTACCTTTGAGTTTCTGATTGTGAACTCTATGTGGTCGTGTTATTTCGTTATTTTACTCTGTTCTTTGTCCTCAATGTTCCTGATGTTTTCGTACACAATACTTACTGATGGGTAGAAAAATAATAATATAAACAAATCCAATCAATAAGATGAAGTTTGAAAACCAAAATATAGTATCGTAACACGCGTTATATTACTTAGCGATTGTTGTCAATCCCATATCTACTTCCATAATATTTTTTTAATTTTCTATCTTTGTCATTTATTTATATTTTGTTTCAATTCCTCAACGCACATTACATAGTGCCACCTAAGTAAGGCCTTAATATGCGTTTTAATAATTAATCACATTTAAGAGCAGGTGTTATGTAAAATGCAGCGTAGCAACATTAAGTCCGGATGCATTGCCTGTACCAGCCGGGAGCGGGCGCCGACGAGCGTTCCCGGAAATTAACTTCTTTTTAACTCTTTAATAAAAGATGCTGTTAATTTTTGGCACAGAACCCGCTGGCACTATTATCCGACATTAATTTTAAAGTGTTTGTCGGTTATACGAAAATAAAGGGGTGAAAAGTTTCCAATTTTGCGAAAAGTTTTCGTGATAATTTCATTTTTACTCGCGATTGAAAAATTTTGACGCCAGGCGCCCCCGCCCGTCTGCTTATAATTATTTCAAGTCGCGTCGAGCACAATTTAAATAATTATAGTAGACCGTCTTTATGCTGTAACTACTAGCATGGTTAGAAATAACCTATAGTAGCAAAACAATGTTGCACATCACACGTGAGTTAAACTCAAGAGTCTCGGTGAGATCCGTGTGACTCTGTGAAAAAGTCACAAAATTAACCTACTGTTATACATATCACATATTTTATACTGAAGTAGCAATTAACAATCGAGCTTAGATACTTTTAATTATCGAGCCATCTACACTCCATACTTTTAATGAATCAGATTTGTCGGCCATTTTGCATTGATGGTGTATATTACATGAATTGCGGAGATTGGCGACGGTCGAGCGAGCATTGGTCGCAATTAGCGCCGCCGCCGCCGTCGCGTGAAGTTGCCGCGTGTGTGTGAATGTATTTGTGTTTGTGGCACAGAATATATTCTGTGAAATTCAATAGTGTTATAGTGTAAAGGCGAAAGTTTTTGAGTGCGCGTGTATACTTATTTAAAAGTGTTTTTTGAATGCCCTGGCGGAATTCAGAGGAACTTCATCACTGTAATTATTTAATATCTGAATATTCTAAATTCACAATAAATACATGATTATGATTAAAAGTCTCAAATGTCAAAATGCCCTTTCATTTGACCACGCTGTATGTCTACTCGACAAGCTATATGTCTATTAAATAATATGTCTACTAAGGATAACTATGACATACATGATAGAACACAACATACTTATTACGGAGCCTTCGCTAATCGCTCGCAGGACACGATGTCATAAAGTCATGATTGTTAACGGCCGTGGATAGTGAGATGTCCGCCATATTGTGACGTCATCGCCCTCGTGAGGACGCCATCATGGTTTATTGTGCGATTATATGGCGGGTACGTGACAAAATTGTAATTGGATCGTATAATATTATGCCGTCCATAAACATTACAATTTAATAAGAATAACTTGAATTTTTTTTAATGAAATGAGGGGGGGGCAAACGAGCAAACGGGTCACCTGATGGAAAGCAACTTCTGTCGCCAATGGACACTCGCAGCAACTGAAGAGCTGCAGGTGCGTTGCCGGCCTTTTAAGAGGGAATAGGGTAATAGGGGAGGGTAGGGATAGGAAGGGAAGGATTAGGGGAGGGTAGGGAAGGAAATAGTGTAGAGGATTAGGCTACCGGTAAACTCAAAATTGTTTCGAAAGAGCAACAGCACAAAGAGAGTGGTAAATTATTTGTCATTTTAAATATTATGTTGACGGAACATGGATGATGCTTCGTTGATTGATAGAGTCCATTTGCTATCAAACAGTGAAGTAGTATTCTCACGAATTCCTTTCTATAGTCTCTATTAAGTTGTAATGCGGATGTCTGTTTAACGTAGAATAATATTTTGTTGTTTGATAGAGAATGGTCTAGATCAAACAAGGAACGAAGCTGTGCTGTTGCAATAAAATAATATAACCGGAGCCTGCAAATAGTGACAAAACAAAATGGCGACACGCGGAGGAAATAAAACCGTTTTAAACGCGTCAACGTGAAACATTCCATCATAATAACTGTCGCATTTTGCATCAACGTAGCAGTAAAGGAATTTCACTAGCTCCGTGCTCCGACAAAAACTATAAAATATCTCTCAGTTATGAATACTTTAATATCCTTTGAATGAAAATGTTATTGATATTAAACCAAACTTTAATATCAATACAGCTCATATTGTTTGAAAATGAATGTTAATTTAAAACCAAAAACCAATCAGCGCGTCTGTATTTATTGCACACATTCAACAAACATGAAGTATAATTATTGTATAGATTTATAAACCAGATGTGGCACACTACGCACACAAAATGATAACATACATATTTCACATACATCAGAAATAAGCTGGCCATATATCTTATATCTTAGATCTGAAAACAGGTATCATCAAAATGCGTCAACGGTGCTCCAACTTAAGATCAACAACAATAAAAATTTAAGAAACGCAATAGATGTGGCAGGAGCGTCCAGAAGCAAAGCAATAATATAATATTGTGTCAGATGTACGGACCGTAGAACAATTAGTATCAGTGTCGCTAGCGTCCGGGCTGTCCGGATAATAGGATACAGCGGACAGTGGACTGACCAGGCAATACCATCAGATGCAATCTTTTAAGGGCAGGTAACAGTGAAATAGCGCGTGGACAAGTTTTTTGATCCTGTTTCATTCCTTACATCATCATCTAAAAATTTTGAAAAAATTACGACCTTTACTTGAGGATATAACGTATTCGGCTTCGCATTAATTGACACAAACAGAAGAACTTCACTCGATAGAAAACAAAGCCAAAGTTACCTCTTTTTAAAATCTTTTTATTACCCGACTGCCAGGAGGGTTATGTGTTTGGCGCGTATCTTGTATGTTTGTAATATTCTTTATTACCTCGTATCTTCAGAACCGCTAAGCGGATTTTGACATGACATTAAGAAAAAACCAAAATGGCGGATGTTTGACGCCATATTGTGAGGTAAACAAAAATAAAAATTCACCAAGCATATCGAGTGGGGTATCAAAATAAAGGATTTTAAACACTGATTCTAAATATGTATATAACTTGCAGTTTTAATATTAAATCGAACGATAAATCTACACTAATAGTATAAAGAGGAACGATTTGATTTTTGTTTGTTTGGCTCGGAAACTACTGGACCGATTTGAAAAATTCTTTTACCATTGGAATTCTACATTATTTTTGCTGAACATAGGCTGGATTTAATTTTGGAAAAAAATAGGGTTCCGTAAGATATTTGGGTTCTTCGGACGTAAGGTGTAAATAGCAACAAGAAAATATACTTATTTTACGTACGCTGCCTAAACTATAAAAGATAGAACCATAAAATGTTCTAAGTGATTGTAGAACTTATAAATATCTACAAAAAAGTCCGCGACACACTATACCTATCTATGTCGAGTGAGGCACAATAACCATTTTTTTATTTAAAAATCTTGAATTTTTTTTGGACTACATGTAAACTCATTTAATTTACTCATTCTTTTAATCCTCATCAAAATAAATTATTCCATCACTAAGTACAGTTTATGTAAATAATATTTGGTCTTTGAATGATTAAAATTGGACGTTTGGTTTTGAAATTATGGCGAAATTAAAATATTACGATAGTGGGCGTCACCAAGGCGGGGGTGCGCGTGCGAGAGGAAGACAATCTTCAGTCTACTATGGCTGGTGCAGCCTGCGTATAATAACTGCGTCTTCGATGTTAGTGTCGGAGACTGCGAAATGACCTGGGAATCATTTTGCTGACAGAGTCTTTCCTGGGACATACTTTTTGCAGCGGTCATGCAATGCATGGATAAATACAATATTAATTAAAAATTAACTGACATTACTGAAACGACGAAAATTCAATGACAAAGTATTAAAAAACAAATGATTAGGTACCTACTTAAAACTAGAAACATACATTGAAACAGTACCAAACCTATTGTAGTTAGGTATAGACACGGAAATATCAGCACGGTAGTTAGTCAATTTTGTATTAGATTGATTGTCGAAATGGTTAGATGACTACAACTAAAAAGTCGCAAATAAAATAAATAAATTAAAAATCAAAAAACCCGACTGCAAAAAATGTTAACTAAAAAGAACGAAACAAGACCTAATTCTGCCGGAGGCTTCGAATCCAATATCCATGTTTTAATTGATACGACTCTTGCTTACGTGTTTCATGCCAGGATAAATAGAAGGTTACATAGAAAAATGTAGAAGAAGAAAGTGGATTATAAAATGCAGTCGGAGGCATAATATTTTATGATTTATGATTAATTAATGTTAAACTTGGTGCGACATGCCTCCGACTGCATTTTATAATCCACTTTCTTCTTCTACATTTTTCTATGTAACCTTCTATTTATCCTGGCATGAAACTCGTAAGCAAGAGTCGTATCAATTAAAACATGGATATTGGATTCGAAGCCTCCGGCAGAATTAGGTCTTGTTTCGTTCTTTTTAGTTAACATTTTTTGCAGTCGGGTTTTTTGATTTTTAATTTCAATGCTGTGCTAAGAATACTGAACTAAGCGACCTATTTTTTATAGCTTTAATTAGATAAAATGATTATCTATCCGTATTCGCAAAAATGGAAATTGTAGCATTTATTTACTGATGCCAGTGACAAGATATCTAGAGAATTCGCGTGTTTTTTGTATGGGCCACCGCGCGACAGTCGCGCGGTGGCCCATACAAAAACATTTTGAGTGATAGATGCCCTTAATGAAGTGACCCTGATAGGACGAGCTTCCACGAACAATGCCTGACTGTTCTTCTACTCTATTGGATTGTTGTTTGCTACTTTTACAGCTTTGATTCTGGATTTGTAGATAATTCTAAGAGTTTTACAATATTTTATATAATATATATGTCGCAGGGAAATGAGGATATCACAAAATCCCGTTAGATGTCGAATATTCTTGTTTATTACGTCTTCTTACTAAAAAGATGTAGAGATAATATTATTCCATTTCACTAAACTAAATGTTATATTTATAATTATTATGTTGATAAATAAAGTAATAAAACAAAATTACAAATTAACTGGTTTATTTTTTATTACAAACTAAAGTGTTAATGAACGGAACATAATAATCTGACAATGATACCAGGTATTATTTCTATTATGTTGATTCGTTCATTAGGTACAAAAAATAAACAAATGTAAGTATTAAAAAATTTGAATGGACTTCTAAAAGTTCGCGAATCTCAATAATTAAGATGGCGACTAACTCCTGATGGAAAATTGAATGGGCGCCATCGGATTTATTGTTGTATACCTGGCATATCAACTTTTCTACAACATTCTTATCTTGAACTGAATATTCTCAGTTCACGGTTTTGACTTCCATTCCAGTTTCTGTCGTAAAATATTCTTTCCAGGCCGCTGACTGTACTTCATCATCCTTATTTACTGAACATTATGTCTAGTGAACGTTTTGTAAATCTTCTTCTACAAGCATCTGTTCTGCTGCATCATTCCTCTCTTCTGAATATATTTTTCTTTCTTGTGCGCTTCCTACACCTTTTGTCAAAACTTCAGTATCTTGTGTGATTTCTATATATTTTGTCAAAACTTCTGCTTCTTGTGTGTCTTCTATATCTTTTATCAAAAATTCTTGTAAATCTTCCTCGGTCTTTATCTTATTGAGTAAGTTAGCTGGAATATGGGTAGCCTCCAAACCTACTTTGGGATCTGAACCAAATAATGCTTTATATGGTGTTGTTTGTATAGTGCGGTGAAATGAAGAATTTTTCTGAAACTGAACAAAGTAGCATCCAATTGACCACTTTTTAGAATTATTATCGACAAGCCAGGATCGGAGCATATTTTCTACATCTCTACATCTTACTACAGAGCCTTGACTCGCCGGATGCCTTGGCCTACCGTTAACTATTTTACAAGAAGGCCACATTGATACCAATTCTTTAATTACAGCAGCTGTGAATTCGCGTCCGTTGTCGCTTTGTAAAATGTTTGGGCAACCAACTTCGAGAAAAATTTTTAGAAGTTCAAAAGCTACCTCAGCAGCTCGTTTAGATGTAAGCGGTCTTAAGAAAGTAAATTTTGTGAGGTGGTCCTGATAGTGCAGCAACCATTTATATCTTTCGTCTGGAGTGGATTGTAGATCTATTACATCAACCTGTCCCCGACTATTAAACTCACTTGAAGTAATTGGATGAACCACGATTCCTTTTTTAGGAAAAGTTTTTTTTGATGCACAAACATGACAAAGTTTTATGAATGTAGTTACAGCTTGGGTTGGTATAAAATATTTTGATTTAAGAGAAGACATCATTTTATCTCGGCCGCCATGTCCGGTTGATTCATGGAAATTTGTAAGAACACGATAGTAGTCTTCAGATGGAACAATTTCAATATTTGAATCTGATTCAAACTGTCTTTTCAGAATCAAATCTTTTGACTGGCCAATAATCATTATATCATATTTAGTTCCATAGTAATATTGGTGCCTATTGCGTGATTTATTCAAAATTGGCGCCAATTTATATTCTTCAACTAATTTAATTACTTTTTCGATCCTTTCTGCAGTCCACAACGGTTTATCTCTCTCTTTTTTTCCTTCCGAAAATTTTTGAATCTCCCGATTAAAGTCTTCTTTACAAACGAACTCTTTTTTCTGCTCTGAACGTGTTTCTCTACTGGTGCTGGGTACAACTTCTTCACTCATTGTGAAGTTACCTTGTATACTAATAAACACGAAATAATTGACAAAACAGAATCTATAAGAAACGGGCATGCGATGCCGCGGCCCGCGAGCGCGCGTGCTACCTGCAGCGTAATAACTTGACGACTAAAATCACACGAGCCGCGCCAGCTCGAGCGACGCATTTGTTTCGCTCCCACTAGTGCCCGTGTGGATACTAGAGCGAGAGAGAGTCTCTCGACATCTACCGGTATTTCATGATATCCCTGGGGATTTCACTGTAATCCCTGATATCCTCATTTCTCTGCGACATGTATACACATTTTAAAAATAGGTTTAACAAAAAGGAATACAAATATATTGACGTTTGATTAAAATATCAACTATGTCTTAGGTGATATGTTGGAAAAAAACTAGCATACGCTGAATAAAGTTGCTTTTAGCTTCGCTGTAATCTAATGAAAAAAGTAACAATATAAACATACCTATTACATGTAAAATAAGGGTATGGTTTGGCTTGATATAATGGCAGAGAGCTCAACAATGTTTACAGAGACAACAAATTCTCAGAAGCTTTCTACATTACGTGGAATAACCTTTAAACATTTATTGTGCCGACGTTGCTTGTACAGGATTTACGGAGCTTAGCTTACGTTCCTCTCAAAGAGAATAACGAAGTTAAAATCAAACGCGCCTCGTATTAAGAGATGCTATTGTTATTTATTGGGTGTGTACTGTGTACTTTAATACCCGGGCTTCGGATTACGCGCGGTTCCCGGGATTCGCACCCGGGATTGTTTATCCCGCCGAGATAAGGTCATATTTGGGGTGGATTTGCGAAAGTACTGGCTTCGACGGCAAAGTATTGTTTGTTGGTTTAGTCGCGAGAAGGAATGTAAAGGAAGTCAAGCGGGGACGGATGATATTCGTCTTTGTCAGGACACAACACAGAATAAGGAAAAGAAACTGCCTTAGTAATAATATTTCATCCTTTACATTTCGTAAGCTACAACACATCTTTTACTGCCCTTTTTTGTGTGTACAATCATAATAATTATTATACAGTCTAAAATCGTATCATATTTATTGTTTAGTTAAATACAGTTTACAAAATACTCTACTATTAAACAAAAAATATACGATATACATTATATTATAATTCGGTATTATTCAACCGTGTCTCATTGTGTTATTGTATAAAATTTATTCATCGTAATCGATAAAATACAACAACACATTAATAATATGCCTTTTATCGCGGGCGACAGAATCAAGGAATTCCGTAACAAAATGCGTGAAGCAATGCCCGTGTTCGGGCGCATCACGGCGTCACGGCGTGAAATTACTCCGCGGCTCCGGGCTGCTCCGGGCAACTCCCGGCAGTGGCGGGACAAAACCTACATCTAATGTGGGCAAGATAAATATTTTGCGAGGCCCCGTGACGGATGACGCAAGAGGACGGATTTTGTTAAGAGAAACAATTTTTTATACTCAAACTTTTACTTATAATTGGGTATCAAAACTTGTCCCAAATCCTTAAAAAAATCCTCGTGGTCCGTGAGGCCGTGGGCAGTGGCCCACGTCGCCCCCGCCTTACGCCGCCTCTGACTCCCGGATCCCGCGCTGTGGCGCCATGTGCACGTCATTACGCTATTAACGTCGAGTAATATTCTAATAAGCTAAATTGTTACATAATATTAAGTCACAAAAGCTTAGTGTGAAAGATTTATTTGGGAAGCTCATGAGCAAACGACTCACTGCAACACTTTCTGAAGATTTAACAAGTAGTAAAAAGTCGTGTCAAATTGTATATAAATCTTGATAAAATTTAGCACCTTAATCTGGGTATTACAGTAGCGGCAAAATATGTTAACGTTATGACAGAATAATAAACGTCCTGTGGAGTAGAGTCTTCGGCAAAACGTTAGGTTTTATTTAGAGAGTGGCTTTATAATAAATGTCCTACGGCCTTGAAAATACCAGTGCAACGTTCTTTACCAATTTTATTCAAATTCAATAGAAATAAGAAAACATTTCTAAGCATTCGAGACTTCGCTCAGGGGCTTTGAATAATATTTGAAATGAAAAACCTTGACATTAGCGAAAATATAACAAAGTACGAGAGAAATGTCCGTCCACTAAGACAGCCGTGACAAAGACACAAAGTGACCGGAGATTTTCACCCCCACTCCCCGGGAGCCCCCGAGGTGGGGGGTACACCTTTGTGGTCTGTAACCACTCAAGGACAAAACTCAAATATTCACAAGTATCATACTGAGACCGCAGGGCACTGATCTTAACTTCTGTCATCTGTGGCTTGGAAATTTTAATAAAATGTATAATTTTTAAATATCCAATGGAAAATCATTTGGTTTAATCAACCTTTTAAAAATATTTTGCCACAAAAGTAAAAATATTATTGTCTGCAGTAGCGCTAGCGCTCTCGTAGAGGCTCGTAGCGGTGCTACGAGATCGTAGCGCTGACGTAGGACTGCTACGAATAAACTTTTTCGTAAAATTATTTAATAATGTTACTCGAACTACGAACCCACTGCCATCATGGCTTTAGGATATTGGCTTGTTAATCGTGCTACCCTATAGGTAGCACGAGTTTATAGTTTTTTTTCCTATTACAAACAAAGCCTATTTTGTTTGCAATCAATCTTAATATTTCATATTTCTTGAGATGGCTTTTAGTGCGTTAAAATTTGTATGGGCTTTAAATATTTTTATGACATAATATAATATTGTTTTTGCGTTTAATAAATAAAACAAAACACAAGTTTTCTCTTCAAAAATAATTTAGTAGATAATAATAAATACAGCTAAACAAAATACATTTTTTCAATTAAAAATAACATAGCAGAATAATAATGCAACGTGAAGGCTAACCAACAGCCTGCTAATAAACGCGTCGATGAAGTATGAACAGTATAATTGGATAATACAAGTGAATCCCACAACAAACTAATCTGTCGTACGGTCGCGATCGACAGCAGTCGCTCTCAGTCGCTCCACTCATCAATCAACCTGTTGTTTGTGTTGTTGCTGGGCTGTTGTTATTGTTGTTGACGTGTCCTTATTGCTAGATGTTGGAAGATACTTCGTGCCCGTGAAGTTCAATCGCGCAAAAATGCTCTGAAGTGTATTCCAATTAATTATTATATAAATGGGCCCAGGACATTTGGATATTAAATAAATATCTTATTATTGAATAAAATATCTTGTTAGTTTATATGATATTATTGAAACTGCTACAAAGTTTCATTTCCATCTTTTTATATTAGTATAGTAAACATTGTTTCTGACTCTGTTAGTTGTTACATATTAAATTGTTGCTGTAATACTGACGTATACATTATTTGTTACAGGTAATATCGTCAGCTGGATTAATGGGCTTACAACATGAACAGTGGCACAGGTAATGTAGATTGGCATTTGAAATATTAGTTCTCGACGAGTATTGAATATATTGTAAGTAAATATTGTACCTGGTATAACACAAAGCATATTTCCGATGTTGTACTTTGTTTATTATTTTTCTATTGTTCATATAAAATGTGGAATGATAGTAGTTAGTAGGTATCATAGATCAGGAATCTTACGATCATTTTATATTAGAATTGTTTAGCTTAAACTTAGTGGCTAACTTCGCGTGCAGAGGTAAATGCGTGTTATTTTACGTTTCTTTAATTCAGTGCTACATTACTGTAGCACTGAATTAAAAGTCAGGATAAATGCCAAAAGAATAACTAGAGCCGTCCGGAAGAAACTAGAATTCACCTGCGACTAAGTGTCCCTTTAAAGTATATTGCGATTTGTGGCGTCCCGTCGCCACTCCAAAGCACATTTACAATATTTAATCTAGATAGTGTCGGGAAGGCGGTATTTCGCAGCGTGGCAACACCGAGACAAAGGATTTGTCAGCCGCTGACGTTATCTGCACCCGGGGCTTCCCCGAAATTGTGCCGCATTTAGCGCAGGGTTGCCACTTGCCAGCCTCGAAATAAGTCTCCCCGAATACGGGCGAAATTTTAAAAAAGAATTTCCGGCGAACGGTGGCCCTGTGACACAATTTAACGGCGTTTAAACGGAATTCGTTTTATCATTTGATTTCGTTTCTGACGTTCATATTCTGAAAAGAGAAATTCGTGGAAAGCTTTGAATGGGAAATCTATATAAAAATCTACATTCAAGTTAAATATTCAGAACATTGGAATGATATAATAATTGGCATACGTTGATTATGTTTGTTCACGAAGTGTTTCGGTAGTAATGATCAAAACAAATACAACTTCATTTGTTTGTCTAACATCATATTAATTAATGCAGAGGTATGTTTGTTTTTACAGGACTACATACTACAGACTAACAAACAGGAAACGTATTAATTGACCAATTGTTGGCTGTGTTAAAAACCTTTAGGTAAATTTTATTGCTAATAATTCAAATATTTTTTTAATTCAATGCTCATTTTTTTATTGTATCTTAGTTGTCATAACTACTAGAATATATTTACTAGCGATTAACATTAAATTAACAACTATAAAAGATATATGTATTTATGCAGGTTTTGTATAAACGAAAAATACAGGTAGAACAACTTTTAACGTAAGGACACGACATCTGCCGAACATACGGTGCCGAAAGTTCCCCTTTTGACGACCTCTGTGGCTCAGTGGTGAGCGCGTCGGTAGCTCAAGCCGGGGGTCGCGGGTTCGAATCCCGCCGACGGAACAAAAATTTTCAATGTTCCCGGGTCTGGATGTGTATTAAATATGTGTATGATATAATAAAAATCTTAAATATATGTATAGTATAAAAGTATTAAATATGTTTCCGTTGTCTGGTACCTGTAACACAAGTCCTTTAGGTACTTAGCACGGGGCCAGACTGACGTGGTGTGAAGCGTCCATAGATATTATATTATTATTATTAAAGTTCCGCCGACGGAAACGCGCTAATTGAACGCGGCGTAATTTATGAATGTGTCATATAAAGAACATCTTGAAATACATTGCGAGCGTATTGAGCCAAACTTTCGGCGCCGAACGTTCTGCAGATGTGTCGCGACATTTAACGCCGTAAAAATAATATAATTTATAAAATATTGCTTCCTACGGATGCCGGATTTTTTCCAAGCCTACATCTAAATCGGGTCCATCAAATCTGTTATCAACACATCAATCTCCATCAAAGGCATCGATCAAGTCGGCCCTCAGGCTCCTCGGCATATCAATCTGAGAGGCCTCTCCACTCAACCGTTCTAAGTACGCATGAATATTTCAATATGCGCTCCTAGCGTCAAACAGTTTGGAGTTAAGGAGTTACATAGTTAAGGAGTAGTGACTTAGTTACGGGATATTAAGATAACAGAGATTATTTTAACCAAAAAAAAAATTAATAGTGTGCCGAGCGTGATTTTTTTGTTTCACATTCGATCGTGAACGCGTTTGGCGTTTACTAAGATTTTGTATGGGATTACTCACTGGGCTGGGCTGACTCCCGTGAGCATCGCTAGGTGGCGCTGTACAAATCCCATACAAAATCTTAGTAAACGCCAAACGCGTTCACGATCGAGTGTGAAACAAAAACTCACACACGGCACACGGTTGCATTAAATCAATATCGGGGTACAGTGTTTAAGGATTGTATCCTTGAACACTGGTGAGCACACTGTACTCTGTTTAACACTGAACAAAATAAGAATTATTACTTATTTCGTTCAGATAATAAAAACTTGTTTAAATACAACATTTGTGTTTATTTTAGGAAATACAAGATCTGCTCTTCTTCTGCTTTTATTTTCATCATAATTATTTAGTTTGGGAGGCCTAAGTTATAAACTTGTGTATTTTCTTATCATTATAGGCTATAAGATAAAACTGCGTCGTCTTTTATATACTTAGGTTAAAGTTTTATCCCTAAATATTTCATGCCTCCACTAAACCTAAAGTGTTATCTGTTAAGTTTGTATTTTCATGTCTCTTCTCTATATTTTTTTTTGTCATCAAATCTCAATTTCCAATGTAAGTAATGATTATTTATAATTATTTATATAATCTTCCTAATCCTCTCTTTATCTGCAAGTATAATGTAATGATTATTTGGATAATCTTCATAATCCTCTCTTTAGTATTTTAATAAATATCTAACATGTCGTTAGATATAACGTTAGATAACACAGCTACTTTCGCGAGGGCAAATTGCCACTAAAAAGTGTCGAAATTTCTGAAAAGCTTAGATAAAGTGTCAGAGCTCGGTTTATGTTATTGTAGGAGCCAGTTATAATCTCGGTAAGCTAAGTGTAAAGATTACTTAAACATTCAATGCCTAACAGGTATCTAAGATATTATGATATCGCTTTGACAAGGTTTTGGTAAAACATTAAGCTAAGAAAAAAAATGTCTACTGAGTAAATATTTTTATGAGAGTTAAAAGATCTGTAATCATATTATGTGCCTGAAAAGGAGAATAAGGGCCTGTTTCTCCACTTCCTGATAAGTGCCGGATAGACTATCCACCACCTAACTTGATAGATAGTGTATGGAGAATCTGTCAAATACCTAAGTTGTGGATAACCTATCCGGCACTTTATCAGGGAGTGGTGAAACAGGCCCTTAATATTATTTTACGGTAAGAATTGCTAGACTTTTTAAATATTATAATGATGTAATTTTAATCGCTGCAAATGTTCATTAACTGAAGAAATTCGGCGTAGCTACTTGATTGATATGATTGTAATGTAAACGGTTTGTGATCTGATATCGTTATCAGGGGCGTATTCACCGGGGCCGCTGCGGAGGCCGCCGACGCCCCTCGCTCTAACGAGCTTCCGCTACTTTTTGTTGTTAAAGAATTATATAATTTTTAAATAGTTTTATTCTTAGTGATATTTTCGAAATTAGTGTTAACAAACAAGCAATTTTTCGTTTAACTACGGAAATATTTATGTAACATGCTTTGGAAGTATGATTTGTTACAAAAATACAATATATTATTTCATCTTAGTTGTAACGTGACGTAGTATATTTTAACAAAATGCGCGAACTGTCGCAACTCGCAAGTCGTAAAACCACATCTAAGCAAACCTAAAACAGCTAACAAGAAAAATTCGTTGTTGTTCGAGAGCCCGCAGCTAGGAAACTTTTGGACCATAAACTCGTAAATTTCATAAACATGAAGACGTTTTATTGGTAACCTGCACATAAAATAAATAAACCGGCCTCCCGCATTGATCTTTTACGGTAAAGAGTGGCCTTTTATTAATAAAGTTTTCACAACAAAGCTGTAATATTTTAACATTTAAGCTTAAAAATTAGGACTAACTTCGCACCTTATTATAATTATTATTAGTAAAATATGTTGCGTATTTCCATAACTAAATGAATAAAATTTAAATCAACAAATTTAAATAAGAACAGCACATTGCGATTTCTTTCCATCTCCAGCTTCTATAGTAATATTCATGCAAATGCATGAATTATGAGTAAGTCTGTATGTGTCTGTGATACTCTGTGTTTTCGTATAACGATTTTGGTCCTTAGTAGGGACTAGGGAGGCACTTTGAATTCAATTAATTTAATTATTCGTGAAACTAAACTAAATATGCTTCCCGCGTCATAAACTGCTGCGCTTGCAGGCGTCATCTATATACTAGATGACGCCTGCAAGCGCCAAAATTCGTTTATCGCGCGGAAATCGCGCCTTCTTCTGGGATTGAAAGTATCCTATGCCCTTTCCCGGGACTCAAACTATATCCATACCAAATTGTAGCAAAATCGATTCAGTGGCTTGGGCGTGAAGGTAACAGACCAACAGACACACTTTCGCGATTATATAAGTATGGATTTAAAACTGCAAAATCAAAAGAAAGACATAATACAGCAGAAAATTTCCAATCTACATTAAACTCTGACTCAGCGTAAAAGCCGAAACTGACTCCACTATATACACAATATCGCGCAGTTTCAGCTCAAAACGGACCCGCGAGATTATCTGCCGGTGGAAATGGCAAGTCGCTGAGCTCACTTCCGCCGGCTTTCACCGTACTACCTACTAACTACACCGTAATACGGGACCAGATTATACTATACCGTACTTCACGTGTTTCAAGCTTAAAGATTACGTGCTGCCTTTTAGAGACGTTACTACTAGCTGCGATAAAAAATATTTTGTGTACTCGACAGTCGACAAACTTATTGGGTAATTTTCTGTTGAATTTATAGACAATGACAAAGGCTGACAAACAGCCCCAAAGACAGTCAGACAGACAAACTTTCAAATTTATAATATTTATAATATAATTATGTTGAAAATAAAACATCAAAGAAGTTTCTGATCTGCTTGTTACTTGTTTTTGAACGATTTTTAATATCTTGCTCACTCGTGGCGCTTTGTGTTCCTCTTTCTTGTTTCGTTTCTGATCGCATCTTGTCGCCATTTTTGCCTTTGTTATACAGAGCGATGTGTAATAAACTTTATATTCGGGTTTACATTAATTATCTCCTACAGTTTAATATTATATAACATACTTTTACTTACACCCTTATTAAGCGTAATCATTGTTTATCAAACGCCTCCAAGACATGTGGGGACAAAACAATTTATATTATAACTAATTATTAGTATTTTTTATTTGCAAGGGATAAATGTATAGATGATAGTGTTATTGGCACGAGTTAACAGAGCGCAGCGGCTGACACAAACAGAAAGAATCGCGCTCTGATGAAGTTCCAGTGAATGGGCACAGCGAGCTACGAGCTAGAATACAACTCGTTACCTCCGCCCTGAATACTCGCCGTGTTGTGATCAAATATACTTCGTTCACACTCTATTGCTGCTGGACAAGCACTATTGATTGCCATAATATGGACAGCGATTGGATTTTGAAATTATTAACATCCTATAACTGCCTTTTTTACGTGGGGAAATGCTTTGCGCATACCCGGCGGATCGGCTGGAGTATGTGACTCCCTGGATATTACCCCATGGTGCTCCACTCCCCGCTTAGGCAAAGTCCCGGGCACGATCAACCTAACAACTTACCTACTGCCTACAGTGTCCTACAACTGGGCAAAGACCTCCCCTCCGTTCTTCCACAGTTCACGATTTTCTTCAGCAGTCTACTTCAAACTTTGTAAGGAACCTTAGAGTGGTATTTAGGACGCGGTCATGATTTTGATACTTATCTTATGTTTTAATTTTCGTAAGATGTAAAATGATGCTTACATGACATAGTCGAGGTCCGAGTGTAGAACATAATATTATTTTGTGTCGCTTATGTTGTTGATCGGCGAACGTAAATTAAAGACACAGAAACTAAGCTTGAACAATCACGTATAAGAAAATACACACTTAGTAGCTTAAGTATGAGTATTACAAAAAATCCCACACAAATAAGTAAACACGTAGCAGTACATACTTATGGCGTTCTATAAATGGAGTCCCATCTGTCGGAGTCAGCGGAGCGCACTCGGCCGGAATGTGGAGCAACAGTTGAGCTGACGACGACGCCACGACGACGGGACGACGACGCGACAACGGGAACAAATCGAACCTGTTGAGTGTCGCTGACTTTTTCTCGCGGCACAGTTTTTTGGCTCGCCAGACGATTGTTTAAGCCAAATCGCTAGGAAGTCCTTAAACGCTCAGTGAATGATGTTATTGGGTTGGTAAATGCAAGTATTATACTTTTACTGGAATTGCTAAAATATTCTTTCGTAAAATTTACTGACGACTAACGTGTTTAATATTCTTAATCCGTATTGCGCTAAAAGTGATAGGATAAACTTCAGAGTTTTATCTGTTACCTATTGGATAACGTCTTACCATTAACAAATCAACAACTCTGTGTCGAGTTATATTCACTCCTGTCAAAAACATTAAAATCCGGACATTCTATGATTTATGTGTTAGTAAAATGTTCACACATCGGGGCCTATAACCATGAAACCAGAAGACATACCACTGCATTACGCCGATGACGGACATCATTTAGGCTGACGAGCATCAGTCTAATGTGATACACGCCGTGACAGTGATGTATGGCCACTCTGATGCGGGGTGCTGCAGCCGCGCAGGAACTAATACACTTTATATTAAATAGTGTTTTGATCGATCGATTTAATATTGTAAGCTATCTATACTAGCTCGGAGTCGAGGCATGCTTCGCGAGGAATAGTTCGGCGCTGACTCAATCGTTTAAGACGCTATATTGATAGTAATTTTACCGCAAGGGCAATTTTATACTTAATTTCTATGACTTTAAAGTCGTGAATACGCTGCGGCCAGAAGCTATCGGCTCGCTTGGAAAACATGCGAAAAAACGTAATTTTGTTTATCTAGGAGCATTTAAGCAAAATGCTTCTATACGATTTTGTGTTGCAAAGGTGTCTATTAATTAGACTAATTTCCTACAATACATCTATTCTCGTTTAAAAATAATCTTCAAATTTCGTATTTGTAAGAGGTCATTTTGATCGAGAAATGTATCGAGGCAAAATACATTAATCGTGTTTCTGGTTCTTCTCAAACCTAGATAAGGCTATGAAGATATGTATATCTCATTACCAGATTTGTAACATTTCTAAGGGTCCTATAGTATTACTTCAAAAAGGACGTTATTATCAATATAGCGTCTTAAGGGCCCGGGGTACCCTCGAAATTTTCATACATTCTTAATACCAAAATCATTTTCTCATACGAAAATATTTGACATGTTTGAGTTATTTTTCAGCTTAAGATAGTAAGACCTAGGGGTCCTGAACAAATTTTTTTTTTACAAAATATTTAAATACTAAAAAAAAAATTTTGTGTTTAAACATTTTTTAGTAAATTTACTACTAAATATTTATTCACCAAAAAATAGACAAAAACACTAAAAAATATATAAATAAATAGTAAATTTACTGAAAATATTTAAATAATAAAAAATATTTTTTAAAGTTTCTAAAAGCATGAGTTTCTAATCTCCGTTTTATATTTCACCTGTCTCCTCTTTGGATTGTTCAAGATGACAACTCTCAATAAAGTAATGACCTGCATTCGATATGCGATTCCCCTGGCCCACTTCCATCGGCAGGCGAGAAGTAAATCGTTTGGAATTAAAAATGTATCGGATATTAGCGCTACAGATACGAATCGATATTGGCTTTGCATAGCGATCGGCAAGGGATGTCGCTCGACAAATAATATAATATGCATATATTATAATGAGTATCTTAGACATTTTTATGGAATAAGAGCTAGATCAGCTTAGGCCTTCGCGGTTACGACTTACGAGCCTGGCTAAGGACAAGCACAAAGCTTTTATAATTTAGCTTGTGACTGTTTTATGTTTTCATGGTCGGCCTTCAATTATTATTTCGAATTAAGAGATTTTTTGTTTTAACAAATTGTTTTATGCTAGCTTCTCTTAAGATCTCTCAAGAGAAGCTGGCATAAAACAATTTGTTTGCGAGCAGCAGCCCTAGGCTATCGTTGGCGATAAAAGATAAATTAAAATTCCGATTCCCGAGCACCGGCCGAAGTATTTAAAGCGCATCAGTTTATTTTTTGCTCCGGCAAAGGTTTTGTGCGCGATGCGATATTTGAAGCTCCCCGGCGATACGAAATATGAACAACTTTTAATGAAGTTATTTATTAACGTCGGATGATGGAGTGCGCTATTCTTGTAACATTTTCCAGCTTCAACTTTAATGGCATTTTTAATTAAAACATATTATGATAGTAAATACACACAATGCAGTGAAAATGTTTTTCAGAAGATCTATTTAAAGTTTGCTCTCTATCTCCTTTCTGTAAACTTTGACGTCGACGAACTTCATGTTGCCGGTGTAAAAGTCGGTGATGTCGATCTCGCGGTCGAAGGGGAAGCCAAGCGACATGGTGTCGATGCAGGCGGCCCAGCCGCAGAAGCTGTCCTTCATGGCGTTCATGTCGATGGTCGGCAGCACCTGCCCCGACCTCACCGGGGTCACTATCGCGTACAGCTGGAGATCTAAACCACCCCGATGACCTAAAGGTAGAAGCAACCTGCGCGGGAAAGCTAGGCGGCTCTTGCGCCAGAGATCCCCGCCCAGTTGATCGGCGGAGAGAATGTCGCTGGAGTCGTCCAGCAGCTGGCGAGTCATCGGCTTGTCTCCCACGACGTTGTGCAGGTCCCGCGAGTCGCGGACGATGGCGTTTTTGCCCGTCTCCAGTTTGTACAGGAAGTTGTCTATCTCGAACATGTCCAGTCGCTTGTCGTTGACGCTAAGCAGCCTTCCCATGCAGTCGTACTTGGGTCCGATGAACACTCTCACCACGGCGTCCACGGCCTTATCGGACTCCACGTTGATGGTAATCTTGAAAGGATGATGGTTCAGACGACGCATTTTGGCAACGTACAGCATATCGGATTTCTTATTTCTGATTTCATTTTCGTCGAGATGCAGCGCGTTGTTAATGTCTAGATTGTACTCGTCAAGGAATGTTATCAGCTTGTCAACTTCGATGCTCTCTATCTTCACTCCGGGGAAGTCGAGCTCGTTCCGAGTGTACTTCGGCAGCAGCTTCTTGAAAAGTACAACGTTTTCCGTCAACCGCTTCAGGAGTCTCCAGAACACGGGGTCCCGGAGACACGTCATGTACGTGTCCAGCGCGGTCGGGATGTACGTTATTCTGAAAATTTAAAATATTTTTGCTCTAACCAATATTTACTTGAGTCGTAAAAACAAAATATGATATTGAATGTACTGTCACTTCTTGGTGGAAATTCATGTTCAATTAAATAATTATACACTTTCCTTGCACTTATTCCACTTTATTTTAATAGATTTATTACAAAATTATAATATACACGACCGGTTTCGAAAAATTCACCTGATGTACACCTGATGATGAATTTTTCGAAACCGGTCGTGTATATTATAATTTTGTAATAAATCTATTAAAATAAAGTGGAATAAGTGCAAGGAAAGTGTATAATTATTTAAGTAAAAACAAAAATTGGAGAGTCTGACTTTAGTTTATGTCCACATTTTTCGTGTTAAAATTTAAACACAGGTAATTAACCCGTCGATCGTGGAAAACGAGACACAATAGCTTATCTTTTGTTATCGCGGTTGCATGCTACCGCTTGGGGCTTGATGAATTAATCAGGTATCAAAAAGCTAAAGCAGTATACTGACTTGTTAAGCTTGTAGCTGTCGTACGTGAGCAGTTTCTTGAACAAGTCCATCAGATGGAACAGCTTGGCGTCGTCGTGCGCGAGCCCGAGCCCGCCGAGCAGCAGCCGCGACAGGCTCTCCACGTCCTCCGCCTTCTTCAAGTCGATTATTTTCTCGTCACGCTGAAACATTGTTTGCATAGGCGCACTGATCTCTATTATACAAGTACGCTGGATAGCTGCAGATATCCTTTGAAATGACAGCTATTTCTTGTGCCTATTTGAAGCGGAATCAGCGCCCCCATTATTCGGGTAGAGAACTAAATCTGACGTAAAAATGACGTTTGAAAGCCTCCATATTGAACTGAGAGTACTTGGAACTAATACTAGTGATGACAACTGTTGTTATTGGTTGTGGTTACGTTAAATTTAGTTCTCTACCCGAATAATGGGGGCACTGATTCCGCTTCAAATAGGCACAAAAAGCAGGTGTGTATCGGCTATCCAGCGTACTTGTTTAACAGAGATCAGTGCATAGGCGTCTTTAATACCATCTCAAACCACCAGACAGTTTAAAAATGTTACGTTAGGTGGAACGATTCATAGTAACCTACTTTGAAATGTAATAAATAGCAATTCGTACAATTAAATATATAATGTTCTCGTAGGTCTGCAGATATTGCAGAAAACATAAATGCTACGATCAGAACCTCTCGAGATTTAAATTTTGTACTACTAATCGCATCGCCGCGTCGTCTCGTCTCGTTATGGCAAGATCTTAAGTTATAATAGTAGCTCTAACTTACGATGTTCAGATGACCGATCAGTATCGCGTTACGGATGATGTACTCCACATCGTCCACGAGCTTCATTTGTCGGAGATTGTGTTCGTTGATGACGACGACGTCGTTGGACCGCGCCGGCATGGCGTCACCGGTCGGCAGCTGGATCCTCGGCCAGTAACCCGTCCTCAACACGTCGGACCATCTCATGACGTTGATATCGCACATCTTATGGGACAAGCGCTCCAGCCGATACCTGGCCAGGTACTGCTGGTAGCCGTACATCTTCATTTCCCCCCAGCGCTGCACGTCGTATTTCTCCACTTCCCCCCTCATCCAGGATGGGTAGTTGACGTTATCCTGATACATCAGTGCGTTGAGATCGATGTCTTCTGTGAAATAGGCGAGGCGGTCGTCCTCGGTCAGAACGTGACGATTGTCCTCCCGCCCGTCAATGAACACCACGTTCTTGTTCACTCTGACGCCATAGTTTCTCATGAGGTCCTCATCGACGAAACCCCTGGTCATCTTCATTATCATCGCCCTGTTGATGACGGAGCCGCCGACGAAGAAGTGGGGGAGGATCTCGTAGGGCGGAGGGACGTAGACGCCCCGGCAGTCGCGGCGGTGGTAGATCGCGACCGTGAACGAGTACACGAACATGCCGCTGTTGATGCGCTCACGGAGGACGCAGGCTGTGCGGACGAAGGCGTCGAAGTCGATGGCGTTGTACAGAAGGTGGAAGACGAGGATGGCCTGCTCCATGTGCAGACTGTTGGTGTATACGAACACCTCGCCGCGCGGCACCAGGCCCCGCTTCGATACCTCCATGAACTTCCACACGACTTCGCTTTTCTGGAAATAAACAGCGTTGGGAAGTTAAAATTAAGCTCGACTCTGTCTATACAGCACGACTGGTGAGACATGTTCAATACTCGAGGACGTGATATTTGGCTATTATATTGGTTGATTGGTTGGGTTCCTGGGTCATGGATGTGTATTAAATTTGTGTATATATAAATAGATTTTAAAATGTTTTAGTCGCGCTAAAACTCGAAAACGGCTGCACGGATTGAGCTGATTTTAGTCTTCAAATAGGTATTCGTAGTATTCCAGGGAAGGTTTATAAGTGACACGAAGTTCACCGGGACATCTAGTCATATAATAAAAATCTTAAATATATGTATAGTATAAAAGTATTAAATATATTTTCGTTGTCTGGTACCCGTAACACGTCAAGTCCTTCAGGTACTTAACACGGGGCAGGACTGACGTGGTGTGAAGCGTCAATAGATATTGTCAAATCGTTAGCTGAAGCAAAAAATATATTTATTACAAGAAATACCAAAATCGAAGACCTTCTTTTGGCTTCTTCGTACCATTAGGTACGTAAAAAGGATTTTTGTAAGACGTAGTTCTAAAATATATTAATTATTTGCCTTTGTGAGTTATAAATTAGATAATGATAGGCCGGTATAAATAGTCAGTACTCAAGATGCATCCCGGTCTCAAGACGCGGTTCGGCTGAGCTATGATTGGTCCAAATTTTGACAGCCAACCAATCACAGAGCCTGAACCGTGTCTTGAGACCGAGATGCATCTTGAGTACTGACTATTTATACCGGCCTTAAGGGCCCGGGTTACCCTCGAAATTTTCATACATTCTTAATACCAAAACCATTTTCTCATACGAAAATATTTAACATGTTTGAGTTATTTTTCAGCTTAAGATAGTAATTACCTAGGGTCCTGAGCAAATTTTTTTTACAAAATATTTAAATACTAAAAAAAAAAATTTTGTGTTTAAATATTTTTTCGTAAATTTACTACTAAATATTTTAACACCAAAAAATAGACAAAAACCCTAAAAAATATATAAATAAATAGTAAATTTACTACAAAATATTTAAACTTTAAAAAATATTTTTTATTATTTAAATATTTTGTAGTAAATTTACTATTTATTTATATATTTTTTAGGGTTTTTGTCTATTTTTTGGTGTTTAAATATTTAGTAGTAAATTTACTAAAAAATATTTAAACACAAAAATTTTTTTTTTAGTATTTAAATATTTTGTAAAAAAAATTTGCTCAGGACCCTAGGTAATTACTATCTTAAGCTGAAAAATAACTCAAACATGTTAAATATTTTCGTATGAGAAAATGGTTTTGGTATTAAGAATGTATGAAAATTTCGAGGGTAACCCGGGCCCTTAATAACTTATACTAAGAGAATAATAATGATTAAGAAAATATTTACCGTGCCGTACCGTGTTTGTTTAATATGCAATAATATTTAAATTTAAGCCAAGATAATATTATACAATGTAACGTAACTATTGATAATTACTTTAAATATTTTACTCGGTGCTAATATTTTTAATCGGCACATACATTTTTTATGCGAATAGGTACCACCTAAATATGTATCATCAAGGAAATTGATTCCTAAATCCTAGGCAGTTGACCGACCAATATCATTTGGTCGGATTATGTCAATTTAATGTTAATATTGTGACGCAACGCGACCATACTACGTAGGTCCCCTATCTGAATAGGAATCAACTTCTCTGATAGTACAAGAAGAAAGAGATTAGTCACTAGAATAATACTCACGAAGAACTTGTCCAAGTTTTCCTCTATGCTCCATTCCCTGGCCACGGTCCTCACATCATCATACACAGTCGGCTGCAGGACGTGGTGCAGCAGCTTCAGACAGACTAGCTCCTTGGAACGCGTGTCCAGGGCCACTATAAAAACGTTTTCTAATGTTCGTAATATGTTAAAGTTAAAATATATACCCTTAACTCTGAGTTAAACACCATGTCATCTCTATCACTCTTTAAAGTAAGTGACATATAATATATTACATGATGTTTAACTCAGAGTTAACTTTAACTCAGATCTCCGCAAGTGGGCCTTAGAATAATAAATAATGTGATCACAGTTACAAAATATGGCTTAATTATGTATAGCTTTTTCCCGCAGCTCCGCCTACTAAATGCAGTAAAGGGACACAATTTTTCCAAAATAAAAAGTAACTAACATGATGAACATTTTTAACAAAATTCTATCAATTCAACATTACATACTTCATCCACCCTTTGTAGATAGTGTCTGTTAGATTTAGCCAAGTCTCTACTACAACTCTATGAGCGAGTTGCACCAACCTACTTTAACTTTAACCATAACAAAAAGTCAAATGAACTGTCAAAATTAATCCCTAGTAAATGTCCATTCATATGTCTATTAGACACAGACTACCTAGATAGAATCAATGTGATAATTTGGTATTAAAAAATTGATAATATTACAAACAAAGTACCCAAGCTCTCCTTGCCGATGCTCACATTGTCAACCGCCAAGGACGCGCCGGCGACCGCCAGCACTACCATGTACCACCTCATGATTACCGCCAACTACCACTAGCTACCACCGACCACCACCGACAAATGTCACCTGCACCGGTCACGTTGTTCTTATATAAAGTGATAAGTATTGTTGACTGTTTTTAATGTACGGTGATAACCCTACGTACTTCGATGATATTGTGGTCGATAATACCTCGTGTGTTGCGAAAACAGGTGACTCAGTCGACTCCTAGCTCCTGCTTCAACAGATATACAGTTTTGTCGCTAGTCTTGTAAAGAAAGGTTCCTCATAAAAAATGACGAAAGCTTGATCTTGTAAGAAATGTATTATCTAAAATCGGCCAAGTGCGAGTTGGACTCGCGCACGAAGGGTTCCGTACCACAATAAAGCAAAAATAGGCTGAAAGTTGTTTTTTTTGTATGGGAGCGCCCCTTAATTATTTAATTTATTTAAATTTTATTATTAATTATTAAAGTACAAATACAACTGAGTATTTCGTGAATATTTCAAGTGCCTATGTGTTGCCGTTATTGATATCGAGCAAAAAATAGCAAAAATATCACGATTGTTGTATGGGAGCCCCCCTTTAATATTTAATTTATTTTGTTTTCAGTATTTGCTATAGTGGCAACAGATATACATAATCTATGAAAATTTCAGAAGTCTAGCTATAGCGGTTCTTGAGTTACAGCCTGGAGACACACAGACAGACAGACGGACAGACATCGAAGTCTTAGTAATAGGGTCCCGTTTTTACCCTTTGGGTACGGAACCCTAAAAATGTAGCTCGGTAATTATTACGATGAATAGTTTTTTTTTAATGAAGCATAAAAGAACACTAATTTATAAGTAGCTTATTGTAATTTCATCGCGTAACGACCAAACCGCTCCGTCTCGAGGACGAACATAAACAGAGCCTAAAATCCCACAAATCTCTAGGTTTTTCAATTTTTAAAATCCTAAGGCCTAATCCAAACTAATGAACATGTACGTTGTAGGTGTCCGTATCGTGTACACTGTACACTTTATGTGCGGCTCGAGGCCTCTGCTTACAAGGGATTTGTTTTATCGAGATTGGATATCGGGGGCCGTAATGTATAATGCGGCTTAGCTATCCTATCCCTACATTAAATATTGTACTGAAATTTTAACAAGGTTTTTCTAGAATATATTCTGAGATAAGTATGAAAGTTTGTAAATCTTATTAGCTTTTTTTTCGTCATTATTAAGTAAGTTAGCAATTTACATTGGTCGATTCATCTTTACGATTTTGGAATAAAATGGCTGTTAACTATTAAACCAGCCCTTTTTAGAGTTCCGTACCCAAAGGGTAAAAACGGGACCCTATTCATGAGACTTCGATGTCTGTCTGTCCGTCTGTCTGTCCGTCTGTCTGTCCGTCTGTCCGTCTGTCTGTCTCCAGACTGTATCTCAAGAACCGCTATAGCTAGAGTTCTGAAATTTTCACAGATTGTGGTATTTCTGGTGCCGCTATAACAACAAATACTAAAATAAAAATTAAATTAATATTTAAGGGGGAAAAATATCCTTTAGTCCCATCGAATATAATAATATAGTAAATATTTGATCAAATTCGCGTGTGGTCCCCTAATGTTGGCCCACTCATGAGACTCATCGTTTATTTGTTAGTATTTTTATCTAAAGAAAAAAAAAATCTTGACACAATATTTTGGTTCACGATATAATATATCATTCGGAAGGAGCTACCTGTCGATACCTAACGATATCACAATTCCTTTCACGTCAGTTGACAGCGAGTAAGTAGTTACGCTACAACTGCGTCACGCGTCACGCTACGCCGGCGTCACGCTGACACGCTGACACGCTGACACGCTGAGTCATGACACGTCGTTTTTGTACTAACTACTACGCCGCGCCGTGATATTATTGCTAACGTTTTGTGAGCGTAAAAGGGTGGAAGATGACGTCATTAGTTTGATGTCGATTTTTTTTTTACTTTTGCGACTATAGTTTGTCCCTTTAAACAATTTATAACTAGTTAATATAAGGTCCACTTGAGGTCCACATTGTGTATACAGACGTTTAAGATTATATTATAGTTTAAGAATATTTTGTGCGCGTCGACTTTTTCTAAAGTATGAAGACAAAACCATAACGTTTGTGTAGGTATACAGTGTATATATTTTTTAGTAAGAGGGTTAGGCTATACAGTATGTAACAATAATATACAAGTTGGAAACATTTAGATCTGCACTCTGCAGGACAGGCTCAGCCTAGTGCAGGCGCCAAAGTTCTGTTTTATTGAAATCTATCTGAAATAACTGTATTGTACTTTCATTAAAATATATTATTATTCTTATTTTTACTCAAAATAAGTTAAAGGAACGATTGTTTTATTTATAAATCAAAAATAACAAAGTAATTAGCTTCGAAAAAATGCCTTACAAAAACTAGAAGAAAGTTACTATAATAATATAGGTAATTATTTGTTTTAGTAACTTTCGGTACAAAAACAAGGGTAGGTACCTATTTACCTAAAATAGTGTACATGTTCTAGTAATTTGTTTGATCCATAGTTTACGAAGTGTAAGATTAATTGCACCCAGTATAGGAAAGTGTTTTAGACGTAGTTAAGTCTTTATATTAGCAAATACAAAACATTTCAATTAGATTCAATTAGATAGACACTATCAAATTGATGGTATCTGTGGTATCAATCCATAAAAAATATTTTATCTTTTCACAAAAATAAAATGTTTTATTAATTGTTTTTAAATATTAAGAACTATCTTCGATTTAATGAGTTTTCAGTCAGCTTAGTAACTTTAATATTTTAAGGTGCGTCTTATTAATTTAAACATACTCAAAAATGTGTGTATTACTATCTAAATATACTCTGTCCAATGTCCATACTTATATTATTGACTGTTATTAAACGACTATAAATTATAACAAAGTGAAATGTCAAAAGGTTATAAGGTTCTAAAGTAAAATTGCCAAGCTATTCAATTCATGTCATTACGTTTATTCAAACATTCGAGGGGTTCACATGCGGGTCATCTTGTCGGCGCTCATCATCATGACGTCACGGTAGGACCAGCGCACTAGCATGTCGGTGTCCAGGTACGTCAGGTCGTCGCGCTTCATGATCATGTCCGACAGGTCTGTGTCCTTCACCACGTTGGCCAGCGCCATGTCCTTGTAGTACACCAGCACGTCGGCGAACTTCATGTTGCGCGTGTGCCACATGGTCATGTCGATCTCGCGGTCGAAGGGGAAGCCCAGCGGCATCGTGTCGATGCAGGCGGCCCAGCGGCACACGCGGCGGTCCCTCATCACGCCGAGGTCGATCGTGGGCAGCAGCGTGCCGGTGCGCACCGGTGTCACGATCACGAACATCTGCAGCGGCAGCCCGCCGTGCATACCGAGCGGCAGCAGCAGGCGGTGCGACATGCCGATGCGCGTCTTGTACCAGTAGCTGTCCACCATCTTGTCGACGGTGTTGACGGTGCCGACCTGCTCGCCCATGAAGCGGCGGGTCCAGATCCTGTCGTCGATGACGCCGTGCATCTCGAGGGAGTTGCGGACGATCGTGTTCTTGCCGGTTTCGAGCTTGTAAAGGAAGCTGTCGATCTCGACCATGTCGAGGCGCTTGTCGTTCACGCTGAGGAGGCGGCCCATGCAGTCGAACTTGGGACCGATGAAGACGCGGACTACGGCGTCCACAGCCTTGTCGGACATCACGTCGATGGTCACCTTGAAGGGCTGATTGTTGAGGCGGCGCGTGCGGGCGACGTAGATCATGTCGGAGTGCTTGTTCTTGATCTCGGTGTGGTCCAGGTGCAGGGCGTTGGTCATGTCGAGGTCGTACTCGTCCATGAAGGTCACGAGCTTGTCGGTCATCACGTTCTCGACCTTCACTCCGGGGAAGTCGAGCTCCTGTTTGGTGTACTTGGGCAGCAGGCTCTTGAACAGCACGCCATGATCGATGATGCGCTTGATGATCTTCCAGTAGAGAGGGTCGCGGAGGCAGGTGGAGTACAGGTCCAGGGCGGTCGGGATGTAGGTGTACCTGCAAAAAAGCAATGTATAGTTTCTGGAACTAGATGGCCATTGCTTGCACTCACTGGCTCAACAATTGACTGACTCTTATTAGACACAATATAATATAATAAACTAAACGACAACAATAAAAAAAACTTACTTGTTCAAGTTGTACGTGCCATAGGTGACCAGGTTCTTAATCATGTTGGAGATGTGGATGACCTTAGCGTCGTCGTTCTGAATGCCGATGCCGCCCACCAGGAGACGGGCCAGGTACTCGAAGTCCTCGGTCTTCTTCAGGTTGATGATAGTTCCGTCACGCTAAAAAATAGGGATATCATATTGCTGCTCATAAACGATAATCTCACTTTATAATTCGATAGATATATAATTCGAGGATCAATTAATACATACGCGTTCGATGCGGCCATTCAGGATGCCCTCGCGGATGATCCTCTCGATGTCGTCGACGACCAGCTTCTGCTTCATGTTGAAGTCGTTGACCAGCATCACGTTGTTGCGGCGGACGGGCATGTGCTCGCCGTTAGGCAGCAGGATCTTTGGCCAGTAGCCGGTTTTGCAGGGTCTGTTCAGGTCGAGCATCTTCAGGTCGCACATCTTGTGGGACAGGCGTTCGAGTCTCAACCTGGCGGACAGCTGCTGGAGGGCGTACATGTAGGTCTCCCCACGGCGCTCTTTCTGCAGGCCGTATGCGTCGTCGGTCATCCAGAAGGGGTAGCTCATGTGCAGGTAGTACATGTACGTGTTGAGGTCGATGTCCTCGGTGAAGTAGTTGGTGCGGTCGAACTCGGTGAGGGTGTGGCGGACGCCCTTGCGCCAGTCGATCACCACCAGGTTCTTGTCGGTGACCTTGATGCCGTAGTAGTCGTGGACGACGGGGTCCTTGGCCGCCTTGGACATCTTCATGGTGAAGGCCTTGTGGATGATGTCGCTGTCGACGAAGAAGTACGGATAGATCTCGTAGGGGGGAGGGATGACGATACCCTGGCAGTCCACGCGGTGGAAGAGGGCGCAGGTGAACGCGTAGACGAACATGCCGCCGTTGATGCGCTCGCGGAGGAAGCACGCGGTGCGGATGAATGTGTCGAAGTCCTTGGCGAAGTACAGCACCTTGAAGACGTGGATGGCCTGGTTCAGCTGCAGCTCGTTGGTGTGCACGAACACCTCCCCGCGGGGCAGCAGACCCATCTTGAACAGGTCGATGAACTTGTGGACGACATCGACTTTCTGTGAAATGAAAGGATCTTATAAATGGGATCTCTCAAGAAAATTATGAACCGAAATGTAAATGTGCAAAAGAGCAGGCACTTACAAGGAATTTGTCGAGGTTGTCCTCAAGCACGAAGTCGCGGGCGACGTCGCGGATGTCGTCGTAGATGGTGGGCTGCAGGATGTGGTTCAGCAGCTTCATGCACAGCACCTGCTTCGACTTGATGTCCAGGTTCACTGCACAAGATCACAGTAGACATTATAGAGTTTTTTAATAACGCTGATTTTAAAGCATTTCTTAGAATTGCGTATAGTACAAAATTACAACAACGCATGTGCTCATGTGCTGTAAAATGCAAAAATTCTACAGCTCTGCTGGAGAAATTAAAAATTCATCCATAAAGCTAGTCATAAATTGCAAGTTTTTTCGTAAGTAGAGACAATACTTCGGAAGAGATGAGCTACGAGAGCACGACTTTAAAATTAAATTGCCCATTACACTTCACTAGCTGTTGCCTTAGCATAGTTAGATCACGTCTCAAATATTATTTTTCAAAAATATTCAATGTACAGAATTGACTTTACTGCGAGTTTATTCAGTAACCCAAATCCTATTAAAGCCTTCATCATAGAAGCTCAAATCTTTAATAAATTGAGTTCAATCAGTCGAAAGTCTAAGAAAACTAAAAACTTTCATCCCCTATCTCATCCCCTTAGGGGTGGAATTTATTAAATTCCTTTCTGAGGGGATGCCTACGTCATAGTATCTTTATGCGTACACAGTCTCAACCCGATCGGTTTAAAATTGAGAAAGTTTCATGCAAACTGTCAACCCCAATTACACCTTCTTGAGGGTAGAATTTCCAAAAACGCCTAAATATATATCCATTCAATTTTAATTAGTAACCCAATAATAAAGTTTCATGTTTCTAACTTAAGAAATGACGGACTTCCATTCAAAGTTTCAACCCCTATTTCACCCCCTTGGGGGTAGAATTTCCAAAAACGCCTAAATACGTATTCATTTATTTTTATTCAGTAACCCAAAAATAAAGTTTCATGTTTCTAACTTCAGAAATGACGGACTTTCATTCAAACTTTCAACCCTAATTTCACCCCCTTGGGGGTAGAATTTCCAAAAACGCTTAAATACGTATTCATTCATTTTTATTTAGTAACCCAAAAATAAAGTTTCATGTTTCTAACTTAATAAATGACGAACTTTCATTCAAACTTTCAACCCCAATTTCACCCCCTTGGGGGTAGAATTTCCAAAAACGCTTAAATACGTGTTCATTTATTTTTATACAGTAACCCAAAAATAAAGTTTCATATTTCTAACTTCAGAAATGACGGACTTTCATACAAACTTTCAACCCCTATTTCACCCCCTTCGGGTAAAAATTTCCGAAATTCCTTCCTTAGTGGGTGTCTACTAATTAAAACAACCCTGCTCACCAAATTTCGTGGCTGTAACTTTAACAGTTTTTGCTCTGCGATGATGAATCAGTCAGTCAGTCAATCAGTCAGTCAGTCAATCAGTCAGTCAGTCAATCAGTCAGTCAGTCAGGACTTGTAATTTTATATGTATAGATAAGAGACCAGCGCCAAAGTTTAAGTAGAGTACTTTAACAAACGCGTCTTAAGTTTTAAGTAGAGGCGATACTCAGAAACGAAACTCACCCAAAGTGTCCTTAGTGATGGTGACGGTGTGAAGGTCCGTGTGGAGCACGGAGCCCGTCGCCAGAGCGACCAGAGCCGCGAGTATCAGAGTCCTCATGTTGCCTGCAGTGCTGCCAGGTGATGTGACGATCCCAGCACCGGACCCGATATATATACCCCGCAGACTGTTTGTCGCGGCTATCGCCTGAGGTGTGGATAACCTCTGACACCTATACTTGAAAAATAAACAACTGTTGCGAGGATTGGGAGAAATTGTAATGTGTTTGTGAAAGTGATCGTAAGTGCGATATGTAAACATAATATTATATTGTCTAATAATTGAGACCTAATGTCTCCATACTAATGTTTTTTATTTATTTAAAATATTTAAAACACTTTATGCAAATATTTACATAGGCTAGCTTAATGCCTTGTGGACAATCTCTACCAGCCAACCTTAGGGTGATGATGAAAGTGTAAAATAGGCGCATTCTAAAACAGAATTGGTGATATGAAATAAAAAGTTGTATAAAATATATTAATGTTTGATAAACATAATATCTTAATACATAATTTTATCTTATTAGACTTACATTAACCGTATTACCTACATACTAATTAGTATGTATAATACACACTATAAGATAATACCATACATAAGTTATACATAATATTAATTAAAATATACCTACATAGAATAAGTAATTAAAATACTAAATGAAAATATATAATAATATATAAATATAATTATATATTTTGTCACACATGAATTCCTGTGGAACCTTGAACTAATGACTAATTATCGTTCAACTAATTTAAATAGAATTGACGAACTCTGCGTTTAAAAATATTTTTGTTAGGGTAATGTTATCACAAGTAACTGATAGCTAAGATTTTTTAATCTTAATGTAAAAACTATTTATATTTGAAGTAAGAAAACATTTTTATCATTATTACCCTAGTCATTAGACTAGTTGGCCATTCATATTTTAAAAACAGATGTAATTAAATAATCGGCCAAGTGCGAGTCGGACTCGCGCACGAAGGGTTCCGTACTACTTTAGAGCAAAAATAAGAAAAAAATGAGTGTTTTTTATGGGAGCCCCCTTTAATTATCAATTTTATTTAAATTTTATTATGAATTATTAAAGTACAAATAAAACTAAGTATTTTATGAACATTTCAGGTGGCTACCTGTTGTCATCATTAATCACGAGCAAAAAATGTTTAAAAAATGACGTTGATTGTATGGGAGCCCCCCTTAAATATTAATTTTATTTTAATTTTAGTATTTGTTGTTATAGCGGCAGCAGATTTACATATTAATCTGAATATATATAGCTAGAGAGTTGAAATTTAAATATTAATCTGAAATTTCAACTCTCTAGCTATTACCGTTCTTGAGTTACAGCCTGGAGACAGACGGACAGACATCGAAGTCTCAGTAATAGGGTCCCGTTCTTACGATTTGGGTACGGAACCCTAAAAACCACACCTAATATGCGGATTAAATTATGTTGGTTTTGTAATTAATACTAATAATATGTTACCTTAGATAATAAGGCAAAATTATAAGTCTTTCCGAATGTCAAATGACCGTTTTTAGGATAGCTTAGAATTTGTGGTTAATTGAACTTACCTTAAGTGAACTTCAACCAAAATTATACGAGTTGCTGCATCCGTAGAGATTTAATAAACCTGTAGTCCGAATTTTGTGGTACTGCATCATCACACGCCATTTAGATATTATTTATTTAATTTAAAACTGAAAAAAGACAATCAATTGGTTTTATAGTACTTCCGCCTTGCTTTCCTAGATGGCGGTGTTAGTTCGTCCGTCATTCTTTTTAGAGAGGATAATTCATAACATTTTATCATTCCGCAAGTAAAGAATAGGGGCAACAAACTAAGAGAAGTGGGTGGGGTGGGATTTTAAATCTCTACGGATGCAGCAACTCGTATAATTTTGGTTGAAGTTCACTTAAGGTAAGTTCAATTAACCACAAATTATACTTCGTTGCTGCATCCTATGAGATTTAATAAACCTGTAGATGTTCAGCGCGTAATTGCGGAATGATAAAATACCAGATTAATTACATTAAGTTAATTAATTACGGAATTTAAAATGATAGGTATAACATTATAGACATCATAACAATTTTTATTTAATAAAGTATTGTACTTCTAAATAATAATACTACTTAATTAGTTTGGATATGCTATGAATCAGAATTTACATTAAAAATAGCTTCTGCGAAAGCTCTGTCTTGTGCTAAATCTGGTAAAGGTAAGTTATAAAACTTAGCAAAACAAAGTGATGAGCCGGCCCAGCCAGCGCATCGCTTGATAATGTCGACGGAGACTCCCGCGCGGCGCGCCGCCGACGTGGAGGCGTGTCGCGTGCTGTGCGCTGAATAAACGCCAATCTCTATGCCACTGTCCTTGAGGACACTCTTTATCCAGCGACTTATAGATTGGGAACTGGCATTATGAAAAGGCTTTCTAGTTGTTAAAATGAGCTTATCAGTAGCTGGGCCATTTCTCAGCTCTTTTGTCTTATCTAGGTACACAGATAAAGCTTTAGCTGGGGCTTGATGAATAATTATTGATAGTGATTACGATACGTGAATTTTCGGAATGAACGTCTTCTGTTCTTATGAGTGATAATGTCTGCACCCGTTGTCCCGTCGACAACGAGTTGAATTATTATATATAATTATTATAATATTAGAATGAGAGTTACCATTTTTTTTTTTTTTTTTTTTTTTTTTAATTTCTAATGATAATAAGTATCGAATCTTACGGATAAAATTTAGATACGTACTCCAAAAGTTTATAAGGTTCCCTTAAAAATGAATACTTTAGGAAGCTGGGCTTACTCCTAAAAACTCCTTTAAAAAATCTTAGGATCGTTATTGCAACGGGATTTACCAATGATTAGAGACAAACTAGAGTCTAGACCTATAACAATTTAACATTCCGCAACTTGCTTTTTCATTAAGTTTTTCTGTTAAAATTTAAGAATTCGTAATAATATTATATCAGCTACGGATCCTTAATACAAATCAATATTATTACTTTGACAAAAATTAAACCAATGTTTTAATCCTGTATCATACTGATTAATTGTACCTCCCGATAACGGTTTTAGTATGATATTGTCAATAGACATCTCCGGTATTCAGCGTCTTAGGTAGACTTTCCGCACAATACTGCGCACGCCAGAAGGTTTTATCTGGCCTAAAATAAATCTCGTCAGATTTGAGAAGCGATCAAAACAGTGGAAAACACGGCCGAGACACGACGGCCAGTACGGAACGACTAATTTACCAGTCGCTTCCTCTTCTATAATTTTCCTAAGACAGTATGAGCGCGAATGGCGGAAAGGCATAGAAAAAATAATCGTGCCATGAAATTGTAAAAGCAAGGATGATGAAGGCACCTGGGTCTTGTTTCCAAGAGACATAATATCTTAGCAGATAATAATATAGCACTTATTATTAAAGCACAACGCGAGTAAGTACGGTATCAGCCATCAGGTTGTCAGGTTGACCGAAGCTCAATAAGATCTTTAGTAAGTTCCTATCGTTACGTTACGTAAGTACCTAGACGCCTGGTCAGCATCTGTGTTTTTATATAAATAAGAAGCAAATAAATTATATATGCGTTGTTTCTCGCACTACTGCCATATATCTCTCGCGATTTCATTGAGATGATGAAATTGAATACTTCACATTATAATATTAATATAAGATAATATAATTATGGCAGTAGTATTATTTATTCTTAGTAAGACATTTAAAATATTATCACAACGATGAAATGAAAAATGATTTCAATCCCTAGGCAGCCAATAATTCAAGATAATTGATATGATGGCGAGCTTCATCCGCGGACCAATGGCATCTAGTTACTACTCCGTCGCACGCGGCGCCCCAGCCGGTGAGTGACGAGTCTGTGAAGATCTCCAGCTCGTATAAACTTGTGTTTATTCTAATAAAAAGCTTACTTTATTAAAAATAATATTGCACCACCAACTGGTGGTACACATAAGGTTTTACAGGCATGATGGAATCAAAATTATTATTACATTTTTGTGAAGCTAAAAACTTATCTCGTTCAAAGTATTTAGTACGCGGCCAGTTGTATCAAAGAATATACAACTACACATACATAAGCTATTGCTGGTCATGCTGAAATTAAAGTGCCAATGAACTTCGCGAAATCGCGCTTTGTTATGGATTTCGTTGGCTAGTTAGAAAATTTCTGGAGTAACTGCATGACTTGAGTATTTAATATTATGTCAAAGCTAATATAATATCATTGGTCAAAGCCAATAAATCTACAAAGTTGTGAAGGCGTCATACTAGTTTTCTCAAAGTTGATAATAAAACCTAATTGTTTCAATTTTGACCTTAATATATTATATAGTAGCATAATCTTTAGATTTCGATTCGAATTTCGACCACTAGATGGCCCTGCTTTCTTGACCACATAAAAAGAGGCTTTTGAAGCTTTACAAATATAAATGGCACAGAATTTAAGCCGTACAGGAAGGCAGTTAAATTCACAAAGATTATCATGAAATCGAAATCTCAAAAAATAATAATAATAATAATAATAATAAATTTATGTAATGTATGAATCGGCACACCGCACAAGCAATTCCTTGAGATCGATTGAGATTTGAGATTGAGATATGAGGAATATACATTTGGAAAGACCAATTTTATAGCAGTGCGAATATCTTCCATTTTAAAAGTTGATTACGTGCAAATTAAAAATGTATTTAAGTAATTTTGAGTTGAATATAAATCTTAACCCACCGATACTTTTCGGTGTAAGAAAAATGTATGAAATAAATTGGTCTGGCAAATTTTCATTACATACTGAAATAGCACCTAATTGTTTGAGTTCACTTATTGCTTTGCTCATCTGACTCTTTGTAAAAGGTGGATTACTTGGTTCCACACGTTGGTAAGGTGGCTTACAGAAGGGACTTATAACTCAATGCAGAAGGGTATTTTATAATATCCTTTAGCATAAGACAGCACTGCACCGTGCTATCGGAGGTTATTAGAAGCCAATTGCGTAAAAAGAATTGGATGCGGCCAGCGTGAGGTACCTCTAGTAGCGGCGTCTCCTGTCGTTGCTCGGTCTGGCGCTCGCGTAGGGGCGGCCGCGGCGCGGGGGCTGCTGGGCCCTCCTCGCCGACGTGTCGACGGCTGCGGCTCGTGCGGGCGGGCCGGCGCTGCTGGCGCTGGCCTCGCGTACTGCTGACGAGGAGGAGCTCGGGAGTTGCCCGGCAGTGCTTGTTGCTAGCGCTTTTCACCGAAAAGGTAGACGTCGCTTTTTACGCCTTGGATTGTATTATGAAAAAAAAAAATTTATCGGTTTTTGCAGCCTGCTGTAGAACTGCGGCTACCTCTTGATTGAGTTTAGTCGCTTGTGCCAGCGAAAAGTTAGTCGGTATAAGAATCTTCGCCACAAGCGACTCCTTGTATTCCTTGGCCAAACCATCGACCAAGATTTTACCCCAACGTTCAGAGAGTTCGGTGGGAATGCGTTCGCCTAGGGCTTTCTGTTTTATTGGCCTTGCCAAGAATATTTAGTATTTCAAGTGGTAACCTGGGAGTAGATTCTTGGTTAGGATCTACTGGCACGGTGGCTTCTGGTTGGCTCAGCGGTGCTGATGTCGGCGGTGCGGCCTGCGGCGACGCCGGTGCAGGCGCGGCCGACTCCATATAATCCACGTCTTCGACGTCGGCTAAAGATTGTGGAGTTCCACAGCAAGATTGAGCCTCCCGCGCGTCGATGTCTTCATCGCGCCTTTTGTCGTCGGATGAGTGCTCGTTATCGCAGCGGCCTTCCCGGGAGGAAGACGCTGATGACTCGGATCTTGTCCGGTGTGAATAAGCAAAAGCATAAAGTTGCTTTCAGGATGATATCACGTATCATCACGACTCAGTTTGTAACCTGGATAATATCGCGTATTACCCCATTAAGGTACAAAAGGTTGACTATCTGGTTAATATCACGTATTAACCCTTAAGATAGTCTTTTTTTAACGTATCGTTACCATGCCATAGTTTCCAATCGCCGTATTTTGCGGCGAATATGTTCGTAATCATCCTTATTCTTCCTTTTTCCAATATTATTCGGCGATTTACACTAATTATAACACTTTAACACTGTAGAAATTAATTTAAAAAGGATAACGTGTTGACGATGCCGCACACGAAAAACGAATGACGGACGAACTAACACCGCCATCTAGGAAAGCAAGGCGGAAGTACTATAAAACCAATTGATTGTCTTTTTTCAGTTTTAAATTAAATAAATAATATCTAAATGGCGTGTGATGATGCAGTACCACAAAATTCGGACTACAGGTTTATTAAATCTCATAGGATGCAGCAACGAAGTATAATTTTAAAGAGCATAACATTTGAAACGTTATCAGTGTGCCATATTGGTCTGGTCCAGTGTCTGGTGAACCCTATTCGGTAATATTCCTTCACAACATGGTAATAAATTCCTCTGGACAAATATCACTATCTGCCATGGTAACAGCCAGGGAAAGGTACTCGGTAAACAATATTATGATAGTTCCTTCATCCTTGACACTGTTGACGATTGGTGACCATTTCTGTTGCTTACTGCATCGTTTTTATCGTTTAGTAAGGTTGTTTCAATCAAATAAACACTTATTTTTATAAATTCGGTGATGTTTTAGCTTTAGTTTTCCAAATAAAGTTAATGTATTGATCCGGGTGATAAACTAGACTATATTAAAATAATAATCGCCGAAGTGCGGGTCGGACTGGCGCACGAAGGGTTCCGTACCATTATAGAGCAAAAATAAGGCTAAAAAATGTATTTTTTGTATGGGCGCCCCCCTTAATTTTTTATTTTATTTTAATATTATTATTAAATATTAAAGTACACAATATATAACTAAGGACTTTCAGACAAATTCAAGTACCTACCTGTTGCCATTATTGATATAGAGTAAAAAAGCAAAAAAAATCAGGTTTGTTGTACCTCATAAAAAATGTTTAAAAAATGACGTTTGTTGTATGGGAGCCCCCCTTAAATATTAATTTTATTTTGTTTTTAGTATTTGTTGTTATAACGGCAACAAATATACATAATCTGTGAAAATTTCAACCCTCTAGCTATTACCGTTCTTGAGTTACACTTACAGCCTGGAGACAGACAGACAGACAGACGGACAGACAACGAAGTCTTAGTAATAGGGTCCCGTTTTGCCCTTTGGGTACGGAACCCTAATTTTTTTTTTATGAAATAAGGGGGCAAACGCGCAAACGGGTCACCTGATGGAAAGCAACTTCCGTCGCCCATGGACACCGCAGGTGCGTTGCCGGCCTTTTAAGAGGGAATAGGGTAAGGTAAGGGGAGGGTAGGGATGGGAAGGGAAGCGAATAGGGTAGGGGATTGGGCCTCCGGTAAACTCACTCACTCGGCGAAGCACAGCGCAAGCGCTGTTTCACGCCGGTTTATTTAATCACGATTTCGGAATATTTCTGTATTTTGAAAAAAAATCTAATACTTCCCACTTGTTGACCACTTTTGCTGTCTAAAACTTATAACTAACCTCCTTTTACATGTAGACTTTTGAGTTTTATATCCACTTTCTGTTTTGTCCGCAGACATTTCGTCACGGGTTCCCGTTCTCGCCGACGGCGCTGGCGTGGGACCCCATACAGAAGCTGCTGGCCATCGGAGACAAGGGCGGCAACCTCAGGATGTATCCTTTGTCAGAGAGAGAGAGAGAGAGAGAGAGAAGAAGATAAGTTTAATTATGGAGAGTAGGGACGTACGACTCTTAGGGCCTGCTCCACCACTTCCTGATAAGTGTCGGATGGGATATCGACAATTTATCTGACAAATACTCCGTACTCTATCTGTCAGATAAGTTGTGTATAGCAGCTATCTGGCACTTATCAGGAAGTGGTGAAACAGCCCCTTAATATTCTAAAGCATCATCAAGGATAAAATCATCATGGATAAAAAAAAACCGTTAAATTATGAAAGAAAACTCTGATATTATGTTTGAAAGACATATTTAACGGTTTTTTTTTATCCATGATGATTTTATCCTTGATGATGCTTTAGAATATTAAGGGGCTGTTTCACCACTTCCTGATAAGTGTCGGATGGGATATCGACAATTTATCTGACAAATACTCCGTACTCTATCTGTCAGATAAGTTGTGTATAGCAGCTATCTGGCACTTATCAGGAAGTGGTGAAACAGCCCCTTAATATTCTAAAGCATCATCAAGGATAAAATCATCATGGATAAAAAAAAACCGTTAAATATGTCTTTCAAACATAATATCAGAGTTTTCTTTCCGGTAAATGAAGTATCTTTCAGCTATAAGGGTAAGGATCTATGAAGATACGGGCTAATGTTATCAATTAGCTTATTGGCTCCAACATAGGAGAAAAACTCTTACTTAAAACTATGTGATAATAGTAATAATTGTAGAAATCAAGGTTATTATTGTTTGCCATAATACCACATATTTAATAAAGCGTATTAATATAATTATAATACTGAACTAGTATTAACCTATAATTAATTGGTAGATAATTAATATCGAGAGTTTATTGATACAATAAGTAATAGGATATTTTTATTATGTCATGACCTGTCATAACCTATATCTAGCTGTAGACCAGCTCACTGTGTCAAGGTCTAGGTAATACACTGCGACTAGTGCATACAACTGCATCTCCGGTATTATCATAAGCCGAGCACTTGTGGGTTAAGAATTCTCATATCATGGTTATTTATTTATTTATTTTAGAAAACTAAAATCTATCATACACAGTGGTACCTTGTTAGACAAGTAAAATAGTACATTAGGCATCTAGGGCAGGAAAATAAAAGCGGCCAAGTGCGAGTTGGACTCGCCCATGAAGGGTTCCGCAGCAGCAATAAGGTTTATTTTTATGAAATTAAAAGGTTTTTTTATTTATTTTTATATTTCAGTCGATTTAATGAAATTTAGATTAAGGTTTACCGTTGATGACGTATAAAAAAAACTACTGGCTAGATCTCGTTCAAACCAATTTTCGTTGGTAGTTTTTATAGTAATCTACATCATATATTTTTTTTAGAATCATCATGCCCCTACTTTAGAAATTAGAGGGGGGGGGGACACACATTTTACCACTTTGGAAGAGTCTCTCTCGCAAACTATTCAGGTTAGAAAAATTTTGGCTACGGAACCCTAAAAAATGTTTCAGATCACGTGTAATCGTTGGCCGAGGCGAATACTCTTTCGCTGCTACTTTCAGACGGACACATACACTCTGTGACTCTCTAAATCAGCCTTTCCCAAAGTGGGCGATAACGCCCTCTTGTGGGCGCTGCAGGTCTAAAGGGGGGCGGTAAGTTAAATAATCGAATCCCTCTTTTCGTCAAAGTCGGTAAAAGTCAGACCGATAACGCGTTAAGCAACAGACGCTTTATTTATCTCCTAACTAATTAGCCCACGTGCAACAATGTAGCCTATCTCCGTATCTCGCGAGTCGCGACCCCGCGGTCGCCGCGACAAACAACTGACTCAGTGAGGTGAGCGCCGAAATACAATGTTGACTGATAGTAAACTATATAGTTGTTACATAATATTATAAAAGACAAAGCAGGCGTCTATTAAAAATAAATTACAATGTATAGGCATTGCTTTAGCAACTACTATCTCCGTATAACAGATAGCTGTTACCTCTTTATGTTCACACTGCAGAACCCATTTATATAAAATTTAATTTGGAGCTATTCGGAGTCTCTGGAAGTGATCGTTTTTATCGTGAGACTGTAATAGGTATCTACTGCTCCATATTCTGCGCAACAAAATTACGGATGATATCTAGATTTGTAATAAACAATTGCATAATAAGGAGAAGGGGAAAAAACGATTTGAAACTACTCAAGTTTAATGTAGAAGTTGAATTAGTTGTTTGTTGGCAGTGTCGGGTGGCTGCGAACATCAGGTGACATAACCCGGCTAGCGGGGCGAAGTCCGAGGTATCGGCTCTGCCCTCTAGCAGTTGGCACTTGGCAGGCCGCCAGCCGCTACTGGCACAACTACTGGCATACGGAAATCAACTTGATTTACCTCTTGGCGCAAATACCTTTGCATAGCCTTAGTGAGTTTAGAACAATTTACGTTTGTTTGGAAAACTACTTACGACTTAGTAGTAAAACTATCGTAATGGGCATACTCCGTTTTGTTAATTTATTACTTATTAGTAAGTATAAATGTAAACAAAGTTAATTATTAGCGGCAAAAATCCCAAAATAAAATCAAAATTATTCGAAACGGAGTAGTATGTGATGTAATTATGCTAATTTTACCAGCACATCAAACATTATTTTTTAAAATAATGAATCAGGTTATAATTTAATAAAGTATCTTCCCGTTAAGTAACTTGGTAATTGGTTGTGATGAATCGACTTCCAACTTGGAAGGGGGATCGGCTTGTATCACTCCACTCCCCCGATTCATTACCGAATTCATTTATTAGCAAACTCGAATATTCGAGAATATCCTGCTTGGTAGATCTTGATAACACTTTCAGAAACTTCTGATGTGATGTGTCGGACAACTTGTTGATACAAAATATACTTTTTTTATTATTTATTTATTTATCAATTTAAACATAATTATACAATTATTAAACTTAATTAAAACAGCATTTAAAACCAATGAGGTTTGTGCAATGCTGCGATACAGTCCTATTCACAGATAAATGGTTATAAATAGTTATACTTACAAACTAAAATATATTATTAACAGTTAAGTTTATACTTTGTACTATAAAGTCACTTTATACGTTAATTAGGAACAAGATAGATAAAAAATAGGTACTTAAACGTTATTTATTTGAAGAAAATATGTTTTTAATTTAGATTTGATGTTATTCTCAGTTAATTAGTTGTTTATTAAATCTTTAGGTACTTATAACTCATTGATTAAAGATGCGGAACGATATAACAAGTAGTTCGCTCGCCGTACCTATTGCAGGCCCGAGGGCCGAGTCATAGGCCGAGTCGTCAGGAGCCGGTTTTGTGTGACTGCTCGAGTTCTTACGGGGTGTTCACTGTTCAGTTAACACTTTTAAACTTTCATTAAAATATTGTTCTTTTAACATAGTATAAGTACTTAAATTTCGTAAAAATTGGTAAAATTTTACAATGCTTGAATAATCCATAGTCGTTATTGTAATAATTTTGTTTTATGTTTGGAGAAACTATAGATTTTAAAATTCTTAGTTGCAGAGTTGTATAATAAATATTATATAATCAGCCGCCAGCATGTAAAGAATGCTTAATCCATTCACATAATAATAAATATTGTGTTGAACAAGATTTAATCTTTAACGTGATTTAAATTATTAAAAAGTTGGGTGATTTTAATTAAAATGTTTTGGGACACAATTTAATTTAATATTCCACAATGCGGCCTCTTTTGTATTTAACCCGGCGAGCTTAAGGTTGGGTGCGACACACCCAGACCTAGAAAAATTGATTAATATTTTAATAACGAATTGTTGTTACGCTTCGTGCACTCGAGTAGCTGCCTGGGGGGAGATACGGAAGCGTCCCTTGCCACTGTTTTTGGCGATCTCCACCCGGTGTATGGTGAAGATGAGTTTGAAGTTGTCACCGGGTGCGTGACACCCGCCTTACGCTACTTGCAACGAATTTCATCAAACACATTTTATCTTATTTTTGTTATTTTGTGGGTTTTTTTGGGTTTTTTAAGACTTAAAAATCTAGAAAGGTCATACGAAGATAATCGAAACAGATAATTACGTCTTTTTGAAGAATCTGAAGTTGGTTCACTCGACGAGTCTGGTAGTGACCAAGAAATTGATAATGTCACCGAAAGAAGTTTTGGAAGTGACACAGAGTAGGAGGTGAATGACGAAAGACAGCATAATGGATTGATAGAGAATAAAAGCGACGGCAATGATAGTTATTTGTTGGGAAATTTAATTATTTCTGGATTTTTTATGTATGGAACATGCTTATTTCGTCTGTAAAAACTGCTCTAGATTCTAAGACGAATAAATATGTTTTTACTAGTTTTATTATCCAGTTTACGTGTTATTTTGTTGTTATGTTGAGTCTATCTGAAGAAAAAATAGTATTTATTGTTGTTGTTTTCATATTTTCGATAAAAAGTCATACATATGTGGCACTACTAATTTTTGTGAGTTCTTATTGTTAATTATCTTAATTTCGTAAATAAATTACATTATTCAAATCTTTATTACAATTTCTCTATTAAATAAGTTCAACATATAACTAAACATTAGTATTGTATTTAAAAAAATAGATATTTAACATAATAGTGTATAATAACCACATAATCACCATCTGGGTGTACCACACCCACCCAGCGCTGTTTGCTACATATTCCAACCTTACGCTCGCCGGGTTAATTAAACTAATTAATAAAGTAACTCCCGCATATATTGCTATATATTTTATAGGACCTGTTTCACCACTTTCTGATAAAGTGCCGAATGTGCTATTCACAAGTCTTTTGACAGATTCTCCATACTCAATCTGTCAAGTTAATTGGTGGATAGCCTATTCGGCACTTATCAGAAAGTGGTGAAACAGGCCCTTAATCTCATCGAGTATGGTTTAAGCCATGAAACAGGACACTAAAATTCATATACTTTAATGACAAAAAATATGAAACTTGATGTTCTCGTAATTTCATTGCGCAAAAAATACATTTACGTCGCGTAACCGTACATTTTTCCAGGAATAAAACTATTTTATACTTAATTTAAATTTATTCTTCGTCGAGACTTCATCTTATTCAATTCTGCGGTTTGATCGCGTATATGTATGACATACAGATAGACTTGTGTAAAGTCAGACATTACATTTAAAATGTTAGTATAATATCACAAAATGTTACTCGGTTCGCTACCTCGACTAAAATCGTCGTTTACTTTGATATCTAAATCCACTGTGAGTTGTCGCCGTTTTGGACAATTTTCCCGTAAACTCCGTATTAAATGTAACTCGTAAAATCTCCCGTAATAATTTGGGGGCTAATGAAATATAATCTCGAACTTATTCAATTTGCCCCCGCGATGGGCGGGTGAGGGCGGGGGCGGTCGGGGACACCCCCGGGGGTAATTACCAAATTTCCGGAACGAAATTTCAATTGAAACCTTCCGTCAATACAGAAATTAATTTTATGTAATAATTTGTGTTAAATTTCGTGATTTTCTCTCGCTTTTCCAGTAAATGGAAAGAACAATTTTTAGTGTAAACTGGACTATTTCTTGGGTATCAACAAACACAGGTCTAGTCCGTGTAATATTTAATGGCTGCATGCTCAAGTCGCGGACACTAGCTTAATAAGACACGTAGAAATCTTCATAAACAAATTATTATTATTGTCCTAATATAATGTTAGGGCAAGCAGTACAATTTTACGCTGGTTCTTCTCGTTGGGCTAGTTTCCAAACCGGTGCAGGATGGTAGACCTCATGAAGGCGGTAGGCTTCATGTTCATTTCAATTAATCCTACGTCTTTGACCGCCACAAGTGACACGTCCCAGTAACCCCGCGAATCACGCATGACGCAACTTCGCAACCCAACCGCCTAGCACCCTTACAAGTTAGCAACCTTAACATGCAACCTTCAAGTCTCGGAAGGTTCGAGAATTTTCATAAAGACCGCTCCGACCCTCTCAATAGCACTCGACTCGAGAGAACTTTACATTTCTTGCTGAATAATATTGAAATACGACATTTAATTTCAGAGATTTGTCGAGTGAGCTCGCGACGGCAGCATTCATTGCTTCAAATATATTCCACGAGATACGAGTACATACTCTAGTCTAGCGTGCTAGTAGAATAAGCACATGTTTTATTCTGTTATACAGATTACAGGGTGCAGTTAAACCTTCCGGCCAAATTTCGATATATTGATGCTTGTTAAAAATTAAAATACACGTATTTTTTATTTTATGATCACTCAGTACTAAAATGTTGAGAAATAGCTTCCGAAAGTTATCTATGTGACCGTTCTGCAACGTTTTTAAGTGGGATAAAATAATATGTTTTTGTAAAAAAATTAACACCCTATTTTTATTGGTTAAATGGACTCTCCTAATGATACCTAAGCCCTACAAAATTCAGTCGGAAGGTTTAATTGCAGCCTGTATAGTGTATAGTGTATATTATATTTCTTCGCTTCATTCTTCGATATATTAACCAAGTAGTCCTTTGTCTATCTGCTAGGCAATCGCGTTTTTTAAAGACGTATGTAGGTAGTTGAAAAAATAACTTCCCATCCCGGCCATTCGCTCCTGGACGCGCCTCATTCTTTGTTAACGCGAGGCAACGCGTGCACGTATACTAAGTAACCATGCCAAAGCGCAGCGCTCAGACGAAAATTGGTTATTTTTTTAAGATGATTGAGTCAGTGTTGTAATTAAAATCAGTGTTATTTTATCGTGTAACAAGAAAATACATGTAAGTACTATTAAATACTTAAATAAATGGCAGGCACTACCGAGGCCAAGATGAGCCAATTATATTCAATACTAACCGGCATGTACTGCGACCGCGAGTCAATAAACGTACAATGTGTTTGGACTGAGAGTCTTTATACACAATCTATAATATTATGTATGCTTCATCTGTTCTATAAATATAATAATTATTATAGAACTATATGTTTGCCGGATTGGGGGAAACATCTGCAATTATTTAATTAACCGGCATGTACTGCGACTGTGAGTCAATAAGTACAGTGTGTTTGGACCGCGAGTCCTTTTACACAATCTATATCTATATGCATCGGAATTGACTGCGAGTCTCTGACGATGTTTTACCTATTCTATAAATAGAACTATACGTTTGTCCGATTGGGGGAAATAAGTGCAAGTTAATTACTGCAAGTACTTAATTATATTAAGTTATTTTATAAACTGCCATAATGTGTGGATTGACTGCGAGTCTCTAAACACAATTTATATGCATCGGAATTGACTGCGAGTCTCTGACGATGTTTTTTTTTTTTCAGCTTTTCTATAAAAATAGCTATATATTGGCCGGTTTGTCATCAACTGCGAGTTATTTTATAAACCGCCATAATGTGTGGATTGACTGCGAGTCTCTAAACGCAATTCTTATGCATCGGAATTGACTGCGAGTCTCTGACGATGTTATATCTAAAAATAGAACTATAATATATGTTGGCTGGTTTGAGATGATTAACTGCGAGTTAATTACTAGTTAAATTTAAAATATATTGTTATTCTTTAAATCAACATAAAGTATGGATTAACTGGGAGTCTCCGACAATGTTTAAAAATAAAAATGAGCAACTACCGCGCGTTCCCCCGCGCTCTTTGTTCTATAAATAGAACTACATAATTATTATAATATTATCTTTACCATTTTATACAAAAATATTTCGAGCTAATAACTACATTGACTGCGAGTCTTATCAGTTAACAACCAATGCGCGTCCCGCACACCTTTTGTTCTAAATATAGAACTACGATTATAATTTATCATGTCTGACGGTATGTAACTATTATTATTAAATAAATTTTGCACCAATGTTGGGATTCGGGATACACCGCGAGTGTATAACGAAACTTATTTAATATCTTCGTAACGTGATAGTTACTACCCTCAATATTTTTTGTAACATAATATTAATTTATATGACAAATAAGTCGATTATAACGAACAATATAACTACCCCAATAATTTTTTTAGGTCACTAAGACCAGACTATCGGGGAAATATAATTAGAAGTGACCGATATACGGGTCGATCAGGTTACGAATAAACCAGAAGTTTTCCCACTCTTAAACCAGGTGCCAACGGTCGATTCTGACCCACCGGCACCGGACCAGATCCGGATAGATCCAGAGCTTCTACTGACGTTAGGTGAACCCTTGTTGGGTTCGCCAGATTATGATTTTAAAGGATCACAAAGACGATTAAGATAAGCTATTGCTTATAAAACATTCCTGCTAATAAGTGTTGCAGCTCGATTCTATTTCGATCGATTATTATCATTATAGATTTCACCTGACAATGTCTCGAAATTATAAGACCTATCAGTTATCGCCAGTATCTAACTTATCTCGATATTAATTATTATCAGACTTATCAGATAATATACTATCAGACAAGACAAGATTATAAGCCTTGTTATATCAGACCGAGATTATTATGGTTTCGCTGGATAATTCCAGTATTTGTTCTCAGAGACAAATTAGTACATTCCATCATCAATCGGGTACTTTTCGGGCTCTGACAAACCCTTCCCGTTACCCGTCAAGGAGGGGGGGGGGGGGAGAGATGTGGACTGTGGTAACCGTCGGCTGGCGCCACTAGTATTGTAACGCTACAATCAACCCCCTTCGAGTTCGAAGAACGTTGAGACGAACAAATGCTCAACACCGCAGCCGTAGTGCAGCTAACAGTCATTTTTATACATATTTTATAGATGTTACTATTATAATTATTATTCCCAACCTGCGGCCCACCGGAACTTTATTTGTGGCCCGCGTGATGTTAAAGCATTTTGAAATTCACGCCCACCAGCAGTAATCGTGAAAGTCGTAACTCGTAAATTATTTTTGTTCACTAATAAATCGTTGATTTTGAACGTTATTTTTAAACCTAAAAATGTTTGTTGCGGCCCACGACACCAAGACCAAAACAAGTTTGTGGCCCGCTTAAAAAATAAATAAATAGGGAACTTCGTTCCAAAAACAACAACAGGTTGGGGGCCACTGGCTTAATGTATTATACATCATGACATCAATAAATTATTATTAGAATTTAAAACTATATCTTCGTGTAACTCCACCGAAGATTACCTTATTTCAAAGATTTTCCTTTCTTCAAACTATTAAATATTGTATTATATTTTAAATACAATTTTTTAACAATTATTTTCAATTTGAATCCACTTCGTAAGTTTATTTCTAAATAATTATTTTACATGTTAATTTGGAAAATTACCGTATGGCTTTCAAGGCAATATCCAAAAGTGGATATCTGTCAAAAATAGATTTAAAAGCCAGCTACTTGTTGGTTCCTATTAACTCAATATTCGATTGAAAGATTTAAAGCCTCAAGTCTTGACGTACAGACTATCAGATGCGCAGTGCGCTTACATTTATTCTCACAAAGAAGGAAACCAGATCAGGCGTAGAAGGCTTTATCACTACTAGCCTTACCACGCTTTCGCAATACCAGTGTTCTAGGCGCAGCCTCAGGCGCCCCTTATTTGTTTAAGTTTTATTGTTAATAGTGCCATGGGTGTATTAAATCCACAACAAATATGTAAATATTTAAGTCTTAACGCTTACAATACATATTATTATAACATAACTAGATGTCTCGGCAAATGTTGTTTTACCATATAAAGTATTTTGCCCATATTATTTTATTGAAGTGACTTAGTAAGTATGTCACCATGACGTCTATGATTGCTATCCCATCGTACAAACAATGGTCGCCGTCAGTCTCGAGTTGTAACATTTTACTATTATTTATTCAAAAATACACTCATCAATATAAAAATAATTAGACGTTGTCCGATTCTCAACCCTAGCCGATATGCTCGCTAAGATTCACGAAAATCGGTCGAGCCGTTTCAGAGGAGTTCAACTACGCACACCGTGATACGAGAATTTTATGTACCTACATATTAGATATATTATATAATAATAATATAAGCCTATTAAAAACGAAATAATATAGAACAGTTAAATCAGTGTACTATTCGTGAGCTACCTCAACTGATAGGTGTTCTGACATCTGATTTCTGACCCCCGTCGCGGAATGCAACTGGTTTTCAGCGATTAAAATTATTAATGCTAAATAAATGCAATGATAAATACGATAACATAATGACACTTAATCTTGAATAATATAAGTGTAAGTATAAATATTTATCCTGCTGGACCGAGAACACAATATTCTCTAATTTCAATCATATTGTAATTGTAATTTGTAATATGCAATAATCACACTATCGACGAGTCGACGACCACAGGGCCGGACACAGTTATGAGTTATAACAGTAGACGCCTTAAAATTTATTCTAAAATGCTCTACTTCGACTTAGATTTTAGGTAAATACTCTCTTCAATCTCATTAGTTAATAGACTTATTACAGAGATCTTCGTCTGCTTTATCAGAACCTTGCCAAACAATTTGACAATGGCTGTAAAACGATATCTTCTACAGCCATGTCACTGTGCACTGTCATTGTTTATGAACAATGTTGATATTATTGGATGGTGACATTGGCTTAGATGAATGTTTAAAGTGTCTTTTGAAAGAAGCTTTCCGGTAAAACTTTCTAATTCTTAGCCCATACCCGAGTACCTAGTGTAGTACCCAGAATCCACTTATAAATTATTTGTTTTTTCTTGCACTCTGTACCTACTGAATACTGATCATTGACTTAAAACTTTCTGCCTAATAATAAAACTCGGCAAAATAAAAAATAGGTACGGTTTTAACTTTTAAATTATTCGAAATTTATATTACAAAGACAAACTCCTGAGCGTGATCGGATGTTCTTAAATTATGTAACTCTTTTATAAAAAAAAAAAAGAAGAAGAAGTTATAATATTTAAGTTATTACGCCCTGCGATGGTTATTCAAGATTATACTAAATAGGATAATGCTACAGTACGGGTTTAACGCTCTGCACAGAACAGCCACCTCCCATTCGGTAATAGCCGCTGGATAAAGCAGGTGCTGTGCGAGAGCGGCGCGGCCTCGCTCGACACGTCGAGCGCCGACACGGGGATTGATACTGGACCTATTAGTAAGACGACAGTCGACAGGCAGAACTAGTGACTCCAATACTTTCGCTATTTTCCTAAGCCATAATTTTATCGACGAACAAAGTTTCGCTGAATCAGTTATATAATCTTAATCACCATGATCCCAGTACGTTATCATTTGAATCACAAAACCATAGAGGTCTCTTAAGTTTTGTTTCGACTATTATTATTATTTATGGGCATAATGTTAAAAAAATTTTCTCGAATATAATGATTACTATTCATAATGTATAATATAAGTATATATAAATTCTAAGTATTTTGTAAAAAATCTTTCTTTCGTTACTCTGAAAATCTACTTGGTTAATATATCGAAGAATGAAGCGAAGAAATATAATAAATGATCAAACGAACTTACCAAGTGAAGTTCGATCATTATTATATGAGTCGCTTCATTCAAAGATATAATCTCCCTCCCACCCAGTCTGCAAGAAACTATGTTTGCTGCAGTACCCAAAGAAAGAAAGAAAGATTTTTTGCATTACCTCTCTCTAAACATAATGAGGCGCGTCCAGGAGCGAATGGCCGGGATGGGAAGTTATTTTTTCAACTACCTACATACGTCTTTAAAAAACGCGATTGCCTAGCAGATAGACAAAGGACTACTTGGTTAATATATCTTTGAATGAAGCGACTCATATAATAATGATCGAACTTCACTTGGTAAGTTCGTTTGATCATTTAATATATTTTGTTGCCTTGACAGTTGCTCGAGAGTCGATTTAAAATAAGTTTAATCGATTGAAAAACGCGTTTCAATCGACGAAATATTAAACAATAAAGCCTATTCTCAAACGCTTTTCGTTTTTATTACTTTGAACTTTAAAATGAAATAGCAGTAAATAAGTTTTGTGTAACGATCCGACTCGTACTCGTAAGTTCAAAACTTTTAGCATAAAGCTTAGAAAATACAATATTAAAGCCAAAATACTAAACAAGGTTGAAAAATAATTGAAAACCTTTTTAGCATTCCTTCTAATCTCACATCGGGTACATAATTTTCCAATTTATTTTCATGACGCGATACACGAGTTTCGAAAACAATAAAAGATTATCATTATCTGAAATTGCGATCCGACGCGTGTGAAGGCGTCTCGGTGTGTGGTGGCGTGTTGTATCGCGAGGTGGTTAGCTGATATTGTTCATAATGTTTAATTTTACATGAGATACTTTGTAACATAATTATTATGTAACACACAAATCATTGTTAAATGTATGCAAAAGTCATGAATTGTGAGTCTCGATGTTGTTATAATAAGCCTCTTACGGTGAAGCCAAACGAGCGTAATTTCTGCCGGGCAGAATTTCTTTTCATACAAATCACGACTCACAAAATTACGCTCGTGCGAATCAAACAGGACTTTTGTATGAAACTGAATGCAGCAGAATTCTGCCCGGCAGAAATTCTGCGGCTCACGACTCACAAATTACGCTCGTTTGGCTTCGCCCTTACATCTTTATCATTTAAATATGATTTGAAGTTTCTCCGCTACCTACTATTGAGTAAATACTTTTACAAACATAGAGTGCCAAAATCAAATTTCGTTTGCTTCACAGTAGGACCTAAATGTCGTAAGTACAGTCGTATAGTAATTAGTAGTGACGTTGCGGTAATGCTCAGGTGCGGGTTGCAGGGGGTGAGTGCGGGGTGCGGGGGGGGAACCGCCGGTCATACATTTTAGCCAGGCCGCACATTGTCCGAATTCTGATCAGAAACAGTTGAATTCCGCCAGACCGCCACCCCGCACATTATCCGAAATATCCTTCCGGCGAGTTCTAGCTCACTCGGCTCAGTACAAAATGTAAGAGACAGCGCGGACATTCAACTGTTTCTGATCAGAACTGTCGTACAATGTGCGGCCAGGCTTAATAAGCTCTCGACTTGCTCCTAGTACGCTCGTGTAAATAACTGATATTACTTAAAACACATGGAAATTATTAAAACTTACGAGATGAGCCTTAAAACTATAATCAAACTGCCGTCAGATATTCTCTGGATATTTTATGTGGTCGTTAGTTACTAAATGTATGTTGAGAAGTAATAATTATTAATTAATAATTATCAATAGATCGCATTGTAGTAACTTCGTACGTGAATCGCACGGAAACCAAGCCGCAGATTTCTGTAGAAAACAATGCTTTGTAAAGGATATAGAGAGACTGAAAATCTCTTCAACTATCATAGTCATAAGAGTGAAGAGTTGACAGTAAGGGCCTTATCACACTGGCGATTAGCGAGCGATTTGAAAGCGACGCGATTGCGCAGCGCGCTGCACGCCGCGATGACGTCGCGATTGCGCGACGTGCACGCAGCTTACCTTCCGCGTTTTGTACACACAGTAGCAAAATGGATTCTGACGAGGAAATACTTACTGCTCAAACACTATCTACAATGTCACATCTCTAGACGAGTGTACAAAATGGCGTCCACGCCACGCCGCGACGACGCTGCGCTGTCGCGACGTGCACGTCGCGCAACCGCGGCGTGCGCCCTGCACAATCGCGTCGCTTTCAAATCGCTCGCTAATCTCCAGTGTGATAAGGCCCTAAGAGACAGTCATATATTTTTTGTAGTGCGAAATGTTGGTCGCGTAGCATCGTAGCTCGCAGCGTAGCGGTGCGGTGCGGTGGCGTAGCAAATACTTGTAGCGACGATTCTGTATGTATTTTTTTAATTACTTAACAATAATATGTTTACACCAGTAAATATTAGTGAAAATAAAAATAGATATAGGGTGAAGTGTGAACTAGCCAATCATTGGCTATCAATCTATTATTTGCACTTTCTATTTTTGTATGGAAATACTAGAAATGCCAATGTTTTCTTAAGGAGGCGACCAACCCTAAATTATTGTCGATTTTATAATCCATATTTATTCTCGAAAATGAGCCCCGAATTCTTTCATTTCCTAACATAATATTTTAAATACTTACTACATTATATTTCCGAGGATCCGACTTAGCGAAAACACGATATCTTAAAATTTTCTCGATAGAAAAAAAACACAAATATGCATCTAATTTTCACGAAATTTTATAATATTATATTGCCATAACTAAGTTAATATTTTTACACATTGTATAAAATTCTATCATTCTGACCTAGCGGATTTTTAAAATGTTGTATATTTATCGAGTTATTCAGAAAAAACTAATTTGGCGATGAATCCGCGTCGTCTTTTTTCACCTGGCATATGAAAGACGGGCGTGAGTGTGAAGAGAGAAGGACCATATTTGATTTTTTGCGTTAGTCGCCCTCTTAAATGTGGACTCTTGCGGCCGCAATCGCACTCAGAAACATTTAATTATGATAAAACTTCAATTTAAATAAATAGTTTGACAGATAATAATGTATTGGCCTTGATTTTATATTAAATGTATTATTCGTATTTTAATGCGGCAGTTAAAGTGTCAATAATTATTGAGTGTTTCGTAGCTAGTGCCATAACGATATTCACCTAATATTCTGCAGTATATCCGTGTTTGCTACATCCTACCGACTGCGCCAACCCGGCATGTTTGTCAACGCCATTTGCAAAATTGTACTCCTACCTGCATATTACATTTAACATATTTTGCGCAGCCTTGACAACATTCTAAAATGGAATACGCTTGCTGGATATCTAGAGCACGAGATTATTGTTAAACTAGATGTGCTTCTTCGCTGCGTTAAACATGTTTTATCGCGCTATAAAACCGTACATTTTTATAGATTAAAACTATCGTTTTATCGTTTATCGGACCAATATATTATACTATCTATTTTACAAACAGAAAGATAAAGGCAAAAAAAAAATCAAAAAAATTCAAAAACTTAAATTTATTTATTTGCTAAGAATATGGTACAGTAGATGTTTACATTTTTATGAGTTCAGACATATTCTACTAATAACATAGTGTGCAAATGTTGTCATTGTATTTATAATTTTTCATGTCATTGAATTTTATGCTGTCAATGGACGTTGTTTTCCATGCCTTCTTTTAATTGTCTAGTAATTATACGACCAAAAATTAAACACATTCCACTATATTTTTACCATTAGATTAAGGGCCCGGGTTACCCTCGAAATTTTCATACATTCTTAATACCAAAATCATTTTCTCATACGAAAATATTTAACATGTTTGAGTTATTTTTCAGCTTAAGATAGTAATTACCTAGGATCCTGAACAATTTTTTTTACAAAATATTTAAATACTAAAAAAAAATTTTTGTGTTTAAATATTTTTTAGTAAATTTACTACTAAATATTTAAACACCAAAAAATAGACAAAAACACTAAAAAATATATAAATAAATAATAAATTTACTACAAAATATTTAAATAATTAAAAAAAAAATTTAAAGTTTAAATATTTTGTAGTAAATTTACTATTCATTTATATATTTTTTAGTGTTTTTGTCTATTTTTTGGTGTTTAAATATTTAGTAGTAAATTTACTAAAAAATATTGAAACACAAAAAAATTTTTTTTAGTACTTATTTAAATATTTTGTAAAAAAAATTGTTCAGGACCCTAGGTAATTACTATCTTAAGCTGAAAAATAACTCAAACATGTTAAATATTTTCGTATGAGAAAATGATTTTGGTATTAAGAATGTATGAAAATTTCGAGGGTAACCCGGGCCCTTAACTATCAAAGTGCTCTTTGTATGCCCGCCCAAAACAATACACTGTAGTCTGTACACACGTAAAATCCTTTTTCCATGTTGCGTGTTTTAATTTGGCCGGAGTGCATTCACGACAAGATGCCATCCGCGCTATTTGCATTACTCTAATGGCATACACGACATGTCTTCTACACTCCTGTACTAGAATTTTACGGTTTTGAGCCTTATTCCCATAGAAGTTAGAACTAGTGCCGAAATATTGTAAACAGTGTCACCGACTGTAGTGGTACACCCGCGTAATTGTAACAGACGTTTACCTCGGTGTCTAGCTTACAGCTGCTAGCTGTACAAAACTGTTGTACACACATATACACAGAACACACATAGTCTTAAAAGCCGCGATTTTAGCCTGATGATATGGAAATCTGCGCTTACAATTACATTATTTAAGTGTAGAGTCGGCGGCTTCGGAGAATTAACATTTGGAAACGTTTCCACGACTGAATATTAATCTGTATGCTTGGTAGAGCGAGGATAATTAGTTGGAAATTGCGAAAGCTAATATTTAAATGTATAATAATTATTATTATTATGATTTGGATAATTATAATCTGCTTTTGAGATATTCGCGTATTTTGTCTTGGCTCTTTTACATAAGTTTTTAATCACGGTAATCGTCTTCAACATCATAAGTCATAACGTTGTACCTGGTTTACTCTGGATCCTGTATCACTGGATTTTTACGCTGGATCATCACTGTATGAAAGTTAACATTATACAACATCCAGTATCTAGAATACTAGATTAATCCTCCTGTCTTTACCTCACCCTACCTTACTTACCATTTAGCCTACCGTTTTCTACCGCTGTCCTGAAGGCTTAGCCTGACCGCAGTTAAAATAAGAATGATTAGAAATACTGACGAATTTTAGAGACGAACTGTCGACATTCCTGAGTCCTGACATTCCTTTATCAATCTGTCCTTTTATCTTTTGTTCGGTACACCTTTCTATCGTGACCATGCTATACGTTAATTTACCTATATAAGGGACATATTATGTAACATACATTTTTATAGTATAATATTATGATTTGGTTTTGTTACACCTTGTTGAAACTCTGTCGTATCAAACATAATTTCCTAAGCGATCCCAGTCTGGGCGGCCCCGGCGTGGACGCGCACGCGCGGCACGAGGCCCCGGAGGCGGTGCTGCACGCGCGCTTCCTCATCAACGAGGGAGCCCTGGTGACTGCCACGGCGGACGACCAGCTCCACCTGTGGACCTTCCGCCAGAAGTGTCCGCAGCGGGTGCACTCGCTCAAGTTCCAGAGGGAGAGGTGAGTGGGATTTTTAAGTAGAGTTCGTACTCTATTTGTCTTACTAACTTACGAGAGTTTCCTTATTTTTTTCTTTTTTACTACAATTTGTGTGGCATTGATGTTTACTTTTTTCGGCATAGCGCTATTTCAATGCCATACTTGCTGCAGTAGACTTACTTTTTACTATCATTAACAACTGGCACACAATCTAGAAATTTTATTTTAAATTAGTAGTTTTACTCTTCTCTTACTATCTTTTGTTTCTTGTCCTATTTTATTTCTTTCAATGCTTTCAAAATTATTAAGTCTCTCAATATTTGCTAAACAATAACATAGTAATAATAATGATAATATAATAGTAAGTAGTAAGTAGGTGGTAGAAGTTACATTGTTACGCTTTGGCTTCTGATACCAGTACGTTAACTGCAAACTGCAAGCCGTTAAATACAAATAAATAAATCATTTTTTGCAATAAATACAGAGAGTGCTTGTAATCTTATTCGGTGTAGTATGATCCCATATTGCTTTAGCTGCAGGAAGATAAATAACTTCTAATAAAGAGATAAATAAATATTTAAAAAATGAAACTTCTGAGATTTCTCTTAATTTTTTCGTAGTGAAATATCCTTATTTCCTGTACTTTTTTTTAATTTTTCCCGTTCAAAGCGTAATTTATTTAGTCCCCAACCACCGACCTGTCGCCGTCGATTCACACCTGTGACGTGAGCCAAGGCGACCTCAGCGCAGCGGGAGCCGGGAAGTGCATAATTAGATCACCTGGCTAGCACTGGACGGTGGACGGTGGCATTTGACAGATCTTTAATTGGATTTACCGGCTTAATCCGCCCCGAGCTGGCATTTTACTTGCCGATAATTAAGATCGCCAGTAAAATTAATAATTTAATAAGCGGAAATGTCGTATTTAATTATTACAAATTACGATATAATTTTTACATCTCAGGTGAGATTAATAGGTTGAAAATATATTTACTTAATTAGCTTTTTTGACTCGTTCTTCAATATGAGCAACAAAATTACATTCAGTGTTGATAATTAATTTTTGGTAGTGTTTTCAAATTTTAAATCCTTTTGTATTACTTTGCACTTGTCTTTCAACAGCACTCTCTTTCTAGTATAGTGTAGCCTGTAAGCATTACACAATATTGTAAAGTGCTTAACAAAGTTTTTATCTCTTGACACTAGAGGCAGAGTTTTCAACTATTTAGCTACTAGCGTTAGTATCTCTTTAGTAGAGATATTATGTAACAGAGCACCTTACTAGGTGGCGGGCATTGTTGCAGATACCGCATTAAACTAACACGAAGCACCAACTTGAAGGGGTGAGTGCTAGTTTGATGTCTTTACGCTCGACTTGGCGTATTCGCTACCGTGCCACCTTTATGTATATAGTTACACATTATTGGGAATTATATGGATTGATTTTGTCATACGACAAGTCGGTTTATCATTATAATAATGTTTGTGCACAACAAAGTATATATTTTGATGTTTTTAAACCAGTCTTTAATCAGTCTTACGCAGACTTGCTATGTCCAGTTCCCAGTTCCCATTTTCACATGTCTACGACAAATGTCAAAGGGAAAGGTATTGATTTCTGACAGTAGACTTTCGATGTGCGACTTGAAAATCGATCCAAATAAATCTCAATTTACATGCATGGTAATTGGTATGCGCACGATAGTTACATCTACTCGTAGTAATGCTATGAAGACCTATACCCAGTCTATCTTATTATACCTACAGTAGGAACGTAAATAGAAGGATAGAGATTTGCGACATTTATTTATTTATTTATTTATTTATTTATTTATATGACATGGAAAACTAACAGCTATGTAATATCGATGGCAATTATGTATAGTTATCAGAAAGCCAATTATAAGTTTTCACCTCTAAGTAACAGATAAAATTAAATACATGATATTGTGAACGGTCTTAACTAGATACAGAAATGTTTTAAGATAAGATACATAACAGAAAAAGTATAGCAAGAAGTTTAAACGATAGTTTGACCAGAAACCATAAAGAACACATGCAACATACAATAGCACAATATGTTTATAATATTATGTTACCGTTAGAATGCAGAATACGTCAATGTGCACATTACCTAGGTAGTCCGCAGATTCCCTGATACCATCCGTGGATGTGTGCAATTTTAAAATAAAAAGCTTTTATATTAATTTATACTTTACCTAATTATAAGTCTGTTTTTTTTTTTTTTTTTTTTTTTTTTTTTTTTATTAAATAAGGGGGCAAACGAGCAAACGGGTCACCTGATGGTAAGCAACTACCGTCGCCCATGGACACTCGCAACATCTGAAGAGCTGCAGGTGCGTTGCCGGCCTTTTAAGAGGGAATACGCTCTTTTCTTGAAGGTTTGCAGGTCATATAGGTCCGGAAATACTGCTGGTGACAGTTCGTTCCAGAGTTTTACAGTGCGCGGCAGAAAGTTACGCGAAAATCGCACTGTGGAAGACTGCCACTCATCAAGGTGATGAGGATGGTATGTTTTTCGCGTGGGACGATGGCGAAAAGTTGCAGGTGGTATGATTCCGAACAATTCCTCAGAGCACTCCCCGTAATACAACCGATAGAGGATGCAGAGTGAAGCTACATCTCGGCGTAATTCCAAGGGGTCCAAGCTGTTCGAAACACTATGGCAGTCAACAATTCGAGCGGCCCTTCGTTGGATACGATCCAGAGGGAGCAGTTGGTATTTTGGCGCCCCTGCCCAGAGATGAGAACAATATTCCATGTGAGGCCGAACCTGCGCCTTGTAGAGTTGTAGGCGTTGGTCCGGACTGAAGTACTGTCTCGCTCTGTTAAGAACACCAAGCTTCTTCGAGGCTAACTTGGCCTTACCCTCTAGATGATATCTGAACTGGACTTCGCTCGATATGTTGACGCCAAGTATCTCAATGCTAGGGGAGATGGTTAAAGATGTGCCCTCGAAACGAGGATATATGACCATTGGTGACTTTTTAGTGGTGAACGCGCAGACTTGTGTCTTGGCGGGGTTAAATTGGACTAAGTTACGTCTACCCCATTCAGAGACTTTCTCCAATGAATTCTCTATATTAGACACAAGTTCGTTTCGACTCTCAATGACATTTTGCCGAGAAATATTGCGGGAGCCGGTATATACAGCATCACCTGTACTATCATCTGCATAGCAATGAATGCCGTTGGTCTGTAACATGTCATTGATATGCAGTATGAATAGGGTAGGCGATAGCACACAGCCCTGAGGGACACCAGCATCAACAGACTGAGTTTCCGAGCATTCGCCGTCAACTACGACCCTTATGCTTCTATCTGCTAAGAAACTAGTGACCCACTTACATAATTTCTCGGGCAGCCCGTATGATGGAAGCTTTGAAAGCAGCGCTTTATGCCAAACCCGATCAAAGGCCTTCGCAATGTCCAAACTAACAGCCAATGCCTCTCCCTTCGACTCAATTGCCTGAGCCCAACGATGAGTCAGGTACGCCAAGAGATCACCAGCCGAGCGACCCTTACGGAACCCGTATTGTTTGTCGCTTAGTAATCCCTGGCCGTCCAAGTATCGAAGAAGCTGGCTATTGATAATGGATTCCATTATCTTCGAGAAGAGAGAGGTTATAGCGATTGGTCTGTAGTTGGAAGGATTTGAGCGGTCACCTTTTTTAGGGATCGGGTGCACCAAGGCTGTCTTCCAAGAAGCCGGGACGATGCCAGTGGAATAGGAGAGCCGAAAAAGATGCGTCAAGACCGGAGCCAACTCTGGAGCACACTTTTTCAACACAATAGGAGGGACTCCGTCAGGCCCACTCGACTTTTGGATATCAAGGGAAAGGAGGGCTTTTCGCACTGAGCGCTGATGAAACCGAATATCCGACATGATGCTCGTACATCGCGGTATGGTCGGCGGTTTCTGCCCCCCGTCATCCAGGGTCGAGTTTGACGCAAAGAGCTTGCCCAGAAGATCGGCTTTGTCTTTTGCGTCATGGGCCAACGACCCATTTCCTACGTGTAGGGATGGTAGGGTTGGCTTGCAGAAATTTCCTTCAATAGCTTTGGCAAGAGACCAGAATGCACGGGTTCCCGAGGGGAGGCGCTCAAGTCTCTTGCCAATTCTATTGACGTGCTGTTGCTTTGCCCGAGTGATCTCTTTCTTGAGTTGTTGTTTTAATTGTTTTATTACGATGTTATGTTTTATTAGTGAAGTATAATATTTTACTTAAAAATGTATTATTTTATTCCTTTGATTATGTCCAGAAAATTATAAAATTATTTTCTTCAACTAAATAATAATATGTTAAATTCAAACAAGTACCTGTTTTATGTAATTCAATGAGAATATGACAACTTTTTAGCACTTTAACTGACTCACAATACATGACATACAATACAAAGATTCTGTAATTGCTAGGTTTTGTCTGTTCACGACATCGTAGCCGCCAAATAGAGAAACCGGTTTGGATATTATGTTATGTATAAAAAAAAACATAAATACTTGTAGTCCGAGGAAACTGGTTATGTGAGTTGTGACGCAGTTATCAGTATCCGACCTATGGACTATTAACGTCCTCAGCCCGTAGTTTCGTAGACAGTTACGTTATCGCTCCGGCGGACTTTTACGGCCACGTAAACCGTTTACGGTATCTTTTGAGGGTTGACCTCCAAGCTTTCAACCCTCCGGTGATAACCGGCGGTCAGGATAGTGGGGTATAATAGACCCGAATGTGATTTTATATTGGGTCACAGAATACAATATATTATAATACATTAAGTGAGCTCAGAAAAAATTAAGTAAGTATATAAAAATTACAAAAGAGAGAGATACCGCAAAGTAAAAAGGTGCCTATACTATCGTAAATCGTACCTAAAAAAGAGACGGCATGTTTAGTCAAGCGATTTACAACGACCTATAACCCGAGTGATGCATGTGGCCCAACGTCCTCAAATCTCCTCTAATCTCCGTTTACAGGAAACCCGCTATTGATACAGGCCCGCCTGTTGACCGCGATAACGCTGAAACAAATATTATTTATCAAAAATACGTAAAACGATCTATGAAAATTATATTTGTTGTACACATTATTATAGTACGGGTGCCCTAGAACAAATTTTTTTGTGATTACTAACAAGCTAATTTTTTGTGAGTAGCTACATTTTGATAAGACGAACAACATTTTTATTTTCGAAAAATCTTGAAACTGGTAGCTAACAGAGATAGAAAGGATTTCATACTTTGACTTGATGGTCCTAAAATATGGATTGTTTTATTTGTAGGACAAGGTTACTTTTAAATAATATAACTATTAACCTACCAAAATACAAAAAATCAGCTGGTTAGGGTTCCGTTTTAGGGTACAGTAATCAACCAAGTTTTTTTCACTGAAACAAAAATGTACACCTGCTCGTTAGTTGTTCGACCAAAATTGTATTTTTCACTATCAAATTTCCTTTTCAAATGTGGAAAAGCGTTCAGCTGCAATTTTGGTCTGTTCGAAAGGCGACAAATTACTTTTTTAAAATCGAAACAACTTTAAAAGTTATAAAAGTAAACCAGTTTTCTGTTCCGGGACGAATTTGTCCCACTTCGAGAGAACAGGTTAAACAAACGAATCTTTAACACCTACGAACTAATTCGAGAAACCAACAGTCTCCAACTAACTCGCCTAGAAGTTCCCGAAACTCGCGAAAACTTATCGAAGACACTCGGAAACTCGCCCAAAACTCGATAAACTCGCGAACTCTCCGCGCCATTTACCTCGGGAAACTTGCTGCTCAGTGCTTGACCTCCCAACTTTCCTCCTTAGTCCTTCGAGTCGCGATATTTTACTATCTTGATATGTCAATTGTTTTTGCTTTTTAAATTAAACGAAATAAGAATAATCTGCTGAAGTTATACTTAGTAATAAAAAATATTTAAATAATTTAATATTTTAATGTTAATTGTAGTATTACATAATAACAATAGATAAGTTTAATTCTTATGTGATGGTATTTTGCCATGCAGCACAAGCACTAAAATAATATGTATTGAGTTCCGCTTAAAGTGTTTTAAAAGAGTAAGGCGAGTTTCCATAAAGCAATAATTGCTTTCAATCGATCCGCTTTCGTTTGCCGGTTTAATAAAAAAGCTAATAAACTGCAATCCTAATTATAGCGATCAGGTATGAAGTGAAGTGGGAGGAAACGGGGAGGGGTGAGGTATTTAGTCCAACTCTGATTACACGTTCAAAGGATCTGGCCGGGATTGGAACTCTGTACCCAATCGCCGCCCATTCACAGGTTCTAATTAAAATTTCTCATTCACTGCTCCGCTTTATGCTACAAAATATCACACTTTTCAACGCTCAATACGTAAAATGTTCTATTGGAGTTTATTAAAAATGAATTCCAAATAAAATGTATACTTGTTTCATAATCAGTCGTCGTCGCGCTTACTAAAATCATACTGATAATCTTTATTTGCCTGAGTTTGGTGACAAATTAGTTTGAGAACACGTCGTGTTCTACTAAACATGTTTGAATCCCTCGGTCACAGATTCTTGGAAATCTTTTGTTTTTCTTTTGTTATCGCGGTCGCATGCGACCGCTTGGGGCTTGAAAGTTTGCAATTTCACATTACGCATTAAATTAAAATTGAGTCTATAATCCGGAATTCAATCCTGAATTACTTACTTTTCTTTCTCTCTTTTGGGTGTTTTAAATGTAAACATTTTGCCTTTAGTCCCGGTCAAGTAAGTTTCGGTAAGACATCTTGACTAGCGCACGTTCGTGGTCGGTGGATCTATTGACTATTTGTAACTACCGTTCGAGAAGTTTGATGTTTAATCAACGCGATGGTGATTTGATCTAAGTTAGTTCAGAGTACGGATCAGGAATCAGGATTGAAGCTGAATCAGAATCGAAAACCACGAGAATGGAAGTTAATTGCAGAATGTGCTGTTCCGGAGAGATTTGTTTTTCGTCCATAAGTAACAGTACGTTACACGAGTGAAGATAAACCGTAGAGTCTACGGTTTATACGGCGTAGAACATAAATTAAGAACGATGCCACAAATTACAATCTACACCTCCTGAATAAGTTATTGTAATCGTCCAACAGAGAGCTGTTAAGAGTGTAATATACTGCTACCACAAATCTTACGAACATAATTCTTAGATGTTGTCCGCGATGTCGTGCGCGTAAAAGATACTCCGCGGAACAGTGCATATTTTTGTCGCGACGATAACTGCCCTATACTTATCTTTTATTTTGGTCTACTATTTTTTTTACACACAGGCCTTTTATCACAATTGGGTCGGTAGTTTCGAGGCTTATTCACATAGCCAACAAATAATATGAGTAAATATTAATTAGTTTATTTCTTTGTATGTATAAATAGTATTTAAATGCATATAACGAAGTAAACGTTACCTATGTGTAACACATAACATATACAGAAAATAAGAACATACACGATACGAGCAATGAGCATTGAGCATGCAATTTGTTGAAGCAGCTGCGAGCAAAAGACGGTTATAGACATTCAGTAATTACACGTAATTTATTTCAGGGCGTGAGCGAAATTATATTTTTAACAATCATTTGGGCGTGCTTAATAGCGCAAAATTATATTTTCAACAATCATTAAATTATATTTATTCAGCGGCTCGAGTGCGGCAGACAACACATTCCACACAAATATTGTTGTTGATGTAGCGGCACAGTTATCGCAATGAACACAGCGCAAACATTCACTAAATAAACATACATTTTAAGTGAAGTCTCTAGAACAATTATTTTTTAAAAACTTCTATTTAAACATGAACGAGAAAAGAATATTCTAAAACAATAATTAAAAGGGGAAAACTCGCAAGAACTCTCGAGCGAAGTTTTTACAGCGGGCCCGCGGCGGGCGGGAAGCGCTAGTTTTTCAACATCTTTTCTTCTGTTCCGGTGGAAAGTTTTTAAGAAAATACTAATCGAAATGCATCTTGTTTCTGTTCGTTTAACATAGTTTTTAAAGTTTGTAAACTACTGGCTTTGAAAGCTATACTTTTGAACTTACGTTTGCAACTTTGCAAAGTCAAAATAATATATTTAATGGATACAGACAGACAAAAAGTAAGAAGTTCATAACTCTTGTTAATTATTGCGTGTTTTTGTGTGTTTATTCTTCTTAACATTAATATACTCACAAAAACACCTTACTACAATAAGAAATTATTTTTTTCGTGATTTTAAGAGGGAACGCTAATACAGTAAAATTAAAACTAAGAAACTGTTGCCATCACGCTTCACCCTCAGCTGGCACGTGTATTGTGATAGAGACAGTTACAGTAAATCGAGGTAACGTATTCCTCTGAGTTCTCCTTCAAAATAGAGCCTATCTAATTTATTTATTTTTACATTTACATATCTTCAGAAAGGATGAGTCCATGCCTCTACGTTTTTATTTTACCTTAAAGATCCTTCAGATTTGTTTTATGGTCGGTTGATTGGCGGGGTACGGAACGTTAATTTTTTGCGATTTTGGAAGGGCCATATTTTTTTATTTATTAGTACATTAAAAAAATCGTACGTAGGGGCATAGCTTTCACAGATTCGAATAGTGTATAAAAAAAATCATTTGTCTAGACGCATTATCCAGGGAGGAAATTGGGGAATACGTTTGTATGGAAAAAAAGTGTTAGCGTATGCTCTTAATCTCTCCTCTTCCTAAATAACGTTTCTATTTGAAATTGTGTGCCCTATCTCTGTGTTTTTATTTTAATTCTGTAATACGACGGTCTGTAAAACTAAACCTTAATGTCGGCTTTGTTCGTGGCCGTAGCTCCGAGCTCTGTGCCTCGGTTCGTGCTGCGTCGACTTTTTGCCTTATTACTTTTTAGTTTCGTTCTTCGCAATAATAAAGGAGTGCTTCGCATTAAAATGGGGAAAGATAGTTTCGTTTTTAATCTTGAGGTTGCAGTAGGTAAAGCATCGTTACACTTTAATTTGTTCTAATTCAGTAGATCATAATCATAAACTTCAACTCTCTCGCTATATTTCCATACAACAGCTGTAATCTGCATTTTCATTTGAAGAGAACACTAAACAAGACATAAGGTTTTGCTACTTAAAGATCTAGGACCTTGGAGTAAGTAACATTTCTGCATGTATCTGTGGAAAAAAGTTGTTGTCTTTGGTTACACTTCTAAATCACTCTGCACATTTTTTACTCGCTCCTTCTGTACCTGACCTACCATCACATAAGAACTTGCTGGCATTCCTTTGAATGTATTGGTTTACTATTCCCAGATCTCAAATCTTTGGCTACGTTTCTGCTCTGCGAATGTTACTAATATACGTACTTACTTTCAAAACTTTGCAGCAAACGACCGCGACCGACAAATATTCAAATATACATTTTCTGCCGACATTGGTCATTGGTCTAGCTGCTTTATAGTGGCGCAGAGCAAAATTAAATATATAGCCTATACTATATACTCTACTCGGCGAAACAAGAAGGTAGCGGTCATTGACTCCCTGTCAAAAAACTTTTCATTTTCTATATAAACCGCGATTGACGATGAAGTGTCTGTCAATATCGCGGCTTTGTATACTTAGAACATAACAGGTTTTTGACAGGGAGTCAATGACCACTACCGCCATATTTCGCCGAGTGCAGTATAGATTTTTTTTTATGTAAAAAGGGGGCAAAACGACCAAACGGGTCACCTGATGGAAAGCAACTTCCGTCGCCCATGGACACTCACAGCATCAGAAGAGCTGCAGGTGCGCTGCCGGCCTTTTACGAGGGAATAGGGTAATAGGGTAGGGGAGGGTAGGGAAGGGAATAGGGGAAGGTAGGGAATGAAATAAGGGAGGGTATGGAAGGGAAAAGGGTAAGGGATTGGGCCTCCGGTAAACTCACTCAATCGACGAAACCGGTTTCACGCCGGTTTTCTGTGAGCCCGTGGTATTTCTCCGTTCGAGCCGGCACATTTGTGCCGAAGCGTGGCTCTCCTATGTTAAAGATAGATGTCATAAAGTGGCATTTTATTTGAATTTTAGTCGGTCGCAGTCGCTTGCCGCGTTGATCGGAAAGGTATTCATCTAAATGTAGTAGAAATCTGTTGGAAAAGCCCCTCACTGATAGAAAATAATATCATTTCGTGCGTGTTTAAATGGCTAGTTGGTGTTTATTGACTGTCCCAAAACCCAGCAACTATATGTTCACAGAAGACTTCAGATTTCAAACTTCGGGACGAGACGTTACGAGACCCGAAGCAAAATATGAGTTTGCTTAATATAAAGTTAAAATGTCAAGCAGCATGACGCTATTTGACGGTAAGACGACCTCTGTGGCTCAGTGGATAGCACTTTGGTAGCTTAAGCCGGGAGTCGCGGATTCGAGTCCCGCCGACGGAACAAAAAGTTTTCAAAGTTCCTGGGTCATGGATGTGTATTAAATATATTTATCATATAATAAAAATCTTAAATATAAGTATAGTATAAAAGTATTAAATATATTTCCGTTGTCTGGTACCCGTAACACAAGTCCTTCAGGTACTTACCACGGGGTCAGATTGACGTGGTGTGAAGCGTCCATAGATATTATTATTATTATATTATTATTTGAGATTTTACTTTTATGTGCTTTGAACTTTCATTTCGTTTTTGACCCCTATGTTGTTTTAAATACTGTACCGTCGTGCCAAACGTGAAGGCCCTTGCTAAACTTACATTGAAGTGCAGATATGAAGTGAATATCGCTGGGTTATGGGTCAGCTTCTTCTCTGTATCTCCTCCTGTAACCATACTCCTTGCTTGCAGGATCACCTGCCTGCACCTGCCGCTGCAGTCCAAGTGGCTGCACGTGGGGACGGAGCGCGGCAACGTGCACGTCGTCAACATCGAGACCTTCGCGCTCTCCGGATACGTCATCAACTGGAACAAGGCCATCGAAGTGTGAGTACACCCTGCACGGCTACAAAATATACAGAGTAATGCCTGGGTTGCACGGTGCGAGCTGACATGCGATCTTGCCTAGGTCACGTATGTATGGGTTACACGGTGCGAGCTGACATGCGATCTTGCCTAGGTCACGTATGTATGGGTTACACGGTGCGAGCTGACATGCGACCTTGCCTAGGTCACGTATGTATGGGTTACACGGTGCGAACTAACATGAGAGCTGGCCTAGTCAGTTACTGAGGTGCAGGCTGCACCATGTGACCGAATCATACGAGTTACGAGTATGTGCGAGTGGGTCAGTTTCTCGGGTGCGCCGTGCGAGTTACTACAACATTTTTGTTTTCATTCGCCACTCGTCTTCCTCCACGACAGATACAACTCAACTAGGCGCACTGGGACATTATTGTCTACTGCGACATCAGCAGCGTGCGTGGTGTGACCCAGGGATGCGAGTCGAGCTGCTCACAGCGAGTACACAGGCACAGTAGCTGCCTACTGTCACTTCAGCTGCTCGCACTGTATAACCTATCCCGATGATGATGATTTACTCACGTTGGGACGAGCGCAGAAGGACGGTCGTATTTTTATTGAAGTTTTATGGCCGAGAACGCGTTGGGTCGATGTATTAAAATGCAGCCCGCTACGTAATGTGCGCATGGCTTTATGAACCGCGAAGTTTTCAATCAAAATCAACATCAAAACGATGTTTCGGTGCAACCTCCCTCTATGTCTGCAGATATTCTGACCAGGTTGTAAGGTATATAATCTGGGCCATTGAACATATAGGTATCGGGAGCTTAGCTTTTTAGCGTTAGGTAGAAACCGTTTATTATCACAACGGCACGGCAATAAGGGTTATAATATGTTGCCAGGGAGGGAGTGACCTGTTTACATTTTTAGTATTGACTACAGATAACAGATTGATCTAGCACGCAATATTTGCTTCTAAATTGAGATGAGAAGCTATTTTTTTCTTGAAAAATCTTAAATAGAAAATTTCACTGAACAAGAACTCTCGACTAAAGCAAGTGGACGTTATAAGATAATAATCTGATACCCCTCAGTATCAAGTCGTCGAGTAGTGTAGTGGCTTATTGACCCGTCAGCTGTCAGCCTGTCACGCGCGTCGGGTCGGGTCGCGACCTTGCCCGATATCGTATCCCGTCCATTACTACCGAGTACTGACTCGTCCGTGATTAGATCGAACTGTATCGATACGCTTGTGTCGGGACAATTATATTATGTTATCGATCAGTAATGGTTATTTAATGACAGATTTCAATTACTGTGATATTATTTTTTTCTATTAGAGTTACGGTTTATATATTTCCTGATTTGATTTGATATTTCCTATTATGCTAAACTGTTATAAGTTTTTTAAACAACCTACAAGACAATATAATAAAGTGCGGGCCGCAATTCGGAAGGTTGATGCCACCTATACCCTTAAAGATCTGAACTGAACATGAAAATATAATGCAAAACATTCTACTGTTGCCGCCGCATGCATCCTGACCGTTGGGAAAAGGTCACCACTCACCACAGAGTGGGTACCAGAAGACGGACGACGCCGCCGTGGACGGCATCAAAAAAAGATGGCGAGATGAACTGGATGCCTACAAACCAGGCTGGCATGCGGTGGCGTTGGAGCGAGACAAATGGAAAACCTTGGGGGAGGTCTTTGCCCAGCAATGGGATAGTATAGGCTCTTAAAAAATTCTACTGTATCATCAAAATGTTTCATTTGAGTTCCATCAGCCGTCAAACTGCTCTAATACACGTCTAGAAAGTTAGTGTAGACTGAAGATCACCACTGTATGTAGATCACGTATCTGAACCCGATCTCTGCCGTCAATTACACCCCCTGTACCCCCAGAGGTCCCGGGAGGTCCCGGGGGGTCGCGGGGGGGACAAATCGCTGACAAATGGCCCGGCACGAAGTGATTGTATATTGAATTTGGAGACAAACCATCCAAACCATCCGTTCCATCTTCCGTGTGAAGTTTCAATTCCAATTTTGAAACGGAAAAAACAGAGGAGGTTTTCAAGTTTTATTTAATCTGTAATATTAAGTTGTTTTTTGCATGATGCATAACGTACAACAGAGTACATTTTGAGTTACTGATTTCATTACAAAATGTTTACTTCTTACTTGGTTATCTCTAGACTTACTTAGTTAAGTAGACTTACGAGGAAAAATCAAGAGAAATAATTTATAATGGTTTTAACTTACTTTAGAAGTTTTCCAAGCATTAACTACCAAAATTTGACTGCCAAAATAGCCGTACAAAAGTTAAAAACTAGTATTTCAAAGCAATCTAATAAAGCAAGAAAATTTTAAAATCTTTCAAATTTAAGCACAGTTTTTAAGCTTTTCCAAAACTTTCCATTAAAATATATAAAATTAAAAGTTACTTGTTTATCTTCGTGGGGTTTTTCATTAAAGAGTTACAATATGAAATGGGCCGCAACTTCTAACACAATAAAAAATTTTACTCAAACTTTTTTGTGGGGAAAGCTCTTAAAGTATTTGGAAACTTTTTTCGCAAAGTTGTGAATGCTTTGTTTATCTTTTTCTATTTTTGAACGAGTTAAGTAATTTTCGTTATTATTTTTAAAGTTTTTAAAGATTGTGCGCCGTTTTTTAGGGTTCCGTAGCCAAGATGGCAAAAAAGGAACCCTTATAGATTCGTCATGTCTGTCTGTCTGTCTGTCTGTCTGTCCGTCCGTCCGTCCGTATGTCACAGCCACTTTTCTCCGAAGCTATTAAAGCTATACTATTGAAACTTGGTAAGTAGATGTAGTCTGTGAACCGCATTAAGATTTTGATGGAAAAATGGAAAAAATATTAAAAATTTTAGGGGTCCCCATAGGTACAACTGAAACAAAAAAAATTTTTTTCATCTAACCTATGCGTGTGGGGTATCTATGGATAGGTCTCCAAAAATCATATTGAGGTTTCTCATATCATTTTTTTCTAACCTGAATAGTTTGCGAGAGAGACTCTTCCAAAGTGGAAAAATGTGTGTCCCCCCCCCTCTAATTTCTAAAGTAGAGGCATGATAATTCTAAAAAAAATGTATGATGTAGATTACTATAAAAACTACCAACGAAAATTGGTTTGAACGAGATCTAGCCAGTAGTTTTTTTTATACGTCATAAATAGTAAACCTTAATCTAAATTTCATTAAATCGACTGAAATATAAAAATAAATCAAAAATGTTTTAATTTCATAAAAATAAACCTTATTGCTGCTGCGGAACCCTCCATGGGCGAATCCAACTCGCACTTGGCCGCTTTTTTCAAGTTAATAAGAGGGATCCACACCGCCGTTTTTCCACACAAACGTTATCCGCTGTTTCCTCCCTGGATAATACCGGTAGAGTTATAATTTTATTCCTGAATATCTATGGCCATTGGCTACTAATACAATGTCCCTATGTTTTCTTTTTTTTTTTCATAATTTAATTATTAAATAAGATATGAACGTTCAAAAACCCAAAAAAATGACCAGATTTTTCTCTGTGTTCAAACACCCAGAAAACAAAACTGGCTAGAATATACCAAAAAAGTAAAACATAGGAACACAGATCAAGCCTTGTTTTAATTCGTAATGAAAAAAGTACTTAAATCGGTAGGTTTTGGAGAAGGAATCAGAGGACAACGAATCAATGATTTTCTATTCTTTTATTAGAGCTTTTGTGTCCGGGTGGTCTGGTCTGAATGTCAAAATGTACTGATCTACATAACGTACGTAGTACAAAAAGAACTTTTCCCAAAATGACTGATTTTCTATAGGTCTTTAATCTTTATTATTAAATCCGTAAAGCCTAACACAAAGGGTACATTCAGCTCCATTATCTATTAACCCAGGAAAATTAAACATTCGACCTCGGAATAATTCGCATAGAGATGAAAATTTGTAGAGACGGTAAATACATACACCATCATAAATAAAACCTCAAAAGTCCCCGGCGATCCTCCTCGTGCTAAAAATTTTATTGATGGTCAAATGTAAGTATGAAAACGAGGTTTTTTCCGTAATTTTTACTGTTTCTTTGCTCCCATATAAAAAAAAAAACATTTTTTTTAACTTTATAATAATATAAGCATAAATGATTGATTTTCCCAAACTTTAAACCCGCTATTTAGAAGGATACTTCTTTCAATATGACTTACCATAGTCGTATGAAAAAAGTATCTGAATATTTTTTGTAGAGAATTCTATGATCTACAATATTGTCTTACCTATTTTTATGATAAAATGTACAGCTTGGAAAAAAACGGGAAAAACCTCGTATTCATACTTACCTTTGACCATGAATAAAATTTTTAGCACAAGGAGGATCGCCGGGGACTTTTGAGGTTTTATTTATAATGGTGTAAGTATTTAACGTCTCTACAAATTTTCAGCTCTATGCGAATTATTCCGAGGTCGAATGTTTAATTTTCCTGGGTTAATAGATAATGGAGCTGAATGTACCCTTTCTGTTAGGCTTTATGGATTAATAATAAAGACCTATAGAAAATCAGTCATTTTGGGAAAAGTTCTTTTTGAACTACGTACGTTATGTAGATCAGTACATTTTGACATTCAGACCAAACCACCCGGATACGAGCTTTTGTCGTGTTGTCTCTATCGCGCTCTGCGGTGGGAGACTTGAGATTGGTGAGACAGCAATACATTTTCAAAATACCTATTTTGAATTTCTCTCGCCCCTGGTGTATCCTCTTAATTCATGAACCGTGTTCTTTACCAATTTATTTTTGAATCGTTCGAATTCGACGGGTTTGTCTCTAATTGTATTAGTTGAAATTGAGTCGACTACAGATTGAGAGCTCGGAGTGATGGGCGCTAATGAATAATTGTGACGAGTGGTTCGCCCGGCCTGTGGTCACTGAGTGGTCAGTGGTCACCACTAATATGCACCGATTGGTGGTTAGTGGTCAGATACTTAACGATGAATTAACGATGAGCGGTGTCCACTTGTTAGTTGTTACGCATAGTTAATGGATTAATGGCATTTACCCTTGTTACATTATGAAGGGTATGGTAAATATAAATGCATAATATTGTTATATTGTTTATCGGCCTTATCTTTAGCATTGTTTGATGTTTCCTAATTTTCAGTTGGTAGGGAGAAATCAGAAATTTCAACTAGCAATAAAGCCGCTCTTTTTGTCGGTACTTTGTTTAAAAGTTTTGAGTTTAAGTTTTATTTGAATTTGAATTTGAAATATGTGTAATAGAAACAAAATAACAATAATATGGTCTTCATAACGTGTAGTTACTGAAATATTTATCTACTGATGATGCGTAATATTATCTATAATCTATGTAAGAATTAATTTTAGCTAATGGTGTGCCAACCAAGTGCCAACGCAATATTTTTCGTAAATTGTTGTCCATTAAATTAATCGGGAACCTAAACAAAAGCAAATTGCTATAGTCCCTCCTGTTTTACTTCTGAGTTTGTTTATGAGAATGGTTCTTATGTCATTGGCGTAAAGGTCCTATAAGGGTAAAATAAATACGAACCCTCTGTATACTGTATAGCGCCGGGGGTGTGTACCTCAATAAAGTAGGTAACAACGGGCCCCAAGATGGCGCCGACGCCTTCCAATTTTGAATGTTGTGCCGTCGGCGCTCATTACGCACTTTCGGTGTTGAGGTTCCGGTCGGGAACAATAACTCCCAAGTGGCGAATTTCAACAGGCTGTACATCAACTTTTTAAAATTAACGTGATAATTATATTTCTGTGTTCTTTTAATAAATTAATTCTTGATCACTCTTAGGTCCGGCTCCATTTAGCCGTTAAGCAAAACTGCTTTGTTTTTGCTCTTCTTGTGATCTGAGTGTCTCCTCATTCGCTAAACTATGAGTAGTCCATGACTATCCGAATTAATAACAAGAAACAAAATCGATGATCATGTTATACCTATAGTAAAGTAAAGCTTTCTTTATGAGTTTCAGGAATAGAGCAACCTCTAATTCTCCATTTCAAAAACTAGTATAGAGCATACTACATACATAGCTCGCACAAGGCTGTGACATCAAATTACCCGTCTAGTCGTGTGTAAACTAATAAGTCGCGTTAACACTTCGCTCGTGGCCGAGGAGTGACGTGTCACGTGGGTAACTCGATAGCAGCAATCTTGTTGCCGTAATGAAGTTGTTCTTGCTCGCATCTTGTCTTAAAGTCTTAATAAGGCGATGATTAAAGGTTTAGGGTAAGTGCATCCTACGGTGCGTTTTCACCACGTCTTGATGAACAAATACAGGCGTGTAGTAGTACCATGCGGAGAGGCCTTAAAGATCAGTCGCATTGTCGAAACCACGGTCGAAACGGAGTCAACGTCAAAACAGCGCGTCCGACGAAGCAACGCATCAATGCGGCATATCAATAAATATATTTGTAAAACAACGGAGCGGCACCGCGGCGAAACGGAGCAATGTGTCTTCGCTCTTACCTCGTCTTGGCTGTTCTCGTCGCTCGCGTCTGCCAGCTAATATGTCACGTTTCGTCGCTACACGGAGACGCTTGTTCCAGCTCGTCGTACTGATTATCCTCGTTAGGGCGGCGTTGGCGCGGGCAGGGACGGGCGGGGACACGTGTCTATTCCTATTAAGTTGTCCCCCTCCACGAATGTTGACAGTCATTGTCCCCGGCCCTGGCCCCGGGAGACGGGAACAAATTGAGGAAAATGCGTAGTGATTATATTATTCCCTTTGGAAAATGTTTAAAAACAAATTAAGAAAGTTTGACGTGCATTTGATTTTATGACCTCCATTTAGCATTTTTTCTTTCTTTACCTTTTGGTGTCGCGACTTTAGAGTACAAGCGCCATTGTTTTACGGTTTAATCTTATGTGAATAAAAATGTTTTTGCGAGCTTCATAACTTTGAAGTGGAGCACAGAGTATTATTTGCAAAAATACAATAAACTGTCGTACTGTCTGTCGGTTTGAAACTAACAAGTTGAATGTGGCGGTCTCACAAAGCGCGTCCGGCGCGCCTGCCGCCATCTTGCCGGCCGCCATGTTGGACAGTGTGACGTCACTATCTAGTATCATGTCAAGTGCTTTTAAAATATTCAAAGACTTTTAAATGGATATAGTTTATTTGAATACTGAAGCCTTTGTACACAATAGAATTATTACTTTGAAAAAATTGGGTCTGATCTAAGTCTTGATCAACTTTCAAAACCTTGATAGTAAATATTAGGAGTACCCCTAAGCCGAATAATGAATCCAAATGATAGTAGTTGGGTAGTTCAATTAGTTATTATGATTAAATTAATGAATAGTACCAGCGACCATAATAATATAAGACCATAATTCATGGCGGACTGCGGACTGGAGAGATAACGTCAGTAATTTGCTGACCCTCATTTGTGTCATTATATTAGGGCCGGGATAATTCATGTCTTCATCGTGATAATCCCCGGTTGAAGAAGGGTACTAATATATGAGAGTGACAAAGTTCTGTCTTTCCCTATATCATTGGGAGGCACTGGCAGTAAAATAATGTCAATAAATCCCTCGTTTTCATAAGTCAAAATGCCCCCCTTAATTTGATTATTTGGCATTTTATTGTTGTCTTAACTGAGCCTTAACCCGAATAGGTCTTAATGGCATTTTCGGTGTCTTAAACTGCTAGCTAAAGTAATGGATTTATAGCTCAGAAAGAACGCTCAAAGGTTGTGTAACTCAGGTATAGGTTTATATCAGGTTGGAATTACAACTTTATTGCAGTACCTAATATTATATTGCACATAAGTTGCCTTTAAAATTTGTTATCAAAAGTAATTTTAGATTTTTAATTTGGGACAACCACAGAAAGAGCGAAGAGGCGAAAATATATTGGAACTTTGCCTTGGATGTTTTGCAAAAATATAAATAGCCGCTTTCGGCTACGACGCTTAGCACTTCCATAATTTTAACCTTCTTCCGTACCAAGTCCTAACCATCTGACATTGTCAATACGATATCGAATATACTAACCTAATATTATGTAGAGACTAGAGTAAGAGTATAATATTCAGTGTGAAATTTTAATGGTTGTTTTCCCGCAGTAAAATGATTCTATCTTAGTATAGTACAATAGATTTGTAAAGTTTTTTTTGTTCAAATCAAAAAAAAAATCGGTCGGGTCCATAGTAACTCGCGCCTATCGGCATAAAGTTTCCATAGTACGTCATACAAAATATTTTTTATTTTCATAAAATAACATGCATGGTTCGATAGTACTACTATAGGTAAATCGTTCTGCTGCGGGAAAACGACCACTAAAATTTCACGTTGTATTAAGCTATAATGTACATAATAATAATATTATGACATAGTACGTAACTCAGAAGTGCTCGCAGTAAAATATCAATTAGCGTGTTATGGGCGGCCGCGGACGTGCGCCCACATTATGACACGTACGTGCCGCCAGTCGCCGCGTACTGCGGATGTGTGTGATATTGTATAAGCCCTACTCCCTAGTCCCTGGTCCCTACTGCCTACGGTGTTAGATCTAGGCGGAAGATTTTCGCTAGTCAGAATTAATAAGACATTCATAGACAGGTGTAGTTAATATAGATTATAGACACACAAACACATACAAATATGGATTATGGAGTTATCAGTAATTATGGCGTTCATTACAATAAATTTGTGAGTCGTGAGCCGCAGAATTTCTGCCGGGCAGAATTCTGCTGCATTCAGTTTCATACTTCATACAAAAGTCATGTTTGATTCACACGGCGACTCAAAATGAGTTGTCATTTGTATGAAAAAAATTCTGCCCGGCAGAAATTCTGCGGCTCAAATTACGCTCGTTTGGCTTCGCCCTTAAGCATTTTTCAGACACTCAAACTTCAAAGTCAAGGTTTAAAAGATAATTACTTCTTTTTAGCAACTGTTAACGTTTGCTACAACACTAGAAGAGTATCCAAATAACTGCAAAATCGGTCGAAGTTCGAAAAAAATTTTCGAACTTCGCAAATCATCAATCACTTCTCTAATTATATTTTTGATTATGGCGTAATTTTTATGACAAAACCCCATAATATAATCCCATAGCGGGGGTGGTGGGGCGCAACAAGTGGCGCCTGACGGAGCGCCGCCCCCAGGACCCGCTGTCAAGATATTGTTTAGGTTACTTTATGGTCAAGACCAAACTATGTTGTCATTAGTTAAACATACAGTTTACTTACTGTTATTGTTTTTACAAAATTTCCATGAAGTATTTTTCAGCCTTTTTCATTTACTGTTATTTATTGCGCTTCATTCCACATTTCCTATGAATTGAGCGTTCCAATATTATGTTAAAACTTATTATCGCCTGCTATTGAAATTTTCTATTATTTTATAAATGAGAAAACTTATAATATCAGCTATCACTTTAAGATTTCGTTCATTTACTTGGCAATTTTACATAAAGTGCATCGTATAATCAACAAAAATACGAATATACTATTATTATTGTAAGGAATACATCGGTTGCTCTTTTACTAAATAAGTAATGTACATATCATAGAAAATTAGAAATCCTACTCGTACTTATTTAAAATTTTATTATCGTTGTCATCCCGGCACGTCGCCGTCGTGTCGCCGTCGTGTCGCCGACGCGTCGCCAGTCGCCACATCACATGTCGGGGGGTGGGAACTGGGAGGTTGTAAAGTGTACACCCGCCATTCACGGGACAAGTTGACCTAGTAATGTGTGATGTTGTTAATCTCATGACAATATTAGCCATAAAAACGGTCAATTTATCCTTGTTTGGATCAAGCTCGCACTATAGATTATGATGCATCCTGGGGCTGCAAAACCGTATTGAAACTCAATCAAACGAATCGGAATGCTGCGTCCTACTCTAACAAACGTGAAATGAGGTTGTTAGAGTAGGATTTTTTTTTAAGTTTAAAGCCCTTTTGGCCAAGATATATTTCTACCTAAATGTTTAATTATTTTTATTTAAATAACATATTATTCCAAATTGGTAGTTTATCTTGCATAATTCAAAATTGGGTTATCTTAAATTCATATTTTGTAAATCATTCATAATTTGTAATTTGTTCTTAAACTTCATTTTAACTTTATTTAGTAAATTCTTTTATTGTAATGGACATACAACCCGTGGTTGTTTGTACATTCTATATTCTGAAACTCCGGAATGTTCGAAAAATTAGGGTGAGATGATCACCCACATAAGTCGATAAAGATGTTGGGTTTAATGACCCTCTCAACTCCATGAAGTACTGAAGATGTAATACGGTCTCGGGTTGCGGATGGCCACCGCCCCGGACTGCTTGACCAGCTGGACATCCTGCGAACACCGGCTGCTGTATCCACGGGGGACGTCCGAACCCCAGAGATTACGAGTCACGACTCACATCAAATTGTTTATCAATTCACGTAGCTCTGTCAACTGTCTATGAATCAATTTCGTCGATGGTACATAGTACCATTGCATAGTACCATTCGTCGATGGCCAATATATTGTGTTGTGTGGTGAAGCTTATTAGTGTATGTTTGTTGCAGGACGAGGCCGAACCACCCCGGCGCCGTCGTCGAGGTCAGCGACAACCCGCTCGACGCCAGTAAAGTGAGTGGCTTATTACTTTCATTTTCTAATTCATATAGTATTACATATTATGTAATTATTTCGTAGCAACATATTATTGTACTTTTTTAAAGTACTGTTTGGTCATAAAGAGTTAAGAAAAAAATATGGCGCTAGTTTTTTTTCGAAGCTCTATCACTTTTTTGACGTATAATGCTTAAGTATTGCAATAATGTATGATTAATATTTTCAGTTCTACTTGATGTTACAATATAACGATGGCTTACATCTGTAACACTTATCTAACAAACAAGTGTCACGTTTCAGTTGGCGATAGCGTTCGAATCGGGTCTAATAGTGGTGTGGGACCTGAGGGCGCGCGCGGCGGAGTGGCGCGGCTACGTGGGCGGGCCGGGGGGTGGGGTCGGGGACGGCGTGCGCGCGGCCGCCTGGCAGCACGACGGCAAGCTCATGACGGCGCACGTCGACGGCGCGCTCGCCACGTGGACCATGCGCTCCCCCCGACCCGCCACGCTTACGTATCCTCATGGTGAGCCCACGTCACCACCACCGCTTAACAGCCCTGGATTTATCTATAGGCAGTATGGATCATGGCCTATCATGAGCGGCAACGTCCTGTGGCGTCCTACGGATGGGGCTGCAGCATCCAATGGCGGCTGAGTTCGTACATAGGGGCGACAAAATTAAAATCGCCACTATCTCACAAAATAATTAGTGACTGTTAAAAATATGTAACTGTTAAAAATACTTCAACGTTTTTGCTAAAGTTAAGATAAGATAAGATAAGAGCACTAAAAGCTCTGGCGCACATTTATATGGTGATCTGAATTCTGATGCATGGATCATCATTCTTGATAAGTAATAATATGATGTCTTAATAACCCAATCAGCCTACATTAATATGACGTTCATCTCCTTTTCAGCAAAATCAAACAAAGACGGCAAACCGGAGCCCTGTAAACCCATCCTCAGGCTAGAATGGAAAACGTCAAGGACGGGGTATGTGTTCTTAATTTTCATAATTCAAAATACATAATATGTGATATCAGAAAGTGTTTGAAAAAACTTGTTCTGAATAAAAATTTTTGACTTTGACACTTCAGGTACAGTCAGCGTCAGCTGTTTAGCACCCATTTGAATCTGGTCATTGTTTTGACTTAAGGGTCAATTCAGACCGCAACGCGACGCGTAGATGCATTTCTAAATTAGTATGGATTTGACAGATTCGCAAGACGTCTCACGCTGACGATATCTGTCAAATCCATACTGAATTGACCCTTAGGCGTCTCCCAGACAGACGCGGCCTACGGTGGCGGTCGCGGTGGCGGTCAGTTGGATGACTTGAGAGTTCTAGGAACGACACAGACATACGCGGCCATGCGGCCAAGTCATCTAACTGACCGCCACCGCTACCGCCACCGCAGGCCGCGTCTGTCTGGGAGACGCCTAAGTCGACAAAAATACAAATCGTGCCAAAAGATCCAATCGTAGGGCTATATTATAATGTAATTGAATTCCTGGTGCTGGGTGTTTCAGGGAGAGCCTGGTGATATTCTCCGGCGGTCTGCCGACGGACAAGGCGGGGCGAACGCACAGCGTCACCGTCCTCAACGGCAAGAGCACCACCGTACTGGAGATGGAGCACAGCGTCGTCGACTTCGTCACGCTCTGCGAGAGCCCGCACGCTGCAGGTACGACCTTTTTAGGGTTCCGTAGCCAAAATGGCAAAAAAGGAACCCTTATAGATTCGTCATGTCTGTCTGTCTGTCTGTCTGTCTGTCTGTCTGTCCGTCCGTCCGTATGTCACAGCCACTTTTCTCCGAAACTATTAGAGCTATACTATTGAAACTTGGTAAGTAGATGTAGTCTGTGAACCGCATTAAGATTTTGATGCAAAAATGGAAAAAGTATTAAAAATTTTAGGGGTCCCCATAGGTACAACTGAAACAAAAAAAATTTTTTTTCATCTAACCTATGCGTGTGTGGTATCTATGGATAGGTCTCTAAAAATCATATTGAGGTTTCTCATATCATTTTTTTCTAACCTGAATAGTTTGCGAGAGAGACTCTTCCAAAGTGGAAAAATGTGTGTCCCCCCCCCTCTAATTTCTAAAGTAGAGGCATGATAATTCTAAAAAAAATATATGATGTATATTACTATAAAAACTACCAACGAAAATTGGTTTGAACGAGATCTAGCCAGTAGTTTTTTTTTATACGTCATAAATAGTAAAACTTAATGAAACAAAAAAAATTTTTTTTCATCTAACCTATGCGTGTGTGGTATCTATGGATAGGTCTCCAAAAATCATATTGAGGTTTCTCATATCATTTTTTTCTAAGCTGAATAGTTTGCGAGAGAGACTCTTCCAAAGTGGAAAAATGTGTGTCCCCCCCCCTCTAATTTCTAAAGTAGAGGCATGATAATTCTAAAAAAAATATATGATGTATATTACTATAAAAACTACCAACGAAAATTGGTTTGAACGAGATCTAGCCAGTAGTTTTTTTTATACGTCATAAATAGTAAACCTTAATCTAAATTTCGTTAAATCGACTGAAATATAAAAATAAATCAAAAATAATATAATTTCATAAAAATTAACCTTATTGCTGCTGCGGAACCCTCCATGGGCGAGTCCAACTCGCACTTGGCCGCTTTTTTTTTTAATTGACCAACCACACGGACGTACACAGTCTCTGATAAATCAACCAGATGTAAAAGACGGATCTTGGTTTCTAAGTCGGGACCAAGTGGTTTCACTTCACGGAGAGGAAGTTTCGCGACGTCTTCATGTATTCTGGTCAGGTCTTTGTGCTGAACTAAATCTCGAGCTTACACGACTTGCTTGCGTTTTTAAGCTGCCACATAACTTTTTTTATAATGTAAAATATTAGTGGGAGCGTCAACGGGAGACAGTATTTATTCAAAACGCTGTATCGGTATAAACAACCTAGCGACTTCAAAAGCGTCAAATAGTTTTCGAAAAATTTATTACCATTATTACAACTTGACATCCATCATGTTTCAGACTACCAGGAGCCGTACGCGATAGTGGTGCTGCTGCAGAACGACCTGGTCGTGATAGACCTGCAGACCCCCGGGTACCCGTGCTTCGAGAACCCCTACCCCATGGACATACACGAGTCCCCTGTCACATGCTGCTCATACTTCGCTGACTGCCCCTCGGATTTGGTGAGTTATTTGCCACCTGAGGGTCAATTTATACTAGCGCAGAGTCGAAGCGCATCATAAAGGGTTTCCCCTGCGTATCAAAAAAAACAAAAAAAAAAGAATCGAAGCGTATCAAAGCGACTTACCAAAATTCAACATAACAAATTCAACCTTAACTTCAAAGCGTAATGCACATATTACTTCTTGAATTTGTTGTGTTAAATTTTGGTAAGTCGCTTTGACGCGCTTCGACTCTGCGCTAGTTAGTGACCCTAAGGGGAGGAGAAGCCTTCAACAAAAGAGGTTTTGTAAACTGAAGAAGTAAGAACAAAACATAATATAAGGCAGTATCTACAAATAGTACAACCACTTGTTTCTATAACACGACATGATAATATTAAATGGACATAGACCCAGCTGCGTTGCGTACATATACGTCTTAGAAGTCGATTCAATAACATGATTGTTCAGTATTGAGGTATTATTATAAATGTTTTCAGATCCCGGCGTTCTACTCTGTGGGTCGGCAGGGCAACAAGAAGACGGCGGGTTTCAGCGAGAAGCTGTGGCCGATAGACGGCGGGGAGTGGGCCCCCGCCTCCTGCTCCTACAGCGAGATTATACTCACCGGGTAAGCACGGACGCATATTTATTTATTTATTTATTTATTAAGGCAACCAATTGTCTTCAGTGGAAATAAATGGTGTTTTGATCGTTTACATCTATGATCCGCCACTTATTTATTACTAATTAATAACTATAAAATTATGAGAACTGTATCTACGACTATCGACTGAATGTTTCAGGCACGCGGACGGCAGCGTCAAGTTTTGGGACGCCAGCGCGGGCACACTGCAAATATTGTACAAATTAAAATGCTCAAAAGGTAAGAAAACCACTTTAATTTTTGTAACATCTAATTATTATTAACTTTGTCTTACAGCTGAGCCGCCAAAGGTATAGCGCCATTAGTATCTACAAAGGTTTATAACGGCTGCGTCTCAATGTTTCAGTGTTCGAGAGGCGGGCGAGCGGGTCCAGTGGGTCGGGCTGCGAGGAGGAGCTGGCCGTCGGCGCGATGGCGCTGTGCGCGGAGTCGCGGCGGCTGGCAGTCGCGCTGCCGCACGGACACGTCGTGCTGTTCAAGTTCCGCAAGACGGAGACGCAGGCTGAGACGCACGTACGTACGGCGGGCGGGGCGGGGGTGGAGCTAGCTGTGGACAGGGTGGGAGGAGGAGCTAAAAGTGCGCCTGCAGCTAAAAACGTTCTGATTTAGCCACTAACCATACCTATCTTTAATTTAACAATGGCAGGTTAGCTACAATTAGTTACAATCTAATCGCCAAATTGACGTCATTATTGAAATGACCAAATCGATCAAAGAGGCATCTGTTTACAATTGGCGCTTACTAGAATTGATGTATAACACGTCCTAAGCAGCACACGTCAACGCGTTGAAAATTAGTTCCCTTTAATACATTGTGTATTGTGTAAACCTAAACTTTCCAGACCTTTTCTTATGATCGGCCAATCGTTCCAGGTGCTAGAGATCCCTGTAATAGCGGACACGATGGACGAGGAGGTGTCCCCGGAGCCGGAGAGCGGCTGTCGCTCCGCCTCCTTCAGCCGCGCCCCCGACAGCCTCGAGGGGGAGGGGAGAAGGGTGAGTGGGGATTTTTGTCGGAGACAATTGCGTTTATTTAATTTCCTCCTATTATTATCTTTAAAGTGACATTGTCTTACATATTACAAGACTAATTATTCAAAATTAAAATAATGTATTTTTCTGTTCGCATATACTAACCTGCTGTTTATAAAATATAGTATTTTATGTAAAGTTTTTATTTGTTTGTCAGTGGGGTGGAGGTCTGCGCGTGCGTGGGTGTGCGGGCACGGGCGGCGTGCGGCGCGCGGCCGGCTTCCAGCCCGCGCTCGTCGCGCTACAGACCGGCGCCGCCCACCCCGTCACCACACTAGCGCTGCACTCCGCCGCCGGCCTGTACGTACACACACACACACACATCAACATACGTACACACAAAAGATGATTTTAAATTGCCTACATTGTTACATTTTACACTTACTTTTTTATAATGTTAAGTTATTGTTTAAACTATTAGTAATTCGACTGTACAACTGAGATTCGTTACGTTATGTGGATTTATTGAACCCCTCCGTTGTGTTGTTCGGCAGCATGTCGTGGGGCGGCGAGCGCGGCGTGGTGGTGGCGGACGTGTGGCGGCGGTGCGTGGTGGTGGCGCTGCCGGCCGCCGCGCTGCACCTCCCCGACCCCGCGCCGCCCCCGCGCCCGCCCCCGCGCCCCGAGCCCGACCCCGACCAGGTACGATCGCCCGCACCGGACGCCATTAATTATTGCGTTTCCGATTCGAGATAGTCGACGGCGTCAAAATAAATTCGAGTAACAGAATCGAACCTAAACGTAGACGGGTACCGATTGCACCTAGACGAGTGAGAGTTAGCGGCATGGAATAGAGTAGCCAGTAGACCGCGGTCGCCGCCGCCGGCGCCGCCGGTGGCGGGCGTTTTCACGTTATGATTGATTTGCATTTTTATTTTTTTGAGTTTCGTTCGCTCGGGTCCGGTCGAGACCGGCCTGCCGACGTCTCGCCGACCCCCCGATAGTCGATCGCTCGCCCACCTCGGTAGCGCTCGCCGCTCGCCGCCCGCTTCTCCGTAGTGTAGCATGGCGCGCAGCACCGCCTCGCCGCGCCCGGCGCCGCCCCGGCTCCCTCCCCGACCGCCCGCGTCGGCGACGGAGCCGCCGGCGCCGGCCGCGACCGCATCCCTCGTAGCCCATTATCTCCATCGGTCGCCTCGTTTACTCCCAAAATTATGTGTTCCCTGTCCCCGAAGATGGAGGATCCGGCCGACGTCGACGCCGCTGAGGACGCCGACCCCAAGCTCGACGCCCGCCGAAAGTCCACCCCGTGGAAGAACTTTAGCCTGAAACGGCAGATCTCGCGAGTCGATCTCAAATTGAAAGCGGCGTTCGCGCCCGCCGAGACCGAGGAGGAGAGGAGCGCCCTCGGCGATAGCGCGGCGACGGCGCCCGGGTCCACGGCCGAGTCACCTGCGGACGAGGGCGGGGCGTCGCCGGGGGCGGGGGGCGTGGGGGCGGACGTGTTCGAGCGCATGCACCGCGAGCTGCAGGAGCGGCGCGCCGACCCCTACGACCGTATGCACCGCGAGCTGCACGAGCGTTGGCGCGAGCGCGACGCCGACGCGGCCCCGCCCCTGCCCGCGCCCGCCGCGCCCGTCGCACCTGCGCCGCGCCCCGACGACCTGCAGCTGTTCGACGAGGAGGGGGCGCCCACCCGCCCGCCGCGCCGAAGAAAGGAAGAGGCACGGGACCAGCGGCTGCTGTCCGTGCCCAACATTAAGTACCGCCAGGAGCGGCGCAAGACGTCGGCGGCGGCGGCGGCGGGGGGCGCGTCGCTGGCGGGCAGCCTCATGCGCCGCTTCAGTGAGTATCCCCGCGTCACGTCCATGCGCCACGTCATCGCTCGGGTCTCATCGCACTCATCATCCGTAGCGTAGATCGATTGACCATCGGATTGGAATGGTAATGGTTGGCGAGATATCATGTTTCTTACTAACGTAGATACTAATCGGGTAGCGGTTTTGGCTAGACAGCGAGTAGCTAGATTTTATCTAACGTTTGAGAGATGACTAACTCCGAACTGACGATAGTTACCTAGGTTTCGATATAAAGGAATCGTCATGCTTTTGCTTCTTGTGATATTTGGCTTTTTTATTTATGTTAATAATTTGTTTGTATTTTATTGAGGATAATATGATTTTATTTATGTATGTTTTTATTCGAACGGTACCTCCTCGACCGGGCCGACCCGGCCGCGGCACCCCGGATAACCGATGTATTTTTCTTTCCCAAGGACTCCTCCGACGAGGACTCGAACTGCCTCAGATATCTGTTCGCGGACCTGCTCGGTAATTCGATAACCCGAGTTTTCTGCATCGATAGAGTAAGACCTCTCCGTGTTGTCGAATGTCCGTTTGAGATGTTTTGAAGTACCGAGCTACCAGTAGTCGGACCCTAGCTAGCACCGCCCCGCTTCGCTCCGCGCCGACCGCGCCTCTGACCGATCTCGTTTCCCCAGGGGAGTTGCTAGCGAGACTGTGCCCGAGGGACGAACCCACCGGGGACGCAAAGCACGAGCGGGCGATAGCGGTTCCCCGGCGCATAGGTATGAGCATCACGGGCACTGCCGGAACTAACCGAGGGCAACGATCTCTATGTCTCACCCTTGACTAATCCAATAACGTGGTGTATGTCTGACGTCGAGTCGCGGCCGCGGTCCGGCGGCGCGGGGCTGCGCGGCGCTGGCACGTGTGTGTGTTGTAGATGAACGGCGGCGGCGGCGGCGGCGGCGCTGCGGCGGGGGCGGCGGGGGCGGCGGGCGGCGCGCGGGCCGTGCGGCGCTCGCGCTCGCAAGGTACCCGCAAACTGCACAAGTGCCTCTCCACTGCGTCCGACGTGTACGCCGCGCCCCCCGCCCCGCAGCATTCTCTGCTCACGACGCGACAGTATTGCAGTTTTGGTAGTACAGTCACCTTCATAACCTCGGTCTCGCCTTTCCGTTCTGAAACAGTCGCAATTTCTTCTTCTGTTCTGTTTCGTTACCTTTCGTTTTGAGTTTGTGTGTGGGGCGAGTTTCGCCGATAGACTGATGTTCGCGAGTGTCGGCCGACGCCGTCGCTCGTACCCTCCATGTGTAGGGCGAACTCGCCACAAATTTTCATTTTTATTTCTTTTAGGTTTTTTCTCATACTGTACTGATACTTCCGTAACTATTGACCTCTTGTGATCGTTGGAGCTTGAAGATATTATACCGAAGGAGGTGTCCAAAAGAATCCAGAATCAATGGATTGACAATTAAATAATTAAAATATACTGTTGCGAGAAAGTAACCCTGAAATCAATATAGCATACAAGCTATGAGCAAAATAAAAATTCACATTTAATTCATGTCGATTCTGGATTATTAGCTCCTTAATTTTTTGACATGTCCCATAAATTGGCAAACCGAAATTTTAACATCTTCATTCTCACAAAGGGATCGTCAAAGATCCGTAAATATTTGGCATAAAATCACCGTAGACTCATTGGCAAAAGCAATAATCACGCGCGACAGAGACGGAACGATGAGGAACGGTGTGAACGCTACATTTACGTTACTCTACTACCGCATAATTCATTTGGCGAATTTCCAATTTCAGATCGGAATCATTTAATAGGTAATCATTGCAGTACCACGCCTTCCTCTGTTTCTTTACTCTCTAGATGTTCATATCGAGTAGTGTTCTGTCATCCTATGTTGTGACCATTGCCAGATAGAATTTTCGACAGTGTGTGTTCGTGTGGAGACAGCGTTAGCGATGACCGCCCGCCGCCCCGCCCCGTCCGCACGCAGCGAGCGCGCGCACGCCCGCACGCACGCACGGGGCGGGGCGGCGGCGTGGCCTGCCCGGATCGTGCTTGTAACGCGTCGGTTTGTTTGTTGTAACAGAACCGACTATTCCGCAGCCTCTCGCATCCATGGAGTACTTACAAATAATGCAACCGAATGGTATTCGTCCGACGCATCGATATTTTTAGTTTTTTTTTTATTCTTTAGTCGTTTTAGTTCGGCGCGCTCGCGGGCCCCGACTCACCGTAGCCGTTCGTTATTAGAGTCGAAATTGTGGCTGTGTTCGTATTGTTTCCTACACTGCACCTCACTGCACTCGACTGCGGCATGACTATTAGACCAAAGGTGACGTACTACTCAAAACTATCTCTGTGTGTCTGTCTATCCCTCGCTCCGGGCCGCGTCGTGTCCGCGTCCGCGCCGGCTGCGTCGCGACGCCCGTCGGCCCGCTCCTGCGACCTCCCACGTGCGGCCGCATCGTTTAATTTCATTTCGTCCGCAACACATTTATTTTCTCTCTTTACGCATCGTTCTAATCCTCGATTGTATTTCTAATTCCCATGTAATCTCACTTGAAGCTACTCTTGTATCTAACCGCTGAACACGTGTCATTCTCTCTGTTTCTAGCCTGACGTCAGAACCAAAAGATAAAATGGCTCGTTTTCGGCTGCCTCTATATACGGCTGTCGTTATGTCTATGTACGCTTCCAGTATTTACTATTTACTGCACTAGTGCATGCGCTCACCGTGTGTAGCTCGCTAGTCGCTAGACTTCACCGACTCACCACCTTGCCTGTCCGTCCACCCTCCCCGCTTGCTTTACTACGATTTATTGTATTAAATTGCTAACCGACGACGACGCTTATAGACAAAGGTTTGGGAGAATTTTTGCTTTTTTGAGGTAGTCGTAGAGTACTAGAGGTCCGGCCCGCGACTTCCGGCCGGCCGGGCCGGAGCGCAGAACACCGACACGACCACCGCACATCGCTTCACCCCCATCTCCGCGTAGGCGGGAATGTCGTACTCCTAAGTTCTAGTATAGTCCACGAGCTACCGAGCGCCCCCACCGCGGATCGTGCAAATGAGCTGAGATTGGACGGGCATGCAACCAAATTTCCGGCATGACTACTCAGTATCTGGCACGCGCACCTGATCTGGTGATTTCAGCTAATTTCACATCCGGCACCCTTCGTAGCTCAATAGCTGTGTAGCCGGCGACCGCCGGCGGCCGGACTCCGCCGTCGACCGAGGGCCCCGTCGCGCATCGCTCCCTTGAGGGACTTCTACGATCCTACGGGGTTGCCGAACGTCTGAATGAAGCTGGAACTTTTCTTCCGCAACGTATTCCGCGTATTAAGGTCGCGTCCGGCTTCATCTCCTGCCATGTGCTTCGTCCGGCAACCCCGGGGGCGGCCTCGGACGACGGTGCCGGCCCCGGCGCTCGCGGCGGCGCGTAACGTGTTATCGTCCTACCGGCCGCGCAGACAAGCTGGACAGCTCGTTCTCGCGGTCGCGCAGCAGCAGCATGTCCAGCCTGGAGAACATCGCGCAGGAGGGCATCTCCTGCCTCGCCTTCGCCGACAGCTACACCAAGAAGACGGGTGAGTTCACAAAATACTAACTAAATCTCTCCACGACTGACCAGTTGCGCGTACCTGTTTTAAATAGTCTAATTTAAAATTAATGTCACGTTGTCACAGATAAAAAAGATACAATGGTCCATCTTTAATCCGATGCTAACTGTATCCTAGACCTCCGCGAGTAGGCCACGAAGAACGCATCATGACAAGTCTGCAGGTTCGAATCCCGCTGAATGCTGATGAATATTTTTATGGTATATGAAGTATATACATTATACTGCCTGTTTATGGTATGCTAGATGACGCCCGCAACTCCGTGGCGTCAAAACTCTTTTATCGCGCGTTAACCGTACATTTCCCCGGGACGAAAATTATCCTATGTTCTTTCCCGGGACTCAAAGTATCTCCATCAACATCGGTTCAGCGGTTTGGGCGTGAAGAGGTGACAGACAGACAGACAGACGGACAGACAGACAAACTTTCGCATTTATAATATTAGTCCATACTAATCATGTACTTCCATAAGTATGTATGGATATGGATGCTGCCAATAAATGTCGCTTACAGCTATGATGTACTTAATCACATTGTGTAACTTACCTGCACACCTTTCTTATGACAAGTTCAATTGTCTGGAGGTGTTTTAACTGGCGCGTAATAATTGCACCATTTCGGTGTGCAGTCGTTGTCTGATTACAATAACAGTTGTTTGCGATCACGTGATACAGATTAAATATAATTACTTTTTATCAAACAAAATAAAAAATATAATAAAGTTAATGAGTAAAAATATGTCCATTTTCGGTAATTTTATAATACATACTCTCAAAAAAAACAATAATTTGTATTATATTTCGTTTACTGTCTACACCCCTATTATACTGAACGTGATACGAAGTTCACCGAATCATCTAGTTTTATAGTGCGACAATGCTTTAAAGATTATAATATTATGAACGTGGCAAAAAAGGAACTAACGCCGCCATCATAAGTAACGCCATTTTTGTCAGTTCTCCCTTTAACTGGGCGCCCCCGTCCACGTTCATTTAAATCAGGGGTTCCCTAACTTATTTTGTCTACAGCTGCTGCCCACTTTAAGAATAAAAATATGTAGTTTTTGTTTCAATTTAAAATGCATCCAGATGAAATGAAATTACAAATCACCCCTCAGGCCTCTACACAACGCCTCCATTTTTTTTCTGGGTTCCACACCGCCCCCCGTTATACTTTCAGCGCCCACAAGGGGGCGTTATCGCCCACTTTGGGAAAGGCTGATTTAAAGCATTATCGCACTGTATATTATTATGTATGTTTTATATGGAATGTGTATTTGTATCGTCCCAGACCCGACGTCGCTGCAGCCGACGCTGTGGGTGGGGACGACGGCGGGGTCGGTGTTCACGATGACGGTCGCGCTGCCCGACGCCGACGTCCGACACACGCAGCCCGTCGCCGTCACCACCAGCGGTCCGTAACACTGTTGACCCTATACACTTTTGTAGGCTTTTATTATGAGGTAGTGTTTATACATCGAATATGCTCAGAAATTACAAAAGTTACTAGACCAAGTGATCTCATAATAATTGATAATGCCTGCATAGTTATTTAAATCCACCACAAAGCGTAGTAAGTGGCTAGTTCACTTCCTTTGAAGTGGAAAATTTTCTTTCCTTCCTTCGATCTCCTCTGCCACTAATCTTACAATAATTTTATGTTCCACACACCACACAGTAAATTATTGATAATTTCAAAGTCTTTATTTACTTCCATTAAAGTGAATACAGATTTGATTATTATAACTTGTGGAAGTAAATCAAACAATTTTGAATTTATATATTAAAATTCTTATTTTATTACATTTTCAATATTTATTGTATGGAATTACCTAATAGTTGTATGTTAAACCACGTATCTATCTATGTCTGTTTCAGGAGGGCCGATATTTAGGTTAAGAGGATCGATACTGACGATGGCGTTTCTGGACTGCAACGGCGCCCTCATCCCCTACTCCTACGAGAGTTGGAAGGATGACAGTAAAGATGTAAGTTTTGGATAAAGACTTTACGGAAAGTTTTTTTATTTCCAATTTACTTTAATTGTGATAAAATCTACAATATTTAATACTAGGTGATGCCCGCAACTCCGTTGCGCTAAAATTAGTTTATCGCGCGGGGACCGTACATTTTTCCGGGATAAAAAGCATCCTATGTCCTTTCCAGGGACACAAGGTATCCCCATGCCAAATTTCAGCAAAATCGGTTCAACGGTTTGGGCGTGAAGAAGTACCAGACAGACAGACAGATAGACAGACGGATAGACACACACTTTCGCATTTATAATACTAGTATGGACTAGTATGGAAGTATGGATTACAATATGTTATATAAGTAAATAAATAAATAACGCGACTAATTAAAGTTGAACCGCTGCCTGCCTATCAATTAACTTCTCTGATAGTACCTATGTGAATATGTATATTGTATATGTTACGCTCAAAGACCGAAAACGCTCAGTGAGCGAAAAAATGGCTCACAACGCGTTGTGGTAATAGTGAAACGGCCACGACGCGAAATTCGCGTCGTGGCCCTAGTGAAAACGGCCACGACGCGTTCTGGTAATCAAGTATGTGTGTATTGCGCATACACTTGGGCACTATAAAATTACTCCTGCTTAACTGGCCTAGTTTCATTGAAACCAGAGTGCTCTTGTGTATTGCGCACACACTTGGGCGCTATAAAATTACTCTTGCGTAACACGGCCTGGTTTCAGAACGCGTCGTGGCCGTTTTCATTAGGCTCACAACACGAATTCGCGTCGTGGCTGTTTATAAATGCTCAGAACGCGTCATGGCTTTACTCGATTACCACAACGCGTTGTGGTCGAATAGCACGTCAGCCACGACACGAATTTCGCTTTGTGGTATTTCTGTGATTACCAGAACGCGTCGTGGCCGTTTCACTATTACCACAACGCGTTGTGAGCCATTTTTTCGCTCACTGAGCGTTTTCGGTCTTTGAGCGTAACATATACAAATATATTGACATGTAGGGGCGGGAGCGGCGCGATCGCACGCCGACGAAGCAGAGCTCGTCGGGCGGGTACTGCAGCCCGGGGGCGGGGGCGGAGGCGGCGGCGGACCGGCAGTTCGTGCTGGTCGCGTCGGAGAAGCAGGCGCGGGTGCTGGCGCTGCCCAGCCACAACTGCGTCTACCGCCAGCAGATCGTCGAGACGGACTTCGTCGTCAAAGCCGAAGTCATCAGCATGAAAGGTAAAACCTAAGCCCTGAGACTGTACAAGATAAAATTTAATTTGTAAATCGAAATTTCTTACTTTAATACAGTTTGTAATAAAAATGAGTGATAATACTTTGGGTATGTACATCATACCTACAATATGTTCCTAGTGGAGAGTTCACTGTGAATTAGCAGCGCTGAAATACGATTTTTTTTTCACATTTGTATTGGCAACAGCCCGAGCGTCACGAGTTTCCCCATACAAAAGTGAACCAAAAAATTTGGTCTTTCAGCGCTGCTACTTTCACAGCGAACTCTAGAATTCAAGGAACACGTACACGTCCTAAAGTATTAATATCACTTATTTTTGTTACACCCTGCAGTATATTGCACGTTTTTAGTTTGCATGTTTTAATTAGTGACATTAAAATTATTATTGTGAATGTAACTATTTTGTCTGTAAAACAAACATATTAATTAAAGTGTACCTATCTCGTTTATTGACGTATTGGTGTGCGGTGTTTCAGACAGCGTGTGCCTGGTGACGTACCTGTCGACGGGTCACGTGGCGGCGTACAGCCTGCCCTCGCTGCGGCCGCTCGCGCACCACGAGTTCCTGCCGCTCGCCGAGCTCAGGTCGGTCCCTGTCGACATACCGTGACGATCGGGTTTTATCGATCTTTGAATTCTATCCGCCCGGCCTCGACCAGCATGGAGCCCGGGCCCCGGGAGCGTCGATCACTTTAGACAATTTCCGTGCACCAGAACCGGCACTAAATGATAAGGGGCCCGACCTAGACTAGCTTCGCAGTCGGCATGGGAATGCTGTACGAACGATCATGCATCGTCATACCACCCCCACCGACACGATTTATCATTTGGGCGCCGATCGATAGATGTTCCGATCGATGTTAGATGCCTCGCTCGGCGCGGGCGGCGGGCGGGCGCGCCGCTCGCTGCGCCGCAACCCGGCGGGCCGAAATCGCTAAATAGTGGACATTCGCAAAAATTTTTAATTTTGCTGCGAGAAAAATACCATTCGATTGGTTTTTGTCAGAATAGAATAAGTGTTTTTTTTTTTAATTTCACAGAAATAGGTTTTAGGGCGAAGAAAATTGAACCTATCGAATAGCATTTCTTTTTACAGTAAAATTCAAAAATCTTGCGAACGTCCACTATTTAATGACATCGGACCGGCGTGTGCCCGCGCCGAGCGAGCGGCGGCGCCGGCCGTCGCGCCGCCGGGCTGGTCACTCTAGACAAAATTTCACTAAACTCGAGCACTTCCTGTGCTTTTGATATTTGGCACTCTTTTTTTATATTTTCCTTTCGAACGATCGGACACGACACGAACACCGAACGCCGCCCCGCGCCGGCGCGCACGACCCCGGCCCCCCGCGGTCGCCCGCGCCGGCGCCGGCGCCGCCGCCGTGTACTGATCGGTGCGTGTGTTCCTGGTAGCTTCCAGACACAGTCCAAACAGAGGGGTATCGTAGACCCAATGCTCTCCATTTGGGGCCAGCAACTGATAGTTAACGAGGATACGGACCAGTAAGTCTCCGACCGTAGCGCCTGTTCATGTGCCCTGTGACCCCGTGGAGCGTCCCCCGCCCGCCTCCTCGCCCCACCCCGCCCCACCCTGCGGCGCCCGCCTCCTGTGTTAGACGATAGATCATATTATCCCGAAAGCTTCGAACCTTATACCTATGCGGACCTGGGCGAATTTGGAATCCCAGAGAGGCTGTCCAAAGTCGCCCTCAAGTTGGGAAAGGGGAAAAAGTACCACCAGGGAAACAATTTCATAACTGCGACATACACAAGTAAACTCACGTTCGCTCTCGTCCGTCCCCCGCAGCTTGTCAGCCCCGCCCCCCGTCGCCCCCCGCCGCCCCTCACCACGTACCACACGACACACACACCTCACCCGTCCACACCTTTTATTCTGTATCTCGTTTTATTTATCTACTTTCTCTTTCTATTTCGTGTCTCTGCATGACGGCTTCTTGGTATCGTCTTTATCTTATTTTATATTTTTTTATCCTTGCACTTTGGGCTTGTAGAATATTCCTTGTTCTAATATTAAGATTTGCCGATGGGATCTAGACCAGGTAAGAATACATTTTTTTTAATTTAGCTAGTTCAGATGTCCTTGTAATAGGTTTTGTTGAGAAATAATATATAAATTTACAATGTTCACAAGAGAGATTGTTCTACAAAGAACAAAGTGAATATGGATTAAAACTATAAATTATAAAAGACTATAACGTAAGGTGTTACTCGCTGTAGAGTAGCAGTTACCTACCAGTAAAACGTCTTTGTACGTAGGTAAGCTTATATCTTTTAAACCATGCAACTTTATAGAGATTTTTATGAATCGACAGAGTGATTCCTGGCGATGGTTTATAGTATAGAATGTAATACCTAAGTTTCACAGTTAAAAATATTTTTACTGGCGAAAAAACATACTTACTTTAGTAAAACAATTATGGATTAAGTGCTGATTTGCATTAATACCTACATGATGACCGTATACGGGCGGTGTACAGAAGGAATTAAGTTTATTCAGTTTAATAGCGAGTGCAGTATTAACTGTGTCAATGTAAATCCGCACTTAAGTATGTTTTCTATCAGGGTAATGTTGACTTACCAACGTTTACAGAATAGCGAAGACGTTTTGCTTCAGCAATCGCGGGCACGGCCTCTACCTCGCCTCGCCCACTGAGATACAAAAGTTCACCATGGACGCGGAATTCTGGTAAATTATTACTTTATGTTGCCTTAAAATAGATGCCTTATTTTATTGCGACAACGGAGTGACTACATTTTGTTTTGTTGCCATGGATGTCATGCCAGGAATGGCAAATTGAAACATAAACTTTTGCCGGAATTCGGCGGTATGAAATAGTATTTCTAGGTATTCATTCATCATTTCCAAAATTCGTCAATGGTCTTATTTATAGATTTTAGAAATAAGAATTATAGCTGGGGCGTGGCACGCGCCGCCAAATGGTACGGTACGCAGTTGTAAAAGTGTCAGTCGCATGCAAAATGACTACATAGCAAAGTAGTGTAACCAATCAGACTTTTGTTTCATCAGAGATTTGTTTTGTTTATTTGCAAGGCCGGATTTATATTTTTTATGAGTATAGGCCTTTTTAATTTTGCCGCCCCTATGTACGAACTCTGCCCCCCCATAGTACGCTCTCGCCTATAGGCCATGGCATGTACGGCCTACACATAAACCCAGAGCTGCAGGTTATCAAATGTATATTGTCGTGTTGCAGCCAGCAGCTGAACGAGATGCTGGGCGAGCTGTTCCTGGCGCGCGATATGCCGGAGCCGCCCAAGGAGAGCTTCTTCCGCGGCCTGTTCGGCGGCGGCGCCCGACCCCTCGACCGCGAGGAGCTCTGTGAGTTACACTCAATTACTAGTCTTCAAAACATGTCTCATTCCCCGCGTTCCATTTGATCTTAAAAACGATCAAGAGGCTGAAAATTTGGAGGCGTTTTGAACCTAATACCTACACATTTTTGATTATGAAGGCGTATTTTAATTTTTTAACATACCAGTGATCTTTTCTTCCAAGAAATTAATTTCATGAAATCCATAATAAAAACACTTCACCTTCCACTTTGTAACAGCACACATGTTAATAAATATCATCGATCAGTAATAAAATTAATCTCGTGTCGTGTCTCGTGCATTTTCAGTCGGCGAGAGCAGCGGCAAGCCGAACCGCGCGGTGGCGCGGCCGGTGGGCGCCGCGGCGGAGCTGGCGTCAATGAACGCGCGCGCCGGCACCGCGGCGGGCGACGTTTCGCGCGCGCACCAGCTCGTGGTGGAGCGCGGGGACAAGCTGTCGCAGCTGGAGGACCGCGCCGAGCGCATGTCCTCGCAGGCCGGCGAGTTCTCCAGCTCCGCGCACCAGCTCATGCTCAAGTACAAGGACAAGAAGTGGTACCAGCTGTGAGCGCGCGACCGCCGGCCCGCGCCGCGTCGCCGCGTTCACGCACCTCAACGCACAATGCCGGGGGCGCGCCCGTTGTGTCTTATAGCGGGGGGACGGCGCGCCGTTCCTCGCCCGATGTGATACTGTAAATACTTTTACCTGTCGTACTGGATCTTTTTATACTGTGTACCTAGCGGTAGTGTCGCACTCTTCCCCTCCCGTCTTCTCCCCGGTCGCCCTCGGCGCCGGCGGTCGGCGCCCGGGCGACTTCGTCGCGCGACCGCGAGATCGCTCCTTACGAAGTAGATGTAATTTTTTATAGGTCCGTCGGCCGGCCGGAGCGGCCCCGACGTCGGATATAGTGCTAGCGTTGACGTGTACAAATAAAGCGCCGAGAGGGAGTGGAGGTTTCGGTGACGATTGGAAATCTAAGCATTGGATGACAATAATTTTCTGTCCGGCCGCGGCGGGCGGCCCGCGGGCTGTCGCGGCGACTGTCGCGCGTCGCCTGCCCGGCGCCGTCGCCGTCGCCGGGCGGCCGGAGCTCGTCCGCCGCGCTCGAGCTGTAGACACTCGTTATTCACTCGCGATAGTGATTCGCCTCGTGGTGCCTCACCCGAGCGACTATAGCAATACTGCGGCCGCGGGCCTCGCCCAGACCAATCAGTGTCGTGTCGGTGTCGTGTCGGTGTCGCTGTGCGCGTGTGTGGTGTGCGCCTGTAATATATAGCGGCTCCGTCGGCCGTCTGCGCGCGGTCGCGCCGCGCAGGCGGGCCGGAGCGAGGCTAGTTTAGTTCGTTGCGTTGTTGTAAGTCTATGTAGTCGTTAGATGCCAAAGGATTATCTAATCTGTGCCCCGGCGGGGGCCCGACCGATGCTGTTCCGATGTAATATCACTAGCTGTAACGTTTTAACTAGATTATTTTGGTACGGAGGCGATTTATGACATAGCGGATGGGAGATATTTTCTTACGTGTATTTAGCGGAGTAGCGAACCCGGGGTAGCGAGGCACGGCTGCGTGTTCCTAGCGCGACGCAGCGTGACGCAGCGCGACGCAGTGGGGCGCAGCGGAGCGTACCGCTGCGGCAGGCGACGTGTCGATGACTCTCGGTGCGACAGTTGCTACTGGCTTGTTTGTATTGTTTTCTTTGCCGTCCTACTGCTACCGAGATTGTAATATCGTTAATTGTATTTTGTCGTCATAATATATTATTGTTATCGTTTCACGACCTGCATTTATTATTGCACAAATATTTTGCCATCCTTGAAAAACATTATCCGCTTTCTATAATAAATAATTAATGTGTTTGGTGCACATTTCATAACAGATAATCAAAATTAATATTTTAATCGTTTTTTATTTAAACTAATATTATACATATAATTATAAGCTAATCTAAAAACTTTTTAAGAGCGAATTTCATACTACTGAATTTTCTAAGGTATTACTTTAAGTTCTTAAGGCTCCAACTGACGACCGAGAGTCGTCGTTTGCGGTTATAAATATAAAGTAGGTCGGAAATAGCACACTTCTCTAGTATATTGTAAGTACATATCAGGTTTTATTTAGGACACAAATGTTACCGAATACCGCTTTTATGTCCATGACAGGCTTCACCCGCAGAGGTTAATATTGTGAATTGTACATGTGGACGTGTATATTTATATAAATATGTTATTTTATATTTACACTTAAGCTACTTGTATTTTAAACAAATGCTAATGTTGTTACATACTTGTTTAGTTTATAAATTCAAGTTTACTTACTATTATCTACAATTCGCGGCCGCCGCACTCGCGCAGCCTCGTCTAGACTGTTTTTGTACACACGGACCTGTTTCATCACTTCCTGATAAGTGCCGAATAAGCTATACACTAATTAACTTGACAGATCGGGTATGGAGAATCTGTCAAAAAAGTTGTGAATCACTTTATCAGGAAGTGGTGTAACAGGCCCTAAATGATGTTAAAAGTAATAAGAAGCAAAAGTTCAATAACTTTGATTGTGTTATTGTATCCAAAACGTGAGTTTTTAGGTATCACTATCGCGTTAACATTCCCTTCATTTTCTTAATTAGTACCCGCATATTTCCAGTAGAGGCGCTGTAAAGCAGCTAACGTAATAAAATGTGATAGTACCAAATATATAAAAGCTGACATTAGAGACAATATTTTTATTTACCTCTAGAAGAGAGACGAGGCGCGCGAGTGATCGTCTCGGGCTCGTATATGTGATGTTAAGTTTGAACAATTCTATCGACTGTTACGTACGCGTTCTGTATTGTGTACTGTGTAGGTCTGCCTGCGCCAGGCGGGCGCGAGCGCGACTCGGCGCGAATTATGGGACTAAATAAATTATATAAGATTGTAAATAGGTAACGTATCGAGAACACTTGTGGCAAATTACGACTCGTTAATCATTACCCGTAGATCATTTTAACCGTTATTTTGTATCGACCCCGCTGACCTCGACGCGGGGAACATTGAAATATAAATTATACATATTGTATATAATGGATGCTGTTGAATTATATTATTTAGTTTAGTAGATGATTATAGTCATTATATATAAATACGATTACGAGAATAAAAACTATATCGAGCGTGTGTGGTTTCATTGCGGCCCCGGGGCGCGGGGCGCGGGGCGCGGGGTGAGAAAGGAAAGGCGGTGGTTGAGCAACTTTTTTAATATTTTTGTAACTATGATATAATAAATACAATAGAATACATCGCGAGCTTCACTCTCGGCCGGCGGCCGGAAGGCACTCTCTCGTTACCCGCTGCTGCGACACAATACCCGACAACACCCGACAACACAGCGACACGTCAGAACACAACTGTCGAGTATTGGTGAATGTAGTGCCGGTGCCACACATGCCGTCGGCTAACCGCCCGGCACTTATCTGCGGTGGCGGTGCTGGCCGTGCCGGTGCCGGTGACAAACCCGGCGCGCGGCGCGGCGGTACAGGCCGGCGGCATGTGTGGATACGGCATAACACTTTCATACTCATCTATAGTCTATTCGCGTCAAGCAGAGTTAATCAGCAACATCATGAACAGTAGACGTGTACTGACCAAGCGAGCAGCGTCGCGAGGCTAGGGACGAGGCACGCTCGGGCGAGGCAGCGCGTACGTTGGCCTCGGCCGACGCACGTCTTGACCGACCGAAGATTTGCCCTCACGAGGCAGCCTCGCGAGGCTGCTCGCTTGGTCACACGGCTAATGACGATCGATGAGTTCACAACATTTTATTAGTAAATTTTTTGATACTTTGCTGATGACGTCTTCATTGTATAGAATAGACTAAATTTCTAAGCTACACCTAGCCTTACTGCATGCACCTATACTTCTACTGTTACTCAAAACAGATCATAAAGAGACTTAATCTTAGTGCCGAACACATAACCACATTGCTGCACCGCACCGCCAAAATCGGCGGAGTTCTTTAGGTTTTTATATGAGTTTAGAATTTTTCTGTCGCCGATTTTGGCGGTGCCGCAATGCGGTTACGTGTTTCGGCGGTAACGTAAATGTCTCAGTAACGGAAAAAGAAGCATAAGTGCAGTACATAAAACCAGCAGTAGCTCAACTGTAAAGACCAATTCATACTAGACTAAGGCTAAATCCAAACGTCATCTAAAATTACACAACAAATACGCCTTTACATCCAAAGACAAACTAACTTAGCCTTAAGCCAACTACCCTAAAGAACACATTCATAGAAACTCGAGGTACAAATATGAAGTAACTCTGATAGATCTATAGTACGAATTGGTCCTTAGCGACGTGTCGCATCGCCGGCGTGCAGTGTGCATGTGCTGTTAATGTCTCAAAACCATTGACTTTAAAACCGGCTCACTGGGTTACAATGCAATATCACATACAGTATAGTACAGTGTTCAAACGTAAACGATATCTAATATAACACTTTCGTAACATAATATAAAATAGCCGCTGAACAACGGATTGGAAGAATTTGACATCTCAACAAGTTACTGACAATTATTAGTGGTAAACTTAGAAGTTAGAAACATCGCATACCACGAAATTTTTTGATACTTTGCTGATACACGCATACAACTCACTACTAAAATTGATTTTTACTGATTGTAACATAATTAATACCTTCTGTACGATATACTATAATGCCAAAAGAGATATTTTACATTTCATTTCCTCATAAATTGTCCGAAACACGACGTGCTCCGAATATTTCTGGCCAGGCAATTTTGTCACAACTATTGTTATCAAATTTTGGTTACATTACCATATCAACGGCGACTCTCGCGGTTCGATCTGTCGATAATACGTTAGAGGTTTTATACAAAAGGTTCATTTAGCTATCTACATTATAGTAGTTAAGTAAACGGTTACAAAACCGGCGCGGCCGGCTCGGACGGCGCGACGCTGGCTGCCTGCACCTGTGCCGGTAGTCGCTGTCACTGCCACCGTACACATTGCCGGCGGTCTCTGGCAGTGAACACACTGGCACAGCTACTGAAAGACAGCTTAGTCCGCACACTCCATAGACCCTAAAATGTTGTCGAGCATTTCAAATATTAAAGGACACAATCATATTTTGATTAAATTAGCGACAAATTAGTCGCAATATTATATTATTATTGCAACTTACGTTTTCAGTTTTACATTTTTATTTTTTGTTACAAATATATTAAACGGTACCTAAAATATTGGGCAAAAAAGAAAAGACGGATTGCTTAAGTACTTCCCGATTAATTTCAAAAGTCTATGGTGTGCGAGGACCCTAATACAGAGTACACAAAGTCGCGAAAAATACAATATCAGGATGAATTGTAACCACAGAGACAATGCCATGTGATAACACGAGTATGTATACTTGTATAGTGTATAGGTACTGTGCTCATATAAATACTTCATCTAAGCGTAAACAAATATACTCAATTCGACCAAACAGTGCGTCAGAGACCAATCAGAATCAGATTTTATTCAGAATGGAGGATTTCACCGGGCATCGCCTGATCATAATTTAAAAAATTAACATTGCTTCTCTTTGTTGCACGGTAAATAAGCGTAATTTTAACTTCTACCTCCTCGATGTAAACATTGTAAATATTTTATTTGTTAGGAAGTATGTAGTGCCGAAGTTTCTAGGATCGGCGCAACATAATACACAATGTCTGAAACAACTAGGTATACCAGCCCGATCGGAAGTTTTTCCTTTGGGTCTACCAAACATGTCCAACTGTAGATACTGATGTGTTTCTGTTTACGCCTAGATTACATAGTATCTGAACGTCGTACACGCACATGTAATGTATGTATGAGATGTATACGCCGGTATATGTACTATCAGAGAAGTTGATTCCTATACTAAGTGCCAGATCGATTGAGAACATCGGACATTGACCCTTGAAACGGACCGTGGGTCGAAAGGTGTAACTTAGAAATTAATTATTTAATGTTAAAAATATTTGAATCCAAACATTTACCCTTGAAACTACTCGAGAGTCGAAAAGTGTGACTTAGAAAATAATTATTTAATAAAAAAAAACACATAAGTCAAATGTTATAAAAAAATGTTCGGCGCAAAAAATGTGTTGTAATTTGGTTCTAATTTATGTTTTAGCTCATGCAGGCAACAAAACAACACTTTACTATAACACACATTAATATAATCATATTTATTTTAGTCATACCATAATTTGAACCTATAGCCTGCAAGTTTGTAACCCCTGTAAAAGGTCAATGTCCGTTATTCTCAATCGATCTGGCACTTAGTATAGGCTGATGGAGGACCTAAGTAATTTGGTCGCGTTATGTCAAACCCATTCGACCGATCACAGTTAACATTGATTTGACATAAACGACGTAGGTCCGTCAACTGTCTAGGAATCAATTTCCTCGATGGTACAACGCGCCGTATCAACAAGAGCTATACTACTTACATATAATATATCGAGTCGACAACAATATCAAGGCGATCAATTGCACTAAATATAATTAATTGTTAAGTCCCGCCGGGCGAAGGCAAGTCACATAAAGAGTGGGACTGAATCAAACGAGATGACTGCCGCACTCGGAAACGAATTACTTATAGCGCTTGCACACGAACGGCACTTGTCGACGGCACGCGTCAACGGCAGCCGTCGACAAGTGCCGTTCGTCTGTAACGGTCAATTATTCAGACCGTAACGCGACGCGTAGATACATCTCTAAACTTGTATGAATTGACAGATTTTCATGACGTCTCACGCAAGTGAAATCTGTGAAATCCATACAAATTTCGAAATGCGCGCGTCGCGTTGCGGTCTAAATTGATTCTTATTTACATTATCTGTCAAACTCTTCACTTAAGGTGACGCCATGTTAAAGTGAAAAACCGTGTTGGATGTGTTTGAGATTGCTTGTTTTCTATGCGAGGCTGGCCCGGCCTCTCATGGAAAACAAGCAATGGAACAGCAAAAAATTGAAAGGGCGTAGCGACAAAATGGTTTTTGTCGCGTAATTTAAAAACCATAAATATATTTCATATAAGCTATGGACAAATTAAAGTGTATACTAGAACCAATTTATGTACAAATTTTGGAAGCTTATATCACTCTCCTCTGTTGGCAAAATAGGAATCCCTTTTTTTACAGAGGTCTTTTTGATTGATTATTCTGTGTTATAAAAGTTGACCAATCGTGTTATGCTATGGGTAATTCAAAGACAAAGACATGATGAATACTGACAATGAACTTTAATTTCTTAGCTTTATTCATTGCTGAGAAAAATGGACATCGCTACAGCCAAATTATCAAGGCGTCATCTTAATTTGAAGTTTCATTATTATTAAATGTGTCTGAGTGCGGCAGTAAGGCTGGTTTTAGTGTCACGCGGGTCGTCGGTACGGATCGCTCCGTAGAGCGATCTGTATAAAGTTTTAAGGAGTAATGCGGACGGGTCAGTACGGACCGCACGTCCGCATTACTGTAAAACGCTCCTTATAGTGTAATGCATATTGCATATATACGGAGCGATCCGTACAGACCGTCCACGTGACACTAAAACCAGCCTTAGACTTCGTTTATAGTAATCTCCTTCTTTATGTGAACGTACCTTCGAGCGCACCGACCACCCGAGTTGGGCCCCAAAGGACAACAACACTCACGAGATCACAGAACACGCACGACGTACATTCACAACAAACAATAATATAGGAACTGTTGAAATGCAAACGAAACATCGTTAGATAACGACCGAACGGATACGGCCGCCTGAACTATACTCTCATTTATAATCTCATTACATTCATTCGTTTTAATTTATGTTTACCGCTGTGTGTTTTCCGAATTAAAAAAAAACTTTATGACAGAATGTAAGAGACTAATGTCCGCCTGGGCCCGTTCTTTGAAAGGAGTTCAACAGCTATTTATTCATTCATGCTCGAATCTCGATAGACTAACTTCTAAACGTTATCAAAATATGCATTTCTTTAACTATTACAAAGAGTTACAACATATTTTATTTTATTTATAGAATTATTATAAATCAGAGTACAGCACTCGATCGTCATACAACAAATAGACAGTTACTGTACAGGGGTGAACCGGGTGGAGGCAGTGCGCTCGGATTGGGACGCTATAAGCGACTACGCCATATATACAACCCCGCGGCGGCCGACACATCTACCACACTAAAAGCACTAACCCGCAAGCACGCCGCACAGAAATGTCCTTGCATTCGGATTATCGACTCTGACACGCAAAAAAGTCTCATTTTTACAAGTTGAGTGTACATATACAAGAAAGCATTGATGTTTTGGAGGAAATTGCACAGTTTGATATCTGTATTACATATTAGAATCGATATAATCCGTGTATACCGTGAAGACATATCTGTCGGCCGTACGCGCGGAGCATATCCAATTTACCAAATTGGGAACGGTGCAGCAATAGGATACGTCAGGATCAGAGCGTTGACAAGACGATTCATAAGTAATTATTCGTATGCTATCTTACTTCATCCCGCACAACTTATCCGAGATATACCTGAACAGCGATATAAAAAACCTGCACAAGCGCTTTAGTCTTCGCCCATAATTCAGTTTAACTTTAAATTGACAATTATATTGCAAGTTATTACAATAATGTCGAGGTTTAGTATACTTCTGATCAGGCCATCGCATAATACTCTATCCCAGCCGGTCCCCAGCCGGTCGGCCGCCGCTGTCTAATAGTACATCTTATATTTAGCACCGCCGGCGCCGCCGCCTCGCCGCATCGTAGGTGCCGCAATAAACTTAAATAATTTTATAGAATTGAATACAGAAGTTAAAATAAAACATATCTTTTTTTGTTTTGTCGTAACAAGTCAATCGTAAGCCGTCTAGTATTCGTATCTGATTTGAAAAGCCTTTTAGTCTTCATGCTTTAAGAAGCGCTTACACGGGCAATAATTACGGGAATAATTGCTCGGCGACACGAATGGAGCGATCTAGAGCAATTAGTGGAGCAATATGGAGCAATTATTTATTTCATATCGCTCAAATATTCGATAGCCACATCACTCAATATTGTATAATTGCGCAATATTGCTGCTTGTTGCCGCAAATTGCTTGATGTAGTCTTGACGTCAAAGTTGACATGAATTGACTGGAGTTGAGCAATTTTAGTTGCCCGTATAAGAGCACCATTAGGAACTAGAGATGACTTATAACAAAACGATAGCGTAAAATAAAATTTTAATATAAGTAATATTATACTGGTCCTAATGTTATAAAGATATTATAGTGCATATTAATTCAAAAGAACCTAATAAGGATTCTGGTTTTAGAGTGTATTTAGTACATATTATATAAAAAATATATAAAACAACGCTTTTCCCGCGACACGTACGGTAAGTGGTCGGCGGCGGCGCGTCTCTAATCACATGAGTTACTGATCACACACGACGCCCGCGGGCAACAGAACAGACAACTAACGATATGAATACAATATGTTTAGGGCACTTTGACATGTCAACACTGATATGGCTGGGCGCCAAACTATACGAAGCACGACATCACACATGTGCTTACACCACTACAGTACACCTCAGCGGATAAGGACGCACGTTGCGACGCGAGCACGCAACTTGCTTACGCGTGAACGCAAGTTACGTACGCAAAATGTAAGCACGAACTCATCGTCGCAAACTTATAATTTATTGTGTGATGTTCTATCCTTATTTGGTGAGATGTATTTAACATTTCATTATATAATAATAATATGCACTGTAAAAGGGACTTAAATAGCTTTCATTAAAATATTGACGTTAAAATTTAGCGAAGAGAAAGATTACCGTTCCACCGAACCGCCACCGCGGCTAGGTCTAAATAGATAAAACCTATCAAAATAAAACGATTTTAATACTTATATAAAAACATAATGTATACGTGCGACTTTTAAAATTATTTACTAAAATACTGAGCTAGGGTTCGGCGCGGACGGTAACCCGGACGAGGGAATGACGATGAGTTTCGTTGTTATATACATTATACACTGGTCTGAAGCGGTCGATACAAAAGTGACACAATATACAAAGCTACATCTATACAAAATTTGTATTTCGTCCGACGCGGCTCGTTGCGGAGACTGAGAGTACTAAGGGCACTTAAACATATGGAACACGCCCGGAACTACGCGGCGACGATTAACTTCATTTTTGCTCATAAAAGATGCAAACGAACGTAAAAAATAAAGAAAAATTCACTATTGCGAAATTTGCTACGGGTTTCCACTGAAACTTCACGCAACATCGGCTAACATCACGTAGCTTCTTGACTTTTGGTGTGCGTCAACAAATTACATATTTTCCGCGGCAAATTAAGTGTAGTGGACAGTAATAATAAGGAAGCTTCCAATAGGAAATATTACGCAAAGGAGGAGAGGGCGTCACTAGCGCATACAGTAATAATCCGACTAAAGTCTGACATGTTGCACACGTCATATCAGAACATTGACATACTGTCTGCGTTGGTGCTGCACACTAGAGTGAAATCATTGCAGTAATATTATGTCCTATTACGGCCGTTCCCAATATTTGATCTATCTCTTACTTGAGATAGGAATAGCTCACATTAGACATTAGCTCCATATATTTTATGTCAATTCTATGTCAGCTGCGATCGGTTGTATGTCAAACTAGAGATAGATTGAATATAGGGAACGGCCATAAGTGTAGTGAGTTAGCTTTAGGGCTGGGTTAGATTATATTAGCGCCGTCGCGTCCGCAGTTCCGCGTGAGCATGTGAGCTACATGTAGAGGGGGAAGGGGGGGCGCGGGCCGGATCATCTCTCGGCGTCGTCCGCCGGGGGGTCAGCCGCGTGGGATTCCGGTGCGGAGGGTTCCGGCGCGGGGGGTTCCGGCGCGGGGGGTTCCGGCGCGGAGGGTTCCGGCGCAGTGGGCTCCGACGCGGGTACCGATGTCGGTGTTTCCGACACCAAAGATTGAGAAGCTGGAGGTGGCGGGGCGGGTTCCGTCGCCGACTTCACAGATGGGGGTTCCGGTGCGGTGGGTCCCGTTGCCGAGATCACAGACGCAGAAAGGTCCGTTGACGAATTTACGGTAGGGGGTTCTGGTGCGGGGTTTTCCGGCGCGAGGGGTTCCGACGCGGGGGGTTCCGCTGCGTCGAAGGCGGGTAGGGAACGCGAAGGGTATTCGAGTTCGAGCGTGGATCTGCACGCGTCCAGCATCTTCTGCGCCAGCTGCGCCATCGTCACGTCTTCTGAAAATGATATTATCAAATCATATCAAATAATTTTATACAGAGTAATTTTTTTTTTCAAAATTTATACTAATATTATAAATGCGAAAGTATCTCTGTCTGTCTCGCTTTCACGCCAAAACTACTGAACCGAATGTAATGAAATTTTGTACACAGATAGTCTAAAGCCCGAGAAAGGACATAGGCTACTTTTTAACTGGAAAAAATGGTTTGTAAGGGGGTGTTTACGCGTAAATTTGTTCAAATAAAGTTAGTTCCAAAAATGCATAATAGATGGCGCTGTGCGTGCTTATAAGAGGTGGTAAGGATGAAGGATCCTTTCACACTGAACACTGAATTAATCTGTTAAGTTACATTAACAAAAAAGCTATTCGTAAGAGGAATAGTGTTCAACGCCCAGTTATTTTACCGACGCGACGGACTTGCATCACACACTTTAAGAAAATATAAAATTAGTGAGTGAAATTTTTTGTTATTGTAGCAGAAAAATAGTGCCACAATCCTGCATCGCGCTAAAGAAGTTTACGAAGTCGTAAGAACTTCCTTTGAGGTTACTTCCCAACCCACAATATGGGCCTGTATTCACTTTGATTAGTACGAGTGCAGGTGATTAGTGCAAGTGATTAGTGATCATGAGAAATTAAAGGACTTGCACTAATCAGTCGCTGTCCACACGTACTATTTCCTGATTACTAATCACTTGCACTTATAAAGCTGCTTATCCATTTGAGGCAGACTCAGGGCGAGGCAGCCGATCGACCCGAGGCCGCACAAGTGGAGACGCTGCCTCAACCTGAGGCACGCCGCGACATGCCAAGCAACCAAGCCTCGGTTTGCTTCAAGTCGAGGCTGCTCGGCCCGAGGCTGCCCCAATGGATGGCAGCTTTAGGGGGCGGCGTCCACAAATTACGTGAGGTGTTTTTTTTTAATTTTTGACCCCCCCCCCTTGGTGACATTTTGTGAGATTTTATTCAATCCCCCCCTCCCCCCCAAATCTCACGTGAGATTTTTCAAAATGTGGGTTTCTTACGTAAAGTTTGGTTTGACAGTCAGTACGTAAGATTATATTTCGAATGAATTTGTGAATGATCTTAGTGTCGCCGCACACGGGCCACACGCGACAGCCACGCCGTTTAAAGCGTGCGTTGGTCGTAAAGTGAATCGTTGTAGCGTGTGGCGTGAGATTTGCCGAGACCCCCCTCTCCCCAACGTGAGATTAGATGAGATTTTACTCGACCCCCCCCCCCCCCCCTAAACACCTCACGTGGACGCCCCCTTACTAATCAAAGTGAATACGGGCCTTATCAGGGAACCCGAGAAACAAGCTAAAACTGTAATAGAAAACGTGCATACCCGGCCATTCGGAGACGAAGGCGTCTGTGAACCGCGCCCAGCCGCCGTCGTCAGCGCCGCCGCCGCCCGCCTCCTCCCACGCTGTAACACACACTATATTTTAACATTACATAGTATGTTGTGTAATGTTAGGTCGCTTTGCCTGTCATGAGTGTTACGGCGCTCCCGGCCGCGCACATATTGCCCGCATCACAGAAAAAATATGTATGAAATAACAGGATGCGGGATAATTGCACGCGGACCAGATCGCGCGGGCGATGACACCTATGACAGAAAAACCGCCTTTAAACACACACACAACATAATATTATGTTATGTTATTGTAAACATAACAATATTGCGTTATGTGATGCATCTAATAATTTACTTATTACAAAAAAACTACAGATCAAATTTTATGAAATAAAGAACTTATTAATTGATAAAACCACAGACATAGATCAAGATAGATACCGCATGTGTATGTACTTCGCGTGCCATATCGCGTTCCCAAACGACGAGCAATGCGCGTCTTTAGAAAGTCTGTTCTTTAGTCTGCTATCGGAATCGGACGTCAATCGGAATTTCAAAAATACCTAAATGCCTAATTGTGCCGTATTGAGCTGTAGAAATTGGAATAGGAACGTTGGCCTAGTTATTGGACATGTTTCTTATCAATTAGGCCTTAGGGCTCACCAGGACTCACCGGGAAGCCAACGCGACGTAGCCAGTGATATTGTTGCCATGGTAACGTCCAAGAAACGTTTGGCGTCTCTACGTCGCCGCAAAGCGGTGTTTTTCGTAAAGTTAAGTTTAAAAACAGCGTTTTGCAGCTACGTAGAGGTGACATGGTAATGTCACTGGTAACGTCGCGATGGCGTTGTGAGCTATAGCCCTTAGTATATGCAGATATATTTGTGTTCGTAACAACTTTGTAATAGGCATGCTAAGTAATGATGTCGAGTGACTCACGTGAGGCGTCTGTGAGCACTTGTTGCACCACGTCCTCGTCCGCGTCCGCCGTGTCGCCCCACATACTGCAATAAACACATAGTAAATATATATGTCATGTAATATGGGCATTGGGCCTTTGATGTCCGAAGTTAGAAAATAAAAAATTAATAAGTTATGAAGTAGAGAAATTAATATACTCGCTTATCAAAAAAGTTATAATACGTATTTGCGATAAGTATTTTTATCTGTCAGGAGATAAGTGTATTTGACCTTCTCTACTTTCTAGCGAGCGACTTATTCAACCGACAAAAAATATATAATTTTAGGCAGTAAATAGTTATTTATCATATCCTTAAACACATATTATCATTCATTTAACAATAAATCATTACTCACTCATCGAATCGCTGGTCCGAGAGACGCATGAAGTCCATTTCGTTTTGCATCTAAAAATAGAAACATACAATTAATTTACCGTAGTAAAAACTATGCCTGTGGTGCAACTCACTTTCAAAGCGGTATAATGTTGTATGTGTGTGTGTGTGTGTGTGTGTGTGTGTGTGTGCGTGTGCGTGTGCGTGTGCGTGTGCGTGTGCGTGTGCGTGTGCGTGTGCGTGTGCGTGTGCGTGTGCGTGTGCGTGTGCGTGTGCGTGTGCGTGTGCGTGTGCGTGTGCGTGTGCGTGTGCGTGTGCGTGTGCGTGTGCGTGTGCGTGTGCGTGTACTCACGTGGTTGGCGGGCGCGGCGAGGTCGCCCTCCGCCGCCTCCTCCGCCAGCTCCGCCTCCACGCTCTCCACGCCCTCGCCCAACTGAAATATTATCAAAATCATTATTATTATTTAAAAAAGTGCTTTTACCACGAGACACACTTTCGCATTTATAATTGACTTTCTGATAATAAATGAAAAAATTATGAAATTTGATTAACTTCCAAGTATATGTTAACTTACATCATAGGTCCCGCAGGGCATTTCTGGACTTTCCTCCATCTGAAATTGACACAAACACAATAATAATAAAAACAAGAATCTATAAATCAGTATATGACTATGAATCTATAAGTCAGTATATGACTTCAAAAATATTGAATAACTGAACAATTAATAAAATTACCTCATACTGTGTGTCGGAGGGGTGTATGCCGCCCTGCGAATATAACGTTTTTTTTTTAGTTTTTGATTCAATTATTTTACGAGATATTGGAAAACAGCTTGGCAAAAAAGAGTCTGCCGGGCTGTGGTGACAGCTGAAACTAAAAGTTTACTTAAAAATTTATTTATGGCAATACAACAAATACCTACTGTAAATAGGTACTTGTCAATACAAGTACATTTTGTATCAAAAGTTCGTTCAAGCATTATAGTGTAGGGTTGCCTTTAATAAAAGTAAAGCGCCTTCATTCAAAACACTATTTTTTTGCAAGCTGTACTTACTAAAACTTTAGTCAATTCTACTAAATAATGTTATAATTACTTTCGATATACTTTCCATAATATATTGCCGGTATCGAAATAATATTCTCATAAAATATCAATCCAACGTCAAACGCGTTCTAAATTCTGACCGGTCAAAACTCCACAGGGATAGACTTATTTTCTGTTTCACCGAAGTTATATTATTTATATTGAATGAATAAAATCGGAGTAGAGTTCACTCACCAGGGGCGTGTCCAGCCTCTGCAGGTGTGGGTGGAGCCTGGCGACGACGAACCGCTCCCAGCGCGCCGCCTCCTCCTCGCCCCGCCCCCCACCCCGCGCCGCGCCCGCATCGCCCGCGCCCGCCGCGTCCAGTGCCCGCAGCAGCGCCACCACGTGACCCATGTAGCCCGCGCGACGCGATGACCTGACCATATCATAATATTTAAGTAAAAATGTTATTCGGTCAATTGTCGCCAACAAACTGTTACGCAGTTTGGCGATTTGTATTGCTTATGATAAAATATAAATTATTTTGGATAAAGAAAAAAATACAAAAAACCGACTTCAAACCGTATTTCCTAATCATGGGACCGCCTGTGAAGTATCCTCTTTCCAATCATCAAAATCGGTTCAAGCACGGCGAAGTTATATGCGAACAAACATTTTTAAGGTTGAGCTGAGAAATCTCCTCCTATTTTAAAGTCGGTTAAAAATAACGTTTTACAAAAAACACTGCAAATATGTTGAGTAATTGGTGAAAAAAAAACAGTTCTTTTTGTGCGAGTATCACAGCTAGTTATTGTTTTACCAATTAGTGGTCTCTACATGAGCCGACTAATCCCGAACATCATATTATTTCACATATTTTAGGCTTTAGTTGTTCAACTAAAAATACATTTTTAAAGTTAATGAGGAGGAAATGAGGAATTACAAGTCACAGAGGACGGTCAGAGCATCAACGTGTAGTAGAACATATTTTCGTCCCCACAGGACAGGCATCGCCTAGTGTCAGGGAATCCGTTGTCGTATTATGATATTAAGCAATTTTTTGGTCAATAATTAATATTTGTATTTGTATTAGCCCATCAATTCCCAAGCGGCACTCGGCTGTCGCAAAAATTGAATAATTATTGTGTCTGTGATTCCCACGATCGAGGTATGAATAAAACAACTCACGTGGCAAAGAACTTGTCCTCGTTCTCCTCGAAGGCGTCCATCAGCCGCGTCAGGATCTGGCACTCCTCCACCAGCTGCAACGCCACATCAATATAACAACAATAGGTAAATGCACAAGGAAATAACCACTAAGGCCCAGGCCACAACACTGCGTTGCGGCGTCGTATCGCAAAAACAACATCGCACATAAATGAGATGCGATGTCGCAACGCAAACATTTCATATAACATAGCACTCTTTACATCGGAAATTTTTCATGATGCGTTCTGTGGCGTCGTAGATTTATACGATGCGACGTCGCAACGCAGTGTTGTGGCCTGGCCCATACATGCCCGACCAACGATCCGGTTACGATAAGGGAGTGATAACAACAAAAACTATGTCCTTTCCCGTTTCTCAAAGTATTTTCATAATAAAATCTAATACTATAACAGTTTTTATCAACATGAAGCCACATAATAATAAAAATCTACATGGTCCATTAGTTTATTTAATATCTGTTTACTATAATATCTCTGATAATGATCTTGTTTTCTACGGTCGCGTAATAATACAGATATTGGTCTCACTCACGCTTGACTACTGCCCGCATAAATCCATCTCGCTCGCCCACTCCGTTAAACCGGTATTATTGTCTTTATGTCTTATCAGTGATCACGACTCGTGCGTAAATAAATTACCATTCTTTTTAATTAGGATACTATTTCACCCTGGTATCTATGTAGTTTTTTTCTATTCATATTTTTTATCTTCTGTTTTTCGCCATGGCTAACGACAGCTTGAATAACTTAAATATTTACTATCAAAATGTACGTGGGCTCCGTACTAAATCTATAGAATTTTATCGCCAGTTAAATCTTAATAAGTACGATATAATTATTCTCACAGAAACGTGGCTAACTGATAATTTCCTGGACTGTGAACTTTTTAGTGATGAGTATATAGTGTGGAGACGAGACCGTGATTATGTCACGACCGGTCAGGCGCGCGGCGGAGGGGTGTTGATTGCGGTACGAAGGTATGTATCGGCTACACCTGCACCTACTTTTCATTCGACGGCGGAAGACCTTTGGATTACTATTAGCATGCGTGGTAATCACTTGAGTAGTTCCCGATCGACTAGGCTACATATTTGTGTTGTGTACTTGTGTAAACTTGGGCTTATTAGATCATTCTCCGACCAACTATGTAATTTTCTAAACAAGCTAAACGACTCAGTTGCTAAATGTCCTCTTGACAATTTTTTGGTTATTGGCGACTTTAACCTAAGTGGAATTAATTGGGTATATGACAGTTCTGTTGACTACTACTGTGCTCGCAATTTATCCACTCCAAATAGTGATGAATGCTTGTTATTAAATGAAATTCAATTATTATCACTTAATCAATATAATGGCATACGAAATAAGCAAAATAAAATACTTGACCTTGTCTTATGTAATGACAGAGTTTCCGTCCGTGAATGCTTTGATCCCCTCGTCCCGCTAGACACCTATCACCCCGCCTTATGCATAGAAGTACCCCTTTATATTAAAACATATTTAAAGTCAGCTGATACCATGCGCTATGATTTTACCAAAGGAGACTTCGATAAAATCAATAATGAGATATCCCAAATTAACTGGCCTAGTGAACTAAGTAATAGGAGTTTAGAAGATGCTGTGTCATTTTTCTACGAAAGTATTGAGAATATTCAGAAAAAACATATCCCACTTAAGAAATTGAAGCACAGCTCTTATCCAGTCTGGTTCTCTCCGGCACTAAAGCGCCTGATTAGACAAAAATATAAATTTCTTCATAAATTCAAATTGTATGGTAGGACCTCTGACCAATTAACCTTTAAACTATTACGTACTAGGGTGAAGAAATTAGAAGCCGAATGCTACAGTAATTACATTCAAAGTACCGAATTGGCGATTGAAAATAATCCAAAGCATTTCTGGAATTATATTAAGCATAGATCTAAATCTAACATACTCCCAAATAGTCTGACTTTGAATGGAGTTGCTGTTTCATCCGGTGAATCCATTTGCGAATCTTTCTCTCAGCACTTTCAGTCATCTTTTCTAAGCTCAGGTAACCTTAGTCACAGTGATGGATATGGCGGAAACTTGACCTCAAGCATCAACCATACTGAGTCCATTTCACATATCAACTCAATCAAAATTACGCTTGAATCTGTTAAGAATGAGTTAAGACACCTTGATCCTAACAAATCTGCTGGACCAGATAATCTTTCCCCTAAGTTTTTAATCAAGTGCTATGAATCAATATCACTACCAGTATCACTACTATTTAATAAATCTATCACATCTTGCACAGTTCCTAGAATCTGGAAATTGGCCTATATTACTCCAGTGCATAAAAAAGGATCCAAATCTGAGATTGAGAATTATAGACCAATTTCCAAGCTATGTACATTATCGAAGGTACTTGAGCGTATTATTTACAGACAAGTTTATACATCACTAAGCAGTGTCTTTAGTAAATCTCAGCATGGCTTTTTAACAGGCAGGTCTACTGTTTCGAACCTAGTTCTCCTAAACGACTTTGTAACACAGAGCATGAACGAAGGTAACCAAGTCGATGTAGTTTATACTGACTACAGTAAGGCATTTGATCGTATAGATCACACTATACTTAAAACCAAACTTTATAATATTGGCATTAGAGGTGATCTCTTTAGGTGGTTTTGTTCCTACCTTGAAAATCGTTCGCAGGCAGTTGTAGTGAATAATTATATGTCTAGCTGGGTTCCCATCCCTAGTGGCGTCCCACAGGGCTCTCTATTAGGTCCACTTCTCTTCATCATCTTCATTAACGATATAGATAACTGCTTTAAACATGCCTTCATTCTTTACTTTGCCGATGATATGAAAATTTTCTATCCCATTTCTTCCGTCAAAGATGCTGAAGCATTACAAGCTGATTTACTCCGACTGGACCAGTACTGCTACAACAATCGTTTAGATCTCAACCCCCAAAAATGCCTACTAATCACCTATAGTAGAAAAACTAATATTTTGCCTACGACCTATTATCTAAAGAGCTTCGCCATACAAAGAACAAATACTGTACGTGACCTAGGTGTTTACCATGACACCAAGCTAATGTTTGATTCACATGTTGACCATATTATTGCGAAGGCCTCAAAAGCACTGGGTTTTATAATGAGACTAAGCTCCCCCTTCAAAAACGCAAAAACCCTCAAAATTCTCTATTGTTCCTACGTCAGACCCCATTTAGAATACGCCAGCCAGGTATGGAACCCATGTTACGATAAATATATTACGCGGATCGAGAATATACAAAGGCGATTTATTCGTTACCTATGCTACAGACTTAAAATATATTATAATTCTGATAACTACCTTTCCCTTTGTAAAAAATTCCACATTCAAACTCTGTTTAATCGCCGGTACATTTCTGATTTTATATTTCTTCTAAAATTAATTAACAATGAAATTGACTGTCCTGACCTTCTCAGTAAATTAAACTTTTATGTACCAACCAGACCACGTAGATTTAATCCACCACTGGCTATCCCATGTTGCAACTCTAACTATAGGCGTAACTCCTATCTAGTGCGAGCTAGCATTGAATTTAATAATGTCTGCAAAAAATTCTCATTTGATCCTTATACATTGCGGACCAAGAATGCAAGAGATAAACTCAACCTTAACTTTTTCGATTAACTATTCATTTGTAACTGTTACATTTTCTTAAGCATCAATGTACTTTGTAAGCTTAGTCTTATAACTTCTTTAAATATTATTTTTTCTTTGCTGTGGTAAAAATCATGTTTGTTTGTTATTTATTACTTGTTAATGGTGAAAACCTATTATTGGCTTCTTGTTTTACCTTCACTATAACTATTTAAGTAAAATTGTAAGCTGTTGGTTTTCCAATATTAAATAAATAAATAAATAAATAAATAAATAAATTTTATCGAGATCGGCTCAGCCGTTGAAGAGGTAGCAGACAGAGACACATAATATATAATATTATTAAGGATACTGACGTGTGCGGCGTATCGGTCGCCGTAGACGCGGTTGGCGAGCGCGTTGCGCACGAACTCCAGCACCTGCGCGTGCAGGAAGTTGTTGTCCGGGTACGCGAACACCATGTCCACCAGCACGCCCGCCGTGCCTGCACACAACACACAACACACACACAACATTACATTTAGAGAATATAATATGATTTCATCCCCGGTGAAATGGACATAGACCCCGTTAGCTAGCGGAGGTCCTTATAGATATTCACATTAGGAAACAAGTAAAAAACAACACTTACATACATTTCTTAATTATAATATACCTATTGACTCGTACAAATCGAGTAAATAAAAGTTCAACATTCACATTTTGTTCATAAAAATATTAGTCTTCTAAATTCTATGATCCATTTAAGTTAAGTACCTGCTTAACGACTATTTATAGTTTTTGCAGGAGATCAACTCACCAAGGCTCAGCAAAACTTTAAAAACATCTTCAGCTTCTGACTTGGCGAGTCGCGCGATGACGGCGGCGACGGCGACGCGGGGCGCGCCCACACCCGGCGACGCCCCCGTCCCCGACCCCGCGCCCGCGCCGGCGCCCGGTGGCCGAAGGAGGGCGTTGTGTAACAGCGGCACGTGCGGCGCCACCGCGTGCTCCACCGCGCACGCCGCCTCCGCCCCGCCCTCCGCCGCGCACCCGCAACCCGCGCCCGCATCGCTGGACGTACATGTCACATATTCACTTCGATTAATAATTCATACGATTATTTTTTTTACTAAGGCAGCTCCTGTTATATTTAAAAAATAATATGGCAAGGTGTACTCACTCGGGCAGCACGAGCAGCGCGCGCAGCAGCGTCGCGGCGTGCAACAGGGCGGCGCGCGCGGCGTGCTGCGGCGCGGTGAAGGCGGTCTGCAGTAACGCCCGCACACCCGCCTCCGCGCGCAGCCGCCCCGCCAGCGCCGCCCCCGCGCCGCCGCCCTCCGCCGCCCCCCAACCGCTAGCGATGCAGTTCGACAGCACAACCTGCAACACAAAATCAAAATTGCAATATTGTAGATTGTTGTCCACATTACCGCATGATGGCTAAACTTTATTTTTATTTCACCATTAAAGTACGCACTACATAAGCACGTATTGCCAGCGACGATGTTAGTGGCGGTCGGAAAGGAAGATCTTCCGACCGAGCGAGATATCATGCTCGGTCAGGCCGAAGCCCACTGACTTCATTTCAGACTTATCTGCTCTTGCCGTTCTCCGAAACTTCGATAGCGCGATGCAGGATTGTTAGGCGAATTGTGGGTACCGCCACAGAAGCAACATTTGATGCACGACCTATTGTCATGTGTGTACCAAAATAACGATAGTATTGAGTCACCTCACAGAGCAGCGCGGCGGCGTTGGCGCTGGCGACCTCCCGGATGCGCGCCTCGCGAGTCTCGCGCGACGTCTCCGCTTCCGCTTCCCCCGACTCCGTCCTCTCCCCGCTGTCGTTCGTGTTTTGGTTCCCTGAAATAGTTCCACATTGTCTTATGGTGGTATTTACAAAGATTCTTTCTCAAAGCTTTACATCATCTATTTTACTACTACCACTTTACAATTTTATTAAACGGTGGTGTTTCTCCGATCAAACCCAGTTTTATTAAATATTATAACCACCCGGATCAGCGTCGCCGTTGTGTTGGCTGTCGTTGTGGTTGGTGTCGAGTGCGGGCGGCGCGGGGGGCGCGGGGGGCGCGGCGGGGGGCGGGACGGGCTCCGGCTCGTACGTCCCGCATATTATGTGTATCAGGTTGTCCAGGACTTGGTGCTCGTCCAACCACTGACAAACAAAAATACACCAATTGATTTATAATATATAAGAAAATATTTGTTGAATCATATTAATATTTTATGTGAAATTAAGTGTCATAGAGTTTGCTCATTATTATTCATAAGAATAATATTATTGCAAGTGAACCAACTGCAAGAATAATCTTGCAGTTGGTATGTGCAATGGGGAAAATGATTTATAATTTAATAGAACACCTTAACTAGATAACCTGGTGAACTTCGTATCTCTTTTTATTATTATAAATCTTCCCTGGACTTCCACTAATATTTCAAGACTTAAATCAGCCAAATCGGTCCAGCGGTTCTCGAGTTTTAGCGAGACTAACAAAATAGTTATGATTGTGCGACTTTTCACCGCAGACATTTTGCCTACGACTCACCTCTATGATGATCTTGTCGAAGTTGTCCTTGAGACTGAAGAGGCACTTGAAGACATCTGTGATGGCGGAGGTGGAGATGTGCCGCAGCAGGTTGGGCAGGAAGTCCCGCCGCGACTTGAACAGGTCCAGCACGTGCAGGCACACAATGTGGTGCGCGTACCAGTCCTGCAACACAATATTCATACTTCATACTTAGGGCCTGTTTCACCATAATATGGCCGGTACCCACATTTTTTTTTTAAATCGTTTATTTCAAATCAATACTACAAAAGTGCTTAATCTAATTTCCCGCCAAACTAAAAAGTTTATTGGCAGGTACGCGCTCTTAAGGGCCCGGGGTACCCTCGAAATTTTCGTACATTCTTTATTAAGAATGTATGAAAATTTCGAAATCATTTTCTCATACGAAAATATTTAACATATTTGAGTTATTTTTCAGCTTAAGATAGTAATTACCTAGGGTCCTGAACAAATTTTTTTTACAAAATATTTAAATACTAAAAAAAAATTGTGTGTTTAAAAATAAAAAAAAAGGCATATTACTATATATTTTCTATACAATTTTCGCGTGACCACACACTCAGCTATAATATATATTTCTGGTCTCAGTGTGTTTAGTACGGTATATTAATATATATTATAGCTAAGTCTGTGACGGCCTTTACAATTACAATCCTGCATCGCGCTATCGAAGTTTCGAAGAACGGCAAGATAGTTATATACAACGTATATATCTTGCCGTTATATACAACGTCTAATATGACGTCAGTGGGCTTCGGCCTGACCGAGCATGCTATCTCGCTCGGTCGGAAGATCTTCCTTTTCGGCCGCCACTAACATCGCCAAAACCAGTTTCAGATAAATTGCTGGATAGGCTATCTACAACTTTTTTGACATATTCTCCATACTTGATCTGTCAAGTTAAGTGGCGGATAGCCTATCCGGCACTTATCAGGAAGTGGTGAAACAGGCCTTAAGACTGGCCATAGATGGACCGCAAGTTGCAGTCGAGACTCGGGACTGCTCTAGAGCGATCGCGGTGAAGTCCCACACGACGGCATCATCCATAATAGTATTACTACTGTTAGTGCGGCGAAACTCGACCGCAGAGCGACTGCTCCGACCTCTCAAGAACTGCAGGAGCGGTCCGTGTATTGTGGATATGAATGTAGTAAGGAAACTGCAGATCGCCGTGCGGCAACTGCATTTTGCACTCAGTTTCGACTGCAAGATGCGGTACGTTTATGCCAGACTTAGGACTCTCATAAACCTGTTAAGTCATTTTGTATGGAAATTGGAATATAATAGAACTATGTGGGAGTTTGTTAATGTTTGACGTTTTTATAAAACGGCTAAAGGTTTTTTTTTTCGCGATGCACAATTTCGTGCATCGCGATCAATCGCGGCCACTCGCGAAAATAGTGAGAGTAATGTCCAAAAGCCAAAAAAAGTTTATATTTTGTTTTGTTTTTGCCGTTTTGGTAAACTGTACGAGAACGAAACAAACTAAACATTTCGTAACTGTACTGCAGCGCAAGTCACAGTGAATATAATTTGAATGAGCTTATCTGTACAACGCGAAAGTGAAGCTACCCTACACAAAACTTCAGAGAATATTATGAAGTGTCGCGTCTCTTCACTCAATTGATAATTTCTATCTTAAATTTAACAAAATACCAACTGCCCTAGTTTTGTATTTTTGTTAGGTTAATTAGATACTTCGACAAAAGTAGAATGATAATTATTATTTGAATTGTCAATATTATGATAACAATAGATATAATATTATTATTAACTTATCATTTAGGTTACCACAGCAATATTGTATGTTTTCCAGTGCTCTACTTATTAACAATAAATCATTGTTAAATTAACTGGTGTTTTTGTTGTTATGTAATATGATGTACTAAAAGTATTTACTAAAATATTTAATTATTTATCCACCTAATGTAAAAAAGTGAAAGTATTTTAAAAACATAAAAATCAACTCAAAGATGCTGTTAATTGCTAACAATTTAATCCATCGATCGGAGATTCTTGGAAATGCCATTGTATTATATTGTTGTTGCAATCACCTAACCCAAAAATAAACCAAGAGAAGAAAAAACACAAAATAGTAAATTAAGGTTATCTATCATGCAATGGAGATATTAAAATACAATTATTAAAGTATTAGTGTAGAACTAATTTCACTTAACTGAAAACCTAAAATAAAATATATGTTATATTTAACTATTTTTATCTAACTACCATAGCATATTATAAAATAATAATGATAAATTAAAATATATAACAACATCCACACTGGACCAAAATATATAACAACATCCACACTGGACCAAAATAGAATTTACCTGTTTAGGATTTCTCTGGAATAGCATTTCTATTGTTTTACTGAAGTATGATGCCAGTAGGGGGTTCAGCGGGGGAGGTTTGTTGACAAAGTCACAGAGCCTGTTCATCTGGACAGTGTCCATGGCCAGCTGGTCGCGGAGCGTCGGCAGCTGGCTCGTGAGCACCTCGCTAGCGATGTGAGCATGACGGTACTGCGTTGTCAGCTCCAGGTTCTTGGACGGCTCCTCTGTTATCAGAGTTATAAGCTCCGCTCGGATTTCCGGCTTTGTTAAGCTGAAATAGGAATTTATAAGTCCTCTCATGATATTTTAAATATCAAAGTATAGCTGATGCTAATTTGCAGTTTTTGATTCTTTCTTTTATAATTGTATTTAAAATTATTATGTTTGAATCTATGTCTTTTAGTTAATTATTATGGAAAGCTTAGCTTTTACAATTATTAAAGACATAGAAAAGCAGTTGTGTTTCATTCATCATACAGATTAGTATCTAGTAATAGTATCATTGAAGGAGAATAGAGTATTTAAAAGATTAACGAATTGACTTACAATGTGCGAAGTGCTTTGTTATCCGCCCTGCATTCCGGTAAAACATCGTCCGCCTCCAAAACTTGACTCAACGTTACATTCTGCAAACAATCATTTATCGCCTAAATGTTACTTTCTGTGAGTATATACTTTAGCTTTTTATTTAAATATAAAAACTTAGTATGTTTACAATCAGAAACATTTGTATAACTTCATTATACTTGTGTTATGATCCATAACCAATAACTTTAACAACAAATACACACCTCTTCTTTGAGAAGAAAATTTACGTCATTTACGGCGATAAAATTCCCTCTCCAAAACATATTCAAAAGGAGTAAGTACAAACAGTATAATTAATCTAAACCCATAGAAAAATGCAATATTATATTTTCGTATTTAGTCGTTTTCCGATAAAAATTAAAATTGTAGAACACAACGAGACACAGCGATTATTTTTTCTGTTTGACACTTGTGACATATATCACATTTGACATCGATTGACAGTTTTTTTTTTATTCATCTTCAGTGCTAGACGCTAGTGACTAAAATATAACAACTCGGTCGGTAAAGGAGTTCACCCCACCCCAAAAATAAATTGTATAAAATATTGTTATATATTATATTTTGTTGGTTCAGGGGCTGCAGCTGCCTAAAGTCGTACGCATAGAGGAAAATAATACACATCTATAGTTGTACGCCACATTTTAGTCTTCCATAATGTTATTTATGCAGCCCATAAAGTTAGTCATAAAGTTAAATATATACCTTCCGCTAGGTACATTAACTTTATGATGCAGCCAAGTACCTATATAAAATAATAAGAAACAACAATAAATAACTAAGCTGTTAAAAGTCGAGTAAAAATCAATTTACTAAATAAATAATACATGAATATTAAGTACCTAATATTTTAATATTGTAAGTATATTGATCTTATTTCGCCTTGAGTAATTGCATCGCAAAAGCTTCGGCCTCTTGCACTGAGAGTGCAGCTGAAATATCTTTTAGTTTCTTGAGCTTGTGTGGCTTGACATGGTCGTCGGCTTTGCTCTTTCCATTCGTTAATTTCCTTTTAGGTGGTCTGAAAATAGGAATTAAACATACATTTTATAACGTTCAAAACTATAGATTAAGACATATAGAATATTATACAATGTGCCCCGAGTCCCGGGTCATGTAATGTCATGAATCATGATGTATGGCATATTTTAGTGACAAATTGGCTCTCAAATTTTTTCTCTCTCTCACGGTTGTAAAATGGCCATTTTAGTTTTTCTCGGGCTTTTTCTTAGGCTTCAGGACACTAATTTGACCAGTAGGTACTTTTCATGAAAATATCCTATGAAGATAAAAAGGTCTCATTGATCCTAGTCAGAAGATAAAAAGGTACATTTTACACAATATAAACATTGTATTGTATATTGTGTAAAATGTGAAAAAAAAAACTTTCTTACCTCACATCCTCAACATAATTTTCAGATTCTTCAGCAGAATCTTCTGATTGATCATCACTATTTTCACAATTTTCTTCAGAACCATCCTCATCTTTCTTATAAACTTTATCTGGGTCAGGCAGCCAAGATAGGTCTGGGCCATCAGACTCAGACTGTGACCCAAAGTCATCTTTTTCTCCCTCATCCTCCTTCTTTTTGTTTTTAAGTTTCCTTTTCTCCTCCCTGTGTTTCGCCTTAACTTTCTCCCTAAACCTGAGAACATCAAACTTATCCTCTTCTCTGAGTAATTCTTTAGTTTTTTCAATATCTAACCCTCCTCCACTTTTCTTGGATTGTCTTGCAAGTTCTGACTTCACATCTTTTTTCTCATCATCAATAGCTTCGCCTTCCTCCGTGAACTTGACATTTGTGTTCACTTTTATTTTCTTTTTGAGTATTTTCTTAACTAGAGCTGCATTAGTTAAAGGTTTAGCATTCGCCTTGGATGGCACCTGGGTCTCCGGTACTGGGGTTGGTATAGCATTTATGTTCTTCTGCTTAATTTTTAAAATATCATCATCACTGTCATAGCCACCTGCATGAAAGTTGAACTTTGGAATCTCCTTCTTTTCCTTTTTCTTCTTCAAATCTTCAAGTATTTGTTTACTCTCATCATGGTCACTTTCTGATTCACTGTCTTCTGTTCCGCTGGCATCTTGTTTCTCTTTTAACTTACTAATAGTCTTGTCTGCATCATCTTGTACTTGGTTTTTAACTTCAACAGGCTTTCTATGTTTATTTATAAACTTAATCACAGGTGGAACTATCAGGCCCAAAGACCTTGCATAAGCATCAGTGTCTAATGTGTGCACATTGAATATTTCTTTGTTTTTCATTAAATATACAGATTTTAAATAATTGACGAAAGCCCTTTGGGCTGTCTGTTTCAATTCCGAATTATCTGATAACAATGTTTCTATTTTTTTCTGTGGGTACATTATTTTGGAGGGATCAACGGATATTTTGTTAATTGGTATTTTGCTCTGTTTCAAACTGTCTACAATCTTTTCCTCCTGTGGCAACAGAATCAGAAGTCCTTCTCCTTTACCCAGCACTCCCCTGGCAGTTCTGCCCGCTCTGTGGATGTAAGTTTCCACATCCTCGGGACAATCATACTGTATAACCCAATTGACACGAGGAAAGTCCAGCCCTCTAGAAGCTAAATCAGTGGCAAATAGAACCACATTTGATTTCCTACAAAATTCTTCATATATTTGTTCTCTTCGTTCCTGATGAAGGGTTCCGTATAAAGCCAGTAGGCTGACACCGGGCCTGAGCTTACAGAATAAGTCATAGGTATATTTCACTTGTTTGCATGTAGCCATAAATACTAGAACTTTTTGTTTTAAATGATTTCTAATAAATGACCACAAAACTGCCAACTTTTCTTCAATCTCACAAACTATGTAGCTCTGTTGTAATGACTGGGGAGTCACGGTGGCCGCTTGTTCATGAGGAGCCACATATGTTGGAAATTTTAGACTGAGACGGGCCAAATCTTTGACTGACTTAGTTTGTGTGGCTGAGAACAGTAGTGTTTGTCTCTCTGGTGGCAAATTTTCAATGATAGCATTCATAGTTGTTTCAAAACCCAAATCTAAGCAGCGATCTGCCTCATCGAGAACTAATATTTGTAAATGACTGCAATCAAACAAGGGGTTTTCATCCATATGTTGGAGCAATCTGCCAGGTGTACATATAAGGATGTTTATTTGATCCATTCTTTTTCTCTCAAACTTTAAATTCTGCCCACCAATTATAAGACCAGCAGAGAAATCGTGCAAGCCACCAATTTTCCTCAGAGTGGCATATATTTGATATGCCAATTCTCTAGTTGGTGATATGACTAAAGCTCCCACACCGTCCATTCTTGTCCATTTTTTGCAAAACAAGTTCTCTAGAATTGGTATTAAAAAGGCTAGGGTCTTTCCCGAACCCGTCTGAGCTGCACCTAATATGTCTTTACCTTGCAATGCATAACCAATGGCCTGCCTCTGTATGTCTGTTGGATGTATGTAGTTATTGTCTTTGAGACCCTTTAGAGTCTTTTGAGATAAAGGAAAGTCTTTGAATGTTTTGATTTCATCTGCATTTATCTGAAAAATTACACATAAAACTTGAGAATTTTGGACATAAAATAGGTTTTAATTGTATTTTACTGGGAATATTTGTGATAAAATATAGAAATTGTTATTAAAATTACCGTATCATACTGTGATTGCAAATATTTTATAGCAGCATCTTCTTCTACACTCTTTTTCTTTCTAGGTTTATAAATTCGGTGTTTTGTTTTACTTTTCTGCTTTTTATCGGTTGAACTTTCTTGTTTCATTTTGTTTTAAATTCTAATCTAACCCAATTAAAACACATGTATTTTAGAAATTCACAAAATACAAAAACATGGTAGGTACATGCATGGGACCCTTCTTAGTTCTTCTTCTTCTTCTTCTTTTTTTTTTTACTGACAATTTGACACTGACAGTGACATATCAGCTGACTCCTTTTTCTACTTTTTCTGTTCAGAAATCTAATCGTTGTGACTTGTGATTTGTGAATAATCGGGTGCTTATCGATAATCGATAATCGAGATGGTAGTTTAATAAATACGAGGACGACGGAAAAGTAAAAAATAAACAAACGCGGCTTCATCAAAGTTGGTCGTGACTCGTGAGTTGGTCGCTTCCCGCAACAAAGTTGATAATTTCAAATAACTGCGTTTACTAAATTTGCTTTCCAAATAATTCTGGAAATTGAATGTCGTGCTGAGGATTCTTGTAATTCAAGGTAAATATTCCTAATTGTTTATAAAAAAACGAGTAAGTCGATGTGATTAGTTTTTTGTAGTTCAGTGGGTAGGTAGGTCTTGTTCTTTGTTTGGATTTTGTCGAATCATTGCTCGATGCGTAATTTCTAGATTTCTTTATCCAACCATTCTTTAGAATTTTTATAAAAATTAGTAAAAAAAGTCTGCTAGGTTTTTTTTGGGACATTTTTTTAAAAACTTTACAATAAAGTCCACCAATTATGCAAGCAGAATTTATTAAGATTTTCTCTAAAAAAACAGAGTACCTATTCGTTTCATTTTCTTTTTATAACAAATAATGTTATAAATCTATTCTGCGTTCTTTATTTCCAAATTCTCCTTACCAAAACCTGTAAATTATATTTCAAAACCTACCTTCATTTATGACTTTGGCTTTTTTTAGGCTCAAAGTGTCTTAAACAAGGAAAATCTATTTTGACACACTTTCCTGTTTTGCCTCACAACTTTGTGGTGCAAAACCGGAAAAGAAAATGTTTACTTAGTATGTAGGCACCTACCTACTAACAGTAAAATATTATATTCGTTATAAATTTTAGCAACATGAAGACGGTAGCAGCTCTGCTGTGCCTGGTGGCCGCCACTCAGGCTGTCAGCTTCTTTGACCTCGTCAAGGAAGAATGGACTGCTTTCAAGGTACAAACAAATCTTAATAACTTTTTCAATTGTCTTGAAAGCCCTAACTTCATTATCAGCAAATTATTTTTAATCCATGTGCTCAATGCTTTAACATGTTTATTAAATCTGAAATTACAAGCATGACTTCTAAATTCTAATATTACAGCAATAAAAAATTTATTTGTATAAACCTTCTCCCTTTGCAACCTTGATGATGCAATCACCTCATAAGAGTTAGTCCCCAATAAGATTATTTTTATACCATTAATTTTTAAATTGGTTTGTTGCTTTATAATAAAAAAAAAATTATAAAAGTAAAAATGTTATTAGCTGGAGCATGTGAAGAGCTATGACAGTGAAGTGGAGGACAAGTTCCGCATGAAGATATTTGCAGAGAACAAGCACAAGATCGCCAAACACAACCAGAGGTACCAGAAGGGGCTGGTCTCGTACCGGCTGAAGCCCAACAAGTACGCTGACATGCTACACCATGAGTTTGTGCACACCATGAATGGCTTCAACAAGACTGCCAAGTGAGTTTGTTTTCTTTTTTTTATTAGAATGTTGGTGGCAAAGGGGTCGTTACTATTCTGTCACTTACATCATACAATCTTATTAGAGTGTATTCCTTGCAAAGATTTATAATAATATAATGAGCTTTTGCCCGTGGCTTCGATCGCGTTAAGAAGTATTATTTTATACAAACTTTCATCCCCTATTTGAACCCCTTGGGGTGGGAATTTATCAAAATCCTTTCTTAGCGGATGCCTACGTCATAACATCTACCTGCATGCCAAATTTCAGCCCGATCCGTCCAGTGGTTTGGGCTGTGCGTTGATAGATCACCATGTCAGTCAGTCACCTTTCACCTTTGAGTTTTATTTAAATAGAAGAAGAAGATTGTTGTGTTATTAAAAGGGTTTTTTGTGACTTGTAACCAGACAAAAAAAACCCAAGTTTGATAATTTGGTCATTTCATCAGAATAATACTCATAAAAAATTGTTATTGTTTTCTTATCTTTTGTTTGTAATATTATCTTGACGAGCAAAAATATTAGTAAACCTAATTGTTATTCTACAAACTATTATGCAAAATAATGTGGTCACATGCTTATTGTTTATGTATGAATTGAATGTACTTAAATATAACAACTATTGCATGTGAATTATTTAATTGATTTAAAACAATGTTTCATGTGTAATAAAGGCTACATAATCATTTAATATATTCTACAATCTACATGATGTAGGATATAAGTAAGCGAGACAGTACTTCAGTCCGGACCAACGCCTACAACTCTACAAGGCGCAGGTTCGGCCTCACATGGAATATTGTTCTCATCTCTGGGCAGGGGCGCCAAAATACCAACTGCTCCCTCTGGATCGTATCCAACGAAGGGCCGCTCGAATTGTTGACTGCCATAGTGTTTCGAACAGCTTGGACCCCTTGGAATTACGCCGAGATGTAGCTTCACTCTGCATCCTCTATTGGTTGTATTACGGGGAGTGCTCTGAGGAATTGTTCGGAATCATACCACCTGCAACTTTTCGCCATCGTCCCACGCGAAAAACATACCATCCTCATCACCTTGATGAGTGGCAGTCTTCCACAGTGCGATTTTCGCGTAACTTTCTGCCGCGCACTGTAAAACTCTGGAACGAACTGTCACCAGCAGTATTTCCGGACCTATATGACCTGCAAACCTTCAAGAAAAGAGCGTATTCCCTCTTAAAAGGCCGGCAACGCACCTGCAGCTCTTCGGATGTTGCGAGTGTCCATGGGCGACGGTAGTTGCTTACCATCAGGTGACCCGTTTGCTCGTTTGCCCCCTTATTTAATAAAAAAAAAAAGTACTATACTCAATAAAAATAAATCATGCAATTTTAATTAATTAGTTCAATAATCAACACTGATTACCATTATTTTATGGTCAACAATTAATTATTTAACAGTGTATGTAATTAGCTTTGTTTAAACTCTATCAGTATGCAATCCAATATTTTTACGACAAGCAATAAACTTAGTCATAAAAATTAGTAAGCACCCAATAAAACATAATACTTTCAGCTAAGGTAATATTTCAATATTTTTCTAAATTCCAATAAACATGCTTAATGCTTATGAGACATATATTATAATAGCATTAAATATATGCATTATTCATAATAATATATTATAAAATTAATCCATCTTCGCGTGGTCACAACATCACGCGTAAACGGCTGGACTGATTTTGCTAAAATTTGGCATAGAGATACTTTGAGTCCCGAAGACCAACAAAGGATACTTTTTGTCCCGGAAAAATGTATGGTTACTGCACAATATACTTTTATAATTTGCGCGTAAACCATTCAATCGGTTTTGATGAATTTTGGTATGGACAAGGGATACTTTTTGTCCCGGAAAATGTACGGTTCCCGCATAATAAACTTTTATGATGTTCGCCTAAACTATTCAAAGTATATTGTGCAGTAACCGTATATTTATAAATTAAAAGGTTTTTGATTTATTTTTATATTTCAGTCGATTTAATGAAATTTAGATTAAGGTTTACCATTTATGACGTATAAAAAAAAACTACTGGCTAGATCTCGTTCAAACCAATTTTCGTTGGTAGTTTTTATAGTAATCTACATCATATATTTTTTTAGAATTATCATGCCCCTACTTTAGAAATTAGAGGGGGGAACACACATTTTACCACTTTGGAAGAGTCTCTCTCGCAAACTATTCAGGTTAGAAAAAAATGATATGAGAAACCTTGATATGATTTTTGGAGACCTATCCATAGATACCCCACACGCATAGGTTAGATGAAAAAATTTTTTTTTTGTTTCAGTTGTACCTATGGGGACCCCTAAAATTTTTAATAATTTTTCCATTTTTGCATCAAAATCTTAATGCAGTTCACAGACTACATCTACTTACCAAGTTTCAATAGTATAGCTCTAATAGTTTCGGAGAAAAGTGGCTGTGACATACGGACGGACAGACAGACAGACATGACGAATCTATAAGGGTTCCGTTTTTTGCTATTTTGGCTACGGAACCCTAATAACCGAACATTCAAACAGCACTTTAAATATATCTAAACTTTATAATACTCATACCATTGGGCATTGAAGTTATTTTAAATACGAAATAATTAATTTAAGATCACCGGAAAACTGGTTGTTTAAAATCTTACGGTGACAATATATAGAATACAAAAACTTTAACACCGATAGAATGCTGGTGCGTTCCTGAGTGACATAGGCTATAATTAATGTAAAAGTTGTGGTTTTCTTTCCTGATTTTATATCGTTCTCAGGATTCCATGCGGGCAAAAGGCAAAAGCTAGTATCTCATGTTGAACACTGTTTTCCCCAGGCACAGCAAGGGCCTGTACAAGGGTCGGGAGTCTCGCGGCGCGACGTTCATCGCGCCGGCGCACGTGGGGCTGCCGGAGCAGGTGGACTGGCGGACGAAGGGCGCCGTCACCGACGTTAAGGACCAGGGCAAGTGCGGCTCCTGCTGGAGCTTCAGCACGGTATGTACTGCAAAAAAGTAATAAATATATACATTATACATATTGTACTATCAGAGGAGTTGATTCCTAGGCAGATCAGATGGAGGACCTACGTAGTATGGTCGCGTTATATCAAACCCAGCCGACGCGCGACGTTGGTCTTCAACTGCCTAGGAATCAATTTCCTCAATGGTACATAATAAAACATGGTATGTATGCATTGAAGAAATTGATTCACAAGGAGTTGCCAGACCTACGTCATTTGGTCGGGCTCTGTCAATTCAATGGTAGCTGTGATCGGTCTGATGGGTTTGACTTAATGCGACCAAATTACGAAGGTCTGCCATTTGCCTATGAATCGACTTCTCTGATACAAGCTCATTAACTATGAAGGGTTAAGATTTCATCAGATAAATTATTGATTTATTTATAGGCAGATTGGGAATTATTATTTATCCGGTAGAGTTATGATTTAACCCGAGCAGGTCAGATTGTCACTGTCTCGACTAACAATATTTTCCTATCCACTATATCTATACATATTAGGATTAAATTTCTCTGAAATATTGCAGTTTTTGATGTGTCTGTCATTTCTATAAAGAAAATTATATCTAGGCATAATAATATAGGTTTTATAACATAATATTTGTATGTATGTTTATTCTAGTTAAAAAATATGTAAGTCCAATAAGTAACATATTATTTAGGGTGTCTGGGTCAATTTTATTGAGTGCAATGTCTGTAAACACAATCATCATTTTTGCGTGTCGGTAATTGACACGCGGAAGAGTCAACCGAGTTTAAGGGGCGTATGCCGGGCGGCGCGGCGGGCCGATCACCGGTGACTCACTACTAATGAGTAATGCGATAATTGTATTAACTTTATTATTATTATAATACTATTGATTTGTTAGTGCGTCACCCTAAGCATGTGGTGGGATTCATCTTTCTCGGATATTAAACTTTTAAGAGGGAACGCGGGTACGGCAAAATTTGAACGAAGAAACTATTGCCATCATGCTTCACCCTGCGCTGGCACGTGTATTGTGATAGAGACAGATACAGAAAATCGAGGTAACGTATTCCTCTGATTCTTCCTTCAAAATAGAGCCTATCAAATTAATTTCTTGTTAAATATCTTCAGAAAAGATGAGTCTATGCCTCCACGTTTTTATTTTATCTTAAAGATCTTTCAAATTTGTTTTATGGTCCGTTGATTGGCGGGGTACGGAACATTCATTTTTTTGCGATTTTTGAAGGGTCATATTTTTTTTATTAAATATTAGTAAATTAAAAAAATATCGTACGTAGAGGCATAGCTTTCACTGATCCCAATATTGTATCAAAAAATCATTTGTCTAGACGCATTATCCAGTGAGGAAATTGGGGAATACTAGTTAATAGAATCAGGCGTTACTTTGCGGAAATTCATAGCTTCCATAGCTCTACGAACAACGTTCGTCAAGTGACTTGACGGACGGTGAATCCTGAGGATGCTCCGGTGTTGGGGCGAAACGCGCGTCGAGGTTTTCGACCTGCATGGTGGTGAGGGGCCTTGCACGGATTTGCCAGCATTATTGCTTGTGTGGTGGTGGTGTTTGCAGGTTCTTGCATGCGAGTGTACGCATAGGCAGTGTGGGAGAGGAGGGAGGTGCTGTACGCATGCCTATGCGTGCACTCACTCATTTACTTAAAGGTTGAGGTTTATTTCGCGGAATATTGCTAAAAATAATAACAAACTAAATTTTAATTGGGGAATACGTTTGTATGAAAAAAAAGTGTTAGCGTATGCTCTTAATTAGTCTAGACATTGCGGACAGATAACAATTAACAGCTCACGGACAAGAAGGATGAACTTAGGGAAGGTGTCGCGTGAACTTAGCCACTTATGCCAAACTAAAAGAAAAATGTATTTAATTACATAAATTTTGTAAAATAAAATAGGACTTGGCTGAAAAACGATTTAAAGAAAATAAAAACCGGCCAAGTGCGTGTCGGGCCACGAGCAATGTAGGGTTCCGTAGCACCGCTAGTTTTTGAAAATTTTTGTATGGTCAATGAATGTACATTTACGAGTATAACATGTTTTACACTACTAACAACATCATCTCAAAGGAATTTGAACGAAAAGTTCCTTTATACTTCGCCGAATACATTTTTTTAGTTGATCGACTATTACTTAATAACTTATGAAGTTAACTTAGTCGTGATAGTTTTCCTTTTAAATTCAGCATATTTCCTACTCCCGTGAATTTTTTCACATTTCCAAAAGCAACAGTTTAGCTGGTAGAAGGGGGGGACACTGGACTCTAACGATTTTTTCCACTTTAAAACTTAATATTTCACAAATGGATCCCTAAACCGGAAAATGATCTATGAATACTCATAATATTTTTAAAAAACCTATCCAACGACACCCCACACGATGGGGTGGGCGCGAAAAAAAAATTCAACCCCGCTTGATGTGTAGGGGAGGTGCCATGAAAAAAATTTTTTTTTTATATTTTATGTACCATTTTCTAGACATTATTAATATGTATATTCATGCCAAATTACAGCTTTGTAGGTCCTATAGTCTCTGAGCAAAACCGCGGACAGGCAGACAGACGGACAGACGGACGGACAGACCGAAACTATAAGGGTTCCTTGTTGACTACGGAACCCTAAAAATGCATAAAATTGATTTCATAGTTTTAGTGAGTAAATAATAAATATAATATATTATAATGATTCATGACGATACAAACTACCTACCAGCTGCCAGCTGCCAGCTTGTGACTCAAAATAGCCCATACAATTATGTTCTAGTAAGAACAAAACAAAAAAGTCAACAGATGGTCTTATTAGAACATACCTAGAAGTAAGTATGTTATCACGGTTACAAGTTCGTTGACAGATTAATATTAAAATAATCCTATTGTTGGATTTGTTTAATTTATAAACAAAGACCTGCATGGTCAATGTGTAATATGAATGTTGGCAGTGTGCAGGTCAAATGTTATGTTTCCAGCTTATGTATCCTCGAATAGTTACTGGTACGGGTGCCCTAGAACAAATTTTTTTGTGATTACTAACAAGCTAATTTTTTTGTGAGTAGCTACATTTTGATAAGACGAACAACATTTTTATTTTCGAAAAATCTCGAAAGTGCAAGCTAACTGAGATAGAAAGGATTTCATACTTTGATTTGATGGTCCTAAAATATGGATTGTTTTTATTTGTAGGACAAGATTTAACTCTTAAATTAACTATTAACCTACCAATATACAAAAAATCTGCTGGTTAGGGTTACGTTTTAGGGTACAGTAGTCAACCAAGTTTTGTTTCAAGTAATCACAAAAAAGTTTGTTCTAGGGCTCCCTCACTATACTACTTTACATTCAAAGGTAAAAGTGACTTTCATTTCTGGATTAAAGATTCTTCCAATAGTTTATTTTTAATGTTATTAGAATATTCCTCAATGGAGGCCATTCTTAAGGAGGATGAGATGAGAATAACTAACATTTCATATTTTACCTACAGTATTCTACAAATTGTAACAATACAAAGTTTAATTTTTTTTTGCATGAAAAGAAATAGGAAATGCTGTGATTTGCGTCCCTTTATATCTCCAGCTTAGGAAGTTAGGTCTCTTTGTTTACAGCACCTCGGCGAAACACAACATAGTCGTTGTTACATGCCGGTTTCCTGCAAGACCGCGGCATAGATCCAATTTATGTGATAGTATACGTTTCATGTGTTATATAATATAATATAATTTAGGATAATAAGTAACATTAGTAAGGTACAGCGACTGTGATACAGTGACCTTGCTGTGAATAACGAATTTCCTTCCGCCTGGTCGCACTAGCTTATGTTTATCGAATACTAAACTGACTTCTCGCCCACACACGTTTTCTATACATAATATAATAAATTATAAAACTGTAGAAATGAAAATTCTGTATATCAAAGATATTCAAAAAATAATAAGCGGGGGCACGGGATCCGATTTGAATGCGATTTTCGCAGATGTACTTCATATTATGTAGCTGTAACTGTAACTGTGTTTTCCAACTTAACATTTGGTGTATAAATCCCCCCCCCCCCCTTTAGGGGACAAAAGAGGGGGTAAAATTTTGTATCAACTATCAACTGATGAAGTAGAAATAATTTAAGTAAATGGCAAAACAACGTTTGCCGGGACAGCTAGTATATTCACTATATTATACAAGGTTTGTCGCACACTACTTCCTAATGGAGAACATCCTACCGTATTTGTAGAGAAAGCTTTGCTTCAAAGTTAAACAACTAGAACACTACTAAGAACTGGCTAAGAATTTGTACGTTCTAGCCAGAAGTTCGAAGTTTCTTTTTCAAAACGATAATTAATAATTATAGTAGTTATAAAATTACAAGTACAAAGTAGCTCTACTATGGTGAACTGTACATATTACACTGTACTGCAGTCTTTACAGGGCTATAGACTAAACAAGCTACTGCACTGTCTGCAGGCTACAAGTTGGTATGTACTACTATTAGCCATTAGGTGCTACAAGTGGCAGGCTACATGCCAGACATGCTACTTTTTTGTAGCTTGCTTAACATTTAGCCTGTGTAGCACATGCAGCATGCTATATTATGCTACACAAGCTACAAACTAAAATATTATGTCATTGTACAAATATGTATACAATCTGACGAAATACTGAATATCAATCTAATTAAGTTCCGCATTAGAATCTCTATTGTGAGGGTAATGCGCAGTGGGGTCGCGCTATCGCTTGGGGTCATTTGACCGATACCGTCACGTGAAGACCGACAGTCGCATGACCGTTATATCAAGTTTATTAGTTTATACAACGCAGTTTCTACAACTACTGACCCAATTAAAGTTGAACGTTTTGATTATGTTTGAACTTTGAAGTCTATTGTCCAGTCTGCTTAGATTATGACCATATTCATAAAGCCGATAAGGGTATCGTTTCTAGTACTATCAGCATTCAGCGAAGTTGATTCCTTAGGCCAGTCATTAAAGCCAAAACCCGAAAGAAATTAGTAACATTTTTGCGTATGTGTTCACTGTGAAAGTAGCAGCGCTGAAAGACCAAATTTTTTTTCACTTATGGATGAGCGGCCCAGCATCACGATTCACGAGTTTCCTCATACAAAAGTGAAAACAATTGGTCTTTCAGCGCTGCTACTTTTACAGTGAACTCTCTACAAGGAACACATACACACCCTAAAGTATTATCACATAGTTTTGTTACAACTTGTATAGGTTATACGCCCCCAACCGTAGCGAGCGCCCGTTTAATGTCAGCTCGAGTGATAAGCCACGTCATATTGGTTACAAGCATCATGTTACATGCCTAGATTTGTTGCGAACCAAACCTTTATAGTATTATGGCTATTGGCTATCTAATTTTACAAGCCAAAACTAGAATTAATTTTCTCTTATGCTACTAAAACAAGCTTAAGTTATACTTAGCATATTACTCAACTCCGATTTTTAATTCGTTCTGTCTGTTACCTCTTCACGCCCTAACTGCTGAACCGATTTTACTGAAATTTGGTATGGAGGTACTTTCGAGTCTCGGGAAAACACATAGCTATACTTTCTATTTTAATGTACGGTTACTGCGCAATAAACGAATTTTAGCGCAACGGAGTTGCAGGCGTCATCTATTCATAGTATAAATGTACTAATCATACGTCCTCCGCACTATTCCAGACCGGCGCCCTCGAGGGTCAACACTTCCGCAAGACCGGCTACCTGGTGTCCCTCTCGGAGCAGAACCTCATCGACTGCTCGGCGGCGTACGGCAACAACGGCTGCAACGGCGGCCTCATGGACAACGCCTTCAAATACATCAAAGACAACGGCGGCATCGACACCGAGGCCAGCTACCCATATGAGGCCGTTGACGACAAGTGCAGGTCATTTATAACCTCTATATTATTAATATTATCGAACAGACGAGGCTTATGCATCCATTGTGGATGATTGATACAGTATTTTTAGAGCGAAGTAATCACTCTTTAAATAATGTAATAATATTATGTGGACAAGATTTTAAATGTCCGTATGGTTGCATAATAATTATATACGTAATACATTTTCGCAACATAGTCGGCCTAGTCCAGAGGAATGAGCGAGTATTGCTAAACCACTAATGCTGTTTCTGATCGTTTCACTCCAAATGAACCGAGGTTGTCTCGCGCAGATTACCTAAAGCGCCATCTAGCGGTCAGTAGATAAGACTTCCAAATTCGAAACTATTAAGTTTGTTTTTAATCTGGCGATGTTTTTATCATACTCGTTTGTTAGTTGTTACTATGGAAGCAAAGTAGGGTTTATAATATTTTAAATGCACAGTAAAATTTATAAACGACGTCTATCGGCTCTGTTGTCGACTTCGACATATTCCATAAACTGAACTTTTGTCGGTCAACTATTATAATTTACTGCATTCTGCATTTAGCTTACAAAACTTGTTTTAATTTGACTGTTATTGACTACAATAAAAATGTTACCAGAAATAATATTTACTATAAGACAGCTAATAATATAATATGTAATGTAAAATCCAAATTTTTTATATCATTGAAAGTAAAAAAAATATTAGGGTAAAGTTTTTTAATGGTCGAGCAGGAAATTGTTCGTTACATGCATCCGGGGAATCCACTATAATAACCACTCGCTTCCTTGAAGTACTGATAATAAGCTGTGGACTGTGGTAACACTGGTAGCTGGTAATGTGACATAACACTACCATGTCAGTATTACCCACTATACGTGACATAACTTGTACGTCATAATTCATAAACCGCAAAATATATTGTGCGGTTTATGATAATTTAATTATATATTAAGCGCATAATATATTAAGCGTATATTTTCCTTATATATAAGGAAAATATACGCTGCACCCTTTCAAAGTAAGTTTATTTCGTAGTTTCTATGAGAGTGATCCTCATGTCTGGCATAATGATCATGCCGGAGGTAACATAATTTCGAATTATCTGTGATTAATTTTCGAAGCTATACTGAGTCGTCTCGTCACTACTACGTCAACTACGATTCTAGCGAGCTTGTTGAGTATCACGTACTTGCATAATAGTAAGGACGTAATTGGTCCGTAAAACGAGATAAGGAAATTTTACTGTGCATCTGAAGCGAAATAAGGAAATGTGGAATTACAGGTTATCCATCACTGACCCGGAAAATAAAAGATCTGAAGTAAGAACGCTTCATATTTTATTGCATAAAACCCACCAAAAGTCGGGTTTTACTCAAACATTCCACATAAATAGCCGCGTTCTGATTGAGCGAGCAGCATCGCGAGGCAAATCCTTGGTCGCTCAAGACGTGCCTCGCCTGAGGCAAACGCGTACCTTGACCAACCGAAGAATTGCCTCGCGAAGCTGCTCGCTCAATAAGTACGCGACTATTGACATTTTTATTTCTTAGATTTTCTGCAACTTCCGGGGTGCCTTGTGCAATCCGGTTTACAGCTAATTCTAGCAACAATAATATCCTCCAAGAACGAACGATTAACTTTAACTCAGACTAGCTCAGAGGGCGGTGTGTATAAAGTATAATAATCATTACATGATAATCGTTGCAGATACAACCCCAAGAACTCCGGCGCCGACGACGTGGGTCTGGTGGACGTGCCGCAGGGCGACGAGGACAAGCTGAAGGCGGCCGTCGCCACCATCGGGCCCGTCGCCGTCGCCATCGACGCCAGCCAGGAGACCTTCCAACTGTACTCCGACGGCGTCTACTACGACGAGAACTGCTCCTCCGAGAACCTCGACCACGGCGTCCTCGTCGTCGGCTACGGCACCGACGAGGACGGCGGCGACTACTGGCTCGTCAAGAACTCCTGGGGCCGCTCGTGGGGCCAGCTTGGCTACATCAAGATGGCCCGCAATAGGAATAACCACTGCGGCATCGCGTCCGCCGCCTCGTACCCGCTCGTTTGAGCGATGCGTCCGCGCCCGCCCGTCCGCCCGCCCGGTGCGTGCACGTGTACGCACCGGGAAAGTTGGAAGAGTAGCGACGGGACAATAGCCTGATTAATAACTACTTGGCGATGAAAATGTAAAATACTCTGCGTAGAAATTAGAAGTATAACATAAAAATCGTCGTAGTTACATCGCAAGTGTAACATTCCGAGTTTTATTTTTTGACGTAGAAGTTTTTTTTTAGTTTGTTTTTAATTGTGAACGATTGTCTCGAGTCCCGCCGCTATCGGGCAAATCTCTATGAATGTCTTTCTTATGTTCAGATATTTCGATAAGAGTAACTTTTAATTTGTAATTAAGTCGATTGTGATAAATATTGTTTTAGCTTGAATGTCTATTATAATAAAAAGGTTTATGGATATATTTTAGTGGGTTTTATTTAATTTCTTGCAATAAGGAAAGCTAGGTTAAGCTCCTCAGTTAAAATTCCGACATGAACAGCTTGCACGCAAATTTTTTAATAATAATAATAGGCATCGAGTAATTTGTAGCTCATTTCAATTTCAATTGCAAAGCCTTTTGTTACCAAAAACTTACAAAATATTTACCAAACAATTCATTAAAAACATTATTTAGAAATGGGAAGCTGCACGTCAGCCTCCTTACTGGCGTGTCCATCTGACACAAAGGCCTCCTCCAGTCTTTTCCATTCGCCTCTGTCACGAGCCAGCCGAAGCCACAAAGGGTCAGCTGCAGAAGCCCTGATTTCATCTAGCTCATTACTGAGATAAAATTAAAACGTCCAGTAACAGCATTTAAGTTTTCGTTTTGCCTTTCGACATTAAGTATTGTGGAGCATTTTAACCAATTAGTCGTCCTTGTCTATGGACGACTATGGTTAATAATAATTAATGTTTTGAGTTTTATCTTGTTCAGACTATAGGTACATAAATTACTACAATAATACATTTTTTTTGTATTTGTGAGCAATAAAGTGTTTTATTATTATTACATAATACATCAATATAACGCCTCCGTGGTCTAGTGGTACAGAGCACGGCTCTTGACTCGGAGGTCACGGGTTCGATTCCCGCGTTGGAAACATGTTTGATCTTATTTCCAAGTTTGGTTAGGACAATGCAGGCTGATCACCTGATTGTCTGACAAGTAAGACGATCCATGCGTCGGATGGGCATGTAAAAAGTCGGTCCTGCGCCTGATCTCTCTCGCCGGTCGTTCGGTCTGCCGTCCCACTGGGTTATGAGAGTAAAGGAATAGAGAGTGCTCTTGTGTACTGCGCACACACTTGGGCACTATAAAATTACTCCTGCGCAGCTGGCCTGGTTTCAATGAAACCGGCCACCGTCACCGAAACCGGTGTTGGAGCTATTATTATTATATCAATGCATAATAATATCATGCGAACGGACGTAAAGTCATGCAGGAACCCTCAGGGCCTGTTTTCGCCACTTTTTGATAAAGTGCCGAATAGGCTATTCACAGCTTTTTGACAGATTCTCCATACCTCATCTGTCAAGTTAAGTGGTGGATAGCCTATTCGACACCAGGAAGTGGCGAAACAGGGCTTGTACCACGAAACCGTTTTGAGACTTAAACAATCGGAAGAGAATGCCGCATCCTACTTTAAGAGGCCGGGGTACCCTCGAAATTCTCATACATACAATTACTATTTTAAGCTGAAAAATAACTCAAACATGTTAAATATTTTCGTATGAGAAAATGATTTTGGTATTAAGTATGTATGAGAATTTCGAGGGTACCCCGGCCTCTTAACAAACGTGAAATGACGTTGTTAGAGCAGGACGAGACATTCTCGTCCGAATGTTTGAATCTCAAAACGGTTTTGTAGTAGACCTACAGGCTTTTAGTCAATTTCTACAATAATAATGAAGACGTATTGCTTTAATGCTCGCCTAGCAGCAAACGCGATCAATTTAGGAAAAGATTAGAATAGTAATTATATTATTTTATAATCGTTACTAATTTTAATTATATAATTATTATAACATGGGAGAAACTAGTAGGAATAGTTTTTTGCTAAAGTTTGCCCAAAGTTGTAACGATGTAGTAAGACGTTCCTGCTCAAATAAAGGTATTTGGCTCAAAACGACTAGTGATGCCATCTACTTTAGATTCTAATTGAACACAGCGGTACCTTACCAGATAAGCTGCATGATAACATTGCGTTTTTCTTTAAAATTATAGCCTAACGAACAGACGGAAATCGTAAAATTTTCCGGGATACGAGGCTATTAATGATTGCGGTGTAGTTATGTGGTAAATGATAATACATATAATATTATGAGATGGTTACTAACTTACAGAGGACTGAATATAATCACACATAAATCACCTACAGCCTGTAGGTAATGCTGCGGTATACAATAAGCATACCTAGGTATATACCCATAGGTACCTGTAGGTTACAGGTGTCAGGTAGGTATGCTTAAGGTATACAGCAGCTGCCTTTAAAATTACCTCCTTTTTAGGAAGTCGTTAGAAAGGCAGTAAAATGCAACTATTATGACTCTAACCAGTGAGTATACATTTTTAATTTTTATATCCATAAAAGTTAACAAGGGTGAGTGGTGCATTGACAATGAATACAGTCGCGTGTTCACAACTTGTGACGCGCGCGAATTTGACGATGCGACTGCGGTTGTGTGTGAATGGGAATTTCGCTGATTCAGCCCCAACACTCAGGCGTAGGTTCTACCTAATTTTACTATTTAAGGAAACGGGAGCTATCAGTAGGTACGCTGCATAAGGAGCTCAGAGCGCGTGGATTCGTATTAAAATGTGGTATAAAGGGAAAACTGAATTTGTTGGCTTCAAAGGGGCGACGGCGACACACGCGAATTATAATATACTAAGCCGACTTCTTCAGAGTTTGATAAGTATTTTGACGATGGCGTCCCTACTGATGAGTACTGTTCTGATGTTGAGTGTGATACTGGCGATCTTCGCGGCTCGACCGGCTACAGATGAGGTGAGTTCAAAACACAATCTCTATTCTTAAACCACAGCCAAATCCAAACGGATCCAAACGTAAACTAGATTAACAGGGTGTAAAAAACAAAGTCCCATTCCATGTACCTACCTAATCCACTCGTATAAATATTGGGAACTCAAAAAAAAATACAATTTATTGAATTCTTACAGTAACTATCCCACCGGCACCTACTACAGTTAAAGTCAGAGCCACAAAATTTTTGGCGCGTTAAAAAAACAAACTTATTTTTTTGCAGTTGGATACGACGTTGCGCGATCGCTTGGCTGCGCACAACCGCCGGTACCGGCGCGGGCAGGTGGGGTTCGCCGTGCGCCGCAACCGATACTCCCACCTCCCCCACGCCCACTTCCTGCGAGTCATGACCGGATACAACCACTCCGCCACGTGAGTACCAGTTACCACCCTCTTGTATAGGACTCTGTAACACTACGAATTATACAAGCCAATGAGATAAATACAAAACACAGATGGCGCTGCAGATACCAGAATTAGTTAAAGAATGTAGCCCATCTACAGCAATTATACAGCCGTATGCTCCAGCCTCCAGGCAGACTATGTCAAACCCAGCAGACAGATTACTACTTACATTTAATTGACATTACCCGACGGAATTACGTAGCTAGTTTTGTGGCTAGACCACAAACAATGGTGATGTGGTCCACCACACAATAGACTATTAATAGATTCTGATAGTCATAGACTTCACACTGCCTCGTGCCAAAAAATAGAGTAATAGCTCCGGGCAGCCAGACCTTCATGATTCCTACATTGATAGTTAATTATTATGTTAACAACGTATTGCAGGAGTGGGGAGGTGTGGGTTCAGTTGGACCCCGAGGAGGCGGCGCTCCCGCCCGCGGTGGACTGGCGGGCGGCGGGGGCCGTCAACGCGCCCCGGGAGCAGCTACACTGCGGCAGCTGCTGGGCTTTCAGTGCGGTAAGTGGTTTTGCTGTGCCACCGCGTTTATTTTGCAATTATGGAACTCAATGTCTTCAATCAGTTATTTATTTAATAGCACATGTTCAATTAAAGACCGTGTTATATTCATAGTTAGCACTAGCACAAAGTGAAGATTGTGCGTTAGGTACGTGCAAAATTTTGTATGCAAGTCTATTCATATACTGCGTGACTGGTGAGACATGTTCAATACTCGAGGACGTGATATTTGGCTATTATATTAGTTGGAAAAAAATGAATTAAAAAATATAATATCAATTGATCACTGAGTAAATGTAGCTTAAAGTTAAATAATTATTTACCCAACACATGGACACCGCGAACGGGAAGGGTAGTTGTGTGGTGTTTCTTTGGTAGCACACGCCTCTGCATCGGCCGCACAGTATGCCTACTTGCCTAGCCTCGTAAAATACTTAGTATCCAAGATTCATTTTTTTTTTGGGAAATTCGGAAAAAAATTAAGAACCTAATTTTATTACATAATTATAATGAGAATCGAGTACAGAGTACTCTCCATAAGTATCGGTATTGTCTCACCAGTCATGTTGTATAGTTAATCTGTAGCAGTAAAACTTATTCTGTAATAACAACGCTGACCGAGGACACACCTCGATCAACGTTAACATTTCGCTGCTACCTTAACTCCAAAGGTGAAGTTAGTAATTTGAAAATATTATTTCATAGATCGGTGCATTAGAAGGGCAGTACTTTCTGAAGTACGGCAAGCTGGTGCGGCTGTCGGCGCAGAGCCTCGTCGACTGCTCGACGACGCACGGCAACGACGGGTGCCGCGGCGGCAACATGCCTAGAGCCTTCAAATACATCCGCGACAACGGCGGTATCGATACCGAGGAGTCATACCCTTACGAGGGAGTTGACAACCAGTGCAGGTAATAAAAACACGATAGTAATAATTAACTATACCCTGCGCGCAAGCTTTTTGGAACCGAGGGCTAAGAGGCGGAGTGGGCGGGGCCGCGTTTGAGGATCGACAAAACAGTTTCGCATGGCAACATTTTTGGTAATTCTTTGATCAGGTTATCTTACTTATGCGTGAAACGCCATATATATGCGCTAAATTGAGGCAGGTTGCGATCGAGCCTGTTCTTCGAGAACTGGCCAAAATCTTTCAGCAATACCGTATATTATATTTGTCTGCACACATGCAGAATGCAGATTCATCTACTTTGCATCCATATTTCTACAACGAAATTACAAAATATTATAATATATTGTTACCTCCTCACAGACGCGGCACGCCCCTCCCTGGTACAGACGGCGTGCGCGTGTTGGCGGTGCGGGAGGGCGACGAGGCGGCGCTCAAGGCGGCGGTCGCGAAGGGGCCGGTCTCCGTCGCCGTCGACGCCACGCTCCCCTCCTTCCGCGACTACTCCGCCGGCATATACTACGACCCCGCTTGCACGACATATAATCTTAACCATGCGGTACGTATGCCAGAGCCGAGAATAATAATTATTAATTATATTTTACACAATTGATAACACTTGTGACAGAGACAATAGGTAGTAAATAGTAGTGAGATAGGTATAAAGACGCATTAATACAACATATAGGCTGGCCCCGTCGCTGTAGATTTATAAATTACATTTAATAAATAAATATAAAAAATAATTAATAAATTAATTACAATTAATCACCTAAAAAGTAAAATCATGGAGATATAGATTCTAGGACCATATAAATTACAGTTGTACCGATTGTTTAACCTCGATTTTCATTTCCAGATGTTGCTAGTGGGTTACGGCACGGACGCGGGCGGCGACTACTGGCTGCTGCGCAACACCTGGGACCGCAGCTGGGGCCAGCGCGGGGACATGAAGCTCGCCCGCAATCGCGGCAACCACTGCGGCATCGCCTCCGCCGCGCTCATGCCCGTGCTGTAGACATCTTGATTAAGCTTACACAAATTATAACAGTGCTGTAGACCGCATGTTACAGAAATATGAAAAAATGGAAATTAATTTCACAAGAGAAAATACTTAGTACCTAACTGAAAAATATTTTTTTCAGTTACACTTCGTTTCAACTTGTTAGAAATAAATGCGTGCTTTAAATACAAAGCAATTTAATAACATTATATAGTTTGTGTAAGTAGCTTCAGTAAGGTTCGGTCTTTATACCGTTACTAGCTGTTGCCCGCGACTTTGTCCGCGTTAGTATAGTAGATCACGTCCCAAGTATTATTTTTCAAAAATATTCAATGTACAGAATTGACTTTCTTACGATTTTATTACAATATGTATAGATGACTTAATTTGTTCCTACAAAGGATAATTAAGACGCAATACAAACTCCACGATACCTTTTAATTATGAACAAAAGTTTCATGAGGAATAAGGGGGGGGGGGGTTTGGGGGGGCGCAGCCCCCCCAAAACAAACGACACTGGAAAACCGTATGTGTAGTTTAGTTTTTAACTTTGTTCTTAAAAAAGATGTATAACGCCGCAACACCGCTTTGTTTGAAGCTAAATTTGGGGAGGTGGGGGGGAGGGGGTAGGGGGGGCGAAGACCCCCCCCCCCAAGAAAAGACCGATGCCAAAGCTCCCAGCATGTTAATCAAACGACACTCGAAATTTGTATAGAAAAGATAGACAAAAGCTCATAGCATGGCAAGGAGTGAAGATAGATACAAAGTGTGAAGGAGAAATTTGTAGGAAATTTTATGGGCTTTCATTACGTACGGGACATTTTTTCTCTACAACGCACCGTTTTAGCGATATGAGCAAAAAACTAAAAATATTGAAACTTGAGCCCCTCCCCCCGCCCTAGGTGATATCGTCATAATATATAGCCTATGTGTTGACACGACCTCTATATAACATTCGTGCAAAATTTGAAGTAAATCCGTTAAGTACTTTCTGAGTTTATCCCGGACATACATACAGACAAACAGACAAACCGACAAACAGACAAACAGACAAAAATTCTAAAAACTATATTTTTGGCTTCCATATCGATTGTAGATCACGTCCCAAGTATTATTTTTCAAAAATATTCAATGTACAGAATTGACTTTCCTACGATTTTATTATATGTATAGATATAGCATTTATAAAGGTCTGTCGAAGGTAAAATAACATTGAACGGTTGTTACATAATATATAGAACAGTCGAGCCTACGTAAGTATGCTATTAAAAGACTGATATTTATTAAAATGTTTTTTTTTTTATTTTATAGTAACCTGGTCCTGTACGTTAGTACTACATTAGTCATTCCTCATTACTTATAATAAGTATTGTTTACGGTGACAGCTCTATCTGCTAGCATTTTTTATGTTCTTTTTATTTATTTACATTTTTTACGTAATTATAAAATATTTCAAATAATAGGCAATATACATATTATATTTTTTTTATTCATGTCAGTTACACACTGTGGTAACTATCACTTTACAACTTGTATTTTGCTCTATGAAATCACCAAGTATGTTTGTCGCTACATTATAGTGTAAACTAAATTATGATCTGGGTTTAAAAAAATCAGATGGGTATTTGATATATAAAAGAATTAAGTAATCGATTTAAATTAATATTTTATTGGCAATGAGCATGCACGCGCCCGCACAGTGCGTACGCGCGTGCGTCTACGCAACGATCGGATACACGGCTAGAGTGGCGATGCCGCAGTGATTGTTCCTGTTGCGCGCCATCTTGACATACCCCCGCTCGCCCCAAGTCTCGTCCCAGGAGTTCTTGACGAGCCAGTAATCCTGGCCGGCCTGGGTGCCGTAGCCGACCAGCGTCACGGCGTGGGTGAGTTTCCGTTCGGAGCAGTTCTTGTCGTAGTAGACGCCGCCGCCGTACTGGTGGAAGCTCATTTCGCCGGCATCGATGGCGACGGAGATGGGGCCGACGGTGGCGACCGCGTGTTGCAGCTCCTCTTCGCTGCCCTGCTTCACCCCCACTACGCTGGCCACCCGAGCGCCGACCGCGTCTGCCTTGTACCTGCAGAATTGAGTAAACTTTTCGAAACACGCTGCTTAAAACTTATTGAGGTGGTTTTAATTTTAAGATGTAAAATGACGTCACACATGTGACGTACGGAGAGGAAGGCTCTCAAATGTGATAATGGGGGAGGGATCCAGAAATAATGAAAATAATGTGACACTTTATGGATGGTCCCCTATGAAAGTTGCAGCGCCGAATGACTTACTTTTTTATTGTTAGACGGTGTTATATCTATAGTCTGCCAAAAAAGTGAAGAAATTAAAAAGTGGCAACATCGTGGTGTCATTCCTTTTTTTTTTGATTGATTTGAAAGGGACGACACTACGATGTTGCCACTTTTTAATTTCTTCACTTTTTTGCCAGACTATAAGTCTGACGTATCCCATATTTCTGGTCGTATGCCTCTATTTTTTTTTATTAAATAAGGGGGCAAACAAGCTAACGGGTCACCTGATGGTAAGCAACTACCGTCGCCCATGGACACTCGCAACATCAGAAGAGCTGGAGGTGCGTTGCCGGCCTTTTAAGAGGGAATACGCTCTCTTCTTGAAGGTTTGCAGGTCGTATAGGTCCGGAGATACTGCTGGTGACAGTTCGTTTCAGAGTTTTACAGTGCGCGGCAGAAAATTACGCGAAAAACAATTAAAGCAACAGGGGTAGTACCGACCGGCACTGGGAGACGTGGCCGCCGTCGGAGTCATACGGGTAGCTGGCCTCCGTGTCCACGCCGTTCTGTTCTATAATGTACTGGTAGGCCCAAGACGGAAACCCGCCGCGACACCCCTTATCGTGCCTGTCGCAGTCCACAAGATTCTGCTCCGACAGCTCCACCAGATTGCCGTGCTTCAGGAAATTCAGACCCTCGAGGGCGCCGATCTAGAAATAAAATATTATTACTTAAGTAGTTACGGGCGATCAAAATTAGACGGTGATCATCCATAGCTCCTGCAAATCTGCAATGTCGGTTCTAACACTACAAGTGCCCTGGGCGAGATTTCTTCGGCACCCAGGGCGCTGGTAGAGGTAAAGAGTTTTATCTGCCTTCGGCGGCCTGGGCGGTCGCCTAGCGTCACCGCCGTTGCAGTTGCAATGCCGTTACTAAATAGCTCGTACTGACGTTCGATGGCCTAATGGCTAATACTGTGTCGTATACTCACAGCGCTGAAGGCCCAGCACGAGCCGCACATGCCCTGGCACTTGACGCGGGTGACGGCGCCCTTCGCCCGCCAGTCCACCTCCTCCGCCACCGCCGCGCCCGCCGCCCGCACGTGCCACGTCCCGTTGTGGGTCCCTGTCCCGCTGCGAGGGAACGCAAATTAAGGGCCTATTTCACAACTTACTCATAAGTGCCGGATAGGATAGATCTGTCAAATAACTAGCCTTGTATACTATAATGTAGCCTATCCGACACTTTATCAGGAAGTGGTGAAACAGGCCCTAACGGCCTGGCCACGGGGATCGGCGGTGCGAACGGCGACGCGGTGGGCGCGGCGACCATACGCGCGGCGCCGTTTGCAGGCCACGGGCAGTCACGCCGCGACGACGACGTGATACTGTTTACAAAATCTATACAATATTTTTTTAGGCTTTTTCTTTAAAATTTTCGACAAATTGTATGAAAAAAAGTACATTTAATTTTTTTTTGTATTTTTTAAAGTTTGACGAACTATAGTTACTTCACAGAATTTGTTCCTTGTTAGCAACACGATCGAAAAGTGTAATAAAAAATCGACATCCACGAATCCCACCAATCCCGGATTTTTCAAAGTTATAGAAAAAAGTTCCACGCGTTAGGGATTTGGTATTTTTACCAGTGGTAGTGGTAATGATCAGCTTTGTCTTAAAGCATCATGCACTTGCAACATCGCCTTAGTTTAGTCAGAAAAAATTAAAAACTGAAAATCGTTTTTCTTTGTTTTCATGACTCCCATAAGTCATAGCCGACTGAAAAAGGGTTCATAATAATATAGAGTTTTGTATGTCCTACAAATATTATATAACATGTTTTTGTCTAATCTTTACGGATTTTGAAATATAATAACTTTCCACTTTTTTATGGACGTGGGATTGGGATTTTCTTTTTGGGATAATTCAAAAACTATTCAAGCGAGACACCTGGATGTTTTACTCGGGGATTTGTAATTAAATACTCATTCGAATTAAACAATAAAAAGACCATGTCCGTTTTTACGGTCGAAAAAAACACTGTGCATTGCTATACGTTTGTTTCAGTCGCAACTCGCAAGACGCGTCGTCGGTCGCACGGCGCGTAATTTCGCATCGGCGAATTTCCCGTGGGCAGGCGGTAAGCCTTCTGTCATATATTACTAAATACTAAGTACGTAAACTATAATGGACTGATCGACCTACTCGCCCAGGGTTTCTCAACTCTATCTTGGTCAGGGACCACTTTAAATTTTTTCTGTAATAGGATGAAATTGGGGTAAGCGGATGTCTCGTCAGAACTCAGATAAAAATCATTGTATGCCATGTCCAAACGCGTGGCGATTTAGATACGGTCTCACATGATCGAGAATGTTCTTAGCTATACCTAGTTACGTATAGGTCATCAGCTCGCTCAATGTTTTAATTTTTGGGTTTATCTATATAATGAAAAATTGTAAGCAACTTGATCGGTTCAATATTTTGCATCCTGATTCCTGACACTTATTTTGAAATCATTTTTCATAATTAAACATTAAGTAGGTGCAACTACCTGAGGCAGGAGAGGTATCGCCGCGACTCCTCCGGCGTGAGGTCTGCGAACTGGTTGACCGCGCGGGTGTAGGTGACGAGGCCAGCTGCGTGTTTCTTGTTGTGCTCCTCAACAATCTGCTTGGTCTTCACAAACAGCTCCTTACGGAAGATGTCCTCTTTCCCGGAGTACTTTTTGTTGTGCTTCGCCTGTAAGACAGTGTTTCGTAGTGGATTTGAGTACGTGAGTTTCGGAAGCGACTACTAACCAACTCCTTGTGTCACTATTTGTTCAGACTTCAGTGCGTTAAAACTTAAAGAGTGTGACTAGGGCATATAGCAAAAAGCATCGAATTACTTACCATAGCCTGCCACAGAGGGCGCTGTTCCAAAGTTACTTGTAACGATGTGACAAAACTTATACACACAACTATTGGCCCAGTTGATCACCAAGATGAGTTACTTTTCGTCATAATAGTACTATACGTTTAGAATAGAATAGATTTATTGCATAAATGTGGTATAAAAAGGTCTTAAAATAGGATACATAACATATATTATGTACCCTATTTTAAGAGATTATGTATATGGATCCAACATTCTGCCTTGTAGGTGGCGTGCAAAATAATTTAAAATTGTACAGGGCATTTAAAAATACTAAAATTATGTTTGTAAATGTTACGTCGTTTGCATTCTCCATTGCACAAGAATACGCACCTTATACGCGGCCCACTCCTGTTCTATATCGTCCAGAGCGAGCGCCGCCGCCGCCAACACCAATGACACAATAGGGAACTTCATTCTGATCTTCGAGTCTACAGATAGAGCTAATAAAAGAGATATACATTTTATAGACGCACTAGTATTTGTCTGATATGCAGGATATGAGACAAAAACAGCCGACCTTATTTGTACTCATTAATAAGATAGGCAATAGAATATATACAGTGCTTAACCAGACAGAATCCAGAGACACTGACTACCGCTACTACCTACTAGGTAAAACATTGTAAATCACCACTTATTGATATAAAAATTTGGAATAAGCAGTTCACAAAGTATTTTTGGTTACTTACCACTTGCACCGATGCCGATGTAAATTGTAATATCTGATTGCAGGCTATGGCTGGCCCATATTAGATTTTTCGCGTATTTATAAGTCGACAGTCTTAGGGATTTACAAAATATGTCCCGAATACCAATAAATCAGGACGGTACTAAAATTCAAAATATGTTCGTTTGTTATCAGTCATGAGTCAGTTATTTTGAAGTACTTATTACTTGTACCATCATTGCGACCCGTAGCGAACGTAAGTCGTCCTCTTGTCTTTCTGAAAATAATAAAATATGTATTATAATTAAGTACTTACTTTTTATAAATTTCTTTACAGATCCACAGACTGCTGTTGTGTGTAAGAAGTAAGAACTCGTCGGTAGGATAATATCGGGTAGAAAATGTTCACAGCATAACACTTTTCTTATTGTAAAAAAAGTTAAAGTTATTACACCTCATCTTGTTCCACTGCACCGTCCCTTAATTATACAAATTACAAAGAAAATAGAAGATGTATCCCTACTTCCAAGCTATTTCAATGTAAATAATACGAATCTTTGACACAGATATTTTATTTTATATAAAACAAGTGTTTACATAAGGCTATTTACAAATTAGTGTACAAATGGAGTCAATTCACGGGAAAGTAATTTAATTATTTGGTTCATGTATTGAATGGAAAATGGAAGTACACTCCGTGTATCGATTCACAATTTGATTTACATAAAAACAAAAGATTTCTGATCTATTTATTGCGTGATGAAGACCTACTTAAATTGTTATCATTATAGCCTGTTGCTGCACTGACTAGGTTCACATTTAGGCCAAAAACGTCAACTTTTATTTATAAATTATCCTGATCATAATAATATTGTTAAATTGTACTGAATTATTATTTACTTACAAACTCTAACATTTAGTATGTACAATTACTTATTCATAGATTGGCACAATTGGGGATACCAACGCCATCTAGCGCCGACTGGCTACTAAAAAACACTGCCACGTAAGTTGAGATACTATTCCCGCTTGAAACGGCTCAATACATTTCTGAGTTTCATCTAATGGCGCGTCATAGGTTAAGGTGACTTTCCGACCTTTGTCGCAAGCGACCGCGACCGACAAAAATTAGAATACATTGCCATATTTTGCCACTTTAAATGGCATAGCCCATAGGCTATAAGTTTCATTTTCTACCGACGTTGGTCTAGCGACCCACGCACCGCTGCTTTGGTGTGGCGAAGAGCAAAATGAAACCTATAGCCTAGGTCATAAAGTGGCGTTTTATTTGAATTTTTGTTAGTAGAAGTCGCTTACGGAAAAGATCGGAAAGTCATAGGACAGTAAAAGTAAGCTTTAGCGACTAACGAGTGTCTTTAGCGTCATTGACGCTGTTCTTAATTATAGACACTTGCTAGACTATCTTTAGTCGTACTTTATATGAGCTGTGTTTGGTGACATACATTTCTTCAACTATGTAAAAAAGCACTTGTGCAATTTATAGAATACTACATAATAATTCAATTAGGCAATAAATTATGAACACGTTGTGCGTCTTACACTTTACAAAGTTCTGTTACGGGTTTGCTGCCATAACAAAATGTACGGTAACTGCAAAATGGTCTATTCTCTACGATACAACATATACTTACGATTATGTACAGTACTTATCACAACTATTTAAGTATTTACACAACATACTGTATACAAGGTGTAACAAACTAAGTGATAATACTTTAGGGTGTGTACGTGTTCCTTGTAGAGAGTTCACTGGGAAAGTAGCAGCGTTGAAAGACCAATTTTTTTTTCACTTTTGTATGGGGAAACTCGTGACGCTCGGGTCCTTGCCCATACAAAAGTGATTGGTATTTCAGCGCTGTTACTTTCACAGCGAACTCTCTACAAGGAACACGTACACACCCTAAAGTATTATCACTTAGTGTTATTACACCCTGTATATAAGACAAAATATGCGAAAAGTTTAGTGTGAAATATACATATAATAATATTATTTGAATAGCATAAAAATTCTTGTGTGTAAGCGAGACTACAAGTGTTTTTATGCTCGAAGCTCTTAGCCTAGACGCTTTCGTTAATTTCAGAATTGAAGTTCGAAATTAAAAATACACGAGTTTTGTCATAAGGCATAGCAAATGACATGCCAATTAGAGACCTCATGTCAAATCACATACAATTTAATTTGACCAATCAGTTTGAAAGACCGCATCTAACCTAACCTAACCTCAAATATCTCATCTTGTCCGACCGTTCACAGTGTTTTAGAAACCCCCAAAAGCGGACATGACTAAGTTAATGCAATGAGTCGATGGCGTCTTATATTTCAAATGCAAGAGTAGTACTCCCGTGTGCGCATTTTAGATAATTTTTGAGAAATTTAATTTTTAAAAGTGTCATTTTTTAACTCCCTAAAAACGAATTTATTTTATTTAAATTAATTAAAGGGTTTGTAAACTTGCTATCTAGCTGATTAATCATTAAGAGACACAAATTTTATACTTTATTTCATACCTACAACTCAAGTAATTCCTGAGATTTTAAGTTTTTTAAATATTTAGACTTTATTTTTTTTCTGCTTTCCTATATTATGATTTCCGCAATTGTTATCCGTACTGAAGAATACTTTGGTATAGTCTTTACACTACAATATTTTTATTTTTTGCGAATCGTGGATTGTGCCAGAGATTTACGAATTTCTAATTTTTATTCGCGGCTTTAAAAATTTTAAGAGCAAAGTTTCACCTAATCTTAATTTTTTTTTAATAATCAGGCAAATAATATGAAGAAACATTTTATTCTTGATTTTAAACTTTTCCGAATACAGTACAGAGGATGAAATTGTTAATAATATTAACGACACTATAAATTTGGCATAGGAGGACAGCATTTTTGACGATATCACCGTGATATCACCTTATGGTGAAGATTAAAATCAAGAACAAAATGTTTCTTCATATTATTTGCCTGTTTATTTAAAAAAAAGTAAGATTCGATGAAATTTTGCTCTTAAAATGTTTAAAGGCGCGAATAAAAATTAGAAATTCGTAAATCTCTGGCACTATTCACGATTCGCAAAAAATAAAAAATAACATTATAGTGTAAAGACTATACCAAAGTATTCTTCAGTACGGATAACAATTGCGGAAATCTTAAAGGGAAGCAGAAAAAAAATAAAGTCTAAATATTTAAAAAACTTAAAATCTCAGGAACTACTTAAGTTGTAGGAATGAAATAAAGTACAAAATTTGTGTCTCTTAATAATTAATCTAATCAGCTAGATATAAAGTTTAGAAACCCTCGTAATTAATTTAAATAAAATAAATTCGTTTTTAGGGAGTTAAAAAAATGACCAATTTAAAAATTAAATTTCTCAAAAACTATGTAAAATGCGCACACGGGAGTTCTACTCTTGCATTTGAAATATAAGACACCATCGACTCATTGCATTAACTTTGTCATGTCCGATTTTGGGGGTTTCTAAAACACTGTGCATTCCATCAATTTATATGTCGTGCATTCCCTATAATGTGCAAATGTACTACACTACTAATTAAATAATAATTACTCAGTATCTTGTCTGACTTTTTTAACATCAAACAAAGAGAGGAACAAATATTCTTATCGATAAGGGAGTAAGAATATTTTTTTAGAACAAAACAATATAAATGACTATTGACTAGATATACAATCGAGAATGATCGTATTAATTGACGGAAAATACATTTCTACTTGTTAATACATGTCACCGTGATACTTTAAGTCAATGAAAATGTACTCACACTTTCTTTCCGGAAAGACAAAGAGCGAGTCACTCTCAGTCGGCATACGACAGGTGGCGACGTTTATTTATTACTAAATACTAAGACAAAAGTAACAAAATCTATAGAATGGATAATCTAGCACAATTGAAAAATAATAATTATATCATATAATATAGTGAATGTGGCAAAGCGCGCCAACCCGGCCGCGGCAAGTGCGCCAACCCGGCCGCGGCAAGTGCGCCATAATATAATAGCATACTGGTGATTGAGATCCAATTAGCAGTATGGAATTATAGCTATATGTGATATTATGGCGAATCTGCTGGGGTCAGGGGTGGCGCGCTTTGCTACACTCACTACAATCAATCAATATGTGTTAATTTAGTCGTGAGAGCGCGACATTAGTGCTAACTCTGGTTATAGATAGCCCGTGCCTCGTGAGCCGTCAATCTATTTCTTCTTGGGTTTCTTGGGGTTGCGCGAGCGGCTCTTGGCCTTGCAGAGCGGGCAGATCGGCGCGTTGCGGTGGATCTGCTGGTGGCACGACAGACACGACTTCATCGGCGGCGGCTGCTGCCTGCGACGTCATACCACACGTGACAGCACCACACCACATGAGGCAAGTGGCAACACGCAATGACACGTGACAATACCACACACAGAATGTATACTGCGCGCACGATCTCCGCTGTTCCGCACTCGAACTCGGTTCGGGACAATTATCCCGCTCGATGCTGCCCAAGCAACATTTTAATATTATGATTCCTCGGAGCTCGTGCGCGGAGTGTACAATGTAGTGTTTTGCAACAAAATTAATTTATAACGAATCACGATTGTAACAGAAATGAGTTTTACTTGACTTTGTGCTTTGTTAAAATCAAATTTGTAGGTGGCCGTGAATGTTTCTGATATAGAATAAGAGTTAGTAACAGGCACAATGAGAACAAAAATGTAGCTAAAATTAATAAAGCAAACGAGGCGTCTCGTCGCAGCGGTCCTAAATGAATTATTTTTTAAACGAAAAAGCAATTTAATTAAATAGACTTGTTAAATGTTACCTGACTGTAATGCTTTTGAGACAGAATTTTTTTTTTATAAATGTGCAAAGAAAGAGAATAATAATTATTATTTCTAGCTGGCAATTCGAATGTCGTCCCAATGTCTTTTATTTATTCATTATTACTGCTGGACTTTGCAGCTTCGACAATGGTACGCTGAACAGACCAGAGCCTATACCTACAATATGGCTAAATTTAAAATTATCATAATATAATATCAACATATTATTCTCCGCTGCAGACGAGAGCGACGCACGTGCGGGGGCGGGGAGGGGAGGGGGATGGGGAATTATGTTTGTGTGTATGTGTAATGTGTGTGTGTGCTACAGGGAGGGGTAGGTAAGGGGAAAGGGTGGGTAGCAAGCGCAACATAAAACACAGTCGAACCTCAGCGAGACGGTAAGGAAATCTTGTTGGAGGGCAGACCTGAACGCGGGCGGCGGCGGCGGCGGCTTGCGCGGCGCCGGCGCGAGCAGCCCCGCGCCGCCCGCGCCCCCCGCACCCCCCGCGCCCGCCTGCCGCACCACCGCCGGGAACCGTCTGCACACACAATCACAATGCTATTTTTACCCTAGTTTTGGCGAGATACAGCCCAAGTTCAAGCAGTCACACAATTTTTCTTCACGACACTTGTCAAACATGCAAAAATTATAACCCTATGATATCTCATATCAGCATCAGCTTATTAGCTGCTACATGCTCGCTCTGTACTTATATTACATAATTATTATAGATTTTGTTGGACTTTTAACAGTCAAACTTAAAAGCATGGGATATGCGTGGCGGCCGCAAAGGATGATCTTCCGATGGGCGTGCTCGTTCAGGCCGAAGCCTCCGAAATGACGTTTGCCGATCTCAGAAACTTCGATAGAGCGATTCAGGATTTGGTCCTCTACAAGGGATAGAGCACATCGATATACGACTGGGTCTTCCATATCTGCGGGCGGGTCGCCTGTGACCTGGCGGCCGGCGCGGCGCTGTACTCACTCGGGCGTGATGGGGCTGCCCTCCTCCTCGTGCAGGTCGGGCAGGCGCTCCAGGCCGAGACACTGCCGCCGTAGCAGGTCCACCTCGGCCTTCAGCGGGCGGTAGTCGTCGTGGAGGCGCGACGCGGCGCTCAGCTTGCGGCTCATGCTCTCCTCCGTCTGTTTTATCACTGTCTCCATCTAAAACGTATACATATACCAAAATTATTATCAAGAAATGGTTATACAGTAGTTTCATTTATTTAACATTATTAAGGCGGAAGTGTGTGCGCCCCTGTATGAACTGGTAACTTCGTTTGTTTGTTACTTCTTCAAGAACTACAGAATGGATTTGGTAAATCGTAAAAATCAACTGTCTAGAATCTGGATTAACACAGTTACTATTCCAAAGGATATTCAAACGGAGGGTGCCGCGGGCAAGAGATAGTCTTATAGAATAAAGATAGGACTGTTAACTGTAATGTCAAATGTGGTAATTACTTAAACATTTCTTTTTATTTTAAACTTATTTGTAGGCAATACAGTCAGAGAAGCTAGTGTTCAAAGTTAATTACACCTGGGAAACATTCCAAAGACTGTGCTATGTATCTAAGGAATGAGTAATCACTAATCACACCGTCGAATATGATGTAGGGCTGTATCCTGCCTGCTCTAAATAAACATAAACAACAATGAGAGTCCGCGTATGGCGCGGACAGGACAAATAAACATCTACACACGGCCGCCCGCCGCCCGCTGCCCGCCGCTACCACAACACACATTGTTTATGTTGCTATAAACAGCGGCTATCATCAGTAATGGCAGTGCTTTTATTAATCAAATGCGTAGCTTTGATCGTGATTCGTGGCTTATTAATTTTGTGTATTTATTCAGACTTCTGAAATTCTTTTATATATAAATAATATTTTGAATAAAGAAATTATTATTCTACACCCAAAATATTTCAGACATTTTGGCATATCATAATCTATTGATTTTTTTGAGTTTTCAGCTTAAAATATCAAATATCAATGCAAAACATACAAACTTAGGCGCATAATTCTTTAATACGTAACTAAATTGTGAAAACTTCTAACAAATTTTGACATGTCGTTTGATTCACCCCTTATTATAAGGCACTAGGATTGACTTTTGAACACAAAATTAGCTGAATACATAGTTTATGATGCCTAGAATCGATGTGCATTCATAACTCATTTTTTTTTTAATTTTGTCGCTTGATTCGTTATTACATAACGCTGTCCAATTATGGTACAATAGTACAATCTGTAACTATAGCAGCATCTCAAGAAATCCACAGTCTTACTACAAAAGATTTAAACACCTGTTGAACAGTTGATTAGAAAAAAATTCAATACAATATTATAATAGTGTCAAAACAACTGTTAAATAGATGTTTAGATCTTTTTTGGTAAGAGTGGTCTTACAACACTGGCGGCAATGTTTAGCATGATCTCAGCATAAAAAGCTGTTTATAAATATTGGGCTTGGTGTACAAACCGCATTGATGTCAGCATGTATCTGTCGCAGCTCCTCCACATGGCTCATCTTCTCCTGCTGCAGCAACTCCATTTCCCGCTTGTACTGCGCCAGGCAGCGGCCCTCCTGGTCCCCGCTGCGCACCTCATTCAGTATACTCCGCTTTAACCTCTCCAAGGTTATGGTCTTATTTCTAAAATTAACAAACAGATGCAGCGATAGTAGATAAGAATAGGCAGGGCCCCCATAAGGGCTACTGGCGCCTGTGTGCAAAAAAAGGATTTTGCGCCCCTTTAGGCCAATTTTTGGGTCCTTGGTTTTGGCCCCAAAAGATGACGATTTGGCGTCCCTAGAGAATTGCGCTCATGTGCATTGCACACATTGCACATTTGGTAGCGGGGGCCCTGAGAATAGGTTAATGTCTGCAACTATTGGAAGCATGAACCGCTATAAATTTTGGTAGAATACGATAATTAATAGCCTAATTATTTAGCGCTATTAGGCTCATAGCCGGCTTCTTACTGTAGTTATTGTTCTAAGGACATAAGCCGTGTGCTTTACGCGGAATAAAATAATATCTGAATACGAATTTTAGCAACGTGTGATTTCTGTATGCATAGTACGTTATTTGTGGGCTCGGATTACATACAATTCTTTTATCATTCGTGTGCTTTTGCAAAAAACAAACGGTGTCAAGTGTTTATTGATCGAAGTCCACAGGTGCGAATGTTTATTGTAAAATAAACTCATTAAATACTCATTACTCACCTAATCTCTTTCATTGCTTCGAGCTTGTGATATATTTCGCGTTCGTTCTCTGCAGTCATTTCTTTTAGGTTTCACTCTATACAAAACACTTTCCGTAAATAAAAATTTGAACACAGTCACAAATTTGGTCACAAAGGCCTACCTCATTGATCTCTAAGTACGCTGGATTGCTGAATACAGACCAACGAATACTATACTCACAAGATACAGACTTTCTGAATAATTGTGCCTATTTGACGTAGAGATCGTGCTATTTGAAGCGGAATCAGCGCCCCCATTATTCGGGTAGAGAACTAAATTTGACGTCACTACAACCAATAACATCAGTTGTCATCACTAGTATTAGTTCCAAATACTCTCACTACTGCTATCAGCGCCAATATGGCGGCTTTGAAATGTCATTTTTACGTCAGATTTAGTTCTCTACCCGAATAATAGGGACCGTGCAGAAACTATAGAGGGCGTTGTAATTCGACAGCAGCGCCGCGATGCGAGTAAAAGACGTAACTTGTGAGTGACTTTGACTTCGCATTCTCCTTGACCCTGGCTAGTTTATGAGTGTTTTTTTATGTTTTACAATATAAAATGATATAATACTTACACTCCCAAGTGGCCACATGCGGCCGCGAGAACAACGACAGATTTCCAAGAATCCGCGATCGAAATATTAAAGTTAAAGACTAGATGACGCCCGCAACTCCGTTGCGCCAAAAATCATTTATCGCGCGAGAACCGTACATTTTCCCGGGATAAAAAGTATCCTATGTCCTTTCCCGGGGCTCAAAGTAAATCCATACCAAATTTCAGCAAAATTAGTTTAGCGGTTTGGGCGTGAAGTACTAACAGACAGACACACTTTCGCATTTATAATATTAAATATATTTTTATAATATTAAATATAATATTAAGGGTTTCTACTTTCTACCCGTAAACAAAGAATGGAAGAGTGAATAAAAATGTTTATAGCTTATCTAGTTAACTAAGAAAATATCTGAAAAAGTAATTAATAGCATCCATCAGCATAGAAAGTAAAAACTTGATAAATATTGCAATAAAATAATGAAGCTATGCAAAAATCCTTATATTAATTACTGAAAACGCTTGTGGATTAATAAAATAAAACAAGTTCACTAAAATAAATGCTTTTATTTCAACCTTCTGCGATTCGATCGATACCATCTTCACAACTTTTGTCTGTCACTATTTTTAACTAATTTCAGTCTGGATCTCATAAGTGTAAGCACCATTTAGGTATGTATTCTTTAAATAACACACAAAGACTGCACTACTAATCTTTTTCTTACTTGAAGAATCATCCTTTTGAGAACCAACACTTTGACAAGATGGTTCAAGTTCAATACTATCCTCAGTGTTGAATTCCTGGCAGGACTTCTCCAAATTATCCTTACTTTTGATGCAACTTTATGCCAATTAAATGAGCCGTGCCTATGTATGTATATCAATTAAGATGGAAGCCAGTTTGGATGTTTACTGAAAGAAAGCAATGGTTATAGGTTATGTTCATATTGTGTTCATAAAAAATGAATTTACGGTTATAATCTACAAAATTTAGTGTTTTTACTAGTCTACGTATAACACTCATGGAACTTTTTAAATACTTACGTATATTTTTACCGCCTTTTATCCATTTCTTTCGTTTTTCAATAAGCAAAGCCATGTGAATATTTTGGCAGAAAAATAGTAAAATTTTACATCGTTCGATTTGCCTTTATATTTGCTTGTATGTATTAGAATATCCGCATTTCAATTCTTGAAAATACTCAGAATTTGTTAGCAAATCTTCTAATTTTCCGTAGCTTCACTAGAGCTTGACAGTAAAATTTTAGTAAAAGTTTCGGCTATTCGCCACTTGTGGCAGTGTCGTCGCTCTGCACGGTCCCTATAGAGATCTACGTGAGATCTACCTTGTGTACCTACCTACCTACACTTTTTTTTTTTAATTGAATTGAATAATATGATATTTTGCACTACAACAAAATAGTTATTATGTGTTGAAGCATAAACACAGCGTCGATATGAAGATTGCGCTTGTAAACTGTCGTAAACTTACCTTAACCCCTCTGTGCTTTGGTGTAGGTACCTAATTAAAAAAAATGACATCTTTCCTCTATAATACTCTAATCTGTGCATCTTTCCGAAATCCGAAATGAAAATGGCCGATTGATCATTGAAAGCGGCTTGCTGTCAAAATATATAAAAATAATTTTTGTTATCGCGCATGCCATAATATATGAAGCTCTAAAGTTTTAATTCGTCGATTAGCAACTAAAGCTTAATGAATTCGATGTATACAATCTTAATTATCACAAAAGTTATCTCGCAAAGGTCATTTACACCTTTGCAAATTGCTTCGTGTCGCACCTATTGAGATAGCGCCAGCGCTTTTACTCGCTATTTACATCCCAAAATGAGTGAAGACGGCGGCGATGACTCCCCGCCTCGTCCGAAGCGCAAAATCAAGAGGGTGATGATAGTGTCGTCCGCGTCGGGGTCCGACAGTGAGGAGAGCGTTGTCGTACCTGGGACACGTAGAAAGAGATTGAGGGTGAATATTTGTGCAGGTACCAGCCAATCTTCGGCGTCTTTAGGATAGCTGCCTCACTGATTACTATATTTTTTCAGGTTTTAAGTGATGAAGAGTCTAGCGACAGCAGCGGGAGTAGTGTGGTGGTGGCGGGAGTGCGGAGGCGGCGCGCCCTGCCCAAGCTGCGGGACTCTGATGCCGATAGCGACGACTCGGCCGGCTGGGTGTCCGACCCGGGCGCAGGCGGTCCTGCCACATCGACGGCAAAACCTACCTCGGGGTTCGCCTCCGATAGTTCGGAGGGCAACTCGGACAAGTGCTCAATCTGTCTGCTGAGGTTCACGGACCAGGAGACGGGGACCCCAGAGAACTGTGAACATGTTTTCTGTTTTGACTGCATCACAGAATGGTCCAAGAATGTCAACACCTGCCCAGTGGACAGGATCACTTTCAAGTCTATCATTGTAAGGGCATGCCTGGGTGGACGCGTCCTGCGCACTGAAGAGGTGAATGTGACGGAACGTAGGTCACCATCAATAGAATATATTGAGTTCCAGGACCTACCTACTAATTGTGAGGTTAGTACACAGTTTTTAATCACTTTGCTGTTCAAGCGGCATATTTAGCTATTTTACAACTATATTCCGTAATAAATAAATATAAAATATAATTATTTAACAAATATGTCAAAAATATTTTATTCATATATCTTGTAAGCATCATCTCATATCAAGCTGTAATGTATAGGCTACTTGACCTAATTTTTTTCTTCATGCTAATCGCTTCTTAATCATTAATTTTCACGAAATAAACTAATATTTTATTATTTTACACAGTATAAACCCATAAAAATGTTGATTGAAAAATACGCCTTATAAATGGCGCCAAAAACACTGTCCGCCATAGTGTGACGTCACACTGTTTGTATTTTAGAGTCTCTTTATTTAACATTTTTTTATGTGCTAAATGTACGAGTCTTAAGGTGCCCAAAAATTATAAAAGAATTAAATAAGAAATTAGAAATCATTTGTAATGTTGAAAACTTTTGGAGAAAAGTTTTGGCCATTTCATTTCCCGTCTACAATAAATGGAGATAATATATAAAACTGGTGTTTTATTTGAATTACTCAAGAAAATATATTTTGCAAATCTTTCTAGGCTTATTCTTATTATTTATGTACAAATAAACTTACACATAACGAGCGCGATAAATAAAAGATATTAAATTACGAACATGATGACGTCACATCCAAATCGGAAGTACTGCAAAAGCGTTTTAGTCAGTACAAATCATATTTTCATAAAATCATATTTTCAAATCGACTTTATTTATCAATCATAAGCTTTTATTTGATGATAAGGGTGAAATACGGTTTCCTAGGCCAAGTTCTACTAGAAATATGCATTTGTTCAATGAAATTGAATATAGGTCAAGTAGCCTATTGTGATTTGTGAGGTAACCATACAAATGAGACAAATTCTAATTTTTGATTTTGTGTTCCTATGATGAAAAATAATATTGCAAATATTTATTAAACCTTAATTACACCTTAAAGCTTTTTAAAAAAAGGTATTGATGATGTTTATCTCTGTTGTAGATCTGCCACAGTCCTGAAAGTGAAGAAACCATACTCTTGTGTGATGGTTGCGATCTTGGATACCATATGGCCTGCCTCACACCACCACTTACTACGGTCAGCCTCCATAAACTGTCACATTTCAAAATTAAAAAAAATATTGTATATTTATAGAAAATGCTATTGTTAAGTAACTTTAGTTCTTAGTTTTAGTTATTATATTATTGTTATAATTTTTTGTTTGTTTTCAGGTTCCCATTGAGCAATGGTTTTGTCCGAATTGTGCTGAACTCCTAGAAGATGCCATTCACCTTTCAGAGGTTGAGGATTTATTTTCTGATGGAGTAGAACTACAGGAAGGACCTCGTCCGTCTGCTCTTCGAGCACCCAGAAATGTTAGGCGGTCAGCTAGAAACTCAATAAATAGTATAGAACAACCCTCCACATCGTCGGGTCGTCGTAGAGCTAGCGCGCACGAAGCACCTACAACATCTAGATCAACCAGAACTAGCAGACCGAGCTCTAGTTCTGCGACCAGACGACAAACATCATCCACAAAAAGAAGGCGTAAGAGAAGAAAAACTAAAACCATAGTCATTGAATATGAAATTGAAGGAAATGGAAAGTTTCCAATAACAAAGAGAGTAACAAAGAGGATAAAAAAGAGAAAGGTATACTTGATAAATATATTTTACTACTATATAAATCTAATATACAAATGCTTTTGAATAGGTGTAACAACATCATTGTCTCTATAGAAATAAAGCAGTAAATTTAGGCTAAAAAAATTAACTAATATTTCTATAATACATATACCTACCATTCGATAATTTACGTAATTTATAGCAACTTTTGTTACAAACCAGTTTCATAAATGCAATATTTAATATAGCTATGTAACAAAGTCTTCCCTCGGTGCCTACAAAATACAAAGCCATGACGTCATTTTTAGGTAGCAGGCATTTTGGAAGGTCTATTTTATGTGATTCTTGGAGAGTTTTAAGTTAACACAGTCATTCTTTCACAATTTTTCTATTTTTAAGAGGTCCTTTAGTTACTAGAATAGAATCATTCTCCAAAAATACAAAGACATAGACGATATACAAACAGCTTACAATATTATCCTTTAGTTACTAACAAGAATCAAATATTCATCGAGCTTATTATACGATTTCAGACGAAGCGTCGACCTCGGACGGCCGCCCGGCGCACCCACGTGCGAGAGAGCGTGCGCGCCAAGCTCGCCACCCTCAACTCCGAGCGACGCGCTGAGATCACGCAGGCCGCCAACGCCGCAGTCGGCGTACAGAACCTGGCGATGCAGCGATATAGAGCGGGCATTCCCTCCCTCAGCCTCATGGGGAACCCCAATCAGCTGGACTACTTCTCCGATGACGAGGATCACGTTTCGGAGGCGGCCACTACGGCCGTGGCTATGAGGCCCACTGCTAATATTCTCAGTGCTTATAGACAGGTAAAAAGAGAAAATAAATAGCATCCTCGATCCAATATTGTCACAACAAAATTTTCGTAAATCTGTTTTCAATGCCATCTTGTTAAAAAATCGAGTTTTTTTTATTTAAACAGAATGTTACAAAACTAAGTGATAATACTTTAGTTAGGGTTTTTATCACTTTTGCATAGGTGACTCGTGACGCTCGGACCCTTGCCCATACAAAAGTGAAAAAAAAATGGTATTTCAGCGCTGTTACTTTCACAGTGAACTCTACAAGGAACACCCTGTATAGTGGCAATGTTTTGTTAGAGTTAGTGGTGCGCTAAGGTCGAAATTTTATTTCCACTAAGTACATCATTTTTAGGGTTCCGTACCCAAAGGGTAAAAACGGGACCCTATTACTAAGACTTCGTTGTCTGTCCATCTGTCTGTCTGTCTGTAACTCAAGAACGGTAATAGCTAGAGATTTGATATTTTCACAGATTATGTATATCTGTTGCTGCTATAACAACAAATACTAAAAATAAAATAAAATTAATATTTAAGGGGGGCTAGCCCATACAAGAAACGTGATTTTTTTTTCCCTTTTTGCTCGTAATCAATAATGGTAACATCTAGTCACTTGAAATTTTCACAAAATCCTTAGTTATATTAATTGTACTTTAGTAATTAGTAATTAATAATAAAATTAAAATAAAGTAAGTATTTAAGAGGGGCTCCCATACAAAAAACACAATTTTTTGTGTACTTACGCTCTATACCGGTACAGAACTCTTCGTGCGTGAGTCCGACTCGCACTTGGCCAATTATTTTTGTTTTATGTTGACTAAAATGAGACTAGGTATAATTTTAAAATTTAGAATAATATGGTTTTGTGCTACATTATTGCTCTACATTCTTTTAAAATTTATTTACTTTTCCCAGGCCAGAAGAAAAATGATCTCCGTCCCCTCTCCGCCGCACGCCTCGGCGGCGCCGGACGTTCTGTCCAACATCCTGGAGAGTCAAACGTTACTGCACTCGAAAAAGTCGCTTGTGTCCATCTCCGTGGACGGCAGCATCAACATCAAACTGCAAACTCACTCCAAGCAGGACTCGAAGAAGGAGCAAAAAGTAGATCTGACCAAGGCCGAGGCGGCCGCGAAGAAGGCGCCGACGTATCCCGGGCAGTCGCGTGGCGGGGGCGGCTGGGGCGGCGGCTACCGCGGCAGCTACCCGCGCGACCACCCGCAGAACAACGCCAACGGCGGCTTCCCCCGGGGAGGCGGCTACGACGGAAACTACGGGGGCGGCTACCAGACCAGGCCGGGACAAAACTTCAACAACTACCAGGGGAACGCGCGCCGAGAGGAACCCGAGTACTTCGACAGCTTCCCGCGGCGGCCGCATCAGTTTCCGCTCAACGACGAGCCGGCCTACTCGGACCGCCCGCGGAGGGCGGCCCCCGTGGAAAACAACAGGGGCTTGAACTTCGGCCCACCCCCTGCTAATTTTCCGAGGAGTACCGATCGGGGGCCGGGGCGTCACAGTCTGAACTCGTCTTGGCCGACGTACGGCGGGGCCGGGCCGCGCGCTGACGCACCCCCGCCGCAGCCCCGCCACTCGTTCGGCGGCTTCGAGAATCCAGTCGACATGCGGGTGAGCCAGGCGCCGCCCGCGACCGTCGCCCCGCCCGACGCCGCCGCGGAGGCGCCGCGACAGGACAAGCGCCAGCCCCCGTCGTTTCGATCGCTGCCCGAATCGCAGGCGCACCGTCCCCTCACTCGGCCGCCCGTCTTCAACTTCCCCAAAGTATCGGAGGTCGAAAAGTCGGAGGACGAGAGGAGTGACTCGGGCCTGGTCATCGACACGGAGAAATACGACCCCACCGAACCCACACACGACGACGACAGCGGGGACGAGGACCGAGCGAGGACGCGCCCGCCCGCCGCCGCCGCCCTGCCGCCCCCGGACGCTGTCGCCGCGCCCGTCGACCCGCTCCCGCCTCCGCCGCTGCCGCCGGCTCTCCCCGACCGAGTTCAGACCATCCTGGCCGGCATCGACACGAGCGGGATGAACGTCTCCCCCGACGTCTTGGACGACGCGGTCCGCCAGGTGCTGAAGGAGCACAGGAATCTAATGGCGGCCCCCGGCGCGGCCGACGCTCGCCCCGACGGGAGCGACGGGGACTCCGATGGCGACTGCCCCAACTTCTCCATATACTCCGCCACCAGCGTCCACATCGCCAGCAGCACCGACCTGACGGACGACATAGCGGATAAGCCCATTGCCGCCGACGACCTCCAGGATCTAGTCCAGGAGGACGACGACGCCGCCGACGCGACGCCCGCGCCGCGAGACCGCGCGACGGATAACAGACTCTACGCCGGCAAACACGCCCCGGTCGAGGCCAGCATGAAGAGAACGGAGGAGGAGTACAAGGAGAAGGTTTCCAAGAGATGCCCGATAACGACGGTCACCCGAAATCCTATAAAGATCAAGCTGAATACGCCGTCCCTCATCAGGCGGCAGGTGTCGCTGTACGACGAGGAGGAGGCGAGCCGGGGGCCCGACGAGCCGGACAACCCCGCCGAGGAGGAGAAACCCGCCGACGACGCCCCGAGCCGCGCCTCGCCCGACCGCGCGGACGATAATGACAGACAAATAGACGCCGCGACGACCGCCCAGTTTCTCGATACGTTTACGAGGGGATCGCCCAAAACTACCGAGTCGTCCCAAAAGAAGGAGAGCGCGGACGACAAGGACGGAAGGGGGCGCGTCGAGGACGGCGACCCGGAAGAGAAATCGGATTGTCCCTCTGAAAAGTCCGCCGGCGACAAAACACCGAACGGATTGGGTCAGTCGCGAGAAGACTTGGACGCGAATTCCGATAACGAGTCGCGATCGCCCTCGCGCTCGCCGACGGCGGAGCCCGACGCGGACAAGGAGATCGACAACGTCGAGAAGATGACCGAGTCCATCAGCGAGACGGAGGACGAGAGGAGCTACACGCCCTGTCTAGACGAGAACAAGTCCACCAAGGACGCGTCCTTCGAGAACGACAAGGACAAGGGGTTGGCGGGCCTCGACACCGAGATGATCTCCGAGGACGAGGGCAACGAGATGTTCTCCGAGCACGAGGGGGCGCCCTCCGACGCTTCGCGCCGCTCGCCCGCGCGCCCGCCCGCCGAGAGCGAGGAGGGGGAAATCCCGGAGAAGAAGAAGGAGAGAAGGAGGAGCGGATCGCGCGCGGACAGCGGGAAGAAGAAGAGGAAGAAGGAGGCCAAGAAGGAGGGCAAAGATAGGAAGAGTAAAAAGAAGGGCGGAGATGTGGCCTTCAAGAAGCTAAGTAGGAGCGGGAAGGAGAGGAACTACAGGGAACGCGACAAGGCCGACAAGAAGGACCGCGACCGACGCGGGTCCGACACCGAGGCGCGCAAGAGGCGGCGCGAGAAGCGCAAGGACCTCGAGCGCTACGACGTCCGCACCGTCGTTACCGAGAAGCGCCGCAAACTCAAAGACCCCTTCGGGCGCGACGTGTCGCCGCGCCGCTCGCCCACCGGCTCCCGCTCCCCCGCGCCTGCCTCCCCCGCGCGCCGCCGCTCCCCCGCGCCGCGATCCCCCCCGCGCTCCCTGTCGCCTGTGCGCCGCCGCTCGCCCTCCCCGCGCCGCTCGCCCGCCTTCTCGCGTGGCCGCCGCTCGCCGACGCCCTCCCGCCGCTCGCCGGCCCGGCTGCGCCGCTCGCACTCGCGCGCCCGCCGGTCGCCCTCTAGACCGCGCGAGTCGCAGTCGCGGGGTCGCAAGTCCCCGTCCCGGCCGCGCCGCTCGCCGTCGCCAACCCGACGCACGACGTCCCGCGGCCGGCGCTCACCCGCCCGCCGCTCCGCGCCCCGACGTGCCAGCCCCGCCCGGGCGCGCTCCGCCTCGCGCCCGCGCCGTCGCCGCTCCGCCTCTTCGCCACGTGCCTCGCCCCGCCGCCGCAGCCCCGCCCGCCGGAAGAGGAGGCGCTCGAGCGGGGCGAGCCCCGCGAAGAAGGTCTCCAAGAAGAGAAGGCGGGCGCGGTCCGCCGCCCGGCGCTCGTCCCCCGCGGCCCCGCGCCGCCGGTCGCCGTTACCGCCGGCCGTCCGCCCACCCTCGCCCCGCACGCCGCCCTCGCCCGCAGAGCGCGACCCCTCGCCGCGGCCGCGCGCCGAACGCCCGCGCCGCCGGCCGCGCGACGCGCCGCCCCCCTCTAAGGAGGTGTTCACCTCCGGCGACAACATCCTCGTCAGCGTCAGCTTCAAGGAACAGGAGCGCGGCGAGGACGGCGAGCGCCGCAAGCGCAAGGAGGCGCGCCGCACGCGCCGCAAACGCCGCCGCGCCACCGCCGACGCCGACGCCGCTAAGCCCGTCGCCATCATCGACCTGGAGCGCTCGCCCTTCCGCGAGCTGACACCCTCACCCAAGAACGTGATCGTGCTCAGCGACAGCGACCCCGGCGAGCGGGAGCCGGCCGCACCCGCCGCGCCGCCCCCCGCGCCCGCCGCGCCGCCGCCCGCGCCCGCCGAGCCCGCGCTGGGCCCGCAGACGCCGCCCGAGCCCGCGGCGCCCCCGCCGGAACCTGCGCCCGCCCCCGCGCCGCCCGACGCGGAGGAGGGCGGCTCCCCCGATGCCTACGACCCGTTCGAGCCCACGCGCTCGGCGTCGGCGTCGCCGGCGCGCGCGGTCTCCCCGCGGGCCCCGTCGCCGCCGTCGCTGACGCTGGAGGCGGCGCAGCGCAGCAACCTGTCGGCGGACGAGGTGCTGGCGCGGCGGCCGCTGTCGCCGGCGGAGAAGGTGCTGGCGCTGCTGCAGTCGCAGCGCGCCGCCGAGCCAGAGCCGCCGCCGGAGCCGCCGCGCCCGGAGCCGCCGCGGCCGCTGCCCAAGCTGTTCCCAGGCAAGCCGTCGCCGATCAAGTCGAACCCGGTGAAGCCGATGCAGGCGGCGCGGCTGCCGTGGCCGCCGTCGGACGCCGGCGCCTCGCCCTACTCGCCGGGGTCAAGCGACTTTGGCGAACTGTTCGAGCCGCCCGCGCCGCGCCGCGCGCCCAAGGCCAAGCCGCACAAGAGGAGAGGTAGGTCGCCTGCGGTCGCAGTATATTGAGACGAGGGGGTCTTCCGGGCACCGTCGTTCACTGCTCGTTTCCCTGTTGCAGGCAAGGCGGCGGGCGGGGCGGGAGACGAGGAGAACCTCAAGATGCTGGACGATCTGCCCGGCTCGGCGGTCGCGCTGCAAGTCAAGAACAAGGTGAGTACTGTCGCCGGGCGGGTGCTGGGGGCAGGGGGCTGGCGAGAGAGTCACCGAGTGACGGGGCGCGTCGTGTTTCAGATCCTGAAGAAGCTGAACCGGCAGGAGCGCGTGGTGGAGGAGGTGAAGCTGGTGCTGAAGCCGCACTACAACCGCCGCCGCGTCACCAAGGACGACTACAAGGAGATCCTGCGGCGCTGCGTGCCCAAGGTCAGTACCAACACGGCACACAATACATTTATGGTAAAAGTGCTAAAAGTGTACATTTTTAGCACTTTTACCATTTAAAACTACACGAAGGTACTCTTAATGCTTGCAATGTTCGCTAAAATACCACCCTATGGTGTAATGTTCGCAAACAAAAAAAAAGTCTATGTATCTTCTGTAGTTTAATCAAAATAAATTAAAAACCTTGAGCGCTAGTAACTTCCGGAACCTTAAGGGCCCCACGGCCCATACATTAACAGGTCGCTGGCAGGCCGCCGCCTAGCAGTTAATCGGAATTATAGATCACAGACTCATAGTTCCCCTGACGATTTTGTATCGACGGTCAATGACTGTCAGGCAGCCTGCCGACCAGAGTGTGCAGGCGGACTGTTAATGTGTGGGACGGGGGACCCTTTATTGTACGGAGGTTATATTTCAGATCTGTCACAACAAGACGGGCGAGATCAACCCGACGAAGATCCAGGCGCTCGTGGAGGCGTACGTCAAGAAGTTCCGGAAAAAACGCAAACTGGGCATCGCGTGACAGCCCTAGTGTATAGTAATTATAATTTATATTATGGACTATTGTATTTTACTTAAATCACTTTATTTAAATAAAAATATAGGTTTAATACTCGATCCACTTTATTTACTAAATCTTTTTTTCGCTACTAAGTGTCTAAACTCTAAACACACTATGCCGAAGTTCCGCGGCGGAATTTCCGCATGATTCCGCCTAAAATGTATTTAATTACGGATGACAATCGTGCCGAAGTTGCGTCGCGTTATATTCTATGCGTTTGACGCTGCTGACGTAATCATGCGGAATTTCCGCCACGGAACTTCGGCCTAGTGTGTTTAGACACTAACACCACCTACGAGTAGAAATAAAAGACGTGTATAATTTAAAGCGTTTATTCGATAAAACGACATGTAAACATCCGAAACGTGCGACACTTAGAGAGCTCAAACTATTACATCTTTGGTGTCTACAAGAATAAAGACTTCACCAAAACTAGGAACGGAGGTCGCTTACGGTGATACGACTACATACTACATAGCTAAAATGACTGCGAGCGTCTACACTCTACAATCTAAGCGGCGGTGGCGAAGCCCACGCGCTTGTTCTCGACGTCGAACTCGGTGTAGTATTTGCCGATGAACACGTCCCCCAGGATCCACAGTGGGCCGTTGGGCGGCGGGATGTCGATGCCCATGAAGCCGGACAGGCAGATGGACTTGCCGAACTCCGTCACGCGCAGCACGTAGTCCGTCGCCTGCAGCACGAAGTCGTGGCCGGCCAGCGTGAAGGTGACCGCCGGCAGTTTGGGCAGCAGCGAGCAGTCGAGCGTGGCCTGCCCGCCGGGCAGCACGGTGGCGCCGAGCGCGGCATTGATGGCGGCCACGTCCGCGACCGGCCCCGCCAGCAGCGACGTGCCCGTGTCCGCGATCGCCTGACACCCGCCCGCGCAGAACTTGTGACCCGCCACCTGAGTAACATATTATCACGCTTAGTATTAGACGAGACAACGTCTAGGTCAGGGGTTGTAAATTCAAGTTTGATTGTTTGCATAATCTTTATATAAATATTTTTATACGAGAAAATATTTTTATAAGAGGAAAAGGATAATATATATTTTATATATATTATCCTTTTCCAAAATTGTAAATGACTTGGGAAGACTCGTAATCGACCCGCCCAGGATTATCTCGCCACCCTGCGCCGCCGCCGTGTCCCTGTAACTAGTACCCCCGTATGACGCGTGCGGCGTGTACCTGGACGCCGTCCATGTTGAACTGCCAGTAGGTGGCGCGAGAGAGTGGTACGTAGGTGAAGTCGCCGCGGTGGTGCGCCGGGTCCGACCCGCCCAGGATTATCTCGCCGCCCTGCGCCGCCGCCGGGTCCCTGGAGACCATAAAATTCGGTCACTTGTATGTCGGAGTGGAATATAATGCAAAAATATTTTTTATTCAATTTCCAAAAAGGAGGAGGTTATATTATGTTGGTCTGCATATATTTTTTGTATGTTCAACCATAACTTCGCCGTTTGTGGACCGATTTTCATGATTCTTTCGTTGTTGTACAGGGTTGAATTTTATCTTCAGGAATTATATGTCGGAAATATCACTCGGCAGACGAGCATAAGTGTAAACAAGATGTCTGGTCTGCTGTGTAATTAATTGAATAAGGAAAATATGTAATGGAATGACCTGTTGAGATAGAAGGAGAAGACGGGTTTGACGAGCCCCTGCGCCACCATGTTGTCGAACACCGGCGTCACGCCGTCCACGCTGATGCTGCGAAGACACGGAGTTAACGTTATTATGTGCCTTTTATGACTTATTATGAATATAGGCTTTGATCAAATATTTTAATTCAGGCAAAAAATATAATTTTATGAAATATATTATTGTATATTATCATAATCAACACAGAACAAGATCAACACAATTTCCATTCAAGTTAAACATTATTTACTTAAATGCAAACGGTAGCCCGTTGTGTAGGTAAAGTTTGTTGAATAAATATTTTGAACAGAGATAAGTCGAACAATATATTAAGAATATATTAAGAATAAAAGGATAAATTGTAACTTGTGTTAGTTTAGGAAGATAAATTATTATAATTCGAAAAACTGTATAAAATTTGCACGCCACCAAAAGGCAAAATAAGAGAGCTTGATCACATTACTAACAACATATTGTACCTTATTTCAGCAAATAAACGATTTCAATTTCAATTTCAATTTCAATAGGCCACTTTAATTTTGCCGTCATGTGTACGAGCTCTGCCGCCAACCTAGGACCCTGACGCCCAAGGCCATGGCCTATATACTGCCTACACATAAATCCAGAGCTGATTGCGAGAAATATGTTTTTAAGATCCAATAAAATCGCTACACTGAGCAACGTCGGACAAATGAAGCTATCCTGTAGAGTGTAGAATGGAGATTAATAAAAGAAAACGCATCTCTCGCAACAATCAGTGAAAATGCACTCAAATCTGAGTATTTTTTAGCTATGTCACAACTTGTTAGGTTTCATTTATATTACTATGTAGAGTGACGTTGGCCTCTAATTGCGTTTTGCGCTGCGACGTAACATGTGGATGATGAGTAAAAACTAAAACAGAATAGCTGCGATGACTCGAGGAGACCACTGGCCTTAGGCCTCTGCCTCGAAATCAGCGAGCAGTGGGGCGGTGGCGGTGGCAGCGGCGGCGGCGTGGGAGCGGCGCGATCTAATGTATAGATTTATATGGAACTGGCCTCGAAGGCAGCGGCGCGGGCGCGGCGAGTAGTGCGCGGCGTACTAGATGGCTACCCGCGCCGCCACCACCGCTCCCGCCCCGCTGCACGCAAAATTCGAGGCTGAGGCCTTACATCATCAGCTAATTTAGAAACTATTATTAAAGAATTGAAGACGTGAGTTCATAAACCAGATAACTAAAATTTTATAACATAAGGACAATTACTCATTTTTTCCTCATAATTTGAACAAACCTTGTAACTTTCCTTCTCCTTGTAGCTTTACATAGAATACTGCACATTTTTTTTATTTCAAATCATTTCTCCGCCCTAAAGCCTCCATTTAGGCAAAAAAAACGTCAAATTTTTTACCGCTACTTTCCTGCTTCATCCACTAACGTCTTCAATACTACACTATATTAAAATACTAAATCTGTATGATAAATTAACATAATTTCCAACTTTAAAACTGAAGGGGAAGGGCTCACCTGCTAAAGGCCATACCGAGGATGCCATCGAACTTGGCGGCGACGAAGGCCAGCCCCGGCTCCGACAGCGCCTCCGCGAACAACTGCCAAACACGACAAGCTCAATACGAGTCTACTGTCAATATTAATTCATATTTTGCCTCAAGATAATAAATACATGTTTGAAAAAATGACAGTAATTGGGAAATCGAAAATAATTTTGTGATTTTGGCCCGTATAACAAAAAGGTCGAGTACCGCTGGACTCTATAATATAGACTCAAGTAAGGCGTCGGCCCCACTGCATGCGGTCCAGCGGTCGGAGTTCCGAGTTCTGTGTCCCGCGTTCTCTGTAGACTGTAACCTACGAGGTGGCTTCGAACCCTACACACACCGTAGGTCGAAGTCCGCCTGCTTTTGTGTGTGCAGGGTTCTAAGCCACCACAAACTATGTGGTGGCTATATGGCACATGCGGGCGGTACCTGTTTAACGGCGAGTCCGCCGACCGTGACGGTGTCGGCGGAGAGGAAGCCGGACAGGCTGCCGGACCCGTAGTGTATCGCGAACTCGGTGCCGTTCCGCTCGTACGTCGACGACTTGCTGCTGTCGTACTTGTTGTGCAGCACTGGACACAACACACCACATTTTACACTATAATTATTAATATTATAAATTTCCGATTTGAAAAATTCTTTCAGTGTTAGATAGCTCATTTATCGAGGAAGTAATAGGAAGGAGAAAAATGTGGAAAAAGCTGTGAAAATTATTTGAAAGGGTTTATCTCATTTCATAAGACATGAACTACTTTAGCAATTTTTATTTTATTTGGCACCGATAAAAAGTAGACCACGTGAAGGATCATAGGTTATTTTTTGTGGGCTTATTTGTCTGTGTAATTCCTAATTTATGCAGGCGAAGCCGCGCGGAACGTCTAGTAATAATATTATAAATGCGAAAGTGTATTCTGTCTATCACTGTTACATAAGAACTTAATTATATATGAATATAATATGATCCACTTTCTTTCAATTTCTTAATATAGGTAATGTATTTGAATACGAAACATATTAAAATAAATGTTATAACTTAAAATCATATTATCTATTCTATATACAAATCAGTCGAGATAGTTGCAGACTCCTTGAGTATGTCATATGTGGACTGTGGGACATGATATAATTGATATACAGCATGACTTGTGAGACATGACCGATATTGAAGGAGAGTATTCAGTACTCGATTCTCATTATAATTATATAATAAAGCTAAACATTTTTATCGTAATAACGTGAGATCAGCAGCATGATCTAATTTTAACATCTGCACTGCCTGTAGATCATCCTTTTTATCAGATACTTGGGTTCATCTGGCTAACCAAACTATCAAAACAAAATTTTTAGTTTGACCAGCAAGTGAATTTCACCCACATAACCCAAACTCTCTCAAAATAGCTCAAATCGCTAGATCATGAAATATATTTGTTAATCTGTGTCGTTATGTCGGTGGTATACATACGGCAGGCGATATTGGTGTAGTGGCACTTCTTGCTGGGCACCCACAGGTTGGAGGAACCGGTGTCGAACACCACGCGGAACGTCTGCGGCGGCGTGCCGATAGAGATCGGCCCGTAGTACTGCGCCTGAGGAGTAAATTGTTATGTTTAGTTACCGGTCTAACATAAGGATCAATTGACCAATTATCGTAAATGCCATTACTTTGCAGTTAAACATTAGGATTAAGAACAGTGACTAATCATCATGAATGCAAAACTAATAGCAAACATTTCATTTTTTGTTATCTCTCATTATTCATGTTTGAACTTTGACATTTTTCCGAAGATTAGTCATTACTTATTACTCATTAGCAAAGTTAATGTGAATTTCAAAAATCATTAAGAACTTGTCTAACTTGAAACTACTTCACTAGTTGACATTAAACGACGGCGCACACGATGCGACAGGCGTCTGCGACAGCTCGATGACTAAACGCAACGACAGGCTGCAACGCTTTCATATATTTTGTTCGAAGCTCCGCACACTTGACGTCAGAGTCGCAGAGTCGCAACGACAAGCTAGGGGAGCCGCGCGCGCTCCCGTCTAGTCGCTGCGTCTGGAATCGCGTACACGCGCACACACGACGACAGTCGCGCGTCAGTCTCGCCGTCTCTCTCGAATACTCTATTATTAATGATGGCTTCCTGCACGGCGTCTGTCGCAACGACTAGTCGTCGATGCATGCGACAGCTCGGCGTCTAGACGCAACGACAAGTCGCACTGTGTGCGATAGCTCTAAAAGGGATTTTTTTACTGTAAATACGAAAGAGGGCCGAGTCATTTGTTGGACAATGTCTACATGTATGTTTATTACCGTTTACCAAAAACTAACATGTCATATATTAGTTTTCAATTCTAAACAATTCTCCACTCTTACTAAGTTGTAAAGGATATTATTTTGTAGTTTGTAAGTATATATTATAGTATATAACCTAAGTATATAATGTGTATTGTCAGTGTTTAATGAGCAGTAATAAGGTAGATACCAATGGATCGGTTGTTTAATATCTCCCTCCGTGGGCAGAACCTTCAACCTTACATGGCGACCCTACCAGGATTACATCCATGTTCATGCAAATATAATTTATTGTATTTAAAAAATTCAATGCATACATTGTTTTCTATCCTGAATGTTAATTGTTAATGGATAAGAGAAGAATTTATAGACTGTAAGGTGAACTTTTCTATAGTTTTAACTACTTTATAGAATCCATAGTAACATTCTAGTAGCTTTGGATCTAGAAAGTTGTATAAAGCAGAAAAAAAAACAAATTAACTGGAACATAATTGTTTAAAAATGAAAAGATAAATCTATGATCTATATTGTCTGCATTTAAATTCCGAATGATACTGTTATGATTGCAATTTGCAATAACCATACACAGTTATTATAGATGTATTGTGTGATATGTCACACATACTGGCGGTGAGCGCGTAACCTTACAAGTGCAGTGATAAGCCAATTATAGCAGAAGGTTATCAAGTGACCACAACTAGCATCACATTATTATTGGCTATTACTAGATAAAAACAAATTGGGCCGTTGCCCTTTGTTCTAAAATCTTTCTCGTCTTTTTAAAATTTATTTTTAAAAAGACAAGATAAAGATGAAGTTTATGTAAAAAGTAAATATGTATTTATTATAATAATATGTTATAATCAGTTCAAAAAAGTTCTAAATTCTGTAGGATATAAGAGATTTTTATGGAAGATTTTTATACATACATCTAAGTAGTTAGACAGGGGCTCGGGTGTGGGCCCACCCAGTCCATACTTGATCCTCGTTGTCTGCAACTCTGTGCCGACTTCACGGAGATGGTTACGGACAGTTTTCATCCGATACAACGGTATTCTGGAATAATTGAGTACATAATAATATTATAAATTAATACCTCGATTGTGGGAATCGCAGACACAATAGATCTTCAATTGTTATGCGACAGCCGGCCGCCGGGTGCCGCTTGGGGATTGGTGGGTTAAGTAACAATAACAATAAATTAACAACTTATTGTGTCTAAATATTTTTTTGTATTATTCTACTAACTTTTCACGTATTAATCCGAATATATTATAATAAGTGAATAGAAAAAAAAGCGCCTGCCGGTGTTTTCCTGAAAGTTCTAAATTAATGTAAGTATCCAATATAATACATTACCGCACAAACTCGGCATATGCGGACGCTGTAAGCCCCAGCAACAGCAGAATTATGCAATCCTTCATTTTGTCTTCACACTCTCTTGAAGATATCTATTCCAGAATACCTGCAAAGTGATTAATTAGTAATTAAAATTGATGTGTAAAATGACCTATTAAACTGCGTATAAAGAAATTGGATTACTTTCACAGATTAGGGTATTATAAAGATTGCTTTGTAATCAAAGCCGCACTGGACTAGCGGCTTGTAACGAGACAAAATCACAATTAATAAAATATAATGTTTTTATCGTAAGAAAACAATTAGACAAATCAATAAAAACGACTTATCATGGTCGTGACAAACAACAAAACAAATTACAAATGAACTGTCAAGTGTCAAACTGTCAACTGTCACAGTGACATTTTTGCAATGCTACCACCATAAATTGATACTTGATACCAACTTCACAAAACTTACGGCCATAGATAATAAATTAGGTAAAAGAATCGTATTAATATCGATTAAACTATCGAATATTTTAATACATTTTCAAATGTGTAAGTCGCGCTAAAATTCGAAAGCGGCTGAACGGATTGAGCTGATTTTAGTCTAAATATTCGTAGAAGTCCAGGGAAGGTCTTAAACTCCGCTAGGAGTAAATGTGTTCTATGGTCCACGATGTTCACCGGGACAGCTACAAATTAGTGACACGATGTTCACCGGGACAGCTACAAATTTATATAAACATGCTTCTTTTGTCGTATTATATCGGAAGAAAAACCTATACATCATGTAACTACAGTAACGCAGTACCTACTACCATCTAGAATCTAGACTAATAAGCATTATCTTCACTATCCCCTGTTGGAAAACGGTTTCTGTTACGAAAAACAAGACAATAAATCAATTCATTATTTTATTCAACCAAATAACAGTGTAATTTTATATTTATATATTTGGCCACCACATCATTAATTTAAAATTCCATGTTAAACTATACTTACATTATTAATTTTCACTTACAAACTATATTTACAGCGCAAGGGACTTGCGATCAGATTTATTGTTATGTAATAAGATCAGTATTTACAGTTATTATGTACAAATACAGTATACATGCATGCATTAATAATTATTATCATCTATTATAACTCTCCTCACAATATTATGTCTTAATGTTTTTACAGATTGTATCTGTTTAGCTTTCTGTATATTTAAATTTAACGATTGAAATAGAATTGAAGAATAGTCATTTAAAATGTGTAATGTATTAAAACTGCTTATTTCTGTAAAGCAGCAGTGAAATCTGATATGTGTGTTCAAACGAGCATCATTTTACCAACGAGAACTTATCATACAATCAACTTAGTCTAAATTTTAACTATTTTAAAATCTGATCACAAGATACCATGTCACACAACTATTTACAGAGCTCACAATGAAGGCACAGTCATCGTTTGTACTTTGTACAGAACATAGGAGCTTACAACGGGGATCACGAAAAATATATCATGTATGTACTTATTATATTGTATACACTATACACAATTTCCAGACATAGAAAATTTATCTCTATCCTTTCACATTTTGTAAATAATGTTTACAATACATGCTTTAGCTTATGTAATATGCAGTATAGTTTAGTTAAAAGAAATAGTTCCTTGATGTTATAGATAGGCATTGGACAGTGCAACTATGATTTTAAAATTTTTCGGGAATAATCGTTTGTCATCAATAACGACAATAATTATCGACTTTAAATAGTTGTTGAATTGTCAAATATACTATAAGCTTTATAATCTTTTGTCTTGAGAAACAGACGACATGAGTAGAATGTTTTCTCTTTCAAATAAACAAAATATATAAACATTTTGAGTGTTTGAGAGAGAGATTGCTCTACAAAGTGACTATCTCCTGTCTTTTTCTATCTTTAGGTCGCTGTGCATTATTTTTGGTCGAGCACAGTGCGACCATGTTACTAATAGTTTTCGGCAATAGTCGTTTTTTTCGTACATTCATACATCAAGTGTCATTACCATTAGTCATTAGTATTACAATAGAAAAACGAAGATTGCCAAGAACTGTTAGCGAATTAGTTTACTGTAGATTTTATATAATATGTTATTATATGTTCTTTGTTACAATTTATAGGGTTCACTCAAATCTTACATGTTTTTTATTTAAAGACATAAGGTTCCAGTGAAAATTATGTCGTATTTCAACACTCCACAGGTCTTGTTAAAATATAGTGCACCATTAGTCCATTATTACCAATAATTCCATTCACAATATTATTTTTACACAACGAAACAAACTGTAATAGTTCATATGACTTCTAATATTCAATTTAAAAGTATCTACTAAAATGCAGTCTATGTTTAAACAAAAAGAGATGTCATTTTAAAAAACTTTGAGTCTTGATCTTGTGCTTATTCTACATTGTAGACAGTGATTGAGTGTAGACTATAAACCTGATAAGAAAATAAATTATTTATCAAAAGCACCACCGTAAACCCTTAACTAATATTTTACAATACTAGAACCGTAAAGTTGTATTTAAAAATTTGAATGTGTTTTATACAAGTAAAGCCTCTTTTATTTAGTATGCCATCTGAAATAATATTCTATTATATACAAATTATTGTAAAATATCCCATGCACAGTAACGTAGAAAAACAAACAGAAAACATACAAAACACTTTACAATCCCCCATGGTAATAGAAGATCCTAATAGGTATACGCTATACACACTGTACGGTTCAGTGTCTTTGCACTCGTATTCTCGACTTTATATGCATCATAAGCATTTTGTAATTTAAACAACATTGTTATTCATCAAACTGGGTTTATCATGTATATTTTATACCCTATCATTAATATTAGTAACAGCATCAATCATCTTTCGTCCTTATTAGTTGATATTAGAAAAGTGACAGAAGTATGAATCTTTTATCATGTATTTAGAAAGTAACTTTAATTTGACTTTAAAAATACTATAATTTAAGTATAAGAATAGAATTGCAATTATATATTACTCTTTGAAGGGACGGCCTCGTGATTACAAATAAAGAATAATATTATATTAAGATTACAGCAAATAATCAAATTCATAATAACTGTTTATCAAATATGGCCAGCATATAACCTGTGATGTGACTTTTTGCAATGGAGAATATTACTAGAAATTTTTTCTAGATATGATGGTGGGGCAGAGTTGTACCAAAGGTTCAGAGCTTAACAGCTCTTGTTATCACAAGAGCTAAACTTAAGTATCACAAGCCCAATACTTACAACCATCTTTGTTTAACACAAAAGTATTTACAGTCATGAACGAAAAGATTACAAAATTATTAGAAAGAACTATTTGACATAATTTTTACAGTCCCACAACCAATATACACTCTTTTAATAACATTAAAGTTTCATTATTATTATTATCATTTATCGTAAACTGATTTATTAATTATTAAAGAATATTATTTATGAAATAATATTCCATTACATTTCATGCGATCATCTCCACGGCGCAATCGAAATGTGTACAGACGTGCGTCAATGTTATTATATTGTTGTCTCCATTTCCAGAGCTACCTGGTATCACAATAGTGCATTATTATCTATGGTCGTTATAACATAGTCTGTGGTTAGGGCGGCGGCGCGGCGTCGGCGGCGATGGTGCGGCGATACCTCGCGGGGTCGGCGCTCAGCAGCCGCACGGAGAACGCGCCCGGCGTCAGCACCGGACCCTGCACCACCTCCACGTTGCCGGCGTTCGCCTGATAATTATACAAATACATATAGTATGGGATCCGATTAAGCTTTGTCTATCTGGTAATTCTTCTACAGAAAAGTAAGAAGGAATGACATTGAGCATTGAAAAGGACACTACGCATAAAAATACGCATAACTCCTGTTAAATAAAAATGGCAATCTTCAAGTCAAAGATTGCCATTTTTATTTTCAAGTCACATTTACTATCCAGGGGCGTTTCAAGTATTATGTAACACGATTATAAAACACCTCTATTTATGAAACGGTACAATGCATTTAGCGGGGGAATAGGAGAGGTTCGAGTGATCTTGATAACATGGTACTGTAGGAGCTGCTTACTCGACTACACCCTTTTTGTGATATGATAGTTGATTGTTAAATTAAAAGTCCTTGATATAAAAATGATAATATATTGATTGAATGCTAATGCTAATAATGAGTGCGCGATTGATGACGGCTAGTAGCGAACTGCCCGAGAGTATGCACTTAGCCGGGACTACGGGAAAATATATGTCTGAATCAGCAATGTACGTGCTAGCTCGTACATGCTCCCGGGCCGCAAGATGATGATGGTGATACAAGGTGATAGACAATAGGTCCTTAAGGTACCTTAATGCTAATACATTATTTGTCGTCGATTGACACAAAAGAGTGAAGTACGGGCGAAGTGCCCCGACTTTGCCTGCTAGGGCCATACACTTTGTTATCACTAATAGTTTGCACTTCTTTAAGACACTGATCACTTTTAGATTGCTGAGACATCACTAAAATATTTCCGTGAGAAGTCATCTCTATTCCTTCAGCCTCCCTTTGCATTGGAGGTGCTGCTCTTACAAAAAACGCTCTGCATTTCCATAGTAACAATGATCCAATAATCAAAATTAACGCTGCAATGACATAAATAGCGGTATAATGATGGATGTCATGATACGAGAAGCTTTCCAGTGTTGGATCGTTCTGCTTTAAATCGTCTAGTTGCTTCTGTAAGGCATGTAACTGTTCTCTCTGTTCAGCTGACTCGTTATAGTTAACTTCTGTTGATGATTCAGAGAACGACATGTTAAAAAGATGATTGATCGGAGCGATATCCCCAAAGGAAACCTGTGGGTTTACGTGTAGCATACTACTATCTTCTTTGTGCGAGTGAACAGAAAAGTCTTTTGACTTAATCATGCATCCTTGTTTGACGCTAAACAATCCTGACTGTGACAATTGTGCAAAGCTTATTTCATCATCGCAAAGTATTTTTAAGGAGCAGTATTCACAACAAAAATAAAAATATGTATTGATCCTGTGTGTGTCGATCCACATGTTATCACATCTATCGATACTGTATAGACAACCTTTAGTCACTCCGTTTCGCCTACATAAACTCTCGTTACCTTTAAGTTGATATTCTGCTTTACTGAGGCGACATAACAATATATTTTCTGAATGTTGATTGAAACAAAGGAGCAACTCCGCTTCTGTCATGGTAAGGAAAGTGTCCTTCTTCAAATTAATCGCTAAATATTTTCCAATGGGAGTGATGCTTTTCATCGCGTTATTTGCTTTACGGGGGATAGGATACAATTCGTACAACTCGTACGAGTCGCTGGCTATCAACGGGATAGTTATTTCAAATAGCAAATAATTAATGCTTATTCGCGTTCTAACTTTAAGCAAGTGATATAATTGAGTTAAATCGGTATAAAAAGGAATAGCTAGATCCTTAGATAGCAAGGATGATATTTTCTGTAATTCTAATTTAAGCTGATCCGGTGTTAATATGTGAACATTAAACTTTCCGTCGTACACATTAGTGATTGTATCCAGTAAATTATTTTGTATGTAAGTTAAATGATGTATCAAGTTACTAGTTGTTATAGATGATAGAATAAAATCAGTGATATAGGACACATTTTGTATATTATCTTTTAAAATGCTTACAAAGCTATCGATGGCACCTATTTTCTTAAAAATAGACTTGTGCTGATTTTCCATTACAGACTCACTTCTTTTGATATAATTAAATTCTGCCTCCACTAAAGAGGTCTGATTCTTCCATAAGGACGCTAAATGATTTTGATTCTGACGTATTATACTTATATCATGCTCGTATTTATCCGCAAAATTTTGATCTAAAATTCCAAATAAACTGTTTGCGATGTATCCTACGCCATTAATAAGTCCCCGTCGTTGTCTGGTGCGCGCTACAAAATGTTGATTAATTAATAAGCTATTATAGTACTGCAGCTCATTAAAGGAGTGATTTAATTGTAACAAGATACTGGAGCAATATGATACAGAGCTTATCTCCGCGCACGCTTTCTCAAGATAAACAATATGCTTTTTGCACGCCGCGATGCCTTCCCAGAACGGCTTCATGTCGTAGTAGACGACCAGGCGCCAATCATCTCTAATTACATGCATGTTACTTATTTTATCAAAGTAGAGACCTTTAGTGTTTAAAGGAGTATTATTGTAAAATGAACCTTGGGAAGTAGCAATAAGGGTCATAAAAAATAATAAAACAGCTGACATGATAGTGGACAAATTATAGCGTTTTCTGGTGCTCCTTTTTGCTCTTTCCTCTATTTTAGGAGCTTGCTGCTCTGATTGATTGTTAGAATTCGATTGATCATTCTGAGATTCGCTAACAGGTAGAATTGATAATTTGATTATAGGACGTTTCATATAACCGTTCTTTGTCTTTAAGGTAACGACTCGAACGTACCCGTCGCTACCTGGGTGCAGTTCCACGACTCTACCTAACGCCCATTTGCCTGCTGGCAGGTTGTTGTCGTGGATGATAACTACATCATCAACTTTAATATTTTGCGAGGACTTTTGCCACTTACTGCGCGCTGATAAATTAACTAAATATTCGTGCTGCCACCTTTTCCACACGTCATGAAAAATCTTTTGTGTTATGTACCACCTAGTTCGTAAATCATGTTCAGTTTCATAAATTGTTAAGATCGGACCGGACGCAAGAAAATGAGATGGAGTTAAATAATTTAGATCATCCGGATCCTCGGTCATGGGACACAGAGGCCGGGAGTTGAGACACGCCTCCAGCTGGGTACAGAGAGTGTTGTACTCCTCGTACGTCAACTTTTGGTCACCTATCACTCGTTTTAGGTGATGCTTAAAGCTCTTAACCGCCGCTTCGCAAAGACCGCTGGCCTGTGGCCATGATGGGGCATTAAAATGCCAGCTTATACCCATTTCGGCTATTTCGCTATAAAAAGTATCATTGAATATTTTCTGTAACTCCGCGTATTCCTGATGAAGTACCTTGCTGGCACCTAAGAAATTTGTACCGTTGTCGCTAAAGATTTTGCTAGGTGTCCCTCTACGAGCGGACATTCGGCGCAAAGCGGCTAAAAATGTTGAAGTGGTTAAGTCTGATACGACCTCGAGATGTACGGCCTTGGTGGCCATGCATACAAAAACTGCAACGTAACCTTTACTGCTTTTAATTCCACGGCCTTTGCTACTCTTTATCATGATGTGTCCGGTGTAGTCCACCCCTACCGATTGAAAAGGTCTACAGGGATTAACTCTAGCTGAGGGTAAGTCACCCATTAATTGCTGATGCTTGCTAGGTCTGTGTCTCCTACACGTTACACATAGCCTAAGGCGTTTTTTGGTAGCCCTATTGCCACCAATGACCCAATACTTCTTACGTATGAATGCGGACGTAAGACGAGGTCCACCGTGAAAGGTGAGATCGTGGGCCTGATCTATTATTAGATCTGCTAATCGACTCTGATTGTCTATTATAATAGGATTTTTCATATCTGGGTCTAAATTGGCATGTTTCAGCCGACCACCTACTCTCAAAAGATTTTTTTGGTCTAAGAAAGGATTAAGACTTATAATAGTGCTACTTGATGAAATTTTCTTGTTATGCTTTAAATTATCAATTTCTTTGTTAAAACTTAAATGTTGTATATTTTTTATGATAATGTTTTTTGCTTTGCTTAACTCTGATAGTGATAAGTGCTTTGCTTTTGTTTGATGTTTTTTGCTTGATGTAAATCTTAACATATATGCTACTATTCTAACAACTTTAGCTAGAGAACTATGTTTCATAAGTAATTGTAATATGATACAATTGTCACGAATCACGATATTCCTGTGTGACAAAGTTAACTAATGCGGAAACTTTAAGCTCTTCATCGGTAAAATATGTTTGTGCTGCATGATCAGGTTTAAAATTGGGAAGCCAGCTTGGTCCCTGCCACCAGAGAGGGTGGTCAATTAACTGGGATACGTCAAGGCCACGACTTGCTGAATCGGCAGCATTTTCTTCGGACTTAACATATTGCCAACATTCCGGTGGCATGATTGATGTAATTTCGCGAACTCTGTTAGCCACGAAAACATTCCAACGAGAAGGGTTTCCATTTAACCAGCCTAAAACTATCATGGAGTCGACCCAACCGTACGTTTTTATGTCATAACCGCTAAGGCAATTTTTAACTTTATTTATTAATTTTGATAGTAAAAGTGCCCCGCACAACTCTAATCGGGGTAATGATACTGTAAGCGCCATCTATGAATTGTTTTCTGTAATTTAATGCACCGTCTGTTATTGTATTTGTGCACTGTTGTGGCATTGGATGAGGTCTTATTGAACCTATCACATAATCCTGTCTTTCCCAAATTTCCCACTACGCGAGATTGGCGCCACCTTCGTCAATCGTGAAGTTCGCCCGCGTTTTACCGTTGCAAAGTTAACCGCGCTTCAAGAGAGTGAAGTTCTCGCTGGACGCTGGTACATTGAGTTTTTTGGCCACCGCTACAAAGGTCACGCGTTTTCTTTAATCCGCTAATTTTGAGGGGGCCCCCCACACGTGTGAAGCAAAAATCCACTAATCCAAGGTAAGATCTTTCCTTTGTATCATTGCATGTGTATTTTTACAGTGATTGATGGTGAATTAATGGTACAGTTACAATTCATAGTCTTAGCTTTGAACCTATACAGTCCACTAAATTCGCATACAAACCATAATTTGGTCCATTACGAGCCGCATAATATTCTTAATTTGTGTGTTATTTACCGCGATTTTAATTAAATTTATCCGCAAACTCGCTTTTTTCTCGTGTAATTTGTAAAACAAAATGGCGACGCGTAGCCACGCCGACGCTTCTTCGGCAAAAATGGCCGACGAACGAAATTTAAAACTCGCTGAAATTAAAGCCGCCGCGTATTTTCAACGTATGCAATCAGTTTTTGATTCGATTCCAATATCGACCGCGCCCACTAGAAGTTCACAAGAATTTTTAACTAAATGCATAACTATAGATAATATCCGCGCTGAATTTGTTTCCGCAATCAATAATAAAAATGAATTAACTTTAATTCTTAATCCCAACGCATCGCCTGATTTTCAAGAAATTTTCGCATTTGATGACTTGTATAATCGAGTGAAAATTGAAGTAGCCAACCGCTCCGCTATAGAACCAAAGGAAAGCAATGTAAAATCTAATTGTAATCATGATAACGACAGTAAAATTCGATTGCCGCGATTAGAGTTGCCTACATTTAATGGGGATATTCAAAATTGGCCTATTTTTTATGAAAATTTCCGCAACATAGTACATGATAATAATATTTTGTCCGACTCAGAGAAAATGCAATATTTGCTTGGTAGATTAACGGGGCACGCGCTTGATCTAAGTAGAGGTATTTTACCTACGGGCGACAACTATTCATTGTTATGGTCCGCGCTTTGTGATAAATATAATGATCAACGCTCACTTGCAGTTTCTTATTTCAATCAACTTCTTAAATTACCAGTAATAAATACCGCAACTCCGGCCGCGTTGGAGGGTTTTGTAGATAAATATTCAACGATCGTGTCCGCTTTAAAACAAATCAATATTTGTACGGGTTGTTGCCAACCGTACATAAAATGAGTATGCTTGCATTGTCGCGGATCATATTAATTTGTATCATGTGAATTGTGAATTAATAAAGTCAGTTATCATTTATCCATCAAAGGGAGCGGTTTTATTTTATCACCTGCAATCGTTCTCCCTTAAATATCATTTCTTTATCATATCATTCTTAATATAATATTAGGGTAAGGCAGGCTGCAGCAGTAGCCCCTACACCTTTATTTTTTTTGGTCCTTCGGAAATAAAGTTTATCAGAACTTTTATCATAATATATCGGCGCGAGTGTGTGGAGTGTGGACTTTACTTTGAGCTTAAAATTAATTTATCAAAACTTTTATCGGTACTTTATCATATCAATAATATCAGTTTTAAGTGACTTTTTGCTAAGCTCAAACCGTGGTGTACTATTTAAATACTGTATGTGAATTGGTGGAGTGTTTGTGAGTGTTATCATCATTTGGCGGGCCGGGAGGTCTGCTCATCATCATCGTGACGTCGCAGGTCGCAGGTTTGCTGTTTCGTATCCCGAGCAGCTGACTCAAGTAAGATTGTTCCTTTTATATCATATACTTTAAATTTTTCTGATTTATCATGATGGACAAATCTTCGGCTGCTCCGCCTGAAAGAATTCAAGAATTGTTATCAAAGCAGCGCACAAATTTTAGATCATTGAGCCGCTTAATTAATGCCATCAGTATCGAAGAAATCACAGAGAAGTGGGAGTTAGAAGAGGAGCTCCGAAATCTAAAAGGTCGGTGGAATATTATTGACACGCAGCATTTAGAATTAGATGATTTTTTGCAAGGTTCTGATTTGGAATACGAAGAAGAATATAGCACCTACGAGAAGGAGTACAAGGATATCAAGAGAGCGCTCCATAGAAAATTATCATCTACAGCTCACACCCAGCAATCGACTCCGCAGCTGGAGATACCTATCTTCACCGGTAAATACTCTCAGTGGCCCACATTCTTTGATTTATTCAGTGAAGCAATACACAATAATAGCTCGCTGACGAATGCCCAGAAAATGCAGCACCTGAAAGGAAAGGTAAGAGGAGAAGCCGAGCGATTGATCCAGCACCTGCATATATCATCTGAAAATTATTTGACAGCCTGGGATATTTTAGTTCATAGGTATGACAATAAGCAGCTTTTATTTACCAACCAAATTGAGACGCTGATTAATCAGCCGAGTCTTCAGAAGCAGTCGGCCTATGAAATCAAAAGATTACATGACACGTCCGTCGAGTGCATCCATGCCATCCACAACCTGGGGGTGGACACCAACACCTGGGATCCCTTGCTTGTTCATCTGCTATCAAAAAAGCTGGACGTCGAAACGTTAAAAGATTACAAGGAAGCCAGAAAGGCGCCGCGAGATTTACCCGAGTTATCAGAATTTATCACATTTTTAGAGTCGAAGTTCATTGCGTTGGAACCGATGCATAAAAAGGAGCGGGATGTTTTTCCACCTACAACATCGAAGCATGTAACCAACCCAAGGTCATCATCATCATCGTATCAACCTGGAAAAAATTTTAGTCGCGAAAAGTATCAGGGTAAAACTTATCATACTCGTTCTGCGAAATGCCCATTATGTTATTTTAATCATGATTTATTTAAATGCAGGCGATTTATTAATATGACACCAGCGTTGAAGTTACAAACAATTGCGAAACATCAAGTTTGTAGGAATTGTCTATACAAGCATTTTGACAATCCATGCATTTCTACAAAGCGTTGCAAAGAATGCCAGGGTGACCATAATTCTTTGTTGCATGAGGCTTTTATAAATACTGAAAAAATAGTTCGCCCCGAAAGTAGCCAAAATGAGATTAAGCATGTTAGTAAGCAGCATAACGTTAATTTCGTCGCCGGAGAAAATGAAGAAATTTTGTTGACCACAGTTTTATTGAATGTTGTATCAGCTGACGGCTCTCTTATCACTCTTCGAGCGCTTTTAGATCAGGGGTCTCAAATTTCTTTAATATCAGAAAATGCGGCACAGATGTTAGGACTCCGACGACATAAATATCATGCAGCAGTATCGGGAATAGGCTACGGATCAAAGCAGAGTAAAGGACTACTGGAAATTGAATGTCACTCTATTTATCATGACTTTAGCTTTACGACACAAGCTATGATCATTTCACGTGTTGTAAATAATTTGCCTAATATTTCTTTTACTAAAAAATCATGGTCACACTTGCAGCATATCAACTTAGCGGATCCGGATTATAATATTTCCCGTCCTATTGATTTATTATTAGATGCCAGCGTCTATTCTCAAATATTAATGAGTGGACTTATCAGAGGGCCACCTCAGGCTCCTATTGCGCAGCAGACCAGGCTAGGCTGGATTTTGTCTGGTAATGTTAGAACATTTAACTGCCATGTGGTTATTAACAATGTATCAGATTTATCAAAGTTTTGGGAGATGGAGGAGATATCAGTCGAACAATCATCATCACTATCAGCCGGAGAACAGTTTTGTGAAGACTTATATGCTTCGACTACAAAACGTTTAGAAAGTGGCATGTATGAAGTATGTCTTCCTATGAAACCAAATTTTGAGGAAAAACTTGGTTCATCACGTCCGAAAGCAGTTGCCCAATTTTATCAGTTAGAGCGCAAAATGGCTCAAAATCAAACATTTTCGGACAGCTACAAAAATTTCATGAGGGAATATCAAGAACTAGGAGACATGGTTCCATATACCAAGTCTAGTGAGGGTCCATTATATTATTTTCCCCATCACGGCGTACTCAATTTAAACTCTACTTCCACCAAATTGCGGGTGGTCTTCAATGGCTCATCTAAAACATCATCAGGTCTGAGTTTAAATGACGTGATGGAGCAAGGCCCGAATTTACAAGCCGACCTACAGGCTCTTATCATATCTTGGCGCCAATATAAATTTGTGATGACATCAGATGTGGAGAAGATGTTCAGAAGAATCCTAGTCCAAGAGGCTCATCAAAATCTTCAATCGGTGGTCTGGAGAAGCTCAAGTGATGTACCTCTTCAAAATTATAGACTCACGACTGTGACGTACGGGACGAAGGCAGCACCGTTCCTGGCAATGAGGACTTTGAAGCAGCTGGCTATAGACGATGCTGAAAAGTACCCTTTGGGCGCAATCGAGTTAAGAGATAGATTTTACATGGATGACTATCTGGGAGGCTGTAACGATCTAGAGACGGCGAAGGAAGTGCAGAAGCAGTTGATAAACATCCTACGCGGAGCTGGTATGAACCTACGCAAATGGTCAAGCAACGAGCCGCAGCTTCTACAAGATTTATCATGCGATCAATTAAATAATCCGTACGAGTTTCGTTGCTCGGAATCCCGTAAAACGTTAGGCCTTAAGTGGAATCCATCATCAGATACGTTTACATATGATTATCAATTTGAATCGGAACCTAAATATCACACCAAACGGGAACTATTATCAGATATTTCTAAGTTATTTGACCCCATCGGTTGGATATCACCAATATCAATTAAGGCTAAGTTACTATTTCAAAAAGCATGGGTCACGGTGGAATCATGGGATGAAAAGTTATCAAGTGATATCATTCAAGAGTGGACAGAATTACGAACAGATTTTAAAAATATCAAGAACATAAAAATCCCACGATGCATTGGTAACCTTCAATGTACGTATCAAATACATGGTTTCAGCGACGCATCAGCAAAAGCGTACGCTTGCACCGTATATTGTGTTGCAACAAATTATAAAGGCGAGCGCACATCGCGTTTAATAACTGCAAAAACAAAATTAGCGCCTTTAAGCAAGAACATGTCGCTACCTCGACTAGAATTATCAGGTGCACTACTTTTATCAAAGCTGATTCGGAAGGTGGAGAATACCCTGCCTAGCACGAATGTTAAAATATATGCATGGACGGATTCAAAGATCGTGTTAGGGTGGATTCATGGCGAACAATCAAGATGGAAGCAATTTGTTGCAAACCGGGTTCAACAGATCAAGGAAATTGTACCATCGTCGAACTGGAATTATGTACAATCGGAATCAAATCCGTCAGATTGTGCGACTCGAGGAATATCAGTCAAAAAATTGGTTGACCATCGTTTGTTTTGGGAAGGGCCAGAATGGCTCACTTCTTTCGAACCTGACCAAATTCTTAGACCATCATACGCAGAACCTGATATTGAAATTAAAAAGGTTTCTTGCAGTGTGAACACAGCCTTACATTGCAATAAGGTTGACTTTATATTAGAATTGTTAAGTAATCACAGTTCTATTACTTTTATTGCGAAAACCGTGGCATGGGTTTTACGTTTCATCACTCGAAGTCGGAAACCGTCCGACACAGCAAAAACATTGTCACTCGTGGAAATGAACAATGCATATAATATTATCATTAAAACTATTCAAGCTATAGATTTTAGCGAGGATTTATCATATATCAAGGCAAAAGGACATGTTCATCAGAATAGCAAATTATCAAGTTTGAATCCTTTTATTGATGAAAATGGATTATTGAGAGTTGGCGGTCGTTTGAAGAACTCACATATAAATTGGACCGCGAAGCATCCTATCATATTGAGTAGCCATAGTAGATTTACTTCTCTTATCATTGATCAAGCGCATATCACTACGTTACATGGTGGAGCCCGACTGACACTAGCTTATATCAGGAATAACTATTGGATTATTAGCGGAATGTCTACAGTGAAGAGGGAATTGAGGCGATTCTTAACTCCGGGACATTTCCTAATTGGCGGCCCGATCATCACCAGGCCTCCAACGGATCCTGAGTCCATGTGTTTATCAAGGAGATGGCAGCTCGTTCAATCTATCAATAAGCAATTTTGGAAGTGTTGGTCGTCAGATTATTTGCAGCAGCTACAGGTTAGATCTAAATGGAAGAAAGAAGGAAAAGGTATCAAAATAGATGACGTTGTACTAATTAAAGATGAAAACTTACCTCCGGGAAAATGGGCTATGGGCCGTGTGCTGGAACTTTTCCCTGGAAGAGACGGACAGGTTAGAGTTGTATCACTGAAAACTAAAAATAATATCATTAAGAGGCCAGTTATCAAATTAGTTCCATTACTGTCTGAAGAGGTAAAAGATCAGACATCAACATCTATCAATCAGGAGATATCGGCTCCAGAATCAAGTAACAAGAGGTCTCGGCGTCCTCGGCGTATCAACTTTAAAAACTTTTTCATGACTATTTTCATGTTTATGTCATTCCTTTTATCACCGAGCTTGCAACAAGTTCAGAAGGATTTTATGGTCACGCCTGTAAACACAAATCAAAGCATTTATTTTGATAAAATCACGGACCTGCAACATATAAGAGACGAATGGACTCTTGTTATTTTTTATAATATGTCTACATATTGGCAAGGCTACGAAAATATTAAAAAATATGTTACGCACATAAAGGAGAATGGGTCTTCTCAAGATTATCAATCTATTACCTTGCAACTGGAACACGAGCTTGACGAGATAGATCATTTTAATCAGCTGTTGAAAAATCAATTGAACAGAAGACAGAAGAGAGGATTAATTAATGGCGTTGGTTATATTGCTAACACCCTATTTGGTGTCCTAGATGAAAGGTTCGCCAAGCAGTACCAGCAGGACATAGAGTGTATTCAGCAAAATGAAAATCATTTACAAACACTTTTACATAATCAAACTCTTGTCATAGAGGCCGAGTATAACATAGTGAAGAGGCACGAGGATGTTATGCAAAAACAATTTTCTCTTATCGAAAATCATATCAAGGATTTGGCCTCTGAAGTGTATCAAGTTAAACAATATTCATCACGTTCCACTTATATCACTTTTTCGTCGTTAGTTGCTCATATCATCATTTCCAAAATTAGACGTATTCAGGATACTTTAATTGCGTCTCTCACTGAAATTAATCAAGGTCATATCAGCACAAATTTTTTATCACCGGAACAGCTGCAAAATCAAATAAATATAATATCAGGTCGTTTGCAAAGGGAGCTCGTGCTACCGACGGACGGCTCAAATATCATTCAGCTTTATAAGCTACTGAGAGTTGCCGCGAGAGTCACAGACACATATCTTATCGCTGAGGTCAAGATTCCTACATTAAACAACGAAATTTTTGAGCTCGACAAAATCATAAGCTTACCTAAGAAGAAAGATCAGAAGTACTATCAATTAACTACGAAGTTTCCCTATATTGGGTTTAATATCAACAAGGATTCCCTTATCCTTTTATCAGAATCGGATCTTCAATCATGTCGGCATATATCAAACGAGAAAGTTTTATGCTTTCTTAATAGCCCTGTTTATACTACGAAGATTAAACAATCAATTTGTGATGTCAACATCGTCGACGGCGATACTGACCTACCGCTATGCAAGTCGGAGCTATCACGTTGCAAAGAGCGCTGGATAAAATTACACGCAGATAACGAGTGGCTGTACACCTGTTGCGAACAATGCAGTGTCCGGCTAATTTGCCCAGCTGGGATTACGTCACAGGTACTGATAGGCAGCGGAGTCATAGGCTTAGGTCCTATGTGCATTTTGAAGGGTGATGATTTCACAATTTATTCCCACAACTACTTTAGCAACCGATTAGATATCAATCAAAAGCTCGAAATACCCCAGTCCTCCGTCTTGAATAATATCATTAACACTTCCTCGATCGATATACCTAAGTTAGAAAACCATGAAGGTGAATTGGAAGTTTTAAAGACGCAGATATCAGAAATAAAGGAACAATCAGTTAATACTATGGACTTTAGTGTGCACGATGTCCATCATTATGCTCTGGGATACATCATGGTCAGCTTGTTCATCATCATCGGCGGTGTCGTGGTGTTTCGCCGGCTACGACGGAGGCGCCAGCTGGCGGGCGGGGAGGCGTCCCGCGGCACGCGCGACACGGACATCGCCCCCGCCGCCCCTGCTGCCGCCCCCGCCCCTGCCGCTGGCGCGGGAGTCCAGCGCAGTGTTAGTGTTAGTGATGTGAATGTGCTAAATAAAAAGGCAATTAGTGAAGTGTTCTCGAGTGTCCCGAATGTTCGAAATGTATCAGACGAAATCAGACAATCAGTGTTAAGCCTCGATAAAAGCACTTCCCCTATGTTTAGTCGTTCTGTTAGATTAAGTGAATTGAATGAATAAAGCTATCATGCTTTTATCATAAGATAAATATTGTTTTTTGGCAAATAATTTACTCTTTTGTTTTTACATTAAACAGTAATTTAATAGTTTTACCTATCACTTTTTATATCAATTTTATGTTTTACTTTTTACAGTTTTAAAATATCTTCTATACAATTTTTATTGAGTAGTCTATAGTGTATCATTGTATGATGTAGTTTTTCATTTGTATTTTTGTATCAACCTCGCCATCTTTCGGGGGGCGCAGGATGTACGGGTTGTTGCCAACCGTACATAAAATGAGTATGCTTGCATTGTCGCGGATCATATTAATTTGTATCATGTGAATTGTGAATTAATAAAGTCAGTTATCATTTATCCATCAAAGGGAGCGGTTTTATTTTATCACCTGCAATCGTTCTCCCTTAAATATCATTTCTTTATCATATCATTCTTAATATAATATTAGGGTAAGGCAGGCTGCAGCAGTAGCCCCTACAATATTAAAGATTTAGCAGAGTTCATGTTTGTTCACTTAGGATTGAGATCGTTAGATTTAGAAACTGTTAAGTGTTTTGAAATGCATATTAGGGAAAACAAAGAATTTCCAACTTCATCTGAATTAATTAAATTTATTAGAGACCAGTATCGCGTTCTAAGTCGCACCAATGTAAATAATATTGTAAAGTTGTCTAGCTCGCAAAATAATAATAATACAAATTCATACAGAACTCGCGCCGCGACACAGAATAAAACGTTTAAAACATTTGTCAACGTTCAAAGTAGATATAATTCGTCGTCTCTATCCGCCTTTAATGAAACTAAATCATCGAATTGTATTTGTTGCAATGTTGATAAACACCAGCTGTACCAATGTCCTAAATTTACGTCATTAAATCCCTTTGAGCGTTACACGTACGCGAAAAATAATAAATTATGTTTTAATTGTCTTAGTCACCGACATTCTATAGCTGATTGCAATTCTACTAGCCGTTGTCGTTTCTGTACGCGTAATCATCACTCGCTTATACATTTTTCGGATTCTACAAAACGAACTTTCGCTAATACAATGACTCGCGCTGAAGGTCATAACAATAACTTAAATATTCCCTCACGCAATGATAAACATATCGCAATGTTTTCCCGCTTCCCCGCTGCTTCTCGTTATCACTCGCCCCCGCGCGCCAGCGTAGGTGCCTACTCGCACGCTTCCCGAGTAGATGCACGCAACTTTTCCTCTTATTCTCCCGCATACGGTTCAAACGAGAATTCTGATCCCCGCGTAGACACACGCAACAACATTCTCTCTTTAGGGCTTCGCCCTCCCGCATATCCCCCCGCTCCCGCTTCTTATGAAGAACACGCTCCCCGCGCATACGCACAAAACCCGCATATTGCGGACGCACCCGCACATTCCCCGTCCGCACGCACTTCTATGACAGAAGATAAGCAACAAGATAATTTCTCTTCCGCACGAAAAAATCAAAATATTTCGCTTTGTGTTACGAATACGCACTCGGAGGTCATCAACCCTTCGCGTAACATTTACAATCATACCGTACTGTTAGGTACAGCGGTATGTTACGCACAGCAATTTGATACGAAAAAATTAATACCTATTCGTGTTTTAATAGACTCTGGTTCTATGAAAGATCTAATTACGCGCGAATGTTGTGATCGCTTAAATTTGCCGCTTTTTTCCGCTCAAAACGCTCAAGTTTCTGGTTTGGGTGATATTGTGAATAGACCGCATGGGTTAACAAATTTAAAATTAATTTCCCGCTTAAACGATACGATTCGGTTTGATGTACAGCCTTACGTGGTTGATAGAATTACTAGTGAATTGCCCTCATGTAAGGTTGACATTTCTTCGCTATCTTTTTTAAAGGATTTGCCGCTCGCAGATAATTATTATTACCAGCCCGGGACGATTGATATGATACTCGGTTGTGAAATATTCGCTCGCATATTGTTACAACGTAAGTTTTCTCGCGGTTCAAATGAACCTATCGCTATAGAGACCACGCTCGGTTATTTAATTTTAGGTAACGCTCCGTCCGCGTCAACTGACGATCATGCTCAAACTTTCTTTTGTAATTTTAATTGTACGTTTGAAAATTGTATTTCCCGTTTTTTTGATACGGAAGAATTACCTAATGATAATTATTTAACTCCCGCTGAACAAGAATGTGAAAATATTTTCGAACAAACTACGTCGCGAGATAGTAATGGTAGGTACTCGGTTGCGCTTCCCTTTAGAGCTGATCCCGCGTCGCTAGGAGAGTCTAGGCATATCGCCGAGCGCCGCTTTTTGTCTCTCGAACGCCGTTTGTCAGTAAACCCGCTAGTTAAACGTGAGTATGATAAAATAATAAATGAGTATATAGAAAAGGGTTATATTTCAATTGTAAACAACAACACGCATAACTCAAATCAATATTATGTAATTCCGCATCACGCTGTAGTAAGAGGAGATAAATTAACAACTAAAGTTCGAATGGTTTTAAACGCTAGTATGAAAACATCCTCTGGTATTTCGTTGAATGATATTTTACACACGGGAAAAAACTTACAATCGGATTTGTTTCGAATTATTTTAAATTTCCGCCTGTTTCCGGTCGCGGTAAGCGCTGATATTCGACAAATGTTTTTACAAGTGACAGTTAAAGAATCCTTTCGACAATATCAAAGAATTTTATATAGATTTGACTCGAATGAGCCTATTCAATTGTATCAGTTTAATAGAGTAACCTTCGGTATGACATGTAGTCCGTACTTAGCCATGCGCGTAATACGTCAACTTATGAACGACGAGCGTTCACGATTTCCTGTTGCCGTTGCCGCCTTGGAAAAGGACGCAATATATACGGATGATGTTGCCTTGAGTTTTAGAAATACAGCTGAAGCTATAACCGCGTCAAAACAGCTGATTGATTTATTCGCCGCCGGCGGATTTGACTTAGTCAAATTCGCTAGTAATTCATCAGAATTTCTTAACGCTATGCCTTCTGAGGTTCGAGTAACCGATTTAGTTGATATAGGGTCAGACGGAAACCTTAAAATATTAGGCCTACAGTGGTCACCCGCTTCAGATAGTTTTTGTTTTCGCGTTACGGAAGATGACCGTAAATGTACTAAACGTAGCATTCTTTCGTTTGTTGCTAGGATCTGGGACTTGATGGGATTCGTAGCTCCTGTCACTCTTTTAGCAAAATTAATTATTAAATCGCTGTGGGAAAGTCATGTAGAATGGGATGACCCGCCTCCCGCAAATATAATTTCTTTATGGAACACTTTCGTAAATGAGCTGCCGTTTTTAGAGAAAATTATGATTCCGCGATTTGTAGGTATTCAACCGCATGTAATTCTCACCATTTTCGGTTGCGCCGACGCAAGCGAGCGCGCTTACGGTGGAATAGTTTATCTTCATGTTTATTGTAAGGAAACCCGCCAATCTATGGTTAGCTTACTGTGTGCCAAATCACGAGTAGCACCGTCTAAAACGAAAATCACGCTCGCTAGATTAGAATTAAATGCCGCTTTAATGTTATCTAAATTAATAAGTACTGTCCAAGATACATATCGCAGTCGTTGTAACGTACACAATACATTCGCCTTTTCTGATAGTATGGTCACGTTAGCATGGATTAATTCAACTCCCGCACGTTGGCAAACGTATGTAGCAAACAGAGTGGCACAGCTTCAAGAAAATGTAAGCCCGCAAATTTTTTATCATATTAAAGGTACTGAGAATTCCGCCGACTGTCTGAGCCGAGGCTTAACCCCAAGTCAGTTAGTCAGACATCCGCTATATTATAGTGGCCCGCCTTTTTCTCATTTACCTGTTACGGAATGGCCGCTTAAAAAATTCGATTCTCGCAGTTGTGTTGACCCGCCTGAAATTAAAATTAACGTATTAAATACTAATGTAGTCGAACGTATATACCCGCCTTTATACGAGTTGGCTAGACGCGTTTTCTCGTGGCCAAAACTCCTTCGCATAGTCATTCTAGTTTTTCGTTTTATAAAGAAGCTCCCTCGTAAATTTGAAATTCAACATTTAAATTATGCCGAATTAGCAGTTTTACGCGACGTACAAAATGTTCATTTTTCCGAGGAATTTAAACTCATTTCTTCAAATAGTAATTTACCTAAATCTTTCGCTAAGTTAAACGCATTTGTTAAGGACGGTCTGTTTCGCGTAGGCGGAAGGCTTACGAACGCAAATCTTGATTACGATAGCAAACATCCAATATTATTGCCAGGAAAGGATCATGTTGTTGATCTAATTATTGATTACGAGCATACGCGCAATCTACATACCGGACCTGGTCTTTTACTTTCAATAATAAGACAGAAATATTGGATTTTTGGTGCTCGCAACGTTATTAGAAAGCGACTTAGTAAATGTAACCTATGTTTTAAAGTTAATCCGCGACCACAGTTTCCGATAATGGGCGATTTGCCTGCCTGTCGTGTTCGCGAATCTAAAGTATACTCGCATACAGGCACGGATTTCGCTGGCCCGGTCCAGATCATCCCTTATCGTAAGCGTGGAATCCGCTCCTGTAAGGCATATATTTGTCTGTTTATTTGCTTAGTAACGCACGCTATTCATATTGAACTTGTATCCGACTTATCTACGGCTACGTTTTTAAACGCTTTAAAACGGTTTTTGTCGCGCCGAGGACCAGTCAGTGTTATCTATTCTGACTGTGGTACTAACTTTATTGGTGCTAGATCTCATCTTAACGCTCTATATGATTTAATTAACTCGCCGGCATACAATAAGGAATATTCCAAAGTTTTAGTTGAAAACCGTATAGATTGGAAATTTAACCCGCCGCAGTCGCCGCATCACGGTGGTATTTGGGAAAGTAATATAAAATGTATCAAATCGCACTTAAATAAAATTATAGGCAATCAATTATTAACATATGAAGAGATGTCAACCGTACTTACTCAGATTGAAGCTTTACTCAATTCGCGACCGCTTTCCTTACTCAGTTCGGATCCTAATGACCCACAACCATTAACTCCAGGTCATTTTTTGACTTTAACGCCGCTTAAATCATTGCAACATACGGATTATACTAATGATCGCGAAACCTTGCTACAAAAGTATCAGCTGATAGATAAAATTGTTCAATCCTTTTGGAATAGATGGAGAGTAGAATACCTAAACACGCTACAAAGTAGACAAAAGTGGATACATAAATCCAAGTCAATATGTACTGGTACAATTGTCTTGATTAATACAAATAATATTCCGCCATTGCAGTGGCCGATCGGTATTATCGTCAAAACTTATCCCGGCACTGACGGAGTTGTGCGCGTAGTAGATGTTAAAACGAAAACCGGTGTTTTTCGTCGCTCCGTTACTAAACTTTGCCCTTTACCTACCCAGTAAATGTAATATTTTCTCTATTCGTAGTCTATAAGTATTATTTAAGTTATTTAGTTAACTATCTCACTCGGGTGAACTCGCGTGATTTAATCTGTTTTTCATCTGAGTTAATAACCGCTTGAATTTTAACGCATTTAAACCTTAGCTATTTATTTGAAAGTGGATCAGATTATCCCTTTCAAGGGGGGGAGGATGTAAGCGCCATCTATGAATTGTTTTCTGTAATTTAATGCACCGTCTGTTATTGTATTTGTGCACTGTTGTGGCATTGGATGAGGTCTTATTGAACCTATCACATAATCCTGTCTTTCCCAAATTTCCCACTACGCGAGATTGGCGCCACCTTCGTCAATCGTGAAGTTCGCCCGCGTTTTACCGTTGCAAAGTTAACCGCGCTTCAAGAGAGTGAAGTTCTCGCTGGACGCTGGTACATTGAGTTTTTTGGCCACCGCTACAAAGGTCACGCGTTTTCTTTAATCCGCTAATTTTGAGGGGGCCCCCCACACGTGTGAAGCAAAAATCCACTAATCCAAGGTAAGATCTTTCCTTTGTATCATTGCATGTGTATTTTTACAGTGATTGATGGTGAATTAATGGTACAGTTACAATTCATAGTCTTAGCTTTGAACCTATACAGTCCACTAAATTCGCATACAAACCAGATACTGTTTTGCTACTCGGTACGAGCCTCGTCTTTCCTACTAATAATGCTATACGGGACCCTTCGGCCCGGTTGATACGACAATATACTACACCTGCGTACGCCTTTGTTGACGCATCACAGAAACCGTGTAACTCGATGCATTCGTTTTCTGTTGTACCTATCCACCGCGGTACATTTATTTTATTTATGTTACATAAATCGACCTTGATTTTAACCCATTCCGCGTAAATATCGGCAGGCAGCTCATCATCCCATTTAAGGCCTGCTAGCCATGTTTTTTGGAAAATGATTTTTAGTTTGGTTGATACGGGTGAGAGCCATCCTAGCGGGTCAAATAATTTGGAAACTTCTGAAAGTAATAAACGTTTTGTAGTTTTGCTAGAAATGTTAGAGTCGATCTTTGATTGAAAAGAAAAATTATCATGATTTGGGTTCCAACCTAACCCTAGAATTTTGCTCTGCTCTTGCTTAAAAAAGAAACCAGGAGCGGTTTCAGTATCGACATCTACTAATAATTCGGGTACATTCGATTTCCATTTGCGAAGGTGAAATCCTCCCGATTGTAACAACTTGATAAGGTCCAGCTGTAGCTGCCTCGCCACTGATAAATTATGATGACCGTGCACTAAATCATCCATATAAAAGGAGTCCATAAGAACAGATAGAGCCGCGCTGTTTAAATAGTTCGCTTTTTCGTCCGACGCTAGCTTTTTTAACGTCATCATAGCGAGGAACGGTGCGGCCTTGGTGCCGTACGTCACTGTTTGCAACTGATACTCTCTGATAGGTTCGTGTGGAGCGTCTCTCCACACGATTTTTTGATATTTTTGATCATCATCATGGACCCGTATCATTCTAAACATTTTCTCAATGTCAGCCGTAAATCCGAATTGAAATTGTCTCCATTTGATGATAAGAGACTGGAGATCCTGCTGTAAATTGGGTCCGGATAACATTAAATCATTGATACTTAAACCCGAAGTAGTTTTACATGATGCATTGAAAACTACTCTAAAGCGTGTGCTCGTAGAGTCATCACGCTGAATACCGTGATGAGTGTTAAAATATGATGAAATAGAATTATCTGTTGACGGTATCATATGACCTAACTCTCGATATTCCTCCATAAATTTTTTATATTCCTGATGCATGTTAGAATTTTTCTTAAATTTTTTCTCCAAAGATAAAAACTGAGCTACGGCCTTAGGTTTTGACAACCCTAGCTTGTCTTCAAAATCTTCCTCGAAGGGCAACCTAACAACATAACGACCGTCTTGTTGGCGCGTCGTTGTTTCATTATAATAATCTAAACATTTTTGATCGCTAACTGATAACTTAGACGTTTCTGAAATATCCTTAATTTCCCAAAACTTTTCTATTTGACTTAAATCGGTTAAAACTACATTGCATTGAATAGTTTTTACGTTCCCTGTAAGAATCCAACCTAATGATGTGTTTTGGGCAATAGGCGTAAAATTATCTACCTTAAGCATTCCGTCTAATAAAATAAGAGCGTATATGTCGGCTCCTAGCAACAAATCAACTGGGCGGCTTATGTTAAATTTAGGATCGGCTAACGAAATATTCTGTAAAAATGGCCATGTTGGCTTATCGAATGAAAAACTAGGTAAATTTTTAACCAAACTCCGCATAATCAGCACGTCCGTTTCAAATTTAAAATCGCTGTTTATTGCTGCACAATTAAGAGAAATAACACCCTTACAGCTGCTTTCTTTGGCTCCGACACCAGATACAATACCCTTGCATCTCTTTCGAGGCAAGTTCAAAAGTTGAGCTGCATGCTCAGTAATTAGAGATATTTGGGAACCTTGATCTATTAGTGCACGCAATTGAACGTATGTACCATCTGATTTTTGTACGTTGATGATGGCTGTTGCCAAAAGGATTTCTGGAATCCCACGCTGTAAAGATACGTGAGAGTTGTGAGAGTTCACTTGCGCTGGCTCGTATTTCGAAACCGTCGGTTGCGCTTGCGCATACGCTTCGTGCAAAAGAGTGTTATGTTTTTCATTGCATTGTCTGCAACGTTTGGTAGAAAAGCAAGCCTTATTGTTATGAGAATAAAGGCAGTTTTGACATATCTCATGCTGTTTGACGATTTTGCGCTTTAGGTAATGTGGCATATCTATAAAGCGCTGGCAACTAAAAAGAGCGTGATCGCTCGTGTTACATACTGGACATTTATACAATTTCACCGTTGAAGCACTTTTATCCTGGGAAAAAGATTGTGATACCTTGTTTTGCGTTGGGAAAGATTGTTTTATGTTGAAGTTTTTATGCATGTTATAATTTTTATTATTATGTACAATCGTATTCTTATTATTAGGTGTCACAAAACGATTAAATGATTTTGATGGACTATCATATTTACGTTTAGAAGACTCTAAAGTAGTAAACTTACTCTCTAAAAATTTCAAAAAATCTTCAAGTTTAGGTAATTCACGCGGATTTTTTACCGACGTCAAATATTCGCTATGCAACTCTGAATCTAATTTTTGCGACAAAAGATATACTAATAAAGGATCCCAGGATGAGATATCAATTTCTATGTTTTTGATAGCGTTTAGTGTTTCTAAAGCGGTATCGTGAATGCGTTTAACATGATTTATTGATAAATGATGAGCAACTGGCATATTAAGTAAAATATCAACGTGAGAGTTAAAAATCAACCTTTTGTTATTGTACCTATTATTTAAAATATTCCAACAAGTATTGTAATTATCTGAGGAAATATTAAGATGCTGGATGAGACTTGCTGCCTCCCCCCTGACTTTAGTTTTTAAGAACTGCATTTTTTGCGCACTAGACAATGATGGGTTACTATGAATTGTCTCTGTAAATAAATCTTTAAAAGAAGTCCACTGATTATAAGTGCCATTGAAAACTGGTATTTCTATTTGAGGGGTAACCTGCTCCCTATGAGAAGTCGACCATAACTTCCGGTTGATAGCCTTGACTACATCGTTGTATTCTGTTTCTGTCTGATAATATGTTTGCTCATGCTCTAAATTCCTACCCCCTAGCTCACCGTCTAACTCCCAGTGTAGAGAGTCTATTGCTGTCCAGCGAGACTGAATATTCCGGAGCAAATGATCGAATTCCCATTTTTCGGTGATTAAATCAAGAGCAATGTTTGCTATCGTGTGTCGAAAAGCCTTAAAATTACTGCTCTGACGTCTTAATAATTCGTCTGTTTTGCTGTTGGTACCGTGAGACTGAGTCCCGGGCAACGGTGATGGCTGGCGGGACGCTGCTGCATCTGCCAGAGGTGTCGCAGGCCTAATTAGCGAGGTGGACGAGCCAGCCCTCGCCGGAGCCAGCGGCTGATAATTTGCTATGGCAGATCGAATCTGCTGAAATCTCTCTTTTGCCGTCTCGAATTGATTGTTCTTAAAGTAAGTAAACGACTGGGCATACTCGTACGTGCTCAATTTTTTATGATTAATTTCGATTTCTGCCCAGTATTGATCTAAGGCGTCTAATTTCGCCTGAATGTAGTCCGGCGTCTTTCGGTCGGCGCCATCCTTTTTAAAATTCGTGTATGATTGCTCTACACGCGTCACCAGCTGCTGCTGGTTCGCCAATAGTTCCTCCACACTCGACATGGTTTGAATCGAGAAATGTGGTGTAAAATAATTGGAAAGATCTTACTTGAAATGCTTGATACTGCTAGATGATATGCTGATGTGCTGCTGTGTTGCTAGATGTTGTTGGCTGCTGATGTTCACTGATGATAGGCACTGATAGTTCTGATAGTCACTGATAAAAGTCCTCACACGCGTATGATCCTGCTTTTGACCAAAACGCGGAAGGTCACAAAGCTCGAAGGACCAAAAAAGGGATGTAGGAGCTGCTTACTCGACTACACCCTTTTTGTGATATGATAGTTGATTGTTAAATTAAAAGTCCTTGATATAAAAATGATAATATATTGATTGAATGCTAATGCTAATAATGAGTGCGCGATTGATGACGGCTAGTAGCGAACTGCCCGAGAGTATGCACTTAGCCGGGACTACGGGAAAATATATGTCTGAATCAGCAATGTACGTGCTAGCTCGTACAGGTACAGTCAAAATTATAACTTTATTTCAGACTAGCTGTCCCGGCAAACGTTGTTTTGCCATTTAAAGTATATTTTCTACATCATCAGTTGATACATGTTTTACCCCCTCTTTTGTCCCCTAAGAGGTTGTGGGGGGGGAAGGTCATACACCAGACGTTAAGTTGAAAAACACAGTTAATACCTAATATGAAGTAAGTCCACTAAAGAAAAAAGTTGTATACAAAATCTGACCCCTCTTTGGTCCCCAGAGAGAGTTGAGAGGGGATGGGGGGGGGGGATTTTTATACACCAGATGTTGAGTTGGAAGAAGACAAATATAATATATCTGTGAAAACCGTATGCAAATCGGATCAGTAGTTTTCGTGTTAAAGAAAAAAGTTTGATACAAAATCTGACCCCCTCTTTTGTCCCCTTAGAGGGGTGGGGGGAAAAAATTTTATACACCAGATGTTAAGTTGGAAGAAGATAAATATATCTGCGAAAACCACATTCAAATCGGATCAGTATTTTTCGTGTGATGCTGGAACAAACATACAGACAGACAGAAAGAGTGACAGACAGACAGACAAAAAACTAACCACATTTTTGGCTTCTATAGCGATGTAGTGACAAAGGTGTAATTTCGGGTGTCATTTCATATCTTTTATGTACAGAATTTTCATTTCTACAACAGATGTCTTCCTCCCGCACGCACTTTGGTGACGCCCACTATCGTAATATTTTAATTTCGCCATAATTTCAAAACCAAATGTCCAATCTTAATCATTCAAAGACCAAATATTATCTACATAAACTGTACTTAGTGATAAAATAATTTATTTTGATAAGGATTAATAGCGTGAGTAAAATATATCCGTTTAAATGTAGTCCAAAAAAAATTCAGGATTTTTAAATAAATAAATGGTTATTGTGCCTCACTCGACATAGATAGGTATAGTGTGTCGCGGACTTTTTTGTAGATATTTATAAGATCTACAATTACTTAGAACATTTTATGGTTCTATCTTTTATAGTTTAGGCAGCGTACGCAAAATAAGTAACTTTTCTAGCTGATTTTTTACAACTTGCGTCCGAAAAACTCAAATATCTTACGGAACCCTACTTTTTTCCAAAATAAAATGTAGCCTATGTTCAGCAGAAATAATGTAAGATTCCAATAGCAAAAGAATTTTTCAAATCGGTCTAGTAGTTTCGGAGCCTATTCGACTCAAACAAACAAACAAACAAACAAACAAACAAACAAAAAATCAAATCTTTCCTCTTTATAATAGTAGTGTAGATCATTAGAAAAATCTTTTTTTATGATTTAAAATAACATTACAATAATATCCCACGTACGAGTATTATTAAATTCACAAGCGGGTATGTTTAATGATTACATTTATCCTATTAGACCTAACTCTAGGAAGCGAGATATTGTGTTTTAAAGAGAGGGAGGTGTTTGAGAGGTGTTCTGTAAAGGGTTACAGAACCAATTTAGGCCATCATAGCATGCTACCGAGAATATGTCGAGACCATAACAAGCTGTACAAGGAGTTCAATGTTGACATTACTGCTCACAAACTTGCTGCTTTTAGGAGAGTGCTAGCGGAAATCCCCTACCCAACGTAATGTGCAATATTGTCATCATCGACCCAAAAAAAAAAAATACAATTTTGCTATAAATATATGATTTGCATACTGAGTCTGCCTGTAATTGGGTCTGCACCTTAATAAGTTTCGTGTTGTAATATTAGTGAAATAAGTTTTTATAAGATGTAGACCTGTTGACAGACCAAATAAATAAAATATTTCGGTACTACACGGAACGGTGAGCACCGACTCACCAGGAAGAGTGTAGCGAGGAAATACTTGGCGACGTCGTGCGGTTCCCTGGCGATGTCCGCCAGCAGGCTGGGGAAGGGGGCGGGGTGGGCGGGCGGTAGCGCGTGCACCACCGCCGCGGCGGCCGCGTGCACGTCGACGCCGCGCCGCTCCGCCGCTGCCGCCGCGCCCAGCACGCGCGAGCGCCACGCGTCGTCGGCGTCGTCGACGCGCGACGTGTCGCTGTCGCCAAGCGAGCTGCGCTCGAAGAAGCCGTCGTCGTCGCTGTCGTCGAGCCGGCGCGTCGCCGCCGTCGCCGCCGCCGCCGCCTCCTCGCCGCTCCAGCCGCAGAACCCGCCCTCCTCGCCGACGTCCGTCGTCGGGCACATGTCGTAGCCGCGGAACTCTGCAACGTTCAACGTTTTAAGGAAATTGTATTTAAGTTTTAGATAATGTAAGCAACTGAAAAAAAACAGTTTTTTTTAATTAGTACTTTATGGATTTAGGTTAAGGTTTGCACGATTATCTTGATTTACATAATCATAATCAACTGTGAATAAACATCAGCCAGGTGTGGTCCTCCTATGGTAAGCCTACCTGTATTGTGCGGGGCGGGCTGCTGGTTGAGTTGTGTGCGCGCGGCCCGCAGGCGGTCGCGGCGCACGCGCACCACGCGCCCCACCAGCCGCGCCGGCAGACTGAACTCCGTCGGCCGCGACAGCGCCACACGCAACTCTGTGGACAATGTACTATACGATGTAGACTCATGTACAGTGTTAAAAAAAAATTCTTTATACAAAATAGGTGTTATGAATACACTTTCTGAACGTCGTAGAAAGAACGTAGAAACTAAGATGCTTACCACCGGCTTAGGAACTAACCCGGCGACAAAAACCGCCGCAGATAGAGAACCCCAACTATGCAGATTGCTTTATGTTATCAATTATTATCATCAATCGTATTCTTACTGTAATTTTTGGCAGCCTGCAAATTTTCTTAATATGTAAAATAAAAGTAAATCAATACAAATAAAATGTTTATACCTTTACTGATCAAGAGTTTGACGGTGCCGCACACAACATCCTCCATTTTTGTTTCATTTTTTCGCTTTCTCTCCTTCTTCTCGGTTTTGGGTAGCGGTGTCGAGCAGGGCGGGGGCGTTGCGAACGGCACGGGAGTGGCGCAGGGCGGAGGTGCGATGAAGGGCACGGGGGTGACGCAGGGCGGGAGCGTAGCTAAAGGCGGGGGCGTGGCACAGGGCGGCGGCGACGGGGGAGGGGAGTCAGCGGGCGGCGGCGGAGAGGGCGGGGCCTCCGCGTCCAGGGCGTCTCGCAGCTCCACTAGGGCGGGCGGCCGCCACGCCTCGCTTTCGCCGCCCGTCGCTAGCTCCTCCACCAGCAGCCCATCCTGATGAAAAACATAATTTTGATAAACATCTGTAATTGTTCCATTGACCACGCATCTGACACTTTTAAATGTCGTATCATACCTGTTACCATAAATGTTGAGTTCTACGCTGAAATGTATCAGTCGTTACATGAATATAAAGAAGAATCGCAGAAGAAAATCAAGGCATTAGAACAAAGAAATATTTACCTGGAGAAGTGTACAAAGGCTTTGGAAGAACGAGTACAGGAGTTGGAGATGCAAAACAAAGAAAAAAGCATTGAAATACATGGATTGGAGAAACAGGAGTCAGAAAATACAAAAATCCTAGTTCAAAACCTGGCCAAGAAGCTAAACCTGGACCCGCAGGAAGTTGAAGATGCTAAGAGGGTAGGTTCAGAAAAAATAGAAGGCTCAAAACCCCGAATTGTGCTGGTTAAACTACGCTCTAAAACCGCCCGCAATAGCTGGCTGATGGTAAAGAAAGAAACTAAAATAACTAATCACAAAGTATACGGTAATGGCAACGAGAAACGAATATACATAAATGAAGATCTTCCAAAATTTAAGCGGCAACTACTGTGGAGCGTGAGAAATAACCTAAAACCTAAGGGCTTCCAGTATATTTGGGTACAAAATGGTAATATCTTGGTTAAGAAAAATGATGAAGAAAAAAAGATTTACAATATTAGATCGGAGGAAGACCTATGTAAGTTCGACGATTGTAAACAAGTATAAAAATGAGATGTATGTACACACTTGGCTATAAAAAAAAATGGCGACTTTCGATAATTTAACTAATATACCAAATAGCACTACTTTTAAAAAATACTGTGATATATCTGCACTAAATAACGACATAGATCAAAATGGATTATGGAATACACATATAATACATCTCAATATAAGCTCACTTAGAAAGCATTTCAATGAATTACTCCTATTTCTAGATAAATATAATTATAATGTAGATATAATATTATTAAGCGAAATAAATATAAAGATGGACGACCTTCCACTATATCAAATATTGGGATACAACACACATATATACACGAGAGAAACCAGAAGAGGAGGAGGAATATTAATCTACGTCAAAAATGGGATAAGTTTCGATGCTCAAACAGTGAAGTCAGAAGCTGTGGAAATGATTCACGGGCGGCTTAAATGTGGAAAAAGCACTACGCATCTAATCGCCATATATAGACCACCTGCCAAAAACAAATTAAATTTTATACAACAATTAGATATCGTAGTGAAGCCGATTCCAGCATCAGAAAATGTTATCGTTATCGGAGACACTAATATAAACATATTGAATGATTTAACAAATCCAATAATATCAAGGTACAAAAACACCTTGTGTGAACGCGGACTGCAGTGTGCAATACCGACAGGAGTGATAACGCGCGAGGCGATCGTGGACGGCCGGCTCGAGACGTCGTGCTTGGATCACGTGTGGGTGCGAGCGGGATGCAGCGATGACGACTCGTGCGCCTACGTCCTGGAGGCGCGCATCAGCGATCATTATGTAATAGGGTTATTGATGAACTTACGTGCAACTGATAACGAACAATGTTGTGTATTTACAGACAATAGTGTGCGCGATGTATTATGTGATAAACTCGTACAAAAAAAGCTTGTCGAATACGACTGGTCACAATTATTAAATATAGCTTGTCCTTTAGATTTATACCAGACTATTTGTTCTGTCTTTAAGCAAATATATAATGATAGCACAGTTACTGTTCAGATAAAAAACAAAAAAATAAGACAACCATGGATAGACAAAGAGTTGTATTCTATGTTATTACGGAGGGACTATTTATTTAGAATATGGAAAGCTGACACTAGTAATATGAATAAGAGATTAGACTATACAAAGTACAGAAATAAAGTTAATAAATTAATAACTATTGCAAAAAATAAGTACAGACAATCGGAAATCGCGAAATGTGAAGGAGATTTTAGGAAAATCTGGTCAAACATAAATATGTGGTTAGGTCGTAGCAAAACTAGTTTAGATGAAGTAATTTTAAGATACTTAGGGAAGACTGATAGTGTGGAGCAAATCTGTACAAATTTTACTAGGATTTTTACTGAAGAAATTAAACAGATTAAACATATATGTAATAATAAATTTTTAGATAGAAACAAATACGTCAAGCCGAGTGAAGTAACCTTTAGATATAAAAAAGTAACATCCACACAGATAGAAAAGATCATTAAAACGTTGTCTCATGAAAAAACACCTGGTTTGGATAGAATTAGGGCAAAAGATATTAAATTTATGCATAAACAGTTAAGTCCTATTGTTGCTAATTTTATAAATAATTGTCTGTCAAATAGTACTTATCCTGATGAGTTAAAAAAGGCAATAATTCGTCCAATATATAAGTCTGGAAGCCACATAGAGTACACTAACTATAGGCCTATAGCAATATTATCAGTTGTAGACAAAATTACTGAAAAAGTTATTGTTGAGCAGATTACTACATTCTTAGAACAGCATAGTATACTCAGTGATGTACAGCATGGCTTTCGGAGAGGGCGCAACACTATATCTGCATTGTCAACATTTTCAAATTATATTAACGAATGCTTAGACTCCGGTAAACAGGTGATTGCCCTGTTTATCGATTATAAAAAAGCGTTTGATACTCTGGATCATGATATTCTCCTACAGGCGATGGATGAATGCGGTATACGCGGGCCCACAAAAATGTGGTTAAAAAACTACTTGTCAAATAGGAAAATAACTGCTGTAATATCCGGTGTGACCGGAACAGAGGCGGATGTAGAGCTCGGGGTCCCCACCGGCTCGGTGTATGGGCCAGTAGGCTATACTATGCACGTCAATAGCGTAACTAATGTCATTGTAAAATGTAAGAAACTCATGTATGCAGATGACATGTGCCTCATGTATGCTTCCAAAGACATAAATGAGGCCCAGAAATGCGTACAGGAGGACTTTGAGAATGTTAGTAAATGGGCACATGACAATGGCATTATTTTAAATCTCTTAAAAACCAAATGTATGCATATACATTCGCCGTACAATAGGAGCGCTAAATCTGTAAACGACAGGGACCTCACCATAGTGGGACATACCTACGAGTGTATGCACTCGAATAAATCTAATTGTAAATGTTCTGCGCTCGAGTATGTCGATACAATAAAATATTTAGGACTAACTGTTGATAAGCACTTTAGCTGGAGATCACATGTAGATAACATTTGTAATAGGTTGAGGTCGTTGCTAGGAAAATTCTATCAACTCAAGAATGTATTGGATAAGAAAACTTTAAAAGTAGTGTACTTTGCACTAGCTGACTCACTAATAAGCTATGGACTTTCTATATACGGGACAACCTTTAAAACATATTTAGAAGATATAAAAACCATACAAATAAGATTATTAAAATATTTAGTTAGCAATAATGTTAAGAAAAAATGCAAAAAAGATTATGACAAGTTATTTTCCATCTGTGAGATTTTGCCTATTGATAAAAAAGTTCAATATATGTTAGGTTTAGAGCATTATTACATAGATAAGTACAAAACAAAAGTTAATAATAAGTGCAATACACGTAAGGTTATCGAAAATAAACTGTTCCAGCCAAAAGTTAATAACTACTATGGTAAAAGGACGTTAAAATATATAGTACCTAAGTTATTTAATAAAATAGACATACTAAGAACTGATATAAAATTAAATATAGGTACTCTTAAGACAAAACTACGTAAGCATCTTATGGAGTGTAGATAATAAATATTAAATAGACACCAAATTTTATGCATTGCATATTTGCGCAATCAAATATGCATATGCATATAATATTGGTTTAGTGATTAGTCTCATTTAAAACTATCAATAACTAAGTTACGATAGATAAAAAGATATTACTTACTTATATTATACATATATTATATATAATGGTATATTATAAAAGGTTGTGTAGGTAGTTATAGTTGCATAATAGTAATATTGTGTATAGTTTATTAAACTTCATACTTAGTAATATTACTATCATGTTTAGTCTTTGTTAGTGTAATAGTGTTTAATCTAAGATAATAATAATATATGTAATATTATATAAAAAGTGTAAGTCAAAAGGTATATTGTTGGAAAAAAAAAAATTGTATGTTACTGTAAAAAGTTTGTAGTAAATGTAAAATGAGCGCTTCTCGCCTTCAAACGTTAAAGTTTGGCGAGTTTATAGTTTGTAACAACACATAAAACATTGTATTTTGTGAAATAATAAAAAAAAAAAAAAAAAAAAAATACCTGCAGCCGCCAGCAGCATGCGAAGTCGTGTAGCGCGCCGATGGTATCGCCTTCGTAGTCGGTGAGGGGGGCGGCGGCGGTGGGGCGGGGGGCGAGGTCGGCGTGCGCGCGGGGCAAGGTTGGGGGCGGGCGGGGGGCGGGGTCGCGCCGCGCGCCGCTCGCCGCGCTCAGTGTGATCGCAGCCCACTCCGCCGCCTCTGACGAGCGCCGCTTGCGACGACTTGTGTCTGGACCGCTGGGCGTCGCCGGTTCTCTGACATATACATGTTATTAATTTATATGACACACCAAGAAGGAAATACTTATGAAACAATATTAATACGAAAAATATACAGCTGTAGAATAAAGGTGAATGTTTTTTATATTACAGGTGTAGTTACACACAAAAATCTAAGGTGAATCTTAAATAATGTTAAAGAAAGCTTGATCTTCTGAAACTTATTTAGTGTATATATCACGCAGTTTACGCTTTATACATCACATATTTCATTTAAATGTTTTCTTTCTATCGCTCGATATTAATTTAAATAACAAACAAAAAAAAATTTAAGAGGGACCTTAAGACTAATTTGAGTAAGTGTGACTCTAGAAAAAGCAAAGGTTTTTTTCATTAGGTGTGCAACATAAAGGTAGACTTTGTGACTATTATAAAAAAGGAAACAACAATAAACCGTTGGAAACACATCGAGAACACCATATTTTTGCACATTCAATACCTAATATATTTTTTGTTATCTGTTATTTTGAACTTGAAGCACCTGAAGGCCACATAGATAATATCAACTAATGCATACATTAAACAATCTTATCATACTAATTTTAGAATTATACACTCATTTCACTACCACAAGTTGGAAAATATGAAGCCTATTTAAAAAGGGTCCAATGATCGATCTTGGTATTAGTAATGGATACATTATAATTTTAGTACAATATTTATTTATTTATTTATTTGGTCTGCCAACAGGTCTACATCTTATAAAAACTTATTTCACTAATATTACAACACGAAACTTATTAAGGTGCAGACCCAATTACAGACTCAGCATGCAAATCATATATTTATAGCGAATTTTTTTTTTTTGACAATGTCAATGACAATATCGCACATTACGTTTGGTAGGGGATTTCCGCTAGCACTCTCCTAAAAGCAGCAAGTTTGTGAGCGGTAATGTCAACATCGAACTCCTTGTACAGCTTGTTATGGTCTCGACATATTCTCGGTAGCATGCTATGATGGCCTAAATTGGTTCTGTAACCCTTTACAGAAAACACCTCTCGCTTCCTAGAGTTAGATCTAGGAACAGAAAACATTATTCGTGACAGGAAGTCAGGATTGTTATATAAGTTATTTAACATTTTAAAAAGAAACACCTGATCAGTTATCCACCTACGATGCTCAAGTTTATATACAATATACAAACCTACACTGCTCGGTCTGATCAAAATCAATGTATAAGTCGATTATAAATGCGAAAGTGTGTGTGGCTGTCTGTCTGATACCTCTTCACACCTAAGCCTCTATGTATAAAGCCTGGTATCAGGAAAGGTCATAGGATACTTCTTATTCCGATAAAATGTAAGGTTCCCGCGTGATAAACGCGTTTGGGACCTCCATAGTTGCGGGCGTCATATACGGTTCCGGTAAGATTCCCGCGTGGTAAACGCGTTTGGTACCTCCATAGTTGCGGGCGTCATATACGGTTCCGGTAAGGTTCCCGCGTGGTAAACGCGTTTGGTACCTCCATAGTTGCGGGCGTCATATACGGGGTGTAACTAAACTAAGTGATAATACTTTAGGGTGTCTACTTGTTCCTTGTAGAGAGTTCACTGTGAAAGTAGCAGCACTGAAAGACCAAATTTTTTTCACTTTTGTATGGGGAAACTCGTGACGCTCGGGGCCTTGCCCATACAAAAGTGAAAAAAAATTGGTCTTTCAGTGCTGCTACTTTCACAGTGAACTCTCTACAAGGAACACGTACACACCCTAAAGTATTATCACTAAGCTTTGTTACACACTGTAGATTCAATAATATGTAATTATAAATGCAAGTGTGTCTGTCTCTAAACCTATTACGTCTTTACACTTAAGGGCCCGGGTTACCCTCGAAATTTTCATACATTCTTAATACCAAAATCATTTTCTCATACGAAAATATTTAACATGTTTGAGTTATTTTTCAGCTTAAGGGCCCGGGTTACCCTCGAAATTTTCATACATTCTTAATACCAAAATCATTTTCTCATACGAAAATATTTAACATGTTTGAGTTATTTTTCAGCTTAAGATAGTTATTACCTAGGGTCCTGAACAAATTTTTTTTACAAATTATTTAAATACTAAAAAAAAAATTTTTGTCTTTAAATATTTTTTAGTAAATTTACTACTAAATATTTAAACACCAAAAACTAGACAAAAACACTAAAAAATATATAAATAAATAGTAAATTTACTACAAAATATTTAAATAATAAAAAATATTTTTTAAAGTTTAAATATTTTGTAGTAAATTTACTATATATTTATATATTTTTTAGTATTTTTGTCTATTTTCTGGTGTTTAAATATTTAGTAGTAAATTTACTAAAAAATATTTAAAGACAAAAATTTTTTTTTAGTATTTAAATAATTTGTAAAAAAAATTTGTTCAGGACCCTAGGTAATTACTATCTTAAACTGAAAAATAACTCAAAAATGTTAAATATTTTCGCATGAGAAAATGATTTTGGTATTAAGAATGTATGAAAATTTCGAGGGTAACCCGGGCCCTTAAGATAGTAATTACCTAGGGTCCTGAACAAATTTTTTTTACAAAATATTTAAATACTAAAAAAAAAATTTTTGTGTTCAAAAATTTTTTTGTAAATTTACTACTAAATATTTAAACACCAAAAAATAGACAAAAACACTAAAAGATATATAAATAAATAGTAAATATACTACAAAATATTTAAACTTTAAAAAATATTTTTTATTATTTAAATATTTTGTAGTAAATTTACTATTTATTTATATATTTTTTAGTGTTTTTGTCTATTTTTTGGTGTTTAAATATTTAGTAGTAAATTTACTAAAAAATATTTAAACACAAAAATTTTTTTTTAGTATTTAAATATTTTGTAAAAAAAATTTGTTCAGGACCCTAGGTAATTACTATCTTAAGCTGAAAAATAACTCAAACATGTTAAATATTTTCGTATGAGAAAATGATTTTGGTATTAAGAATGTATGAAAATTTCGAGGGTAACCCGGGCCCTTAAGTCAATGACTCAATTTAGATATAATTAGCGTACTTTGAGTTGATACAATTTTGTCCCAAAAAATGCTTGGTTCCCATGCCAGTTTCACCCAACAAACTTGCCAGTAATCCCTCATCTAGTAAATACATAACAATACATTATCACATACAATACATCTATCACAAATAACATTAAATACAAATTGCATTCGTTTATTTACTACATTCACCGGGAGTCGGACTGGTACTAAGGCAATAATAGTACTCACTCTGTCGTGTTATGCAAGTCCTCGCTTACGCTGAGCACGTGCTGGTAGAGGCAGTCGACCTTGCGGCCGTAGATGCTGGCGGACTGCTGCAGCAGCAGCGCCAGCTCCACGAAGTTGGGCACCGCCTGCCCCTTCTCCCCGCCCTCCCCACCCTCGCCGCCCGCCTCCAGCGCGTGCAGACCCGCCTCCGTCAGGTACTCCTCCAGGAGCTATACCCATCAACACTTTAGTTATTACTACTATCAGAGGAGTTGATCCAAAGGCATACAGCAGACCTAGGTAATTTGGTCGCTTTATGTCAATCACAGCTTACATTGAATTGACATAATCCGACCAAATTACATAAGTCCCTCAACTGCCTATGAATCAATTTCTTCGATGGTACATAGTACAAGTATAGGCCAAGCAAAACTTAAAGATCGTGAAACGAAACTCGTGATAGTAGGCTGATGTGGACCTTAAAATCGAACTCTTCTATTTTTAGAAAGTTAAGTTTAAAGTTGTGCATATACATCTATTTTGTATAGGTATACATAATTAAATCCTCTTGCTTTTTATTTATAAATAGTAACAAATGGCAAACTATGCATGCCAAATTCTGATAAAATTTTACTTTCAATTTTGTATGTTATATTACTATAATAGCATAATCCTCAGTTATACGACTCTTGACCACAAGCATAATATAAATTTCCTTATTCATGGCAGGCAGAAAATATGAAATACAGGTAATACAAGTCTTTTACAATCAAACATGCTTTGTTTTGTCACGCACTCACTTTGTGTTATGAACTCGTGACTCATGACAAGTTCAACAAGTTTGTACAAATGTAAAAAATGATAATTATTCACTTGTTCACTATAGTCTACACAGAACTAGTAAATGCATTAACCCATCAAGCCCCGTAAGAACACAGGTGACTGAGACAACAATAGAATACAATAGCATTTCCGAGAATCCCAATCGACAGATTAATAAGTAATTTTAAACTTAATTATAATGTCAAATTTATGCTATATGCATTTAGTGAAATAATAATACAAAAAAACTACAAATACAACAAAAACCTTTTCTGAATATAAGATTATGCCAAGACAAGCATACTGGCTGGACCTGTCACTAGTTATAAACACACTATACACAAATTCTACAACTTAACAGTCTTTGCAGACTGCAACTCATGATAGACTAATACAAGCTATTACAAAATGTGATGTGTAGTTCCCATATACATTTAGTTATTCATTAAGCAACCACCATGTAGAGGGTCTCAGTTACTAGAGAGGAAGTTTTATCCAATCCAATAGCTTTTAGGAAGTTATAATATTATAAATTTGACAAAACCTCCTCCTACTCCTCCTACAAATTTAAATATTTTATTAATTCAGGTAGTAATAAAACTTTAATAATAATAAAAATAAGTGTGTTTTGTAACATCTATTCTATAAAATTACATAAATTTATGTAATTTCATTAAATATTAAATCTAGCAGTAACTAAGCAAAACCTTAAAACAATAATTAATTTATATAGTTTCCGGTAACTCAATACCATGCATATTGCATGTGTTCTTTTTATGATAGTAATAACCTTTTGCGAATAAAAATATAACATTGGTTAATTGTATTTTAACTACTATATAAAATATTAGAACTGTAAACTATAATCTTTTTATATCAACACACACACACAACTTATATACATAATAATTAATATCAATTACGGAGAAAGGTTATAAACGTTTTGAAGTAATTTAACTTTTGTTAAGGCAGAATTATAGATTAGGAATTTCATATTATTATACTCAGTATGAAACTTGTTTATTTAACCCGTTGATCGTGAGAAAAACAACTTATCTATTGTTATCGCGGTTGCATGAGACCGCTTGGGGCTTGATGGAATTTATATTCTTAGTTCTTTTTATAAGATGGTATGCAACTAACACAATATAGTTATCAAAATATTATGCGGGCTTTAGTAGGCTGAGTTTATTGCAAACTTCAGAGGCCCATTTAAATATCCTTTAGTTACTATATTGTATGAAACTATTATACTATTATGTTGTGTGTGTATGTTTTATATAGGTACTACTTCTGCCTAATATTTATTCAGTAATCACAAACCATTCAAGTTTCGAGCTACCACAGTGGGGATGACATTATCTAACAAGTACCTTGATACATGAGTACTTTCCTACAATGGTGTCAACTGTCTGACATTAGCTAAACATCGTCCAAAACCAAACTTTTCTGAACATTATCAAGTATACATTGGTAAATACATGCAATATACAGGATATACCGCCTAAAATATGTCTAGGAACACACAAGACTCACCGCGCTCAAGTCTGTGTCGAAGCTCCGGCGGACGTCGCTGATGGGTTTCATCAGCTCCGCCACTATCTCCTCCAGCCTCTGCGAGTTCATGCTCCACCGTTTTTCTCTCTTCGAACTTATCCTGAAAACAGCGTGCGCCCATTGAAAACATCACTGAAATGAGACGCGGGAACGACCGATTGCATAGTGTCGATGGCGCGAAAATTTATTTCCCGAAGTTGGAAAATTCGAAAATATCTTTGCACACTTTAGAAGTTGTTTAGAGATAGCCGAAAGTCGAGCACGCAATTACCTCTCAGTCCTTATACAGTCGGCGTCCATATTACAAACATAAACTTTTGATATTAGGAAGAACGTAACAACGGTGGCCATTTATTTATGTTTTCGATGAGGACATTCCATGTTTGTCTGTCAATGTTCGCCAAGCATATTCGAGTCGATGTTGAAACTTGAAGGTTTGCGTCTTGCCACTGTCAAAATCTGGAACTCTGCACTCTGCAGACGGGCGACAATAGCCGATACGAAATAAGCGACTTTAATATTATTTTTACTTTTCGCTTTTTTATGTTTCGCTTTTAAGTTTTAACCAATGATCATTTGGTAAATTTTGGTTCTACCGTTCTAAACACAGACTACTAAGGGATACTACGTATGTTCTAAATAAATGTTAAGTTAAAACTTAAAAGTGTTAAATCCGAAAATTTATTCCGCCAAGGCCAACCGATCCGATGGACAATTAATGACACAGAACAAATTTACTCCTAGCGGAGAATTAATGACAATAAAGTTTGAGGCGATGTAATAAAATCTAAAATTTTGATAAAAATATATTTGTGAAATTTAGCATTTGTGAAATTTAGCAATAAAATAAAAAAGGGTTGTAACTTGTAGGTACTAGGTACTGCTCAGTGCTCGGCGCTCGTAAAATTCGAGAAAGTTTTATTTATACTCTGTGGTAGGCTAAATATCTATGGAATATTTTTATTTATCTGTTAAAATCTATGGGTATCCAAAGACAAGAGCATTGACAAGAGAGTTTAGAGCGCATGGCATAGAGATTAGAGCGGGCATAGACAATAGTAATTTACAAATGGCAGTGTTTACAAAATATAAATAAATATTGACCAATTAGTTATTGATTTCTACTTTTAAAAACCACTTATTTTTGGGAGTTCTTCATTAAAAGTGTATATATTTTATAGCTTCTATCATAAACAAATAACTAAAAGAAGGTCCACAGTCAGGAATTGTGATATCTCAAATTATGGGCGAATCCAGGTGTTACTCGTTGATGAAATGTTTGCTGATACTTTTTAATGTTATATTCCTAGTAAGTTCCTGATTTTATCTTAGTCATTATAGTATACTAACAATAATCAAACTAAACCTTTCTTGCCGCTCCTTCCTGACATCAGGGCCATTTGACCTAGATTTCCATTCATTGGATTCCTAGTGTTTATTTCCTGCATATTTTGTTGTCCAATAAATTTGTTGGTGGTGATAAGAGTCGGTACTGTGTTGTAGCTGGTGGGCGCGGGCGTGGCGGCGTTCGCGGGCTGGGCGCTGTGGGACGGGCGTGGCACGGAGAGCGGGTCGGCGCGCGCCGGGCTGTGCGCGCTCGCCGTGTGGGCCGCCGTGCTCACCCTGGGCGCCATCACCGCGATTGCCGGTCAGTACATACCTCACCAGCAGTCAGGAGCTAATATTATTATTCTGGCACATATGCCGTTGGTTTGTCATGCCTGTTATAGCCGCAACTGAAATACACAATCTACAAAATTTGAGGAGTCTAGCTATAGCCTTTCGATACAGCCTAGGGACAAACCTCTTAAAATGAGTAAAATGTACATGTTTTTTTTATATATATTATTTTTTTGGAGACATACCAGCTGGGATGGTTAATGGGCCAGAGCCAGAAAAATAAATAATAACATAATAATAAGTTAACCATATTTCGTAGTAGAGGTAAGATGAATGATGTTATATTAATGTAGTGCTTGGGCACAGGAGCTGTACGCGGGTCTGGCGCGCTGCTGGCGGTGTCATTCGGGCTGGTGGCGCTGAGCGCGGGCGCGGGCGCGGCGGCGGGGTGGTGGGGCGCAGCGCACGTCGGCCAGCTGCGCGGCGCGCTGGCTGCGGCGCTGCGCCACTCGCTGCGCCACGAGTACGGCACCGTGCCCGCGCGCACCGCCGCGCTCGACGCCATCCAGCGCGGGCTGCGCTGCTGCGGCGCGGACGGCGTGCGCGACTGGCAGCGCGCCGCGTCAGCCGACCTCGACCTGTCGGTGGGGGCGCCGCCGGCGGTGTACATGGTGCCGGCGTCATGCTGCGAGCGCGCGGGCGAGGCGTGCGAGACAGCGCGGCGCGTGGCGGCGGGCGGAGAGGCGGCTGGCCTGTGGGCGGCGGGGTGCGCGGGCCGGGCCGCCGACGCGCTGGCGGACGTGGCCCGCGCGCCGCTGGCGGTGGCGGCCGCGCTGCTCGCCATGCACGGCGCTGCGCTGCTGCTGACGCTCACCCTGTGCCTGCGCGCGCGCCCGCCGCCGCATTACAAAGCGTAAGGCGACTGAAGTAGACGTCGTTAGGAGATCACCATGACCGTTGACCACTTGTCCGAGTGTTGTTGAGAGTTGCGCCGAGATCCTGAAATAATTTAAAGTATTTAATTTTGTTCAGTTTATTTATTTCTGCAATAATTTGCTAATATGTAGATTTATTGTTTTCTAGCTAGTCACACGTGCCCGCCCCAATCTGACAATGTGTAACTTTTCTATGTTTTGTACAATTTTAATGGTATTATATTTTGTTGAGACTGATTTTTATATTTATGTACTGCAGTACCGCCTTTTTTTAATGTAGCATACAAAACAAGATAGATGCTAATACAAATTTTGAATTTATCAATTTTACGTATTATGTTAGCCATATTCCAAACAAATTAAATGTTTGTAGTTTAAAATTGAGACCAACTGCAGCAGTAGGTTATTTAAAGAATTACAATATGACATTTTAACACTAATAAATGATGTGAGTACTAACACTGTAACACTGTACGAATACAATGTAGTTCTATAAGGTAACGGGGCTGCCCAACAGATATATTGCATTACCTGTAAGATAATATAATAATAACTACATGATTAGGGAATATTAATGAATTTAAAATAATAATATTATTATGTAGTTTATATTATCATAATACAGGAATATGATAAAGTTGGCCACCCCCCAGTTTTGTATTAATTGTTAGCATAGTCAAGTCATAGGATAACCAAAACGTGTGTTCTATTATAGTGTTTGTACTGTTGTTTTTTTAAATAGATTTATACCTAAAGAACTGAGTGTAAGATATCTTAACTAGGAGACTGCACCAGCATTCGCACTGCCGACGCGCGCTACATAGCGTTTGTTCAAGACTGATTTTTGTATTTTGATTTATTAAATTTTAGGCCGCCACGAACTCGCGACACGAAATGTTTTACGAAATTTATAATAAGTTCTGTAATGTTCGTACTACTTGCATGTTCGCGTGCGCGCCCGACGCCTGTACACAGTACAAAGCCGTGTGTCATATTATTATTTGACTGATTTGTGTTTAGTTTGTACTAACAGTACTAACCCACCGCGCTGATATAACATTCTTTAGAGTTTAGATCATAATATATTTACAAGTCTGTTAGCATCCACAGGTTGACTCGGAGTTATAACTTATATCGGCAAGCTTAGTATAGCCACTGTAGAAAAATTGCAGAGAAATAGACAAAGAGACAGACTGGCATAGGTAAACTGTCATATTGTCTCTAAAAGCCAGCATTTCTCATCGTATACCTGCTAATAGGTTTTTAAAAATATTGTTCTGACTGTACTTTTATAGAAATACTAGCTGTCCCGGCAAACATTGTTTTGCCATTTAAAGTGTTTCTCCTTTATCAGTTGATACAAAATCTTACCCCCTCTTTTGTCCCCTAAGAGGGGGGGGGGGAAATTTTATCAACAGATGTTAAGTTGAAAAACACAGTTAATAATATAAAGTCCAAGAAAAAAGTTTGATACAAAATCTGACCCCCTCTTTGGTCCCCTTAGAGGAGTGGGAGGGGGGATTTTTATACACGAGATGTTGAGTTAGAAGAAGACAAATATATCTGCGAAAACCGTATGCAAATCGGATCAGTAGTTTTCGTGTTAAAGAAAAAAGTTTGATACAAAATCTGACCCTCTCTCTCTGGACTCCAGATGTTAAGTTGGAAGAAGACAAATATATCTGCGAAAACCGCATTCAAATCGGATCAGTAGATTTCGTGTGATAGTGGAACAAACATACAGACAATAAACTAACCACATTTTTGGCTTCTATAGCGACGTAGTGACACCCCCCCGATTATTATTTTTTAAATATCTATTTTCATTTCTACAGATTTATTATATGTATAGATTGTTCTGATTGTGACTGACGTGCCTTACGCTAGATTTTGCATGAGTCTGTAATTTCTCCACATCATAAGTACTATTCCTGATTATCAACCTGTGGGTGTAGTTGCTAGTTGTAAACTTGTAAATCTTCGCGCGGGGTCATTTAGACACCATAAAAATTTAATAATAATCAGCTCTCTTCTGCTTTACTTAATTGAAAGCAGAATTTTGTGGTGCCTAATAGATCAATATTATTATTGATGTGTATTATTATTATAAATAAAGAGAGAATTAGTAAAATTTAATCTACTAAGGCCACTTGTGCATAATATTATCTATCACAATATTGTGACCTCTGTGATTCTCCTTGTTTTTGAAAGAGATAACATGATATAACTCAGGATTACTTTAAACCCAGATGTGTACAAATGGGCCTTAGTCAATTATCTTTTGTCTCAATTCTAGTACTCTTTATTGTAACGAGTTGTACCTGCGTGTGTCGAGATAGCTGATAGTTGGTGTCCTTCGTTGTAGCCGCTAGATGTAAGACGCGCACCGCGATACTTATTATAGGCGTTAATTAATCTGCTAATGTCAATAATAATATTATATTATATGAGTTGTGATTTATGTAAAAATTGATATGAGAACAAATGACGCCAGTATGAGCCAAAACGTATCGCTGGAAACTACATACATTTATGCGCCGTGGCCCGTGACACATAAGTGTAACACAACAATTTTATTGATCTATCAGAGATTTTTGAGTATATCAAAAGTCTGACCACCCTGCCATATAGTATCGCGGTGCGCCCCGTGCCATGTATTTTGTATTGTAGTTGTAAGCGTAATAATTTATGTTGATATTAAAACATTAATAAATCTCTTTTCATTCTGACTTTCGTGTCTCATTTTGCTGGGAGCTATTTCATTTTATTCGTTTAGTAATCAAACTAAACTAATATAATATTTCGTGCGGACTACAGACTATTTTGTTGTCAGCGGAGTCGCGGACACAAAACCCTGTCGAGGATATACCTAATGAATTCCCGTGAGTCCGTCGATGGCGGTAGTGACTGGTGTATAATGAGGCATGAGCACCACCAAGTTTTTAGTGTGTAGAGGCATCACTTCTACCGTTCTTAGAAGCAGCGTCCCACATATCCGTGGTAGGATTTTTCATTCTAATTCCCAAGAAGGATATTGTCATTGACATTTACAAATATGTACAACAGATGGAGCTACTAGTATCATAATAAAAATAATATATTTATTATGTTTCATTTTAGTTACAATGGTTTATATATATATTATGAAATAAGGGGGCAAATGAGCAAACGGGTCACCTGATGGAAAGCAACTTCCGTCGCTCATGGACACTCGCAGCATTAGAAGAGCTGCAGGTGCGTTGCCGGCCGAATAGGGGAGGGTAGGGAAGGGAATAGGGTAGGGGGATTGGGCCTCCGGTAAACTCACTCACTCGGCGAAACACAGCGTAAGCGCTTTTTCACTGCCGGTTTTCTGTGAGGACGTGGTATTTCTCCGGTCGAGCCGGCCTATTCGTGCCGAAGCATGGCTCTCCCACGTCAAAACAATATACACTACAACTGGTATGAAATTAAAATGTGATTTATCAACAAATGTGTACAGAAGATAGAACTACTAAAATTTTAAATCAATCAGAATTCAGAAGTAATTTATTTACATTTGGTGTACAATAATTATAGATGGAGCTAATAGTATCAAATTACACCATACTCGTACACTATTAGCTAATATAAACTGGTAACTCAGGTAAGTAATTAACTTATTTAATTTTTATTTTGACAATATCAAAACTTTACTTCGTTCCATAGATCCATCATTCACTGCATAAAGAAATCAATTTTGCATTAGGTACATATTATTATTGCTCAATGTAATCCAGAGCATATTAATATATCATCAGATATACATTTGTGAGTATACTCGTGTGATGTAAGATAAGTGATAGATATATACCTACAACGTGGTAACTGACTGCTTCGAGGAAACCGACTGACAAAAACTACAGTGATATTATGATTTATGTCACATACAACTCTTACACAAGAAAGATCTATACATATAATAAAACTGTAGAAATGTGAATTCTGTACAAAGATATTTAAAATTCGTTTGCCCCCTTATTTTTTTTTTAATAATAATAATATAAGTAGGTAAGTAATATTATAGGACACCGGACAGTGGACACGAGTACAGTCCTAACCGTAAGCATGTTAGTAACCCCTCAATTGACCTCGTCAATGCGCTCTGTCGATGTCCGATTGTGAGCCATTAAGTTCGGTAATATTTGGTAATAGCGCGTAATTACAGTCGTTGGAGTCAACGAGACGTTGTGCTAGTTCCAGATCGGTATTTGGTTGTCATCACCTTAAGGTGACGCCATGTTAAAGTAAAAAACCGTGTTGGATGTGTTTTAGATTGCTTGTTTTCTATGCGAGGCTGGCCCGGCCTCTCATAGAAAACAAGCAATGGAACAGCAAAAATGGAAAAGCGTAGCGACAAAATGGTTTTTGTCGCATAATTTAAAAACCATAAATACATTTCATATAAGCTATGGGCAAATTAAAGTGTATACTAGAGCCAATTTATGTACAAATTTTGGAAGCTTAAATCACTCTCATCTGTTGGCAAAATAGGAATCCCTTTTTTACAGAAGTCTTTTTGATTGATAATTCTGTGTTATAAAAGTTGACCAATCGTGTTATGCTATGGGTAATTCAAAGATAAAGACATGATGAATACTGCCAGTGAACTTTAATTTCTTAGCTTTAGTCATTGCTGAGAAAAATGGACATAATATTATCGCTACAGTCAAATTATCAAGGCGTCACCTTAATTACTATTACTCGTGGAGGTCACTTAAGAACAAGTCTTATGAGAACCACCTTATTACCTTATATTTTGAAGTCGGTTGGAGCAAAGAAATCATGTACCCAAGCCAAGTTACAATAATTAAAGTGACAGACATATCGTAATTAATAATAATTATTATAATATAATATTATGAACCATAGACTTATGAGTCTAGACTCTAGACTGGTTATAATAATATTAAATTATTAACCCATCAATCCCCAAGCGGCACCCGGCTGTCGCATAACAATTGAAAATCTATTGTGTCTACTGTCTGCGATTCCCACGATCCGGGTACTTAATGAAATTAAAAATGCTTGATTTTGGTTTACTCCGCGCCGGGGTTATAACATTTGGATGTTTGGCAGCAATTGCAATGCGATAATATTGTATGAGAAAGATTTAAAAAGAGAATTCGGAAGAAAAGAAAGACGAACTGAGATTGGTAGTTTTGGCACACCCCCCTCCCAGTGGTAATTAGTTCATTGACCTTGAACTTCAAATTACAAGGTAAGGTCCTTGACCTAATGCCGATATTGATATTATCAGTCGGACTCTTGTCGGACTATTGGAATTTAGGCGGAAGAATGTATTATTCATTCATAGTGATAATAACAATATGACTTATTGACTATTCACCATAGGGGCAACAATTACATTCCCGCAGGGGCGGGAGTCCGAATCCCGAGGCGCTCCGGAGCCGGCTGCGCCCCGGGCGTCGCGCGCCACCGCCCCCCGCCCGGCGCTCCAGTGCCTTACAGGCCGCGCGAGTAGGAGCACGCGTCGAGCGCCACCGAGCGCGCGCCCCATGTTGTGTTCGCAGTGAATGAACGAAAACTATAGTGTAAACTATTGGATTCGGTCTTCAGTCTGGTGTTCAGTGAGCGGGCTGCGGGAGTCAGGATGGGCTGCGCGCGGGGATGCTCCGCGGACAAGATCTTCGTTTTCATCAACATAGGATTCGCGGTAAGCTTTTTTTATCGAAACTCGAAAGCTTTGAAGTGCACTCGAAAGGAAGTCTCGAGTCTTGACTGAGATCTCAATAATATTCCGACGTAAAAATAATTACCTATGTCAACTACCTGAAGATCAAGTGAGCTTTAAGCTTGTTTCAAAGAAACACATTTCTCCACTTTTCTACTTTCAATCCCACCAAAAACAATTAATGTAAAAAGGAGAGCCAAGTTCAATACAAACATTATGCTTGTCTATGGACTTTGCCGTAAAAAGAATGGAGATCTAAATGAGTGCCAAGTTCTATGGAAAATTTAAATATATACCTATTTATAGGAACCAAATAACATTAAATTAAAATCTTTAATTATATGTTTACTTCCATAATTTATAATAAAATTAAAATCAAATAAATATTTAAGCGGGGCTCTCATACAAAAACACAATTTTCGCTCTGTCCGACTCACACTTGGCCGATTTTTTTCATTTTTGGATTTTTCCCTGAGCTTTCACACAATTACCGAGTTGGATTCCAAGTTTCAGCCTTCTAGGTCATCTGGAAGTGGGTTAGAATTTTGATCTATAGGTCAGTCAGTCAGTCAGTGATAAAAATTACGTTTTTCGGACGTGATTATCTAAATAACCGTTTGAGATTTGTTTATGAAATTTAGAGCATATAATTACCTCGTAAGTCTCATTATATGAGCCAAATTTGAAACGTTTATGTAAAGGCGCTATATTGAAAATAACGTCCTTTTTGAAGTAATACTATTATTAGGACCCTCAGAAATGTAACAAATCTGGTAATGAGATATCCCACAAAAAACATTTTCATGTAAAAATGTTGCCAAGATGAGAACATAATATTATTATAGTTCGTGGTGTCAAAAAGTAGTGAAATCTCATGTAGAGCCAAATTACTAACCTTACATACTTAGCCCTAAATCTAAAAACCTTAATTTTACACCAAAGCGTGGCAAAATATTTGATAATAATATAATGTGTCAGCCGAACGAGAAGAATCTAAAAACTCTACACATTAGTCAAAATCGATAGCCTGGCCATTTTTCTTTAGTTAGGGTATATTAAGTTCAAAGCCCTGCCGATTAACAAAATGGCCAAGCCACCGATTTTGACTAATGTGTAGAGTTTTTAGATTCTTCTCGTTCGGCTGACACATTATATTATTATCAAATATTTTGCCGCGCTTTGGTGTAAAATTAAGGTTTTTAGATTTAGGGCTAAGTATGTAAGGTTAGAAACTTGGCTCTACATGAGATTTCACTAGTTTTTGACACCACGAACTATAATAATATTATGTTCTCATCTTGGCAACATTTTTACATGAAAATGTTTTTTGTGGGATTTCATTCCTTTTTGTAAGTTGGTTTACGTTGTTTTTTTTTAGTTCATTTTTTCTTTCTTTTTTTGGTGGGGTCGAAGTCGAACATCAACTGTTCTTAAGGGCCCGGGTTACCCTCGAAATTTTCATACATTCTTAATACCAAAATCATTTTCTCATACGAAAATATTTAACATGTTTGAGTTATTTTTCAGCTTAAGATAGTAATCACCGAGGGTCCTGAACAAATTTTTTTTACAAAATATTTAAATACTAAAAAAAAAATTTTTGTGTTTAAATATTTTTTAGTAAATTTACTACTAAGTATTTAAACACCAAAAAATAGACAAAAACACTAAAAAATATATAAATAAATAGTAAATTTACTACAAAATATTTAAACTTTAAAAAATATTTTTTATTATTTAAATATTTTTTATTATTTAAATATTTTGTAGTAAATTTACTATTTATTTATATATTTTTTAGTGTTTTTGTCTATTTTTTGGTGTTTAAATACTTAGTAGTAAATTTACTAAAAAATATTTAAACACAAAAATTTTTTTTTAGTATTTAAATATTTTGTAAAAAAAATTTGTTCAGGACCCTCGGTAATTACTATCTTAAGCTGAAAAATAACTCAAACATGTTAAATATTTTCGTATGAGAAAATGATTTTGGTATTAAGAATGTATGAAAATTTCGAGGGTAACCCGGGCCCTTAATACAATATATTTCAAATATTATGTGAAATATCAAATTAATCGAAAAGAGTATGTTCATCCTTACCACCTCTTATAGAAACACGTTTGGGTAAGCGATGGTGCGATGTAGAAGACGCGCGGCGCGGCGCGGCGCCATCTATTATGAATTTTTAGAACTAACTTTATTTGAACAAATTTACGCATTTTCACCCCCTTACAATTCGCATTTATAATATTAGTATAGATGTAATATTATTTAAAAGGAGGTACGGAATGATTCTTTGAATGATGGAAAAATTACCACATAAATTATTACGTTTTTATGAAATTAAGGGGCAATTAACGAGGATGTGCACTCGCAATATTAGAAAAGTTGCAAGTGCTTTGCCAGCCTTTAAGAGGGGATCTGTTATATAAAATTAGGAGACAAATGAGCAAACAGGTCACCTGATGGAAAGTAAGTTCTATCGTCGTCTATAGACATTAGACACTAACATCAGAAGTGTTGCAAGTGCGTTTTCGGTCTTTTTATGAAGGAATAGGCTAAGGGAATCAGCAGAAGAGAACAGGGATAGGGAATAAGGTTTAGGGTGCAGTTGGGCCTCCGCTTAACTCACTAAGCGAAACACAGGGCAAGCGCTGTTTCACGCCGGTTTTCTGTGAGAGCGCTGTTTCACGCCGGTTTTCTGTGAGTCTATGGTCTCTCATGTCTAATACGTATTTTTTTTTTGTCACAAGAATTATTTTATACTCTATTTTTAATTTTGTATCTAGCACAAGAAACGGGGGTATCTCATACTAACATCCCCTCTCTATATCAAGGGGATGGGATAGGTTAGGTTGGGTTTGATAATTTTTTTGTTGTTTCTGTACTAATAGTATGTCACATACCAAATTTCAGCTTTCTATGACTTCAGGAAGTACCCTAACAATTTTGATGATCGGTGAGTCAGTCCATTATTGTGGGGTTTTTGGACCCCTATAAAATCTAAAGTATAATAGCAGAGAACCTCAAGCGGCGCAAATATGAGAACCTCAGCGGAGATCTCATATTTGAACCGTTTGGGGTAGAAACCCTAGGCGCATGGGGTCCGGGGGCACATAGGCTTTTTAGAGAAATATCTAAAAGGCTTATTGAAGCCACCCGAGACCCCAGAGCCGGGAGCTACCTGGCACAGCGGATAGCAATTGCCATCCAACGTGGCAATGCTGTCAGCTTGCTGGGCACTCTGCCAAGTGGGGACGACCTGGGGAAGTTTTTCTTTTTATAGTTTTTTAAGTTTGTATAATATTTATGTATATTTTTAGATGTTAGATTTTAGATTTCTAGTTAATATTATTATATTATTATGTTACATTCATATAATATTATGTAATGTTCTTTAATATTTATTAATAAAGCCATAACTTTTTTAAGTATAATAGTAACAATATTCAAACTTTGCGCATTTAATTATTATACTCATGTAATAATATCTTGAAAATTTCAACTATCTGGCATTATCCAAACCAAAGTTACGAGGGTGCAAAAATACGGCGAAATGTTTCGAGAAAAGGTAGGTAGTGCCCGTGCGCGCTTCGCTTGGCTCATCTTGGCGGGGGCACTCCCGTGCCCCCAGATATACATATTATCTTCATAGCCTTATCTAGGTTTGAGAAGAACCAGAAACACGATTAATGTATTTTGCCTCGATACATTTAATTTTCGAAATGACCTCTTAAAAATATGAAATTTGAAGATTATTTTTAAACGAGAATAGATGTATTGTAGAAAATTAGTCTAATTGATAGACACCTTTGCAACCCAAAATCGTATAGAAGCATTTTGCTTAAATGCTCCCAGTTATTTTTTAAATAAACAAAATTACGTTTTTTCGCATGTTTCCCGAGCGAGCCGATAGCTTCTGTCCGCAGCGTATTCACGACTTTATAGTCATACAAATCTGTATATATAAAACTCAAAGGTGACTGACTGACATGGTGATCTATCAACGCACAGCCCAAACCACTGGACAGATCGGGCTGAAATTTGGCTTGCAGGTAGATGTTATAACGTAGGCATCCGCTAAGAAAGGATTTTAATAAATTCTCACCCCAAGGGGTTCAAATAGGGGATGAAAGTTTCTATATAATAATACTACTTAACGCGAGCGAAGCCGCGGGCAATAGCTCGTTAGAAATAAAATTGCCCTTGCGGTAAAATTACTTTCAATATAGCGCTTTAAATAGTTTTTGAATTATGAGGGGGTCAAAAGTGGCTCGAAATGGTTCGTGTAATATTACACACGGACCGTGTGTAATATTACACGAACCATTTCGAGCCACGTGTGACACGGTGCTGCTCGCCAGTTCTGTTTTACTTGAACTTGGCTTGACACGCTTCCGCGTGTCTAGACTCTAGATACTTGTTTGAGTTCCATCCGTAGTGAATACACCCTCGGGTTGCTCAACACAATGATTGCGTCTACTCAGTGATCGAAGGTCTACTAATGTTTTATAGGTAGTTTGTTTATTGCAAGCTTTGTATAACTACACATTAGTAATTTATAGCGTAGCTGCTAGGCAGTAGGCACTCTTTCAAACATTTGTAATATATTTAGTAAACTAATTTATATGAATTTTTCGGTAGTAATATAATAAACTAGCTTTCCCGGCAACGTTGTTTTGCCATTTAAAGTATTTCTACTGACTACTTCATCAGTTGATACAAAATCTTACCCCCTCTTTTGTCCCCTAAGAGGGGTAAGTGGGAGGGGGGGGGGATTTATCAACAGATGTAAAGTTGGAAAAACACAGTTAATAATATGAAGTAAGTCCAAGAAAAAAGTTTGATACAAAATCTGACCCCCCTCTTTGGTCCCCTTAGAGGGGTGGGGGGAAATTTTTTTATACACCAGATGTTAAGTTGGAAGAAGACAAATATATCTGCGAAAACCGCATTCAAATCGGATCAGTAGTTTTCGTGTGATAGTGGAACAAACATACAGACAGACAGACAGACAGACAAAAAACTAACCACATTTTTGGCTTCTATAGTGATGTAGTGACACCCCCCGCTTATTATTTTTTAAATATCTTTAATGTACAGAATTTTCATTTCTACACTTTTATCACATAAGGGCCCGGGTTACCCTCGAAATTTTCATACATTCTTAATACCAAAATCATTTTCTCATACGAAAATATTTAACATGTTTGAGTTATTTTTCAGCTTAAGATAGTAATTACCTAGGGTCCTGAACAATTTTTTTTTTACAAAATATTTAAATACTTACTAAAAAAAAAATTTTTGTGTTTAAATATTTTTTAGTAAATTTACTACTAAATATTTAAACACCAAAAAATAGACAAAAACACTAAAAAATATATAAATAAATAGTAAATTTACTACAAAATATTTAAATAATAAAAAATATTTTTTAAAGTTTTAATATTTTGTAGTAAATTAACTATTTATTTATATATTTTTTAGTGTTTTTGTCTATTTTTTGGTGTTTAAATATTTAGTAGTAAATTTACTAAGAAATATTTAAACACAAAAATTTTTTTTTAGTATTTAAATATTTTGTAAAAAAAATTTGTTCAGGACCCTAGGTAATTACTATCTTAAGCTGAAAAATAACTCAAACATGTTAAATATTTTCGCATGAGAAAATGATTTTGGTATTAAGAATGTATGAAAATTTCGAGGGTAACCCGGGCCCGGGCCCGGCATTAATCGAGGGGTCCAAAAATAGGAGCGTGCGTTTGGTGCGGGTCCCTGCTCCCTGGGCAAAACCCTTCGTCTGGTTAGCAAGTGCCATTTTCGTCAAAACCTGATCTCATGCACCGAAAATTATGATTTTGGTCTCATTCGATTCGGAATACCATCTACAACATTCTATCAAAATTCCAAGAGGGGCTGAAAAAAAATGCAAAAGTTATAAAGAATTAAGTAAACATAAAAAGAAGGGTTTGGTTTTTTTTAATATTTCGAAAACTATTTAAGATAATCAAAATTTGAAAATAGATCCTTAAAGAGCAGGAAATTTCCTAATAAAAATCATAGATCCTGTAACCTTACCAATAATCCTTATAGCTTTAATTGAGCGGCGAAAGTAACGGTAAAACCGCGTGGTTCGGATTTCGCGTGATTTGCTGCAATCTGCTACCGGCTACGTGAACTAAAAAAATATTTTAAGTGATTAAATGTTAATATTAAGGAATAAAAAAATTTGGGTACTAAGTAGACATATCAATAAACAATAATCCGTTAACAAAAATAAATTATCACAATTTGTTTAATTATTATGCCTTTCCTAATTTGTTAGTAGTCACCATTTTAATGATAACATAAAATTTATATATATGAATTTTTTATTATTCTTTTCAGCTAATCTTAAAAGGGCTTAGAAGAGATATCCGTTGGAAAAATTCAACAATTTTGATTCTTCACTTTTTTATGAACAATCAAAGGCATCCACGAAATTTTCATAATAAATAAAGCAATTATGGTCCTTTTATAGCCAATTATTGTTATTATTTTGTTTTGTTATTATTAGAAGCCAGATAACAATATATATTTTTTATTTATAACTAATAAAATTTAAATAATCATTTTTATTGATTAAAAAACTCTAATTGCTTTATTATACGCTTTTTATTAGCTTCACCTGTATATTTGTTTGTAACATGTTTGTAACCGACTTCTTTGGGCGCGACTTTGACCCTTTACTACACTTTATGTCGGCTGTACACTCTCGCCGAGACACAGCGAGGCGGCCCGAGTGCGAGAGTGTAAATGGGTGCGCTCGCCTCGTCTCGCCTGTCTCGGACCCTCTCGGTCCGGTGTCGGTATTTTGCGCCCGAGCACTTAAGCATGTGTGCTCGTAAAACCCCTCACGGCTATGTGTGCGTGTCTGGACCAGCGCGGGGGCTGTGCGCGGCGCGCTAAGTCCGGGACTTATTCGACCGAGGGCTGACTAGTAGGTGGAGCGAGCGCGCTACTCCTACCCGCATCGCACGCACGTTCTATTCCCCTTTTTTCGTAAGAATGAAACATTTTCCCGCGGTAAAAAGTACCTGTATTTATGAGGGATAATGTCGGCTTCTAATGGTAAAATAATTTTTCAAATCCGTCCAGTAGTTTCGGAGCTTTTCGTTACAAACAGACAAAAAACTAACAATAAAATCTTTCCTCTTTATAATATTATAATATTTTATTATTTTAATGTTATATTATTTATTACACATAATTATATAAATACATGTTTGCTTTGGCACGAGTCTAAATTCCAATTCGGTGTCAACCCTAGCGGTGTACACGTTCCGTTCAAGGTCACCGGCGCTGAAGCTTTCACATACACGGAGTGTCGCCCCTGTGGCCCGAGTCAAAGGGCCTCGCGAGGAAAGCGAGCGCATTACTGTACACTCGCGTTTTTCACAACTAGTCGCGCCGCTAGACAACGCAGAACAGAAAAATAACAATAATATACGTCATTATCAGTCATTATCTGTGAGAAATAAAATTAAATATGATTATAGGTCTTTGGATTACAATGATATCTTTCGATGCATGGTGATTGGTGATCATTGATCGTAGATACGTTTTCGCAATTTTTTTTATTTTTGTATTTTTATTGTGTAAATATTTGATATTTACTAATTATTTAAAATAGCTCATAGCATAGAGAGCTACGGCAGCTGCAAGAGAAGTGTTTTCGTCCATCTCATAGAGAAAAATAATGGTCCATCTTCTCTGAGTTCATAACTGCGATTGAACTAAGCGAGAATGTACATGATCGCACTCGGGCAAGGGGCTCTCGCACGAGACTCTCGCCCGAGAGCTCTCGGCGAGAGTGTACAGCCGACATTACAAACTGAAACTACAAACTGTTTTACTACTTTATACAATATTATATTATATTTTATATCATAGTAGCTGGCCTGTAAAGAGGCGGCCGTAGTACCATCTGTAGTTGTACAACTAGAAATTGTATATCTGTGGGGGCCCTAAATCTCCGCCTCGTAAAATGCGAGCTTCGTGAGAGCGACAGAGTAGGTATGTTTAATTTAGTTTTCAGGACATAAAAACGTATTATATTATTTCAGGCTGATTGTCGATTGTGACTTGTGAGACTGACAATGTGCAATCAAGACGCCCGCCTATTGTAGTCATGATCATCTGGATTTATCACGGATTTATGTTCATTTAATTATAAATGAGTCTCATTTTAGTCCTAATTAGGGAATAAGACGTATTCAAGGAATTTTAACAATAGCTTCACGAAATTAAGTACCTTGCCCAAAACCGTAACTTATCTTTGTTCACTCGTTTAATTAATATACTAGAGAAATTCTACATTTAACCGGTTTATCTCTGGCAATAGAAACATTTTTTGAAACGAAATAATCTAGTTGGCTATAAAAACAATGGAATTTTCTTTCTTCGTTTGGGCAGGACCTTTTTTATTTTTTTGGAATAATGTCTTTGAAACAATAATAATATTTATAGCTATACTTAACAATAAATAATTGTGTTTTGTTTGTATATAATGGTATTGTAGCTGTAGCCTGTGGGTACTCGACCTGCTGAGTAAATGTAAACAAACCTCGCCACTTTGACTTGCTCGTAGCAGGAAGGAAATTCATCGTTTCTTTGCGATTTTACGAAACATGTAGAAGATAAAGATTTTACTTGGAAATAACACCAATCCAGAATGTATTGATTTCCAAGCAAACTAAGTATTTATTAACAAAGCAAACGACCTATTTTTCACTTCGTGAGAAATGAGAGGGGTGTATTGCTTGCAGGGGTCGCAACACTCGCAACTCGCAGGTAGCTCACTAAATAGGTGCCCGCATTCCGGAACTCGGCCATCCTTTATAGACTTTGAATACAATTATCTACACTACTATTATGAAGAGGAAAGATTTGATTTTTTGTTTGTTTGTTTGAGTCGAATAGGCTCCGAAACTACTGGACCGATTTGAAAAATTCTTTTGCTATTGGAATCTTACATTATTTCTGCTGAACATAGGCTACATTTTATTCTGGAAAAAAGTAGGGTTCCGTAAGATATTTGAGTTTTTCGGACGCAAGGTGTAAAAAATCAGCTAGAAAAGTTAGTTATTTTGCGTACGCTGCCTAAACTATAAAAGATAGAACCATGAAATGTTCTAAGTAATTGTAGATCTTATAAATATCTACAAAAAAGTCCGCGACACACTATACCTATCTATGTCGATTGAGGCACAATAACCATTTATTTATTTAAAAATCCTGATTTTTTTTTGACTAAATTAAAACGGATATATTTTACTCACGCTATTAATCCTTATCAAAATAAATTATTTTATCACTAAGTACAGTTTATGTAGATAATATTTGGTCTTTGAATGATTAAAATTGGACGTTTGGTTTTGAAATTATGGCGAAATTAAAATATTACGATAGTGGGCGTCACCAAAGCGCGTGCGGGAGGAAGACAATATTCTGTTGTAGAAATGAAAATTCTGTACATAAAAGATATGAAATGACAAAATTACACCTTTGTCACTACATCGCTATAGAAGCCAAAAATGTGGTTAGTTTTTTGTCTGTCTGTCTGTCTCTCTTTCTGTCTGTCTGTATGTTTGTTCCAGCATCACACGAAAATACTGATCCGATTTGAATGTGGTTTTCGCAGATATATTTATCTTCTTCCAACTTAACATCTGGTGTATAAAATTTTTTCCCCCCACCCCTCTAAGGGGACAAAAGAGGGGGTCAGATTTTGTATCAAACTTTTTTCTTTAACACGAAAACTACTGATCCGATTTGCATACGGTTTTCACAGATTTGCATACGGTTTTCACAGATAATTATATTATATTTGTCTTCTTCCAACTCAACATCTGGTGAATAAAAATCCTCCCCCCCCCTCCCCTCTCAACCCTCTCTGGGGACCAAAGAGGGGTCAGATTTTGTATACAACTTTTTTCTTTAGTAGACTTACTTCATATTAGGTATTAACTGTGTTTTTCAACTTAACATCTGGTGTATGACCTTCCCCCCCCACACCCTCTTAGGGGACAAAAGAGAGGGTAAAACATGTATCAACTGATGATGTAGAAAATATAATTTAAATGACAAAACAACGTTTGCCGGGACAGCTATATTATATAATTCGGAAGTATAGTGCCTAAGTATATTACTATTACGAATAAAATCTATTAGTATGTACTTAGTTCAAATTGTTTAGGACCATAATTCATCAAAAGCTTATAACACACATGATTTTCTGGCTACCGTACTATGCCCACACCCTTCCGTCCCTTCCACACCGTCATACACCGTATTGGAAGTTGGAACGGCCTCGTCACGTGTTGTAAGAGCGACCGCAGACTTACAATTTCAAGTTGTACAACTACAGTCAACTACAATTTTTAAATGAAAAAAATAATATGAGAACTTTATTAATTCGAGATAAAAATGTGCAATGTGACAACATTTAAAATGTAGTAAGCGTTCTCTGTAAAAATACAAAGAAAACAATAAGGCCCTTACTAATAAACGCTGTATAAGCTTTGAATAGTTATACAGTGTTTTGTCTTCTTCAATCCAATTAAAAATGTCACTTGTGTGACAGGAACAAAACACTGTATAACTATTCAATGCTTATACAACGTTTATTAGTAAGGGGGTACATCTTTTAAGCGTGATTACGTTTAGAAAATTTTCCCGCCTGTCATGACTTTCTTGACAGACTGTAATAATTGTATAACTTGAAATTGTAAGTCTGCGGTCGCTCTAAAGTCTAAGGGCCCCCGCAGATATACAATTTGCAGTTGGCCAACTACAGTCAACTACAATTTTTAAATGAAAAAAAAACAATATGAGAACTTTATTAATTCGAGATAAAAATGTGCAAGGTGACAATATTTAAAATGTAATAAGCGTTCTCTGTAAAAATACAAAGAAAACAATACACCTTTTAAACGTGATTACGTTAGTGTTATATATTCCGTGTTACGTTTAGAAAATTTTCCCGCCTGTCATGACTTTCTTGACAGACTGATGGTGTGGGTTTTAGCACGTGCCGTACTAATATTTCAGACTTTAGTATCCATTTGCCCTTTTATTTATTACAACTACAACCTACTTCCAAAAAAGGGAGGAAGCTATAAATAAATAAAAATAAAATAAAAATTGTTTTATTTCTGAATTGATTTTAAAAAAATGCTTTCAGAACGTTGATACTACTGGTGCCTACCGGCTACCACCGGTTCGGGAACTAGCCCGGCGAGAAGAACCGGCGTAAGAAACTTTTTTTTGGTAAAAACCAGCCAAGTGCGTGTCGGGCCACGCGCAATGTAGGGTTCCATAGCACCGCTAGTTTTTGAAAATTTCTGTATGGTCAATGAATGTACATTTATAACATGTTTTACACTAAGTACTAACAGTAACAACATCATCTCTAAGGAATTTGAACGAAAAGTTCCTTTATACTTCGCCGAATACATTTTTTTTAGTTGATCGACTATTAAGTACTCAATAACTTATGAAGTCAACTTAGCCGTGATAGTTTTCCTTTTAAATTCAGCATATTTCCTACTCCCGTGAATTTTTTCACATTTCCAGAAGCAACCGTTTAGCTGGTAGAAGGGGGGGACACTGGACTCTAACGATTTTTTCGACTTTAAAACTTAATATTTCACTAATGGATCCCTAAACCGGAAAATTATCTATAAATACTCATAATATTTTTAAAAAACCTATCCAACGACACCCCACACGATGGGGTGGGCGCGAAAAAAAAATTCGACCCCGCTTGATGTGTAGGGGAGGTACCATAAAAAAATATTTTTTAAATATTTTATATACCATTTTGTCGGCAAATTATTAATATGTATATTCATGCCAAATTACAGCTTTGTAGGTCCTATAGTCTCTGAGCAAAACCGCGGACGGACAGACGGACAGACGGACGGACAGACCGAAACTATAAGGGTTCCTTGTTGACTACGGAACCCTAAAAAAGTGGGCCCCGTGCCCCACTTTTTTACCAAAAAAGTGAGAAAAAAATTAATCTTTTATAATAAAATTTACAATGCTGTAACTTGAAATATACAATGTCAAGATACATACATAATGTAAGTCATACAATAGTGTAGAAGTAGCCTTGCAAGCAGCCATCCTACTCCCAAGATGTGCCATCTTTTATGAAATCATTGACCTTATTGGCTTTGGCACACAAACGCTCTTTGACTACTTTCTTCATCAGCTGGAACATAATTATTAATATTATGGCCCTCTGAATTTAAGTAAAGTGGGTTGACGTCAAACTTTTAAGGGCCCGGGTTACCCTCGAAATTTTCATACATTCTTAATACCAAAACCATTTTCTCATACGAAAATATTTAACATGTTTGAGTTATTTTTCAGCTTAAGATAGTAATTACCTAGGGTCCTGAGCAAATTTTTTTTACAAAATATTTAAATACTAAAAAAAAAAATTTTGTGTTTAAATATTTTTTCGTAAATTTACTACTAAATATTTTAACACCAAAAAATAGACAAAAACCCTAAAAAATATATAAATAAATAGTAAATTTACTACAAAATATTTAAACTTTAAAAAATATTTTTTATTATTTAAATATTTTGTAGTAAATTTACTATTTATTTATATATTTTTTAGTGGTTTTGTCTATTTTTTGGTGTTTCAATATTTAGTAGTAAATTTACTAAAAAATATTTAAACACAAAAATTTTTTTTTAGTATTTAAATATTTTGTAAAAAAAATTTGCTCAGGACCCTAGGTAATTACTATCTTAAGCTGAAAAATAACTCAAACATGTTAAATATTTTCGTATGAGAAAATGGTTTTGGTATTAAGAATGTATGAAAATTTCGAGGGTAACCCGGGCCCTTAACTAGATGATGAAAATTATGAAGATGATTCATTATGCACATTGCACAATTATTATTCATTGGGTTTCTACTTTCTGGTGTCCCCAGTCATGACCTACGTGACTGCCGAGCAGTGCTCGCTGCTCAGTATGTGCACTAGATTGACACTTACGTCTATCGGCATGCATTCAGCCGTCACTCGAGGGCCTGATGAGTCAACTGACAATACAGTATCTCTAGGAATGTATGAATTGCTCAGTACTAGACTCTAATAGGTCAATATCCAGTAATAGTTTAAACTTTTAATCAATGATCCCGCTGCTCACAAAGGTCAATAGCCCACTAATTCACAATAAGAATCTTGTCGTGAATCACAAGATGATGCCTAATTGTTTACAACTTACATACAAGTTACAAGTGGTCGTCAGAGACTGCTCACTGCGTGGATGCGTGTCTTCTCGGGGATTATAAGCAACTAGATATATGACGCCCGCAACTCCGCTGCGCCAAAATGTTTATCGCGCGGGAACCGTACATTTTTCCGGGATAAAAAGTATCCTATGTCTTTACTCTTTCTCGGGACTTAAAGTATATATTCTGGATACCAAATTTCAGCTAAATCGGTTCAGCGGTTTGGGCGCGAAGAGGTTAAAGAGACAGACAGATTTATGAAAGACCACACGATATTTACCCGGGTACTTGTACTATTATCTATTCCATTCTATTCTGTGATACCTGTGTATTAGAAACACACTAAAAATTTGTGCAAGTAAGTCGAAATAAATGAAAATCAGCATCCGTTCCACTCATTTCATTTGCAAGAGCACGTCGCGTTCGTATTAACACAAAGGGTATTGTTTACAATCTGCATTGAGAACCGCACACGTTCGCGGAAGAGCTGGAGCCTGCAATTCGCGTGACTGACAGAAACAAAATATATTGTGCTGACCCATATATACCCCCAATAGAACTATTTGCGCGTGCAGTGTGCACTGATGAGCTGACCGGTTCCGACGGGGCCGGCTGGCTGTTCTGACCGGTTCTGAGTCAGCACTCAGCAGCAGGGTCAATGCTACATCCCGCCACGCGCCACGCGGCACGCCGCGCTGGTGAATGTATATAAGTGCGCTGTGCAGCGTGTGCCGAATGCCAACCGAACGCCGAGTTTCGATCCCAGTTCCGACGCGACGGATGGCAATTATTATAATCAAAGCGCACGGAAGTGCGCAGGCCTAGTTCCAGCAGGCCGCGCGCATGCCGTGCACTATTTACACGAACCGCTTCGACGCACTTTTGACCCCCCTGTAGCTCAGTGCCTATTGCGAGTGCAAAGATAAAATTATACCTACGTAATTATATACTAGTACATAAGCAGTATACCAAATTTCATCGAAATAGGTTCAGTAGATCCTGAAATATATCTCTGTAAAAATAGCTAATTTTGGCACTTACTCATTCACTCATTCACTCACTCACTGACCGGTAATCAAAACCTCCAGGCCACTTCCAATTGTCCTAGCATTATGAAATTTGGCACACAGATCGGGTGTTATATGTAGATTACCAAAAATTCAGAAATATTAGAAATTTAAGAAATTGGTCAAGCGTGAGTCGGTTTATCTACGAAATTTAAGAGAACACTTTCAATTGACCTAGCGTTATGAAATGGCACACAGGTCGTGTGTTTTATGTAGATTAACATAAATTTAAGAAATCGGTCAAGCGTGAGTCGGCTCATCTACGAACTATAGAGGAAACTTCCAATTGTTCTAGCGCATAGACATATATCGATGTTCTAGCGTTATAAAATTTGGCGCACAGCTCGAGTGTTATGTGTGGATTAACAAAAAGTTACGAAATTTAAGAAATCGGTCAAGCGTGTGCCGGCTCATCTACGAACTATAGAGGAAACTTCCAATTGTCCTAGCGTTATGAAATTTGGCACACAGGTCGAGTGTTATGTGCGGATTAACAAAAAATTGCGAAATTTAAGAAATCGGTCAAGCGTGAGTCGATTCATCTACGAACTATAGATAAAAATTGATAAGAAAACCAGTGATACAATGAGAATACGATGAGGAGGATGGGAGGGGGAGAGGGGGGGGGGAGTATAAAATATTGTCATGTATTGTCATTTGGCTTCTATTGATAGTTTAACAAATACCACTAGCGCAATCCATCGAAAGTATTGTTTATTTCGGGTGTGGCACAAAAAAATAGATAAGATTTCTTGAAAAAAAGTAATGAAATCCCATCAAAACATACCTGTAAAAATGGGGCCAAGTTCCTATCGGCTAATTTTTGGCCCAAAAAAGAGTTGAAATCCAATCCAATGCCAAGTTCAGATGCACTTCATCGGTCGTAATCATCTTCATCAACAGCCTGATCCATAATACTTCTAAATTTGAACTGGCAGGTTAATTTGATTATATAATTATATTATCTAATTAAGTATACAATTCATCAAGTGTTACGTATAGCACGAAAACCTGCCAAGTAACCGGCTAGAGCCTGGAGGTACTGGACCAGTCTGTAGTCACCACTCACCACTACTCGTGACAGTCATCGACGGCCGGATATTTACGCTGAGACAATACATTATGGCAGAAGTCAAGGTTGTGAACGGAAAACTTATGTTCAAAGGTGAAAAAAAAACTTAAAAACAAATTAAAAATGCTACGACGTACAAACACAATCAAATTAGGTATGTATCATCCAAAATAATTGCTCGGATTCTTTTAAATTGTCTCCCACGAGGAGCAACACAATAAATGATATTATATGTATTATACTTATAAAAGTTACAGATTACAGATAATATGAATGATAAAGATGACAAATGCATAAAATATTATGAGATTAGATTTTGTTTTTCTAAATTTTGACATTGAATATAATAGCAGCTGTTGATAAGATCGTAGGAAGTTAATTGTAAAACATAATACGATTGCATAAAATTAAATTAAAGTAAAACGAGACGCGACTCCTGTTTTTTGTGAGCGAGTACGGCAAAAAATGTATATTTTATGGCATTTATGGCGACTACGACTGCAATTAATACAATACTTCTCTTACAATTTACATATTGTGTAGACTTAGTGTAGACTGTAGCTGATATTATCGTTATTCGTTACACACCCGGGGCTATGGCCATTGGCCTGATCACTGGAGCTCCTATTAAATACCTTCAGTCCTCGAGAAGTGAGAACTGCTGTCTCTTGTGATAAACAATTACGTGAGTAGCGAGATCCTGTGATCTGACAGTTCTGCTGCTGAAAAGTCTGGGAAGACCTCTAGCGGGACTCAAGATTTAGAACCTATACCACATCTATACCTACTCGTGACACACAAACATTCCCTTTTTCTCGGATGTAAATTAACGAAGAACGTGGTGTCTGGTGGTGAAAGTCCTCGGACCTGACCGTGGCCTGCAGTCTGCGACTTGCAAGGGCTGTGTGCCTGACGCGCGTGTAACGTGATCTTCGAGGCCGGTATCTATCGCGGAAGGCTAAGGCGTAATCTTATCGAGTTTTGCATTCATTATGTCATTAGCTTTGGTTGGTTATAAAGTAACTTGATCAGTGTTTATCTTTCAATTTTCAGAATAATTGTGTCCTTTGGTTAGACTATTGAGCGCGTTAAGATGTAATACGCTTCTTTGAGTTTTTGCCAAGTTTACTAATATCTTTTGAAAGTACGTACTTTAATTCTTTTCATTACGTCCGTCCTGCTATTCGTATTATCATGTCGTGTGAGGCCAATTCAGTTAATAATAAAAACCCCCTGGGGTTAGATACGTTTGTGTTGATTCACTTGCTTAGCCGGTTCACTCGAGTGATTGTTCAATGTTCCTGTGGGATAAGAATGAATGCTTCGTCTTTCTTTGAATTTACAATCGGCACTAATGTTACATTTTGTGTTCACTTGAAGTGCCGAATGAAACAGAAAAATGAGCAAAAAACCTTTAATCATTCAAGTATCAATCGGCTTAGACTAAGGGGTCAGAGGGTTCTCGGCAACAAACGACGTCGTGCGTCATACTGCGATGGGATTTACGTCGATACTAAAAAACTTCCAATAATTGCGTTAGCACTTAGCAGGAATAAAAAATATAATAAGGTGCTTGTAAATTGAAGTAGGTACATATTTTAGCTATTTTGAGATTTTGAAATATTTTTTGGAATTTGATCGTTATAAAGTTCTGTAAATATTATTATTTTATATTATACTGTCTGTGGTATATATTTTCTGTAGTCGTATTACATATATGATATAGGGTACTTTATGACCTATACTAGTTACTATTCAACTGATGAATATTTTTAGTAAGTCCTTGATAGCCACTTCTACAATTCTACATCACTGACATAAATTTTATATTCCTCTAACGTCTACTCGCCAGGTCCCGGATAGACTAGAGATCTAGAATCTAGATCTAGTATATAAATGTACTACTAAGACTAGATCGTCTGCATTCCACAGTCCAGTGCAGGGTTCTGACTTCTGTGTATTGAGTGATGGTATTTCGGTATTTGGGTCGCGTGACCGCTCACAGCGACCAGCGTCGACAGTCCACAGACCACACAGGTCATCTGACCTCAGATAACCTCTGATGCTATTGATAAAACAACAAGAACTTTGTGTTAGGATGATATCACATATTCATAACACATTGCTGATAAACACGGACTAGGGAAATGTTTTCTAAGGCAGATCCTAAAAAATATAAATAAAGAAAATAAAAATAAAAACCGCGGACAGATAGACCGAAACTATAAGGGTTTCTTGTTGACTACGGAACCCTAAAAATGACTTGTAGGAAACACCTGTGGAAAGAACCCAGGACAGGTTATAGGGTGCGTATTTCCATTAATTAATCGGCCCATACAAGGAAATTTTAACACAGTCACAGTTGAAGTAAGTACCTCGAATCTGTGGGCTCGGTCGTGACACTGACACTGCCAATTTTAAATTATTCTGGTAATTAGTAATTAGTAATCTATACATATAATAAAATCGTAGAAAAGTCAATTCTGTACATTGAATATTTTTGAAAAATAATACTTGGGACGTGATCTACAATCGATATGGAAGCCAAAAATATAGTTTTTAGAATTTTTGTCTGTTTGTCTGTTTGTCTGATTGTCTGTTTGTCTGTATGTATGTCCGGGATAAACTCAGAAAGTACTGAATGGATTTACTTCAAATTTTGCACGAATATTATATATAGGTCGGGTCAACACATAGGCTATATGTTATGAAGATATCACCTAGGGCGGGGGGAGGGGCTCAAGTTTCAATATTTTTAGTTTTTTGCTCATATCGCTAAAACGGTGCGTTGTAGAGAAAAAATGTCCGGTACGTAACGAAAGCCCATAAAATTTCCTACAAATTTCTCCTTCACACTTTGTATCTATCTTCACTCCTTGCCATGCTATGAGCTTTTGTCTATCTCTTCTATACAAATTTCGAGTGTCGTTTGATTAACATGCTGGGAGCTTTGGCATCGGTCTTTTCTTCTTCTTTTCTTCTTTCCTTTTCTTGCTGCGCCCCCCCAAACCCCCCCCCCCCCCTTATTCCTCATGGAACTTTTGTTCATAATTAAAAGGTATCGTGGAGTTTGTATTGCGTCTTAATTATCCTTTGTAGGAACAAACTAAGTCATCCATCTATCTATACATATAATAAAATCGTAGGAAAGTCAATTCTGTACATTGAATATTTTTAAAAAATAATACTTGGGACGTGATCTACAATCGATATGGAAGCCAAAAATATAGTTTTTAGAACTTTTGTCTGTTTGTCTGTTTGTCTGTTTGTCTGTATGTATGTCCGGGATAAACTCAGAAAGTACTGAATGGATTTACTTCAAATTTTGCACGAATATTATATAGAACTCGGGTCAACACATAGGCTATATATTATGACGATATCACCTAGGGGGGGGGGGAGGGGCTCAAGTTTCAATATTTTTAGTTTTTTGCTCATATCGCTAAAACGGTGCGTTGTAGAGAAAAAATGTCCTGTACGTAATGAAAGCCCATAAAATTTCCTACAAATTTGTCCTTTACACTTTGTATCTATCTTCACTCCTTGCCATGCTATGAGCTTTTGTCTATCTTTTCTATACAAAATTTGGGAGCTTTGGCATCGGTCTTTTCTTGGGTGATGATTTTTGGGGGGGCGCAGCCCCCCCAAAACAAACGACACTGGAAAACCGTATGTGTAGTTTAGTTTTTAACTTTGTTCTTAAAAAAGATGTATAACGCCGCAACACCGCTTTGTTTGAAGCAAAATTTGGGGGGGGGGGGGGGGGGGGGGGGGGGGGGGGGGGGGGGGGGGGGGGGGGGGCGAAGCCCCCCCCCCAAGAAAAGACCGATGCCAAAGCTCCCAGCATGTTAATCAAACGACACTCGAAATTTGTATAGAAAAGATAGACAAAAGCTCATAGCATGGCAAGGAGTGAAGATAGATACAAAGTGTGAAGGAGAAATTTGTAGGAAATTTTATGGGCTTTCGTTATGTACAGGACATTTTTTCTCTACAACGCACCGTTTTAGCGATATGAGCAAAAAACTAAAAATATTGAAACTTGAGCCCCTCCCCCCGCCCTAGGTGATATCGTCATAATATATAGCCTATGTGTTGACCCGACCTCTATATAATATTCGTGCAAAATTTGAAGTAAATCCATTCAGTACTTTCTGAGTTTATCCCGGACATACATACAGACAAACAGACAATCAGACAAACAGACAAATACCCCTTATTCCTCATGAAACTTTTGTTCATAATTAAAAGGTATCGTGGAGTTTGTATTGCGTCTTAATTATCCTTTGTAGGAACAAACTAAGTCATCTATACATATCTATACGTCTATACATATAATAAAATCGTAGGAAAGTCAATTCTGTACATTGAATATTTCTGAAAAATAATACTTGGGACGTGATCTACTATACTAACGCGGACGAAGTCGCGGGCAACAGCTAGTTAGTAATATATAAGTCTATGGTAATTACAATACACGTCATA